>OX328100.1:14235073-15435073 GCA_946811185.2 Hippopus hippopus | reverse complement strand
CTTCAGGGTCACGAGTCCTACACTTTACCACCAAGTCACGCAGGATTCCCTTTATGGATCTATAATTATATGATGACTTGCTTGGTATAATGCATCTAGGAGTTTTTAACCCATTTTATCTTTATTTTATCAAAGCTATAATCATTCTTGTATCTTCATGCCAGATGTTGCCCCTGACAATTGCAAGGTTGCATAGATTACATCGTTAATCCACATCATTTCCTGGAGGCCATCAAAGAAATCACTTTTGTGAGGTTTTCAGTTTAAAAAACAAAGATTTCCGATCATGTATTTATCCCTTTTACCATATATAACCATGAAAACCTTGTGGGAAAAGGAGAAAATGTTAGCTACCAACGAAAAGGAGAAAAGGCTGGTAACCAACGTTTTCTCCTTGTCCCACTAGGTTTTCATGGTTTTCAATTCTGTAACAGGCAGATACCGGCATTTCAGCTATATTTCATTGTCATCTGTCTTAAATTTTTGTTGTTTGATGTTAACTCTTTACAAAACCACAAAATTTTAGGCTAGTCTAAATTATAAGCACTTGCAGACGACAAAATTAATGTGACTGAAAGATTAAAATTCTTTTTGTGAAAAATAGAAAACATTGTCAGAAAAGGAGAAAATGTTGGTTACCAGCATTTTCTCCTTTTCCCAAAATGTCTTCCTCAGGGTCGTCAGTAAGTCCTGTTGATTATTAAAATTAGATCTAGCCTACGTATTTTTGTTTTCTTAATTTTTGTTCCTAACAGTAACAATAATTGTAGCTGCCAAAGGTAAAAAAGCGGATGTTAAAATGCATGTATGTTTAAATGATATCATTTAAAAGTAATAAATTATTGTGAAGGTGGCAATCTGTGATTGTACGGTCGGTGCGTTGGTCGCTGAGAAATTAATTTCAAAACTAGATTAAAAGTCACTCTATCTTTTTTTTATTCTTTGCCTGATTTTTAAATTCATTTTCTGCCAGCGACTGACACTTGGACCGACCACACTATAACAGATTGTCATCTTCACAGTATTTTCCATACTTTTAAATGGTATGAGTTAAACGCAATTTGATAACTGCGTTTTTAACCGCTATTTGGCCTTTTACACTTCACCAACAGTTCCGAATTCGATGACCCTCAGGAAAGAGCCTTTTAAAAGCAATGAGAAGTAAAAAGTGGAGATAAATTTCATCATTTGAGCCGTATTTAATTTGCCGTCTGCAAATGTTTTCAATATTTGGAAGAGTTAACCCTTCACCAAACATTCCGAGTTTTGACGACACTGAGTTACAGGTTTTTCAGAAAGCACTGTTGGAAAAGTAGAAAATGCTGGTAACCAACAATTTTTACTTTTCCAACAATGTTTTCTGCCATGTCAAAGAATCAAAGTTTGGTTCTTTTGTATCACTTTCAGATTCTGATGTCTGCAGTGCAGATAGGCCTACTTTCAATTTGGTCGAGTCCATACCTAAAATTTGTAGTTTAGAAAAGGGTTAACCATCTGCCACACAATCCCGAGTTTTATCGACCCAGAGGGAGAAGCCTTTTGAAAACATTGTGGGAAAAGAAGAAATGCTGGTTACCAGCATTTTCTTCTTTTCCAACGATGTTTTCTACCCTGTTTAAGACTAGTGCCAACATTTGAGTCACTCTGAAATTGTCGTCTGCAAACGCTTTAATTTGGAAAAGTCAACATTTTTTGTTGTCTAGAAAAGAGTTTAGTCGTTCGATGTCGTTTTCGAAAATGACGACTTTTGACGACTTTTTGTGTGATTTGTCTAATCATGTGGAATTTAGAAATTTGATTAATTTCTTTAAATTTGACCCTTGGCTCCTACTGATAAACGAAATAGACGTAAGGAGAATTGATAAAAATGCATTTTGAAGATAAGACGCTATCTCGTTTTTAAAGCGTTTTGACAACCAACTAGGCGTGAATTTAAAAATAGCTTTCATCTCCAACCCGGCGGGTACATGTTTGAATTATAACACAGGTAAATACCATATCAAGTTTACACACTTACTTCTTGGTGAAAGATATGTAAACTTCCGGTGTCGCGGACAGGTGATGTGTAAATATCGTCTGCAAATTTGGAATTGGAGTTAATGTTGAAAGATTATAGTTGTTTGAAAACTATCGGAACGAAGTTAAGGTGACGGTTAATTTATATTTTTCGACACCATGATATAGATCTATTACAAGTTTTAAAACTAACGGATTTGTTTGTCATGAGCGGTGCTGAGGCTGACGTTTCATCGGACGGGGATTCGAGCTTTGAGGACGACGAAGTGCCCCTACCACCGAGCCCATTGAAGGAAGGAACTAGTGAACCTTTCCAGGTTGTGCTGAAAGGCGGGAGTCCCTGGGGCTTCAACCTGAAGGGAATAAAGGGAACAAGGACGCCTGTCCAAATTTCTGAGGTAATCATTGGGTACAGTTTACAGTTAATTTCTATAGACTTGTTTAAATTTTGAAGGATATGAATATTCTATACGATTTTACACTAAAATCTTAACCAGTAGACAGGTAATGCTAATGTGTAGATGCTGTCAATTTAGGCCATAATGAACTTTGGTCATCTGGTAGATTTAAAAGAACGTGAAATTTAACTTGAAATTAAATAAAAAAATAATTTTCTTAAATGAAGAACACTTGGCTTGTGGACTGCAAATGCTGTCAAAGGAAGGTGTCTATTTTTTTTGTCACCTGGTAAAGAACTAACTATTAAAGCATCTTTCACTACTAAAGTTGTCTTCGCAGTCAGTGTAGGTCAAGATCAGATTGCACAAAATGTGAAGTCTTATCTTTGATATGCACTGTCTGTTTTGCTGAATCACTACAGAAAAAAAGCAACTACGAAATTGCAATCGGGTCACACTAAAATACGCCACAGCAGAATTATTATCTATCATCTGTGAAAAAATTATTTAGAAATATTTTATATTTATGGACTAAATCGATGTTTAAAAATACGCCATAGCCGAGTTATACGCCACAGATACACCACAGGAAGAATGTATTCGCCACAGCAAATAAATATCTTTTAAAGCATGTTTTTTGTGTTTTATTTTGTAGATTATGTTATTATCTATCATCTGTTCAAAAATTATTTAAAAATATTTTATATTTATGGACTAAATCGATGTTTAAAAATATGCCACAGCCGAGTTATACGCCAAAGATACGCCACAGGAAGAATGTATTCGTCACAGCAAATAAATATCTTTTAAAGCATGTTTTTTGTGTTTTATTTTGTAGATTATGTTATTATCTATCATCTGTGCAAAAATAACATGGAAATAATTTATGTTTAAGAAGTAAATAGATCAGTTGATATAAAGGGAAGAATCGGCAGCCATTTTAATAAGTGGATTTATTTATAATTACAGTAGTTGAAGGGAGATAACTCCAATGATCCTGAGATAGTCTAACATACTGTCACGTGTTAGCTTTTTTATCTTTTTACTAATACTGGAGAATTGAAAGAAAAGATGTGCAGGTTTTTGAATGTTTATAGAAAAATTTATCAGCCTGTGTATAATTCTTTGAAAAAGTATTCTTGTTGAATAAACATTTCTTAACATACTATCTGTTTGTGTGGTCCGCATTTTCCACTCATTCTAAAATTAGGATGAAACTTATTTGGTCTTCACTTTTAATAAAGAGCGCAGGCTGATCTGAGAAGACACTTTGAGCAAATGTCAGAATGTTCCTTTTCGCGTGTTGAAGGTCATTCAATGTATCATTGGTTTACTTCAAAAACCTCGTAATTACAGCTTGTTACAAGCTGTAGTTACGAGGTTTTCGAAGTAAACTGACGACATATCAATCAGAATTGTCGTCCCCAGTTGTTCCATAAACTTGTATACCCATGTATACTTATCGCTTGGTAGACATGTAAAGGCGTGAAAAACTGAATGAAGTATTTAGTGTGTCCATGTGCCGCAAATCAAAAAGTGTGAAAGGTTTCCCAGTGTCACTAGTCACTCTCTTTACTCTGTACCAGACATATCGAGATTTCACATCGGCCCGGGAGAAGCCATTTGAAAACATTATGGGGAATGAAGAAGTGGCAGGCAACCAACCTTTTTGCCTTTTCCAGCAATATTTTCATGTGTCATGTTTTGATGAATATCGTCTGTAACTGTTTTCAAAGTTGTTTGGTAAAGGGTGAAAACGTCGACCGTCCCTAAAATAATGAGTGGAAATCATTGTGGGAAAAAGTGCGTCCAATAATGGCGAGTGTTTGCGAGTCCGTACTATTACACAGTTATCCCTTTATGAAACAAACCCGAGTTGTAACGTCTTGTAACAATTTCGGCTTTCCTGTAAGTCTTCTAGATCCCATTAAGTACCAATATCATAACCCTTAAATTGTCGTTTACACAAGCTTTCAATCAGACTATCTAGAGTTAAAGGACCATGCGGAAATAAATCCTATAAATCCCATACTTCTAATTCAGTCCATACAACTTAAATGCTTTAACTGTTTAACAAACGACAAAATTTTAGCCTGGTCCAAACTGAAAGCATTTTTTCGAAGACAATGAATGTGACTAAAAGATTGATATCTGTTTAAGGAAGGGAAGAAAACATAGTGGGAAAAGTTGAAAATGCTGGTGACCAGCATTTTCTCCTTTCATCAAAATGTTTTCAAAGGCTTCTTTCACAAAACGATGAATGTAGATCTAGCGACCTGTCAGAGTCAATAGAGTTATCTCCCTTCAAGTATTTATAACCATGTTACGCTTGAAAATGGCAGCCGAACCTCTTCAATAATATCAAATCTATTTACTTCTTAAATGTAAATTATTTCCATGTTATTTTTGCACAGATGATAGATAATAACATAATCTACAAAATAAAACACAAAAAAACATGCTTTAAAAGATATTTATTTGCTGTGGCGAATACATTCTTCCTGTGGCGTATCTGTGGCGTATAACTCGGCTGTGGCGTATTTTTAAACATCGATTTAGTCCATAAATATAAAATATTTCTAAATAATTTTTGAACAGATGATAGATAATAACATAATCTACAAAATAAAACACAAAAACATGCTTTAAAAGATATTTATTTGCTGTGGCGAATACATTCTTCCTGTGGCGTATCTGTGGCGTATAACTCGGCTGTGGCGTATTTTTAAACATCGATTTAGTCCATAAATAAAATATTTCTAAATAATTTTTTCACAGATGACAGATAATAACATAATCTATACGATAAAACACAAAAAACCTGATTTGATAGCTATATATTTGCTGTGGCGTATACATTTCTCCTGTGGCGTATCTGTGGCGTATAATTCTTCTGTGGCGTATTTTAGTGTGACCGATTGCAATCATCTAGGTCTTAATTGAGACTGAAAATGTCCATTATTTGGGGCTTTAACCCTTTACCACACAACCCTTGCTTTCAACGACTCTGAGAAAGAAGCCTTTTGAAAACATTGTGGGAAAAGGAGAAAATGCTGGTAACCAGCATTTTCACCCACAATGTTTTCCACCATTCCCAAAACAAATTTCAATTTTTCAGTCACATTTATTTTGTCATCTGCAAATGCTTTTAATTTAGACCAGTCCAAAAGTTCAATGTTTGGTAAAGAGTAAGGGGTTAATTGCTGAAGATACCAATTAAATGCAATCAAACAGGCATTATAAATCTCAAACATTACCAATGATATTGCCATAATATATTGCAAAATATCTGAGTTTTTAGGGTTAAAGTTCACAGTACAGATTCTATGAAGTCTGATCTTGATCTATAATATCCAAAAAATCATGTAAAGTTGGGTTATCTATGGTATCAAAAAATTTAACCGTAAGAAAGCAATAATGGTTTGTTTAAGATTTAGTCTGAGGATCATTGTATTGAAGAGTCTCTAAGGATTATGATATTTAAGAGTCTTTGAGAACCATTTTAACTATTGAAGGGTCTTTGAGCCAAGAACTATGGTATAGGATCGATTGATTGGTTGAATGGTGTTATATGCTGATTTCAATATTATTTTAGTCTTATCATAGCGAAAGCTGACATATTCGTGTATGTCCTGGGTTTGGCCAGTACATGCACTAGGTTGGGGCACTGAGGTTTCTTGCCCATGGACACATCCAGTGCTTCTGGTACAGCTCAAACCCAGGGCCTTGAGGTTACAAGTCCTACACTTTATCACTGAGCCACAAAGGATCCCACAGTGTGATCTCTGAAGACCATTAAAATAAAGGGTCTCAGAGACCCATGAAAGTTGAGTCTCTGAATACCATGGAATTGGAAAGAGTCTCTGAGGATGCTAGAATTGGATAGTATCTAAGAACCACTGAAATTGGAGAGCATGTGAGGACCATGGAATAAAGTGAATCACTGAAACCTTGGAATTGGAGAATCTCAGAAGCCCGTAGAAAGCTGAGGAACTGAGGACTATGGTTTTGGAGAATATTAGAAGATCATGGAAGTTGGGTCTTTGAAGAAAGTATCAGAGGACCATGGAATTGGACAGTACCTGAGGACCGTGGAGAAGGACTTTAGAGAGGATCTCAGAGGACCGTGGAAGTTGGGTCTCTGAGGACCACGGTATTGGAGAATCTCAGAGGACTATAGAAGTTCAGTCTCAGAGGACCATGGTATTGGAGAGTATCATAGACCCATAGAAGTTTGGTTTGTAAAGGCCATGAAATTGGCGAGTATCAGGTAACCATGTAACTGGAGAGTATCTGAGGACTCTGGAATTGCAGAGAATCTCCGAGGACCATGGAAGTTGGGTCCCTGAGGACCGTGGTATTGGAGAATCTCAGAGGACCATGGATGGGTCTCTGAGGACCATGCTATTGGAGAGTAATACAGGACCATGGAATTTTCATACTTTAAGATCATGGAATTAAAGAGTAATACAGGACCATGGAATTTTTGTACTTGAAGATCATGGAATTGGGGCGTCTCAGAGGACCATTGAAGTTGTGTCTCTAAGGACCATGGTATGGGGAAATCTCAGAAGACCAGGAAAGTTGGGTTTCTGAACACAATGGAATTGGAGAGTATCAGAGGAAAATGACATTGGAGAGTATCTGAGGACAATGGTATATCAGAAAATCTCTGAGGACCCTGGAATTGGAGAGACTAGGAGGACCATGGTAGTTAGTCTCTGAGGACCATCGTATATGGGAATCTGGAAAAATCATGAAATTTGGGTCTTTGATGACCATGGTATTGGAGAGTAAGAGTATCAGAGGACCATGAAAGTCTAGTCTCTGAAGACCAGTGTTGGAGAGTAGCAGATAAATATGTTATTAGAGGGTCCCTGGAGAGAAATAGAGAAAAGGGCAATTCTTTGAGGACTCTCGAATTTGAGAGTCCTTGAGGTTTGTGGAATTTGGGAATCTCTCAGGACTGTAGAAATTTATCAGTGTGACTGAGGGTCTTAGGTGATTGTAAAAAATTGAGAGAGAGTAGAATTTAATACAAAAAAATGTAATGTAAAATCTGTACATAAGGAATGTTAACTTGGAACTTTAGAAACTACATCATTCTATATTATGTAAAGTGAAGAAAATCAATGCCAAAAGTTTTTGCAAGTCTATTGTCTTTTGAAAAGAAGAATATGCTGGTATCCAGTATTGTATTCTGTAAATGCTTTTATTTAGAACAAGTCTAAGACTTTGTTGGTTGGGTAACCCATTACCACATAACCCCGAGATTAATGACCCTGAGGAAGATTTAGCCCTTTAAAACCAGCATTTTCTTCTTTTCCAACAATGTTTTCTACGGATTCAAAGATAGAAATCATCATATTGGTAACATTTGATTTGTTGTCTGCAAATGCTTAAAATTTGACAAGTCTAAAATTTTGGCGTTTGGTAAAGAGTTAAGAGTTTTTACATGCTGATAACATTGATGACCTTTGATCAGATACCTTTGACTGCCTTACATAAAGGTATTAATCCACGAAACAATAATCGAATGTTACTTTCTAACAGGAACAACTGTTGCAGAAATGTTGTCTTTTAGATAAAAAAGTGATAATTTCTTTTCATAAAACTCTTATCTTTTGATCCTGAGAAACTGTGCATTTGTGTATCTAAGAAAATTAACCCATTACCACACAATCCCTACTTTTGACGCCCCTGAGAAAGAAGCCTTTGGAAAACATTGTGGGAAAAGGAGAAAATGCTGGTAACCTGCATTTTCTCCTTTTCCCACAGTGTTTTCTACTCTTCCCAAACCAAATTTTAATTTTTCAGTCACCTTTATTTTGTCGTCTGCAAATGCTTTCAATTTAGACCAGTCTAAAATTTTCTCGTGTGGTAAAGAGTTAACTCTTTACCACGTGACAAAACTTTGTCTTATCCAAATTGAAAGTGTTTTCAGATGACAGTCTAAATGGGGCTTAAATGATGGAACTTGTCTTTGATAGGGTAGAAACATTGTGGGAAAAAGGAAAAGATGCTGGCAACCAGCATTTTTTCCATCTCCAACAATGTTTTCGAAAGGCTTCTCTCCCAGGGTCATTAAAACTCAGGATTTTGTGGTAAAGGGTAAAATCTTATTTGTACACTTTAAGAAATGTTTTTAGATTTATTTGTGCAAGCAGCTTGAAAAGAAGCAATAATGTTTTAGACTTGTCCAAAATGAAAGTATCTGCAGACAAAATAATGATTGGATATGCGTTGTATGATGGGAATTGTCTTGGAGAGGGTAGAATTTAACATAGTGGAAAAAATCATCTGTCACTGAACTATGTAAGGCAACAGGTGACAAATTATCGTCAAAGAAGAAAGATAAAAGTGAGAAAAAAAACACATTTCAATGGTAATTCCTTATCGGGCTATGTAGCCCTCTTAAGCTATTTTTATATTTTTGCACCAGAGTCTTGCAAAGACTTATGGGAATCATTGGCACACATTGATTACAAGGATTCGTATTTGATCCTTTAGAATGACATCATATCAAATACTATAAAAGAGGCGGAGTTATGGACTGCAAGACAACAGTCCCATTATTTAAGAGCCCAATGTTGCATTTTTACTGAATATAGACGCAAGTCAAGATTTTTGTCATCTATTAATGAGTTAGGGTTGTTGAAACCTGGGTTAGCATTTTCTCCATTTCGCAAAATATTTTCTATCCTTTCAGAGACAAAGTCCATCATTTCAGACACATTGAATTTGTAATCTGCAAATGCTTTCATCTTGGACCAGTGTAAAATTTTTGTTATATGGTAAAAAGTTAAGGATAGGGCACCCTAATATGATTCCTGTTACATCGCCTAAAAATGTATGGATTCGGCGAAAATTCGGGTAATTCATACTCGATTGCCCAATAGACACTGGTTCCCCACATTGATTACAGATTACCAGAGTCTTAGCTGAATTTGTACGATATTTTGGCAATGAAAAGCGATTTTACACCAATCCGATTGGGGTGCCCTGTCCTTAGGGTCTTCAAAATGTTGGTTTGTTAGGTAAAGAATAAATTTTTTACTAAGCCAAAAAAATGTTAGACTGGTCCAAATTGAAAGTTTTTGCAGTTGACAAATTAGATGTGACTCAAATGATGAAATATGTTTGTGACTCGATAGACAACATGGTGGGAAAAAGAGAAAATGCTGGTTACCAGCATTTTCTCCTTTTCCCACAATGTTTTTAAAAACCTTTGCCCCCATGGTCTGTAAAACTTGGGATTGTGTGATAAAGGATTAAGAAATAGGTTTATTTCTCTGCTGCACATGATGGTTATCTAGTTTGAATAAGAAAGTGGAGAGATGTTTTAACATGTTTAAAAGTCTGTTTGACCTGTTGCAAAACTGTTAACTTGTAATATTTGCTTAAGTATTTTGGGTACCATTATGGGATAGCAGCTGTTTATCAACCTTTCTACAAAGTTGCAAAGTATATACTGATTTACTATTCACTATTGTTCATTTGAGATGTATACATGTAGTACATTTTAAACCTTTACCACACAATCCCGAGTTTTAACGATCCAGAGGAAAAAGCCTCCTGAAAACATCGTGGGAAAAAGAGAAAATACTGGTAACCAGCATTTTCTCTTTTTCCCACAATGTTTTCAAACATATCATCGACAAATTCCATCATTTGAGCCACATTTGAATTGTCGTCTGTAAATGCTTGGAATTTGGACCAGTCCACATTTTTGTCGTTTGGTAAAGGGTTTAACCCAAACCATTAACCCTGTGGAAAAAGGCTTTTGAATACATTGTGATGATTGATTGATTGATTGATTGTATGGTGTTTAACGCCGTTTTCAACATTATTTCAGTTATATCGCGGCGGCCAGTGCAACTATCCATGCTTTCCTGGAGTCTCTTTTACCAGTATTCCGCACAATTTTCTTTCCAAGCCACTGGCTGCTTTCCCACATAATCATCGTCGAAACTCCCAGCGGTGGGAGAGGAATGAATCCTGTCGCAGTGACTATCATCAATCCTGGGAAAGAAATTGGCCGAGCCAGGGATCAAACCCTGGCTCCCGTGTTCTCAAGTCCTGCACACTACCGACTGAGCTACCGGGGCTCCGCAGTTTGTGACAAAAAAATGCTGTTGCTCAAAGGCAAAGAAATCCACCATTTTCCTTGTATCGAATTGTCATCTGCAGATGATTCTAGAATTATGTGGTCAAGTAAAAGAGTCAACCCTGTTCCTCACATTCACGAATTTTAATGATCCTAATGAAGAGGGCTTTTGAAAACATTGCGAGAAAAGGAGAAAATGCTGGTAACCAGCATTTTCTCCTTTTCTCACAATGTTTTTTGCCTTTTCAAAGACACATATGGTCATTTGAGCTATTTCTGATTTGGCACATGCAACTGCTTTTACTTGGACCAGTCCTATTTCTTTTAACTTGTAAAGAGTTTAGATCATATATGTAATGTATTTGAAGGTAATACAATAAAATGTGACTCGAATAATAGGATTTGTGTTTTGAAGGGTAGAAAACATTGGTAACTAGCATTTTGTTGTTTTCCCATGATGTTTCCGAAGCCTTCTTCCTCAAAATTGCTGTGTCCTGGCAGTACAGTCAGTAGCGTACAGGACTTTTAGAACAGGGGGTTGCTTGCTTGAATCCCCAGCTTGGCAAGTTTCTTTACAAGGATTGATGATAGTCATTGTGACAGGATTCCTTCCTCTCTCATCACTGATCATTGATTTTATGCAGGTTATGTGGGAAAGAAGCCAGTGCACTGGGAATAAATTTGTGCAAAGTACCAATACCTGAAAATTCCAGGAAAGCATGGATAGGTGCACTTGCGGCTGCGATGTAACTGAAATAATGTTGTAAAATAGTGTTTAACAGCATACAATCAGTCCTCAAAGTCATCAAAACAAGGGATTGTCATAGTTAGTTTAAACATATTTATTTTACATCGATTGAGAAACAAGTTCGTACAACTTATACTAATCTCTCACAATTCTGCTTCCTGTTAAATACACTAGTTCTCGCGCCGACTGTGTGGGCCAGTGAAAAATCCCAAAGTTGACACCCTCTCACGGGTATCGAACTAGGGACCTCATGATTACGAGACCAATGCTCTACCTCACAACTACGGATACCCTCAAGAGGTAGAGGTTTAGAAGGGGTTGTTAACTCACATTGTGTAATGGTTTCATATTGGGTAGAAAATCACCTCTAATTCACTAATGGGCTGATACATGTACTTCAAACCAATTCAGTCACCCAGTGAACCAAATCATATTTGAAATCTTTTTTAAATTTCACAAAAAGATTAGATAATGTTAACGTCTTGCAGAAAGTTGTACTAACATTCCTTCTACTGCAAAAAAAAAAAATGCATTGAATAAAATGATAGCTTATGATGTACATTTTCTTTATTAACTGTAAAAAGGACTTAATTCACTTCTGCATGTCCAGTTTTCTATACTTTATGTGAAGTGGGTAGCTTGACTTTTGCACATTTCATGCAAAATATATGAACAAATTCAATTTTAAAAACACGGAGACTGCAGAGAAATTCCATTTTGTTATTAATATAGAAAATGCACATCATAAGCTAAGTAATTATGATATGTAAAATGCACATCATAAGCAAAATGCTGGTAGCCAGTCATTCTTCTTTTCCCATAGTGTTTTCCATTCTGTCAAAGAACTTCAGTTCATTTGTACCACTTTTGGATTTGTCGTCTTCAGTTGCTTTGAATAGGCCTATTGAAGAGCCCTACATGTTGTTTGGTAAAGGGTGAATCTCTCAGTCTTTTGAAATTCTCTTTCGTGGTTTTGACATGAAAATGAGACAAGTAAACTGTGGTATAATACTCTTATAAGCTTACATTGGAAAACTCAATAACAGTTTTTGGCATAATAAAGTTTTGGCTTCTTGACATAGTTGTATGGTTTCTTGAATATTTACCACACAATCCCCAGTTATAAAGCGCCTGAAGAATACAATTTTTGAAAACATGGTGGGTATACGAGAAAATGCTGGAAACAATGTTTTCTACTCTTTCAGGCCTAAATTCAATCATTTGAGCAATGTGTAATTTGAGGTATGCAACTGCTTTCAATTTAGACCAGTCTAAAATTTTACTGTTTTCAACATTTTTTCTTTATTATCATGCTGGCCAGTGAACCTATCCAAGCTTTCCTGGACTGAGTTTCTTTTACCAATAACTTTACACAGTATTCTTCTGAAGCCATTGGCTACTTTCTTACATGAGCATTGTTGAAACAACATTTTAGCCATGAGAGAGAAATAAACCGTTTCAGCAACTTGCATCAATCCTCTGAAAGAAATACACCTAGTCGGGGAATCAACCAGCGGCCCCCCTGGTGTAAGCCTATACCACACAATCCTGAGTTTTAACGACCCTGAAATTTGAAAACAATATGGGAAAAGGAGAAAATGCTGGTATTACCAGCATTTTCTCCTTTTCCCAGTGTTTTCTACCCTATAAGAGAACTTCAGCATATTTGTACCAAATTCAAATCTGTCATTTGCAAATACTTTCATATTTGAAAGTGCAAAAAATTTGATTGTTTGGGAAAGACTTAAAGCCATATTTTACATCACTAACTGAACTATCTGGCTTTGTAGGAAGGAAAGCACTGCTTATGTTGTCTTACGGAGTGTCCTTTGGCAAGACACTGCAGAGCTCTAGTCTGATCTTGAGGTGAATTCTTGGAAGGTTAAGAGTCAGTATGTGGGCTATTGCCAAGGTAGTAATATGACAACAGTACATGTATCATGGAAAGAAATGTGTAAGGGAGAAAAACAATTCGCTTTTACCTTTTACCACTCAATCTGGAGTTTAATGATATGAGAAAGAAAGCTTTTAAAAACACTTAACCAGCATTTATCTTTTTTCCCACAATGTTTTCTACTCAATGAAAGGCTCTACTCATTGAAAGGCAAGTTTCATCATTATACCCCCATCCTATGCAGTAGAGGGGGCATATACTGGTTTTGCTATGTCCGTCCATGTATCTGACTGTCCGTCTTTTAATTTGTCCGTGTGTAGACTTTATAATTTCTGTGCTCTAACTCAAAAGCCTTTTGACCTAGGACCATTACAAAGGTCAAGGTCACTTGTGAACTTCGTTTTGAAAATAATTTTTGTTCTCTGATTGTGGTGCTATGTACAGTGACAAGGTGCTGGTGGAGGGTATTTGTCCGCATTGTGACAATTCTAGTCGGAGCCACCCTTAAATTATCATCTGCATATGCTTTGAATTTGGACAATTTTAGAATTTTATTGTGCAGTATTTAAAGAGTCACATAAGTCATGCATAAGTAGTCTTTCATTTTGGCCTCAAAAGATGTTTGCTGTAAAGCAGTAAAATTTATATTTATTTTACCAAAAAAGGGTAAAATAATTTTCTCACGACCAGATAGGTTAACATTTCAGATAATTCTTACTTTATTGGTAATTTTGTAAGGGTTTTGTTACCGTGTCAAATAAAGAGTGACTAGTATGCTAAACTTTGGGTTAATCTTCACCAAAAGACGAAGTTTTACAACTGAATAAATTTACACATTTGCAGACTACAGATTAATTGTAGCTCAAACGATGATTTAAATCTTTACCAAACAACAGAATTTAAGACTAGTACAAATTCAAAGCATTTGCAGATAAATAATAATAAATGTGACTCAAGAATTGAAATTTGTCCTGAAAGGGTAGACAAAAAAGGTAACCAGCATTGTCTCCTTTTTCCACAAAGTTTTTCAGAGCCTTTTTCATCAAGGTCATTAAAACTCAGGATTGTGTGGTAAAGGGTTAAATGGTAGAAAAGGTGGGTAAAGGAGAAAATGCTGGTTACATGCATTTTCTCCTTTTCTGTTAATGTTTTCAAAACCCTTTTTCTTCAGGGTCATTAAAACACAGGATTGTTTGGTAAAGGCTTATAGAGTCAGAAAACTAGCAAACATGATTTCTGTAATTCCTTTTCCCATAATTTTATCTACCCTTATCAAATCCTTAAATTTGAGCCATGTTTAACCCTTTACCACACAATCTAGAATTTTATGGAACCGGACAAAAAAAATTGAAAATATTCTTGGAAAAGGAGAAAATACCTGTTACCAGGGTTTTCTCTTTTTTCTTATAATGTTTTGTAAACTTATAGGACAAATTTCATGATTGGAACCACATTTAATTTTTCATCTGCAAATGATTTTGATTCGGACCGATCTAAATTTTGTTGTTTGAAAAAGAGTTAACTCTTTCTTTACTGTAGACAACAAAAAAAGCTTTTTGTGGACAGTGTATATCAAGATCAGACTGCGCAGAACATGCAGTCTGATCTCTGATCTACACTGTCCACTACATTATTCTAGATTATGACCAAAGTGGTTCTTCATCTTCCAGCTGAAGCGCACCATTTGCCTATGAAAAAGTGTAGCGGATTCATTTAGTAATGAAACACTTCTGCTAATACTTTTGATATGGACCAGTCAGATTGGCTTGTCAAAAGCTCAACTGGGAAAAAGCTGGACCATGGCGGACCTCATTCCTAATAAACGCTAAAAGGTAGAATCCCGTCTTTCAAAAATGTTTATTCCCATACTATCCCGAGTTTTAAGAAGGAAGAAGGCTTTTGAAAACATTATGGGAAAAGAGAAAAATGTTTGTATCCATCACTTTCCCCTTTTCCCACACTGTTTTCTATCCTTGGAATGACAACCTACATCATGTTAGCCACATTTAACTTGTCGTCTGTCTGTGCTTTGGATTTGGACATGTCCAAAGTTTTGTTGTTTGGTAAAGGGCTAATTGTTTTCAGGATCCTACGGGTGTTGGCTTTTGGAAAAAAGGAGAAAATGGTCGTATCCAGTATTTTCTCCTTTCTCCACAATGTTTTCTCCCCTTTCAAAAAAAAATCACATTATTTGAGACACACATTTGCTATGTGGCTTGCAAATGCTTTCTATTTGGTCTGGTAAAGTCTGAAGTACTTTTACAGCAGACAGCTTTCATAGATACAGCTATGATTGAGGATATTATTGGTCTAGGAGACTAGAAAAGCCCCACCTTATAAACCAATTTAGACTTCTAATGAATCCAAATTGAAAATTTAAAGAAAGTGGATAACTATGTGCAGAAGCGTGACCACATCCTAATGATATGCCCCACAAGTAAATAAAAGTAACCTCAATGAACTTGAAACTATCAATTTTGTAAATTCCTTTACTGAAGAGGAGACATCCCTTAGCAACAGAAAAAGTCGGCAGGTCACTAGAAGAATGTCCACTGACCCTATCTGTATTATCTCCTATGGAATTCTTGTTTCACTATTATTTTCTGTGAAACTTGTCACCTTAACTGTTGAAAAACGAAAAAATTCTAGACAGGTCCAAATCAAAAGCACTTGCAGACGACATTAATTGAAATGATGGTAATTGTATGTTACAGTGTAGAAAACCTTGTGGTAAAAGGAGAAAATGCTGGCAACCAGCATTTTCTCCTTTTACCACAAGGTTTTCAAATGGCTGTCTTTTTCAGAGTTGTTGAAACTTGGGATTGTGTGGTAAAGGTTTAACCCTTTACCAAACAGTCCCTGGTTTTCACGACTCTGGGAAGGAAGGCTTTTGAAAACATTGTGGGAAAAGGAGAAAATGCTGGTAACCAGCATTTTCTCCTTTTCCCACACTGTTTTCTACCCTATCAAAGACAGAAATCATCATTTGAGCTATATTTCAATTGTTGACTTCAAATGCTTTCAGTTTGGGCCGGTCCAAAATTTTGTCGTGTAGCAAAGGGTTAAACTGTTTGACAAACAATGAAATTCTAGACTAGTCCAAATTGGGAGCATTTGTAGACAAATATTCAGATGTGGCTGGAATTATGACTTTTGGCAGTGAAAGGGTATAAAAAATTGTGGGAACTGGAGAAAATGCTGGTTACCAATATTTTCTCCTTTTCCAACAATGTTTTTAGAAGCTTTCTTTATTAGGATTGTTGAAACTTGGGACTGAGTGGTGAAGGATTAAGCCTTAATTACTAGACAGTCCTGTGTTTTAATGACCCTAGGGATGAAGAATTTTTAAAACTTTGTGGGAAAAGGAGAGAACTTAATGCTGGTTACCAGCAGTTTCTACTTTTCCATCCCATAGAAGAAAAATCCCTTAACCCTTATGCTGCTAAGCGCGACTCACAGACCTTTTGTGGACAGCGTAGATCAAGATCAGACTGCACAGAATGTGCAGTCTGATCTTGGATCTACACTGTCCGATAAGGAGATATTATTCCCCAAAACATAACTTTGAAATAGCAATATTTGGGTTTCTACTATCAAAAGGAAAATTTCATTTTAGTTATTTAGCAGGATAAGTGTTAATTTGAGACTGAAGTGGAACTTTATGTATGTCTGAACATACTTTTACTCTTTTCCAGAAAAGAAAATTTTTATACTCGTCCAAATTCAAAGCATTAATTTTGCAAAAGACAAATGAGACAAGGCTCAATTTATGAGATCAAAATAGGTAACCAAGCTGGTTACCATTTTCTTCTTTTCCAAAAATGCTTTAAATATTTTTTTCTCAGGCTTGTTAAATGTCTTGATTGTGTGGTAAATGGTTGAACTAAACTTTGTTTATGGCTTTTATCATTTTATCATGGCAAATTGGAACCAACTTTCTAATATGGTATCTAGAAATATTTCATATGTTTAGGTGATCAATTATAATTCTTTTGCCATGCATAATATAATTTGCTACCATTTCAGAACATAGTGTTTCTCAAACCCATCTTGTTGTATTTGATTGATTGATTGGTGTTTAATGCAATATTATTTTAATAACATTGCAGAGGCCAGTGTATCTATTCATGCTTTCCTGGAATTTCTGTTGCAAGTACTAAGTACTATGTTGGTGAATCTACAATAATAGACTGCTCAGAATCTTGATGTAATTACCGCCTGTAAAAGCAGTTAAATTTATGATCTCTTTAACTCTTTCCCAAACGACAAAATTTTGGACTAGTCCAAATTGAAAGCATTTGCAGACGACAAAATAAATGTGAATCAAAAATTGAAATTCAGTTTGGGAAGGGTAGAAAACATTGTGGGAAAAGGAGAAAATGCTGGTTACCAGCATTTTCTCCTATTCCCACAATGTTTTCAAAGGCTTTGTTTCTCAGGGTCGTTAAAAGTCGGGATTGTGTGGTAAAGAGTTAACTTGACCATTCTATGGGTTAATCTGTTACCAGACATTCCCAAGTTTGAATAACCATGAGGAGGTTTTGTTTGTTCGTTTATGTAAGGTAATTAACATTATTTCAGTTATATCATGGTGACCAGTGCACCTGTCTAAGGTTTCCTGCAGTTTCTTTAAATAGCACTTTGTACAGTATTCTTCCCCAGCCACTGGATGCTTTTCACTTAACCGTTGTCAAAATATTGATCAGTGATGAGAGAGGAATGAATCCTGTTGCAAGGTGGGGATTTGAACCAGCAACCCTCCTGGTTTCAAGCTGACGAAGAGGAGGACAGCTTTGGAAACTTTGAGGAACATTTGGAGCTAGCATTGTCACCTTTTCATACAATAGTTTCAACCTTTTCAAAGACAATCCACCATAAAATTTTGAGCTACACTTATTTTGGAATCTGCAAATGCTTCTAATTTGGACTAGTCTAAAATTTTGCTGTCTGGTAAAGAGTCAACCCTTTAACAACTATACCTGGCTTTACGGCCAGTGTAGATCAAGATCAGACTGCACAAAACATGCAGTCTGATCTTTGATCTACATTGTTGGCCTCTGTAAGTTTTTATAGAGAAAAGCAATCATGAAGTTGCAACAATTTGGCTCTCATTTTTCAACTGAAAATATCTCCTGGGTATATTCTGCACTCTAAGAGTTAAAAGTGTTATAAAGGTAATATAAGTTAAATGTGAGTGGACCTGACAAAGAGATAAACTTTGGGATTTAGATCTTATCATGCTTCCTCGTTCTGTTACCTCATAGATTAACCCTTTACCACACAACTCCCAATTTTAAATATCCTGAAAAAGAGGCCTTTAGAAAACATTGTGGGAAATTGCTGGTAACCAGCATTTCTTCTTTTTCCCCACTATGTTTTTTTACCATATCAAAGACAAAAATCATCACTTGAGATACATTTATTTGGTCATCTGCAAATGCTTTCAGTTTGGTCCATTCTAAAATTTTGTTGTTTGGTAAACGGTTAACTCTGAATAATATAACAAAATTTACACCTGTCAGAACTGAATGTGGCTCAAATGGTGGGACTGTCTTTAATACAGTAGAAACCTTGTGGGAGAAGGAGAAAATGCAGGTTACAAGCATTTTGTCCTTTTCCCACAATGTTTTCTAAAGACATTTACTTGTGGAGTCTTAAAACAGGAGACTGTGTGGTAAAGGGTTATATTTAGGCTTCCATCAAGTTAGACTTAAGGATAAACACCTGAAAGTATATCTCAAATATGATAGGAAAAGAAGCCATTATGTCTTGCCATGAGCAATAAAGCTGTCTACAGATACAGGCTATTTTGTGTGGCAAGAGGGTGATTAATAAATAGCCTCATGTAAATTTACTGTTACTGAGCAATGTCTTCTTTCTGTCACCATATTTTAAAAAGCCATCTGTCCCCAGATGAAAAAAGGCATCTGCAGAAGGTAATAAATTTATTGAATTATATTATTTCCATGGTCTTAAATGGGATGGCTTGACTTCAGTAGATTTGGTAAATTGCATAGAAATAAATGCCTGTATAACAAGTCTTTGATACACTCTCAGCTGAGGCTAGGTAGCTTGGTTGGTAGTGCACAGGACTTGAGAACAGAGGGTTCCTGGTTACAATCCCCTGCTTGGCCAATTTCTTTCCGAGGTATTATTGTGTGAAGTACATGTACTGTTACAAAAACTCCAGAAGAACATGGATAGGTAACCTGGCCACTGCAATATAACTGAAATGATGGTGAAAATGGCAATTTACACACCATACAACAAACAAACAGACAATCCATACAATCAGTTGATACACTTTCTCTTCTCTCTTTGAATGAAATTTTGCCAAAATTAGAAAAAAGAAAAACCTTGTTCAACCTCTGCCAGTGGTGCTAGTCACATGGTAGTGCCACTGGGTAAGGCATTGCAGAATTTTAGCCCATACAGACTTTACCCAAGGACAGTGTTGAGGAGTTGCTATAGTTAAAACTTGCAGTCAACAAATTGGTTTAAATAATTCGATGTGTGTTTGAAAGGTTAGAAAACATTGTTGGAAAAGGAGAAGATTTAGGGTACCAGCAGTTTTCTTCACTTTTGCCACTATGTTGTCATTGCTTCTCTGAGAGTCATTAAAATGAGCTGGATTGTTTGGTAACTAATTGAGCTAGGAGAGACCTAAAAGTGTAAGCTGTCACTGTTTCCTGACTGAAAGGTTGTTTGAAAAGGGTTGAAAAACACTGTTACACCCTTCATGACACAATCCTACATTTTAATGACCCCTAGGAAGAAGGATTTCAAAAACAGTGAGGGAAAAGGAGAAAATGCTGGCAACCAGCATTTTCTCCTTTTCCCACAATGTTTTCGAAACCTTTCTGAGACAAAACTCAGCAATTTAACCACATTTGATATGTCGTCTGCAAGTGCTTTCACTTTGGGCAAGTCTAAAATTTTGTCATTTTGGAAAGAGATAGTGAAAAAAGAAATGAACAAGAGAAACACAATGTTAATTGGATTAGGAGTTTTGTCAATTTTCAGACTGCTATCCTTAGCTTTTTCAACCTCAAAATAGCACTGGTGTATGATAAGTATAATGAATTAGCCTGGCTGGGTTGCTCAGTGGTTAGCTGACACACAACCTGGTGGTTGCGGGTTCAATACCCGATTGAGACAAACTTTTGTTCTGGCGATTTTTCACCTCTCACAAGAACTGGTAGTCAGTAGCTTGGAAAGAAAGTTGTGTCACTACCATTGTGAGAAAGCCAGGAAACACATGAATAGGTGCACTGACTGTCGTTGTATGACCTAAGCTGTTAAAATGGTGTTAACTCTTTAGCACACAATCCCGAGTTTTAACGACCCTGAGAAAAAGCCTTTTGAAAACATTGTGGGAAAAGGAGAAAATGCTGGTAACCAGCATTTTCTCCTTTTCCCACAATGTTTTCTACCCTTCCCAAAACAAATTTCAATTTTTTATTTAAATTTACTTCGTCGTCTGCAAATGCTTTCAATTTGGACAAGTCTAAAATTTTGTTGTTTGGTAAAGAGTTAAACTACAAATCAAAACAAACAAACAAAAATGATGAATTATATTATACTTAATATAAAATTATACTCGTTCAAAGGGTATGTGAATTAAAAAAAAAAGGAACTGTTCATGAATATATCATTTGATTGGATATAAAAGTTTTCAAAATCCTGTACAGAAATTGTAAAGCCTGTCTGTCCTATTGAATAAGAGTAATTTAGTCCTTTATGTATATTTATTTATCTGCTTTTTTAATCCTATACCTCATATTTCTGAGTTTTAATGAGCTTGAAGAAGAAGGCTATTGAAAACATTGCGGGAAAAGGAGAAAATGCTGGTGACCAGCATTTTCTCCTTTTCCCACAATGTTTTCTACCCTTCCCTAAATAAATATCAATTTTTAAGTCACATTTATTATGTTCTCAGAACAGTTCTGTGTTTTTACAATCTTAACCTTTTTCCAAACGACAAATTTTAGACTCTTCCAAATAGAAAGCATCTGAAAGCATTCTTTCACATGGCAGAAGACATAGTGGGAAAAGGAGAAAATGCTGGTTCTCCTTTTCCCACAATGTTTTCAAAAGCTCTAACCTACAAAGTCATTAAAACTCGGGATTGTGTTGCAAAGGGTTAAGGATAATGGCTGCTGAAAACTTGTAGGAAAAGGAGAAAATTATGCTGCTGCTAACCAGCATTAATTTTCCTCTTTTTCTCCAACTGCTTTCTACCCTTTCAAAGACGAATATTATCATTTGGGCCACATCTGACATGTCGTCTGCAAAATTTAAATCCTTTCAATATTGATCAAGTCTAAGGCAAAAACTTTGTTGTCTGATAGAGAATTAACCATTATCTGCTAAATAAGTGAAATGAAACTTTCAAGCCGATAGTTAAACCCAAATTTGCTTTTTTACAGGTATTTTTTGGGGGAAAAAATTTCTCCTTATCAGACAGTGTAGATCCAAGATCAGACTGCACGATCTGTGCAGTCTGATCTTGATCTAAACTGTCTGCAAAAGGTTTTTGAGTCACACATAGCAGCCTAAGTGCTAAAACTTGTCTGAATTTAGATGTCTATTGGTAGAAATCTGTCTGCTGTTTGGGCTTGAACTCTTTACCAGATGACAAAATTTTAGGCTTTTCCAACCTAAAAGCATTTGCAGACTATAAATTAGAAATATATCATAGAAAGAGTAAAAAAAAATTATTGGAAAAGAAGAAAGTGATTGTAGAAACTGGCATTTTCTTCCTTCCTGCAATGTTTTCAAAACCCTTATGATAATCCTGAGGGAGTTACCCCTTTACTACAAGGCAAAATTTTAGATTTTTCCATATGAAGGAATTTACAGATGACTATTCAAATGCTTTTTAAGTGATAGTATTTGTCGTTGAATCAGTAGAATACATTGTTGGAAAAGGAGAATATGTTAGGTACCAGCATTTTTCCTTTCCAAGCCCTCTTTTTCAGGGTTTTTAATCCTTAGAGCACCAAATAAACCAAAGGACACTTTCAGTCTAGAAATTAGACCTAAATAATTGCAATTAAATGGTTGCTCTTGTTCAGAATTTTTCAGGTAGGTGGACAGTGTTGTTCAAAGATCAGACTGCACATTTTGTGTAGTCTGATCTTGATCTACACTGGCCACAAAGCAACTACAATTGTGAAATGCGCTTGAAGAATTTACAAAGTGTGTATGAAATTCACATATCTTGAGTCTTCCTTTCTGATTTAATTCTATCTACCATTAATAAAGTGTTTGCTAAGCTTGAATTTAATGAAAACCTATGCAATGAATACAGTATGCAAGACACACAAACCACAAAGGATAAAATTATGTGAACAAGTGCCAAAATACCAGAATTAATTGCTTTGTCACTTTGGTGACATTGGGATGTTTTTAACTTTACCTTTTACCATACACGGTCATATAGGCTGTCCAAGCCACAGTAGCTCATTCGATAGCGTAACTATAGGACTAGTGAACAGCCAGGGTCTCTTGTTCGCCTCCCTAGCTTGGCGAATTTCTTTCCAAGGATTGATTCATTCCTCTCTTACTGCTGGTTAATATTTCGATACTGGTTATGTTGGAAAGCAGCCAGTGGCTTGGGAAGAGTATTGTGTGAAGTACCTGTTAAAGAAACTTCAGGAAGGTATAGTTAGGTGCACTGCCTACCACGATGTAACTGAAATAATATTGAGAATGGCATTAAACACATTCATTCAATCAATTAATCATACAAGCTGTTTCCAGATGTATACATGACATAAAGTTCTGTAAAGTTGGCCCACCCGGGTAGCTCAGTGGTTTGCATATCTGATTCCTGACCTGGTGGTAACGTGAGTTCGATACTAGGTTGAGGCAAACTTTCTTTACGGCGATTTTTTGCCTCTCACCTCTGATGCACGGGAGGAAAGTAATAAGAGACTTGGAAAGAAAGTTGTTTTAGTTCTGGTGTGAGAAAGTCAGGAAACACATGCGTAGGTGCACTGACTGCTGTTATATGCCCTAAGCTGTTAAAGTGATATTAAACATCTAGTACAAACAAACAAAATCTGTAAAGTTTATTTTAAAAAAAAAAAGAGCAGACACAACATCAGATATTAAGCTCATCATTTAATGTGTCATCAGCATATTCTTTCAATTTTGACAAGTCTGAAGGTTTGTCATTTGGTAAAGATTGATCCTTTGCCACACAATTCTGAGATTTAACGACAGAGAGCAAGAGAGCATTTGAAAACATTGTGGGTAAAGGAGAAAGTGCTGGTGACCATATTATCCACATTTAACCCTTTACCACACAATGCCGATTTTTGACGACCCTGGAAAAGAAGCCTTTTGAAAACATTGTGGGGAAAAGGAGAAAATGCTGGTAACCGGCATTTTCTCCTTTTCCCACAATGTTTTCTACCCTATCAGCCGAGCCCCAGTAGCTCAGTCGGTAGCGTGCAGGACTTAAGAAAACGGGGTCCACGGTTCGATTCCTGGCTGCGACCCCTGGCTCGGCCAATTTCTTTCCGAGGATTGATGATAGTCATTGCGACAGGATTCATTCCTCTCCCACCGCTGACCATTGTTTCGACAATGATTATGTGGGAAAGCAGCCAGTGGCTTGGAAAGAAGATTGTGCGGAGTACTGGTAAAAGACTCCAGGAAAGCATGGATAGGTGCACTGGCCGCCGCGATATAACTGAAATAATGTTGAAAACGGCGTTAAACACCATACAATCAATCAATCAATCATTTCTACCCTATCAAAGAAAATTTGCACCATTTGAGCCACACTGAAATTGTCGTCTACAAATGCTTTCAATTTGGACAAGACTAAAATTTTGTCATTTGGTAAAGAGTTAATTTGTTGTCTGCAAAATGCTTTTGACAAGTTCAAAATGATAGTGTTTGATAAAGAATTAAAGCACACTTTCACTACTTTTATTGCCTTTGCAGCAAGTGTAGATCAAGATCAGGGTGCATGCAGAGAACATGCAGTAAGATCTTTGATTTACTCTGTCCACTTTTCTGAGCCTATCTGGACCAAAGCAATTTGATATTGCCCTTAATAGGGTTTTCATTCTAGAATGAAAGTGTGTTTGGTTTATTTGGCATGCTTGAGGGTGAGCTCTTTACCGCACAATCAGGAGTTTTAATGACCCTGAAGAAAAAGCCTTTTGAAAACATTGTGGAGAAGGGAGAAAATGCTGGTAACCAGCATTTTGTTCTTTTCCCACAATGTTTCCTACCCTCCCCCCCCCCCCCAAAAAAAAAGTGTCGCACTATTTTGTTGTCTTCAAAATGCTTTTGCTATTTTGATGTCTTAAGTTTTGTCGCTTGGGAGAGAGTTAAAAGGATATCTCAAGCCTATAGCTGAATTTTTCTGTTAACAATTTGCAAGGACATAGTAAACAAGGTTTATTCATAAAGTTAAAAGAAACTTGCATTAAGATTACTGATGCATAAAACATGCATTTTGTGCATGGGCTATAATTAAATGTTTGAATCTTTACGTAAACATCCTAAACATCTCCATGTTACAAAAAAAAAATGTTTTTATCCACATACCCTTCATTTATACCTTTTTCTGCCCATACTGTAAAAACTTTCCTAAATATTGTGGGAAAATGAGGGTTACTTCTCTTTTTATGCCATTACAGAGAGCTGTTCAGATTTTTATAATCTCACATAACTTCAAAAATGATCTCTCATTGAATTAAGTAAGCCAGTAGATGGCAAAAGAGACAAAATTACAAAAATATATTGTACAATGGTATTTCTTAATGGCTACATAGCTCCTTTAGGTATTGTTAGATTTTGCTTCAGACTTGTGGGATTATCAGATGATCAGCAATGTGTGTCTATTATAAGGATTTGCATTCAGATCAGTAAGATGATGTCATATCTGATGTAATTGCAAAGAAAAATATACATGTATAGATAGTTCTATTTTACAAGAAATTTTGATCGAGTAATATAATCTATTTTTTAACCCTTTACCACACAATGCTGAGTTTTAACAACCTTGAGGGAGAAGGCTTTTGAAAACATTGATGGAAAAGGAGAAAATGCTGGTAACAAGCATTATGTCCTTTTCATACAATGTCCTCTACCCTTCCATAGACAAATTCCACAATTTGAACCATATTTGATATGTTGTCTGGTAATCAGTATTTACTCCACTTTTCACAATGTTTTCCAAAGGCCATCTCCCTCAGGGAATAGTAAAGTAAAGGGTACAAGATTTTTTATCCATTTTTGATGCAAATTCACTTAAAAGGTCATATTACCTGATTTCTGATGTTTTCAGATTATTCCTGATGGTAAAGCAGACGGAGATGGAGAACTTCAAGCTGGCGATTACATCCTTATGGTCAATGATGTTAAATGTACATCAGTAACCGAGGCTGTGCAGCTTATAGAAAGTGCTTTCCGTACCCTGACTCTTCAGGTTTGGAGGTAAGTTTATGTTTTTGTTTGTTTGTATGGTGTTTAGAACTTAGAGCGAGAGTAATACCATACTGATCAATGATGTTAAATGTACCTCAGTAACTGAGGCTGTGCAGCTCTTATAAAGTGCTTTCTGCT
Organism: Hippopus hippopus; assembly: GCA_946811185.2. Lineage (NCBI taxonomy): Eukaryota > Metazoa > Mollusca > Bivalvia > Cardiida > Cardiidae > Hippopus > Hippopus hippopus. Next base: position 15,409,319 of record OX328100.1, on the reverse strand, counting down.
CCCTGACTATTCAGGTTTGGAGGTAAGTTTATTGAGACTAGAAAATACAGCGGGAATTATAATGGTCATTGATGTTAAATGTACTTCAGTTACCTAGGCTGTGCAGCTAATAGAAAGTGACTACCATACCCTGACTTTCCAGGCCTGCCTTTCACTAAACTACGTAGGCATGAAATTTGCATACACAGTTTAGGTAAGCAAGCATCCAGGATTACTTTATGATTTTGGTAAATATTTGCATAAATTTACGCCAGCTCACAGTTTTGGATTAAGCAGGCATTGTATGTGCGTATGTGCAATCCCAAATAATTTGTATATGTTTGCGCAGTTTATTGAAATGCAGCTTATGTTTGGAGGTTAGTTCAACCACTTAACACAGAACTTAGAGCAGTAGGTTACATCCTGGATGTTACGAGGGTTGTTCGATATGTAATGTGTATTGTACGATATCTCAAAAGCAGTCAACTCAAATAGTGAAATGAACATTACATCCCTTCAAAATATTCTCCGCGGTTCGAAATACATAATTTCAATCTCTGAATCCATTTCTGAAATGCGTCACGGTACGCTGATTTAGGTAGACCTCTGAGGCACTGACTGATGGCTGAGCCAAGGGCTTGTCGGGACTTGTAACGACCACCGGATAAGAACTTTTTAAGTTTTGGAAAAAGGAAAAAGTCGCATGGGGCTAGATCTGGAGAGTATGGTGGGTGTGGCAAGACAGTAACCTTCTCCGACTTCAAAAATTGCTTCACAAGCTCAGATGTATGTGATGGAGCATTATCATGAAGTAGACGAACATGCCTAAATCCTGACACAGGGCGTCGTCTAAGATAATATTTCTTGCGCTTTTTTAGTATAACATCTCGGTAATACCGACCTGTAACAATTTTGCCCTTCGGCACCGGAATTTGTACGGCTATACCATCACATGAGAAGAATATGCAATAAAGAACCTTCTTTGTGCTTACGCTTCTTTTGGCAAATACAGGCCTTCTACCGTGTTTAGTTACCCATATTTTGTTTCCAATTTTTCTTACTGGTTCGAAATAGTGAACCCATGTTTCGTCACCAGTAACAATGTTTGCAAATTGTCTTTGATTGAATTTGGGAAACATTTTGAGCAATTGCTTAGCGGTTTGTACTCGTACCCGTTTTTGGTCATCTGTCAATATGTGCGGTATCCACCTGGCAGAAATCTTTCGTACTTTCAAAATACACTTCAAAATGAAATGCATCCGCGATAGCGATATGCCAACAGCGTTGGTAATATCACGAATCGTGTATCTGCCATCACTTTCAATTATTTCCCTGACTTTTGAGACATTTGCCTTGCCTGTTACAGTCACAGGTCGGCCAGATTTTGCTGCATCTTTGACGGACTCTGTGCCAGTCAGAAATTTCTTTCTCCACCTATGAACTGTCTCATAAGATACCTTATCAGACCCATAAACTTCCCCCAATTCAGTAAAAATCTGCGTTACCAAATGACCGAGTTTTGTGCGAACTTTTATATAAGCTCTAATTTCTTCAATATTCTTAATCCGTTTCCCAACCATTTTTAGCTCCACTGGCCGAAGGCCAGAGAGCTATTGTCATGGCGTTGTGTCCGTCGTGCGTGCGTGCGTCCGTCCGTCCGTCCGTCCGTTCGTGCGTGCGTCCGTAAACTTTTTCTTTAAAAAACTTCTCCTCAGAAACTATTGACTGGATTTTTACCAAATTTCACAGGAATGTTCCTTTGGTGGTCCTCTTTCAAATTCCTTCAAATAATTGTGTTCCATGAAGAATTCTGGTTGCCATGGCAACCAAAGTAAAAAACCTTTAAAAATCTTCTCCTCCCAAACCGCTATTTGGATAGCATTATTATTTTGCAGGAATGTTCCTTAGATACAGGTTTACAGAATTCCTTAAAAAAAAAAAGATCTGTCAAAAAACATGGCTTTTATGGGAGACTCATTTTCCTTTTATGGTATAAAGTAAAATCTTTGAAAAATTTCTTCTCTAAAACTATTCATTGGATTTCATTGTTGTTAGCTCCACTGGCCGAAGGCCAGCGAGCTATTGTCATGGCGTTGTGTCCGTCCTGCTTCCGTGCATCCGTCCGTCCGTTCGTTCGTCCGTTCGTCCGTGCGTGCGTCCGTAAACTTTTTCTTTAAAAAACTTCTCCTCAGAAACTATTGACTGGATATTTACCAAATTTCACAGGAATGTTCCTTTGGTGGTCCTCTTTCAAATTCCTTCAAATAATTGTGTTCCATGAAGAATTCTGGTTGCCATGGCAACCAAAGTAAAAAACCTTTAAAAATCTTCTCCTCCCAAACCGCTATTTGGATAGCATTATTATTTTGCAGGAATGTTCCTTAGATACAGGTTTACAGAATTCCTTAAAAAAAAAAAAGATCTGTCAAAAAACATGGCTTTTATGGGAGACTCATTTTCCTTTTATGGTATAAAGTAAAATCTTTGAAAAATTTCTTCTCTAAAACTATTCATTGGATTTCATTGTTGTTTTGCAGGTAAGTTCCTATGGTGGTTGTCTACCAAATTGTTTCTTCAGTGAGCTAAAATGCAGGATTGAATGATAATTGTTAAAAACTTCCTTTCGCCATTATAGAAATATCAGGCCTGTGGAGCGATACAGGCGCTCAAGCGCCTCTAGTTACAACAGTGGTCAACGACTAGCTCTAATGAAATGACTATAAGTTTAAAACTATATGGAGCTAAAGGCTCGTGTTTATACCGTTGGAAAGGTATTGAATAGAGCTATTCAAGCATATCATCATCCACGAAATCGTTGAAAGCGTTATCGCGCTGTGGTACGATACACATTACATATCGAACAGCCCTCGTAAGTCTTAGAGTGCTAAATAAATCCAACAGAAATTTTCATCCTAATATTATGACCCAAAAGATTATAATTTTATGGTTGCTTTTGTCTACAATGTTTCAGCAAAGCAGACAGTGAAGATCAAAGATCTGGCTGCACATTTTGAGCAGCCTGATCTTGATCTACACTGGCTGCAAAGGCACTTTAAGGGTTAAGTCTTTCTTTACCATTAAAAAAAGAAAGTTTCTTGATGGGCTGCAAGATCTGCAAAATGAAAAGACAGTTTTGTCATATTCTAGAATAAGGAAGTGGACAGAGCAGATCAGAGATCAGACTGCACATTCTGAGCAGTCTGATCTTGACCTACACTGTCCACGAAAACTTTTAAAGTTGTCTATGGTACGGAAAGAGTTATATGTATTTCAGTAACAGATCCTGTACTGGTCATTGAAAGCTTGTTTTCTACCCCAGCTATCTGCATTGCAATGATGGTAAAGGGAGGTAACAAGTATTACAAGTTTTATGTAGAGACAGATTTACCTACCTTCCATGATATACAATCACACTTTGTGAGAAAATTGATACTGTTTGTTTGTTTCCTGATGAATGTGGTTTTCAGAATAATTTCAGTTATTGACTGCAGCAAGTGCAGCTATCCATACTTTCATGGAGATTTGTTTATCAGTACTTTGCAAAATATTCTTTCCAAGCCAGTGGCTGGTTTTCCACATTACCATCGTTCAAACCATGGGTGATGAAAGCAGTTGCAATAACTCTCATTAATCCTAGGGAAAAGCTTGGGCGAGCTGAGGATTTGAACCAGTAACCCCTAGGTCTCATGTCCTGTATGCTACTTACAACCTTCCTGGACTCGGCTGGAGAAAATCGATACATCATGTGAACTTAGTATGTTATTATTATTAGCTCAGGATAACTCTGAAGGCTCAAAACATGGTATGGTACAGAAGGCTGAAAACATGGTATGATCCATATTAGGGGAGTCAGTATGGTGCGATTTTATGACCATACTGCTATCTGCACACAACTGCTTTAGTTTTGAAGACAACTTAGGAACACATTGTGGCAAGAAAAAATACATTGTTTGTCACAAATATTCGAGAAATTGCTTGCACATGATTTCGTGCAATTCACAAGTAGATTTTTTAGCCCTACTGGCTGAAAGCCAGCAGGGCTTATGTCATAGCGTGGTATCCATCGTCCATCTTGTCTGTCCATCCGTCTGTTAGTCTTTTTCTTGTTTATGCGATAAAGTCTGCATTTATGGTTGGATTTTCGTGAAACTTGCACAGTTTGTTTATATCACCAATGGCTTGAACCCTACTGAATTTGAAAAAGAATCTGACCGTCAGTGAGGGAAAAGTAGCTATTTCAAGTTGAAAATTTGCATTTCTTGTTTACGCGATAAAGTCCATATTTGTGGTAGGATTTTCGTCAAACTTGCACAGTTTGTTTATATCATCAATAGCTTGAACCCTATCAAATTTGAAAAGTTTCCAACAAATAGTAAGGGAAAAGTAGCCATTTAAAGTTTAAAATTTGCATTTCTTGTTTACATGATAAAGTCCACATTTGTGGTCGGATTTTCATGAAACTTGCACAGTTTGTTTATATCATCAATAGCTTGAACCCTGATGAATTTGAAAAAAATCTGACAATCATTAAGGGAAATGTAGCCATTTGCATTTCTTGTTAACGCAATAAAGTCCACATTTGTGGTCAGACTTTCATGAAACTTGCACAGTTGCTTTATATCATCAATAGCTTGAGGCCTATCAATTTTGAAAAAAATTGGACAATCAGAAAGGGAAAAGTAGCCTTTTGAAATTAAAAGTATACATTTGAGCCATGCTCTGTGAAAAGGGGGCTTAATGCATCTGCGAAAAGTATCGACCCAGGTCAGCCTGCGCAATCCGCGCAGGCTGACCTGGGCCGAAACTTCGCTATTGGTCAATTTTCTGTATGCCCAAGGACCAGTCTATTTCATGATTAAGTTAATTTTAAAAAAAGTGGATATTACGGATCCCTAAATATGTGATGGCTTGTCTTGTACCATGGATCACAGAGATGCATTAAGCCCCCTTTTGTCAGAGCATGGCTCATTTGTTTTTAATGTGATTAAGTCTTCATATTTTTATTAATTTCTTTGAAACTTGCAGGGATTGCTTTATACAATGAGTACTGAGACCCTGTAAAATTTGGCTGGATTCCAACTAAACCACTGGTTTTGAGAAACTGCACTTAAATTGTTTCATTATTTGTTGAATTCATGTTGCCTACTTACTATGATGTTTTAGTGGGTTCAAGCCCAACTGCAACCCCCCCCTTTTTTTTTTGTCTGTGTGTGTTTGTCTTTTTCCTTTTTTTCTTGGTAAATTAATGATGTATGCCAGCAAAGAAGCAAAATCTCTGCCAGTAGAGTGATTTCAGGCACTCAAGGGCCTCTAGTTCATGAATTATCCGTTATAAACTCTTCAATGTTTGTGCGCAGAACTCTATCCTCAGCAAGTACCAATAATAGGTGACTTGATATAGGTTGACAGGATTTTGCCTTTACAATACAATCCCATAATTCAGTGACCCCTAGTGAGAAGGCTTTTGAAAACATTATGGAGAAATGGAGAAAATGCTGGTTTCCAGCATTTTGTCCTTTTACCACAATGTTTTCCTCCCTTTCACAGACAGATTTTACCATTTGAACCACAATTAATTTGTTTATAATTATGGAAATGCTCTTAACCTTTTTCCACACAATCCCAAGTTTTAATGTGTTATGACCCTCAGAAAGAAGACTTTTGGAAACAGTGTGGGAAAAGGAGAAAATGCTGGTAACCAGCATTTTCTCCTTATCCAACAATGTTTTCTACCTTTTCAAAAACAAATACTATCATTTGAAAATCATTTGAATTACCGTCTGTAAATTCCTTCATTATGGACAAGTCTTAAATATTGCCGCGTGGTAAAGGGTTAATTGTGGGTGAGTCTAAAATTTCCTTGTGTGGCAAAGAGGTAAATAAGACATCTGCTTTATTCTGTGAACCTGCTTTGGTATAGCTTGTCTTCTACATTGATTGTTTTACTGTCACTTGTTGAAATACCCTTCTTGACTTTGACATTATACTGGTCATCATACAAACAAGCCAAGAAAGTTCTGAAGTGTAATTTGCCTGAATTGAATAATGCCATACAATAATGTTGATACAAATATGCTGAAGTCATCAAACAAGACTGTTTTACAATTAAAAGTAAGGGAAGTAATTACTGTCAGTTGTAGCAGTATTGTAGAGACAAAGTTATCTACCTTCCATGATTTAATTTTGATTGTTTAGTATTTGTAACATTCCTAACACATTTTAGAAGGTTTCATTCTTGAAGGTTTAAACCTTTACCATACAATCCTGGGTTTTCATGACCCTGACAAAGAAGCCTTCTGAAAACATTGTGGGAAAAGGAGAAACTGCTGGTAACCAGCATTTCCTCCTTTTCCCACAATGTTTTCTACCCTTTCCAAAACAAATTTCAATTTCAAATGAGTCACATTAATTTTGTTGTCTGCAAATGCTTTCCAATTAGGACTACTCTAAAATTATATCGTTTGGTTAAGGCATAACTCTTGTAAAAGATTCTGTAGGGTTTTATTTATGGATTTAACCCTGATTTTTAACAACTTCAAATATGATTGGCAGTAATTGCCAGCATTTTCTTCTTTTCCCACAAAGTTTTCTGTGCTACCAAAAGCAAATTCCATCATTTGAGGCATATTTTATTTGTTGTCTGCATATGCTTTCAATTTGGGCAATTCTGAAATTTTATCCTGTGGTTAATAAATTGATAAATTTGAAAACAGAGTTTGAACTGAAAGAAAGTGTTAATAACAACCAGTTTCTCCTTCCTAACAAGTTTCAAAAGTGGTCTGTTACACCATTAGAAAGGTAACATATTAGAGACAGTGTGTTCAAAAAGTCTTCGATCAGAAGATATGATTCTGTAAAAGTCAGTTAACTCTTTACCACACAATCCCGACTTTTAACGACCCTGAGAAAGAAGCCTATAGAAAACATTGTGGGAAAAGGAGAAAATGCTGGTAACCAGCATTTTCTCCTTTTCCCACAATATTTTCTACCCTATAAAGGTCAGAAATCATCACATTAACGAGATTTAATTTGTTGTCTGCAGATGCTTTGAATTTGGTCCAGTCAAAAAATTTGTCGTTTGATAAAGAGTTAAAGTTGTGTATATGTAAGTTTACCAGGATTGTGACTTACAAATTATGATGAATTGTCAGTTAGTATGATTTTAACTATGTAATGACAGGGTAATTTAAATGTGAAAAATCAATTATTTGTCATCCGTATAATTTGAACAACTTTCTTTGCATACCAAGCCATAATCAAAGTACTGAAAGTACTGACAGACCAGCGAAAGTGATATAAGCCGCCTTGGTACAGAAAAAACTTGGTTGGTCCATACGAGATTGAAGAAAAAATGTCCAGTCCAGCTACTAAGTCTGATCCTGATTACTGTGGTTGTTAAGTTTAATCCAGTTCAGCCCTGTCTTACCTGTTTGATAAGTTCATTCAAGTTCGCTTTGGTTACAGTAAACACTGCTCATAGCCATTTACAAGTATGAAATGCCATGAAAAAAATTCTGTTTGTTGATTTTTTTTATTGAAAAAAGCAAATGAAGAACATATCAATTTGATGATTTGGCATTTGAATACTTTCTAGAGTTTACTTTTAGATGAACTTTTCATGCTTTTTAACTTTATTATCAGTTGGACAAACTTGTATCTAGACAAGACCTACAATAACCATAAAATACAGGAGAATGAAAACAGTTGCATTGGGATAAGTAAAGACGAGCTAGAATTTTGTAGTCTCTGACTTAATCTACATAAAAACAAACATCTTATACATTATCAGTGACATCTTATTCAGTATATGACTTTGTTAGTAGACATCATTCAAATTGGGGTGGTTGAGATTTTGTAATTAATGTCAAATTATCATATTCAACCAAATAACAATTTCTTACAGAAAGAATTATTTTCTGTGGAGTAGTATTTGGCAACCGTGTGTTTTGTTGTTTATATTTGAATCAGGGTCACTCTTGATGGCAAAAGACTAGCAACCGCTGACCTAAAAATGTCCTGAAAACCATATAAGGTCAATGTTTTCAGGACCTTATGGCAGAAAATTGTTGAGAGCATGATGAGGAAAGGAGAAAATTCTGATTACCAGCATTTTTTCCTTAACCCGTCTTATTTTCTACCTCTTTGTAGGCAATTTTCATCGTTTAACCCTTTCCCAAACGACAAATTTTAGACTATCTCAAACTGAGAGCATCCACAGACGACAAATTCAGAATGGGTACAAATGAGCTTTAGGTCTCTGATAGGGAAGAAAGCATTGTGGGAAAAGGAGAAAATGCTGGTTTCCAGCATTTTCTCCTTTTCCCTCTGTGTTTTCAAAAGCCTTCTTTCCCAGAGCTGTGAAAACCAGGGATTGTTTGGTAAAGGGTTAAGTCAGCTTTACTTTGTTGATTGCAAATGCTTTGAATACAGATAATTCTAAAATTTTGTTGTCTGCAAAGGGGTTAAGACAAAATCAGACTGATATTAATATAATAATTCTACCTGTGTTATTACAGAATTTTCTCTGTAGGAAAAAATATATTTGTTTTTTGAGTAGAAAGATCTGAGAAATTTAGTTTCAACAATAAGAGCTGTAATTATCGGCATACATTATCTTCATGTCTTTTGTATGACCAGCCGTTTATTGTGAATCTTTTGTGTGAAAGTTTCTATTCAGCCTTACACACATGGTTTGTCTGTAAATTTTGCTCAGCCCTTTACTGTACAACCATATGTTCTTTACAGCTGGGAGGAAGAGGCCTATGAAACCATTGTGGGAAAAAGAGAAAATGCTGGTAAGCAGCATTTTCTCTTTTTCCCCACAATGTTTTTTGCTCTTTCATAAACAAATCCATCATTTTAGCTATCATCTGCAAATGCTTTCAACTTGTGCCAGTCTATAATTTTGTTGTCTGGTAAAAAGTAATCCTATGTGCAGGTGACCAAATACCTGAAATGAGCCCTTTTAGTTGGGTAGAAAATACTCAAACATGGCAATTTTAAGGCTGTCTATGACAAAACATCTAAAAAAAAAATGGTGGGTGTAAATCCAACCTTTTATTGCATATGCTTGGCAGCCTTGTCTGGATGTACAATATCCTTGAAAGCAGCTGAAGATTTGCAGCCTGAAGTGGGTTAAAGGATAAAAAGAAAATTTGTTAAAAATTGTTTCAAACTTTTTTCGCATGGATATGTTAATCTGTTGGGAGTCAGGTTTTTATTTTTCTGCAGTTAAATCGAGCATATGATCGTTGTTACAAGTCAAAGAATTTTTTTCAGCGTGGTGATCTTTTTGTTTGCCCATTGTCCAAAGGTCCGTGTAAATTTTTAGAGGTGGACTGTGGTGTTCGGTTACTGGGCATGCTGATAGAGTCAAGAGATAGCAGACAGCGTCTATTTTTAACTCAAATTTATTTCTTTTAATATTAAAAAAATTTACGGATTAATATTTGACAAGTAGAATTGAAAGATTTAAAATTACCCATGTCTCGTCTTGTGATCTTGGCTATTTTGAGATTATATCGTGATTAGAAATGATTTAAAAATTGAATTTTTGTGAGTCCTTTCTTATTCCAACTATTTGAAAATGTATGTGAAATTACTGTGGAAGTGTGAAGTACTTATTTTATGTGTTTTGAAGGACTTTTTAGGAGATCCGAAGGTTTGACTGTACAGTGCAAAATTGTTAACTCTTTATCAAACAGTATTTACTGCAATTAAATGAGCCTAAAGGAGAAAGGCTTTTATAAACATTGTGAGAAACAGAGAAAATGCTGGTAACCAGCATTTTCTTCTTTCCCCACAATGTTTCTTGTCCTCTGCAGATTTTTAATATTTAGCTATTTTTTCTTAGACTGAAAGTGTCATTAATTTTATTTAGCAGTGTAGGGTTGACAACTATATGGAAAATAAATACTTGTGTATCTTAATATATTTTAACCTTTAAAGTGCCTAATTTACAACTATAGTTGCCTTTTGTGACCAGAATAGATCAATATCAGTCTGCGTAACACATGCAGTCTGATCTTTGATCTACATTCCTTAGCTGAGACATTCTGAAAGAAACAACCTGTAAATTTTGCTCTAATTTCTGGACCAAAAGTGTCTGTTGGGGTTTATATGGCACCCTAAGGGTTAGGATAATTTTTTTCCCTCTGAAATCATAGTGATTTGTAGTATAATACCTCTATCCTTGCGTTTTCATGCCTTCTTAGATTTTGATTTGAAAAATTGTCGAAGTTTATACATAACTGGAGGGTGGTTTCAGAAATTTAGCTCTTTACCACACAGTTCCATCTTTTGACCCACTCCCAGGAAAGAACCTTTTGAAGCTTTGTTGGAAAAGGAAAAAATGCTGGATACCAGCATATTTGTCCTTTTCCCACAGAGTTTTCTACTCTATTGCTTACAAGTTCCACCATTTAAGCCACTGTTAATATGACATCTGCAAATTCTTTCTGTTAGGACAAATCAAAAGTGTTACTGATTGGTAAACAGTTAATTCTTAACAAAAATTGAAATTCTAGACTTTTCTAAATTTAACCCTTAGGCTGCTAAGCGAGACCCACTGACCTTTTGCGGACAGCATAGATCCAAGATCAGACTGCACAGAATGTGCAGTCTGATCTTGGATCTACACTGTCCAATAAGAAGATATCTTCCCTCCAAAAATATTTTTCAAACAGTAATATTTGGGGTTTTTACTATCTGCTTGAGAGTTTCATTTCTTTTATTTAGCAGGATAAGGGTTAAGGCATTTGCAGATGACAAATTTAAAGAAGCTTTTCTAGGAATATCCTAGAAAGTGGAAATTAAATGTGCATCCTAGCATCCAAGAGAAGAAAACGAGTATTCAGCAACATGTAAACAGCACTGATATTTGAATGATCATCTTTTACTCTGATATTTCTTCTGCCCATTTTGATTTGAAAATTGCAGAAAGAAACTGCCTACTGGTTTATTTATCCATTTATGTAAGATCCTTTCTTGGAGAATTGAAATTATCGACATTAAAATACATAAAACAAATGCACCTTTGCCTGGAGATAAATTTTTGCAATTAATTATGAAAGTGTGTTGCTTGTAAATATAAGTGATACAACTCCAGTCAACCATGTATAGGGAAGAATTAAAGGCCTTTCATGTCTAAAGGAGCTTTTGCAGTCACTGTAGGTCAAGATCAGACTGCACAAAACATGCAGTATGATCTTTGATCTACACTGTCCATTTATCGAGATGTTCTTGATAAAAGTAACCCTGAAACTTCAATTATTTGGGTCTTATTTCAAGGCAAAAAAATGTTTGTTGGGTCATGTGGCACCCTAAGAATCTCCAAGTCACAAAAGATAAGAATTTGAGCTGTGATATTTGATCTGAACATGTAGTAGACCTCTATCAAATTTTGTCAAATGAGTTAACCCCAAAGCCAATACTGGTTCCACCCCTGGGGTCATAATTGTTTTACATAGAGTTATTTTACATAGAGTTAAAGTTATCGATTATCAGATGCTGAAATCTCAGATGAGTAGTATTTGAGGGGCCAAGATGGCTTTCTTATCCTTTTGTCACATTTTGTAGTTGTAGAAAGGGGTTGGAGGCAATTTTTCATCTTCTGTATATTCTGGTAATTCATAATAGTATGTTAGTATTCCCAATAAATACATTACCAAGTTATAACTTAGATTTTATATACACGTACAGAACCAGAAGTGCTCTAGTTTAAGAGTTTTGTATATTTCATTTCTTCGTTAAAACCTATGTTGTGTGTATCCATTAAAATTGTCTCAATTAGAAAATTCTTCCGGGTACCAACAACATAGGTTTTCTTGAAATACTGATAATTTTATTACGTTCCCTATCCTCAAACCCTTGCCCAAACCTTTATCATGACTTTTGATGGGACTTTTATGATTGATGGCCGTTTGGCTACAGATCGTTTTTCACTTAATCTCTATTTTATGGCTATTAAACTCCAGTCGAAATCTGTTTAATGGTCAAAATCCTTTTGTATCTAGATAAGTCTTTTTATATGAAACATTTCACCTCATGAAAACAAAATGTTGCAAATCCTCTGAGATAAACTCTTGAAGTATGATGGCAATTGGGAAAATAGTGCATAAGCGAATTTATAATTTTGTGTGGAGTTTGAATGGTCACTTATTCTCTAAAACATGTTAGTCTTTTTTTTTTTCTTCAAATGATTTAACACTTTACCACATGCCAAAAATGTAGACACGTCCACATTTAAAGCATTTACAGACGACAATTTAAGCATGGCTCTAATGATAGAATTCGTCTTTGTTAGGCTAGGAAACATGTTAAGGGAAAAGTGGAAAACGCTTGTTACCAGCATTTTCTACTTTTCCTACCATGCTTTCAAAAGGCTTCTTTCTTCAGGTTTGTTAAAATTTTGGATTGTGTGGCAAGGGGTTAATCATGAAAGTGGGGTATTTTATGTTTTGGACATAAGGAAAATGGGATTCAAATCGATGTCATCGAACTCTTTATTTGAGCCATGCTCTGGCAAAAAGGGAGCTTAAAGCATCTCCGTGATGCATAATACCTAGCAAGCTATCACCTAATTATGGATCCATAGGATCCATTTTGTCAAACAACTGACTGAATCATGAGGTAGACTGATCTTTTGACATGCAGAAAATTTAAAGATAGCGAAAAGTTTCGGCCCACGTCAGCCTGCGCGGACTGTGCAGGCTGACGTGGGTTAATACTTTTCGCAAATGCATTAAGCCCCCTTTTCACAGAGCATGGCTTATTTAATTTTGACTGTGACGGCTAAATCAGTGCAATGGTCTTAGTTTTTTTGTTTGTCAGAAGGACAAAAATTTTTGAGTTGCGCTCTGGCAAAAGGGGATTAAATGCATCTGAGTAATGCATTAAACCAAGAAGGTCATTACATAATTCTTGATCCATGTAATCCTTTTTGTCTAAACAACCAGCTGAATCCTGAGGTAGAATGATCTTTGGACATGCAGCATATTGAAAAATAGCAAAAACTTTGTACCTTGGTCTGCCGCATGACTGCGTTTATATTTTTTGCTGATGCATTAAGCCCCCTTTTCAAAGAGCATGGCCCATTTCAAAATCATACCCATGCCAGCTTTGTAAGTTATCAGACAGTGTATATCCAAGACTAGAATGTGATTTGTTTTTAGCTCACCTGAGCACGAAGTGCTCATGGTGAGCTTTTGTGATCGTGCTGTGTCCGGCGTCCAGATTCCGTCGTCAACTTTTACCTTGTGTACGTTCTAGAGGCTACATTTTCAGTCCGATAGTCATGAAACTTAATCAGAATGTTTGTCTCAATAAAATCTCAGACGAGTTTGAAAATAGGTCATGTCGGGTCAAAAACTAGGTCACTAGGTCAAATCTTAGAAAAATCTTGTGTACACTCTAGAGGCCACATTTTCTGTCCAATACTCCTGAAAGTTGGTCAGAATGTTTGCCTCAATGATATCTCAGACGAGTTTGATAATAGGTCATGTCGGGTCAAAAACTAGGTCACTAGGTCAAATCTTAGAAAAACCTTGTGTACGCTCTAGAGGCCACATTTTCAGTCCGATACTCATGAAACTTGGTCAGAATGTTTGCCTTGATGATATCTCGGACGAGTTCGAAAGTGGGCCATGTCGGGTCAAAAACTAGGTCACCAGGTCAAATCTTAGAAAAACCTTGTGTACGCTCTAGAGGCCATATTTTCAGTCCAATACTCCTGAAAATTGGTCAGAATGTTTGTCTTGATGATATCTTGGACGAGTTTGAAAACAGGCCATGTAGGGTCAAAAACTAGGTCACCAGGTCAAATCTTAGAAAAACCTTGTGTACGCTCTAGAGGCCACATTTTAGTCCAATACTCTTGAAAGTTGGTCAGAATGTTTCTCTTGATATTATCCTGGAAGAGTTCGAAAATGGGCTATGTCGGGTCAAAAACTAGGTCACCAAGTCAAATCTTAGAAAAACCTTGTGTACACTCTAGAGGCCACATTTTCAGTCCAAAACTCTTGAAACTTGGTCAGAATGTTTGCCTTGATGATATCTCGGACGAGTCCGAAAATGGGTCATGTCGGGTCAAAAACTAGGTCACTAGGTCAAATCTTAGAAAAACCTTGTGTATGCTCTAGAGGCCACATTTTCTGTCCAATACTCCTGAAAATTGGTCAGAATGTTTGTCTTGATAATATCTCGGACAAGTTTGAAAATGGGCCATGTCGGGTCAAAAACTAGGTCACCAGGTCAAATCTTAGAAAAACCTTGTGTACGCTCTAGAGGCCATATTTTCAGTCCAATACTCCTGAAAATTGGTCAGAATGTTTGTCTTGATGATATCTTGGACGAGTTTGAAAACAGGCCATGTAGCGTTAAAAACTAGGTCACCAGGTCAAATCTTAGAAAAACTTTGTGTACGCTCTATAGGCCACATTTTCAGTCCAATACTCTTGAAAATTGGTCAGAATGTTTGTCTTGAGGATATCCTGGACGAGTCGAAAATGGGCTATGTCGGGTCAAAAACTAGGTCACCAAGTCAAATCTTAGAAAAATCTTGTGTATGCTCTAGAGGCCACATTTTCCATCCAAAACTCTTGAAAGTTGGTCAGAATGTTTGTCTTGATGATATCTCGAACATGTTTGAAAGTGGGCTGTGTTGGGTCAAAAACTAGGTCACCAGGTCAAATCTTAGAAAAACCTTGTGTACGCTATAGAGGCCACATTTTCAGTCCAATACTCTTGAAAGGTAGTCAGAACGTTTGTCTTGATGATATCTCTGATAAATTGGAAAACAGGCCATGTTGGGTCAAAAACTAGGTCACTAGGTCAAATCTTAAAAAAACATTGTGTATGCTCCAGGAGCCACATTTTCTGTCCAATACTCTTGAAATATGGTCAGAATGTTTGTCTTGATAATATTGCAGACGAGTTTGAAAGTGGGCCATGTGGAGTCAAAAACTAGGTCACTAGGTCAAAATTTTGAAAAACCTTGTGTATACTCCAGAAGCCACATTTTCAGTCTAATGCTCTTTAAAGTTGGTCAGAATGTTTGTCATGATGATATCTTGGATGAGAATGAAAATGGGTCATGTCAGGTCAAAAACTAGGTCACCAGGTCAAACCTTAGAAAAACCTTATGTAAGCTCTAGAGGCCACATTTTCAGTCCAATAATCTTGGAATTCGGTCAGAATGTTTGTCTTGATAATTTCTTAGACTAGTATGAAAATGGGTCATGTTGGATAAAAAACTAGGTCACAAGGTCAAATCTCGGAAAGACGTTTTGTACTATAATTACAGTCCAATATTCTTTAAACTTTTGTCTTGATGATATCTTGCATGAGTTTGAAAATGGGTCACATGGAATAAAAACTAGGTCACCAAGTTTCATCCTTGAAAAACCGTGTGTACACTCTAGAGGCCACATTTTCAGTCCAATAATCTTGAAATTTGCTTTGAATGTTTGTCTTGATAATATCTTAGACTAGTATGAATATGGGTCATGTTGGATGAAAAACTAGATCACTAGGTCAGATCTCAGAAAAACCTTTTGTACACCCTACAGGCCACATTTTCACTCAAATACTCATGAAAGTTTGTCGTAATGTATGTCTTGATAATTTCTACATGTCGAGTAGGCTGCTGAGACAAATTCCAGGAAAAGGTTGTGTGCACTTTAGAGGCCATATTTGTAAGCCCAATACTAATGAGTGTTTGTCAGAGTGTTTGTCTTAATATCTCTGCAGAGATAGGAAATGGGTCATGTTTGATCAAAAGGCTCAGGTGAGCGACTTCAGGGCCATCATGGCCCTCTTGTTTATGTTTTACCTACATGTAATATCAAATAAGCAGTTATTCCTAGGTGACTACTGTTCAAAAATAACAGAATTGAATAGTTCAATTCCATCTTTTTCGTTAAATTGAGTTTCTGATAAAAGAAAGTATTCACTGAACTCTGCTGAACAAAAACATTTAAGAATAGTCCAAGTTGAAAGCATATGCAGATGTCAAAAGGGACTCAAAGCACAAAATTTGTTTTTTAGAGGATATAAAGCAATATGGAAAAAGAAAACACTGGTTACCAGCATTTTCTGTTTTTTATACGCCTGCAGGGTCGTATTATGTTATGGCCCTGGTCGTCTGTCCATTAGCAATTTCTTGTGTGCGCAACTTCTCCTACAGTTTCCATTGGAATAAGTTCAAACTTACCACAATGAATTTCTATGATGTGTAGTTGTGCATGTGTCTCTTAAAATTTGGATCTCTTTAGGCGTTCTAGATTTTAACCCATTTCACCGACAAGCCCCTTCAGGCATATATATGGGCCGCTCTGCGAAGCTCTTGTTCCAGAACATTTTCATGTTACCTTTAGGTCTCAAGATCGTTAAAAGTCAGGATTGTGTAGTAAAGGGTTAACCTACTTATGTCTATAACGATATTGCTTTGTCTTTGGTAAGCACCATTATCAGTTTTGAGCTGTTTAAAAGCAACAAAAACACACAGTGGCAAAAAAAGGGGGCAAAGGGGCATTATTCATTGCCAGTTTTTAACCCTTAAAGTATAACCCCTCAGAAGAATCCCTACTTTTTATGATCCTGCTAGTTGGGAAGGCTTTAACCCTTTACCACAGAACCTCTTGAAGAGAAGGCTTTTGAACAACTTGTTGGAAAAAAAAAATGCTGGTTACTAGCATTTTCATCTTTTCCCACAATGTTTTCTATCTTATTAAAGACAAATCTCATCATTCAAGTTATATTGGATTAGTTGTTTGTGGGTGCTTGCAAATTGAACATGTCTAAAATTTTGTTGTTTGGTAAAGATTTAAAAAAAAAATGCACTGCAAAGAAAATTGTTCCGCATTTCTTATCTGCAAAATGCTTGAACCCTTTACCACAAAATCCCGACTTTTAATGACTCTCAGGAAGAAGCCTTTTGAAAATATTGTGGGAAAGGGAGAAAATGCTGGTAACCAGCATTTTCTCCTTTTCTGGCAATGTTTTCTACCCTGTAGGAACATTTTTATGTTCTGAAATACACCTAATTTTTTGTCTGTAAATACTTAGAGAGGTCCGGCGTGGCTCAGTGTAGGACTCTTGACCTGGAGGCACTGGGTTTGAGCGGCTCTGGGTCCAATAGGTTTTTCATGGGAGTGTCCTTGGGCAAGAACCTTCAGAGCCCCAGGTTAGTACAGGTGAAACCCAGGAAATACATGAATATGTGAGCTGTTGCCGTGATATGACTGAAATAATGTTAAAGCGGCGTAAAACACTAATCAATCAAGCAAGCAAATGCTTGGAATTTTGGCAAGGCTGAAATTTTGTCAATTTGTAAAGAGTTAATAATAATGATATGATTAGTAAAATATGTCTAAACTTTTTATGTCTGGTAAACCTTAATATTGGTTTGTTTATTAAAAGATTAGTGTTTTTCATGAGCATAAGAAACGATAACATGATTTTTTACATGGTTGAAATTCTTTCATGATGTAGTGAATTGTAAATAATACGGATCTTCTGACAGCTGACCAGGGTGGACAATAGATATTATCGCGGTCAGTGCAGTTGACCATTGGACTGTGCCCTATGAATGGATGGTCATTTGTTTGTCACTGTTTGTGTAAAAAGTCAATAGTCAATTCTTGACCAGCACAGTCGGTTTAATATTGATGGAATAATGAGGTATTTGTGGAAAAAAGTGTTTGTGGATAGGAATAATATAAATTTACTTACCATTCATCTAAATGCTTAACTCTTTGACTACTGAATAAATAAATTGCGATCTCTCAGTGGCTAAAAATACATTTCCTCTGCAATATCAAGAGACAACTTGGTCATAATCTATAATACAGCAGTGGACAGTGTAGATCAGAGATCAGACTGCACGTTCTGTGCAGTCTGATCTTGATCTACACTGTCCACAAAAGCTTCTGGTGTCGTCTATTGTATGGAAAGAGTTAAACCCTTTACCACATGACCAAATTTTAAATTCATCTAAATTAAAGGCATTTGCATACGACAAATTAAATGTAGGGTAAATGGTGATTTCTGTATTTGAAAGGGTTGAAAACATTTGGGAAAAGGAGAAAATGCTTGGTAACAGGGTTGTTAGAACTCTAGATTGTGTGGAATAGGGTTAACTCTTTTCCAAACAGTCCCATGTTTTAATGAACCTGACAAAGAAAGCTTTTTAAAAAGATTGTTGGAGAATGAGAAATATGCTGGTAACCAGCATTTTCTCCTTTTCCCACAACTTTCTCAACCAAACAGCATGATTCCTGAGCCAAACTAGAGCTGTCACTGATTGTGACTTAATACTAGTGTTGGGCAATCGGTTTAAAATCACAATCGATTATCGCTTTATAATCGGAAGAGCAAACCAACTAGCTATCGGTTGTACAATCGGTTTCTCCATTTAACTTAGAATGCCTTTTTTGCTTTAAATTCTGGGACAGTTTGTCTATATGATATTAAGTTTATAAGATATCATGTTTTGTACTATAAAAATTGAAGGATATACATTACCATTAAATTTTTTGCTTAATTTGATACCCTTTACTTTGATCCTTTAATCTTAACTTCCAAACCAGTTAAAAAAAATCAGACTTGTTCATATATCAAGCATTTGCAGACGACAGTGCATGAACAGAAATTTTAGCTTCAACTTATTGTTTCATCCATAGATTTGTGTAAATTCACTGTTTAAATTCATTATTAAAGATGAAAAGATTGTTTGAAGTGCCTCTGATCGGACGATGCCACGCTGATCATTGTAGTGTCATGGGTTTTCACGTTTTTTTCAGTGACCTATTTTTTATGTCAATTAATTTATGGAGAAGTATTATCACATGATTTCAAATGAATTCGTCATTTGGAATAGCAGATAACTTTAAAATTTGACAGTTTACACTAAATAAGAGGATTAACATCTTTATTATGTTTTCATAAATGACTCGCCAGCTTGATTATACCTGTGATAAACTGAGCCGCGTGTGTCCTTCGCATTACCATTAAATTCTTTGCTTAATTTAATACCCTTTACTTTGGTCCTTTAATCTCAATTTCCAAACCAGTTGAAAAAAAATCAGACTTGTTTATATATCAAGCATTTCACAAAACAGTCACTTTTTCACTCATGAACAGAAATTTTAGCTTAAACTGATTGTTTCATCCAGAGATTTGTGTAAATTCACTGTTTAAATTCATTATTAAAGATGAGAAGATTGTTTGAAGTGCTTCTGATGGGACAATTCCACGCTGATCATTGTAGTGTCATGGGTTTTCACGTTTTTTTCGGTGACCCATTTTTCATGTCAATTAATTTATGGAGAAGTATTATTGCATGATTTCGAATGAATTCGTCATTTAGAATAGCAGATAACTTTAAAATTTGTCAATTTACACTAGATAAGAGGATTGAAATCTTTATTATGTATTTATAAATGACTCGCCAGCTTCTTTACCTGTGATAAACAGAGCCGCGTGTGCCCTTCGCATTTGATACTGATCCTGTTTAGTAAAGCCCATAATTCTGCCGGATGCACGCCAGCTAGTTTATAGGAAGCTTTAGACAATAATTTCATGCGTCAGATTGACATTTTGGTATATATGTTTAGCATCAAAGACGGGTCATTTAAAATTTCTAAGCGTCAAAATCCTGGGTCCGGGGTAAAATGAGAACCCTGCCGAGTTGTCAAGACAACCATGGACAAAAATTTCTCGCTCATTTTTCCGGCCAGTTTTTGTGTTTGTTGTCCAACATGTTGAATCAAAGAGTGTGATTAGTCACAAAACCAACGAAGCGCTAAAAACCAGTATTCATGTTTCGGGACCGAGCAAGTTTCGGAACCAACTACAATCGATTCCGGGATTTCTCAATTGATTATCGCAATCGGAAGCCCAAACCAACTGACTTCTGACTATAGTTGATCATCAGACCACCACTACTTAATACCCCCACCAGCACTTTGACAGAAACAGACAGTTTAACAAAAAATTTTCTAAGTTCAAGGGGAGATAACCCTTGAATCATAGGGAGTATATGATTGAAAACTGCGTCTTGCACAACTTCAGTATACGATCGATGTATCAACAAACTTTCAATACAATAGCAGCAAAACTGTAGGAGGAGTTTGCGACACAAAATTAGTAGTATTTTGTACACACACGGACGGATCGACAGGCTGATTCCAGTATACCCCCGAAAACATTCGTTTTGCGGGGGTATAATTAAAATTGTCATCTGCAAGTGCTTTCAATTTGGACAACTCCAGAATTATTTCGTTTGGTAAAGAGTTAACTGTTAGAGTGCTGAACTAATAAAATGGACCTTTTAAATAAGGAAAAACAGTCAAAATATTGCTATTACAAGTTATGTTTTTCTTCTTATCAGAATATGTGACAGAGTTGTGGACACTGTGCAGATTCAAGATCAGACTGCAAGTTATGTGGGTTTGGTTTGTATTGGAGTTTAATGCCATTTTAACAGCCTAGGTCATATCATGGCGGTCAGTGACACACTCAGGTGTTTCCTGGCTTTCTCACACCAGTACTGACACTTTCTTTCCAAAGCCACTGACTACTTTTCTCACATGCATCAGAGGTGAGAGGTGAAAAATCACCAGAAAGAAAGTTCACCGCAACCGGGTATCAAACCCGCAACCTCCAGGTCACGAGTCAGATACACAAGTTCTGTGGGAGAGAGTGATGTATTAGTAGAGCATCAGCCTCTCACATTAAAGGTTCTAAGATAAAAGGACCCACATCACGGCACCAAGTACTGGATCAAGTTTCCAGGAAGCAATCAGCTAGACTCATTGATACAATCAACACGGGTAGGAAACTTCATATTCAGAGCCAATGGCTCTGAATATGAAGTTTCCTACCCGTGTCAATGTAAAGTTGAAAGGTTTAAGCTACTAAAACCAGTTCCAGTGCTGATTCTGAAAGCTCAGCATGACTTAAGTTGTCTTGTAGGCATGTTGATCGCAAGTGAACCAATGAATTGTCCAAAAACTTGTGTGCTAAGCTTAAAGTGAATTGAAATTCACAATATCCAGGTCTTTATAGATGAAAAACGCCCATTTCAATCATTTGGGACTTTAAGAAGGTCTAGATTGTCAATAGGTTATTGATGGATTGTATGTGACTAGTGTTTGGCCTGTGATAGAAATGGATACAGTTTGAAAGCATTTATGTTTTCCAAAGATGTTGTAGTTAAATCTAAACTATTGGGACTTAATATCCTTCATTTTATGTAAATATGAATTGGCAAGGTAATAGACAATCTATTGAAACATCCTGCCAGAGTAATCAACTAACACTTTAACGCTTTACCAAACAACAGAATTTTAGACTAAATCTAGTCAAAAATTCAAAGCATGATAAATTGCAGACGACAAAATAAAGCTGACTCAAAAATTGAAATTCCTTTTGGGAAGGGTAAAAAACATTGTGGGAAAAGTTACCAGCATTTTCTCCTTTTTCCACAAGGTTTTCAAAAGACTTTTTCTTCAGGGTTGTTAAAACTCACGATTGTGTGGTAAGGGGTTGATGTAAAATACTGAGTTTTAACAATGCCAGGAAGGATGGCTTCTGAAAACATTGGGAGAAAATGCAGGTAACCACCATTTTCTCCTTTTCCAGCATTGTTTTATACCCTTTCCCAGGCAGATCCCACTACTTGACTTGATCAACATTTAATTTGTTGTCTGCAAATGCTTTGAATTTGGACTTGTCTAAAAAAAACTTCTGTTAGGTAAAGGTGTAAGACAACTTCACTTTGATGATTGACTCTGTTATAGTTTTTTCTTCTGAGTTCAGTTGCGTCTCACAAAATAATAGCATATATTCATAAAGTTAAATAGACATTCAGACTGGAACATTTTCTTTCTGTGGTCATAGAGAACCCAAGCAGGGGTAAACTGTAACCCTTTGATATGGAAAATATGAATGATAATGTGGATTATTGTTGGCTCGTGTCATGGGAAGGTTCACTGAACTAGATTTAGATGTTTCAAATAGGATTTAATGCTTTCATCTTTTGACTTGTATTGTTGATACACTAAGGTACTTCATGGTATTTTTGCAATTTCATCTTAACTCTTTGAGAGCCAAACAGATAAACAAAAGTAGATATTTACAGCCAATAGATGGCAATTTTAAGGGCCAAAAACCCTTGCATTGTAAATTATATGAATCAGAAAGTAAAGATTCCACTGTTCAGACCCTGTAGAATGTGCAGACTGATCGTGGATCTACTTGCACTCTGGAAATAACTGAGTTTTCACCATTTAAGAAACTGAAATTTTGTAGAAAGCAAGCAGAAAAAGAAAATCAATAAAGATAGTTTCTTAAAGGCTCAATAGTGGCCAAAAGAAAACAATGCAGGTGTTAAGATGCATTTAAATTTAAATCGTACCATTTTAAAGCATGGAAAATATTGTGATGATGACAACCTGTTGTTGTCGGTCTAAATGTTAGTTACTGGGAGAGAGATCAATTTCAAAATCAGGGAAAACATGAACAAAGGATTATAGTGACCTGGCAACTTTTAACCTCATTATGAAATAAATTTCTCTTCAAGCAACTAACACTCGGACTGATCATACAATAACAGATTGTCATCTTCACATTATATTATGTATTTTGTGGTAACAACTTTAGTTATCGTTGTGGCCAGTGTAAATCTAAAGATCAGACTCAAAAACTTGCAGTCTGATCTTTGACTAGATTGGTTAACTGTTGCATTTTGGTAGCAATCTCTCATTCAGAGAGATTTGTTCTTAGCAAAATTTTAATTCTTTCAAGTTGGACAAGCTGAAAATGGTGTTATTTGGTAAAGAGAAGTTAACCCCTTATCAAAAAACATGGAGTTTGAACAATCGTGGGAAGGAAGGCTTTTGAAAACATTGTTGGAAAATGAGAAAATGCAGATGAACAGCATTTTCTCCTTTTCCCACATTGTTTTCCACTAATTTAAAGACAAATATTATTACTTGAGCAGCATTTGATTTGTCATCTTTAACTGCTATCAATTTGGACACACTTGTTTGGTAAGACTAAAACAGTCTTGCAGAATGTCATTAATTGTCAGCATTTACTTGCATTGAAAACCTATTTGTTATGAAGCCCTGTAACGTTTAACTCTGTTCTCTTATCACAGGTAATCAATACTTATCAACTGTTCAGACTTTACTAGTTTTATACCTTAAATCAATGAAAACAAATATGTTTTACATGGGAAAGGGTAAAGCTCTTGATAAGCCACCCATGGCATACTGAATGATTTATGATGATGAAATTCTTGAAATATTTTCTGTTTCCGATTGAGACATGTATTTTTAATAGTTTTAAAACTTCTTCCCTTGTGTGCAGGTATTGATCAAGGACCCTCAAAGCAAACTTTTATCTTTTGCACAATAATCTTTATGTTATAGCCTTTCTAAATTACCTTAACCTCTTAGGTGCCAAGGAGAGCTGCAGTAACTTTTTAAGACAGTGTAGATCAAGATCAGACTACTCAGAACATACAACCGGAATTTTAGAAGTCCAGTATGATGCTGAATATTTTTGTCCATTTCGCATCATTGTTTTCAAAAACTATCTGCAGCAGAAGCATAAAACATATTTGTACTGTGATATGTTAAGTCTTCTGCTACAAATATTTTTTCAACAGGACCACTCTTTCCATGTTTTTGTCCTTGGGCAAATCACTTCATAGCCCTAGGCTAGTACTGGTGAAACCTTGAACATACATTAATAAGAGAGGTGTTGCCATGATATGACTGAAATAATGTTGAAAGCAAATAAAACACCAGTCAGTCAGTCAGCATATCCGTCCGTTCATCAGTAAAACAGGAATCAATCAATTAATCTTTCCCTGGTATAATGATATTCTACATTCTTGCTGGCATAAACTGCTCGCAATCAGCTCACATTGGTCGACTCTATAGTATGAGTCTCTAATTTTCTATTGACTAATGAGGCGAGTCAGGGAGATGCTCAGAAAGCATACAGTGGAACTGAAGGTCACTGGACCAGTAGACTTAGTCTATCAGGGAAAGAGTGAATCAATATTACAGGATTTGAAAAGTGTTTGAATTGATTATCATTATGTTTCTCTGCGTCTAATTGCCTTTACTTAAAGAAGCTATCTGTAGTCAAGAGAAATGGATTATTTTAAAAAAGTATTTGTGGGACTTTGCTTGGATTGTTGTTGAGAATTATGGAATTTTGTGTTTCTTACATGACCTTTCTACTTTCTTTCAATTTTCACACTTAGATTCTTCGTGTCATATAGCTGTGTCTCAAGAATTGCATATGGGGGATATTACTTTTTTTGGTGAAAGATCAAAATTTATGTAATTGAGTGAACATCATTGGTAATATTTTCACGAGTGGTGCAGCCACAAGTGAAAATATTGTGGATGATGTTCTTGAGATGAAATAATTTTTTGATTTTTCACCGAAAAAAAACCCCCAAATATTCTAATTATTTCATGTTTCTGACCCTTTTTTTATTGAGACTTTCGTCAAAATTAAACAGCTGTTTTCCGAAATTCCTGTGGCTTACCTCCCCAGCCACCCCTATGTGACAACGCATTACAGTATTACGCAAACCACGAGAAATGTAGTGTAAATGTGCATAAATTACATCATATTTCCCTGTGGTTGAATGGCATGCAGTGATTACCTTTGTAACTAGTGCATGGGAACTACTGTTTCCACCTTCAATTGAAGAGTTATTGAAACATTTACGGTAAATTTCATTGGTCATATCCATGAATTATCAAACCTTAAGTTTAAAATTTTGTCGTTCAGTAAGAGTTTTAAAAAAACATGATGCACAACATGGCACTTGAGTACAAGGATAGAGGTACTACCATTTGAATGTTTCATCAAAATCAGTGCAGGATTTTATGTACCAGTTTGTTGATACTATACCGAAAATCTATCTATAACAGACCTTTACCAAACAATCCTAAGTTAAAATGACCCTGTGGAAAAAAGGCGTTTAAAAACATTGTGGGAAAAGAAGAAAATGCTGGTGACCAGCATTTACTCCTCTTCCAACAATGGTTTCTACTCTTCCCAAAACAAATTTCACTTTTTGAGGCAGTTTGTTTTATCCTCTGCTAATCCTTTCAGTTTGGACAAGTCTAAAATTTTGTCATTTGGTAAAGGGTTAAACATGATGCACAATAATGGCACTTGAATACAAGGATAGACATAATTACTTTTACTGTTGCATCGGAATGGCTGAAGAGTTTTGTTTCACCTTATTAAAATTATGAGGGAAAAATCTATCTTTAACAAACTATCCGCAGTAATAACAACCCTAAGGAAGGAGACCTTTTCGAAAACATCATGGGAATAGGAGAAAATGCTGGTAACAAGCAAGTCTCCTTTTCCAAGAATGTTTTCTACCCTTTCAAAGACAAATCCCATCATTAGAGACACATTTAGTTTCTTGTCTGCAAATCTTTTCAGTTTGGTCTTGTCTAAAATGTTCATGTTTGCTAAAGAGTTACTCATTTGAGCCTTTACCACACAATCCTGAGTATTATATATCTTTAAGAAGTAAGCTTTGGAATGCATTGTGGGAAAAAGAGAAATGCCAGTAACCAGCATTTTCTCATTTTCCTACAATGTTTTCTACCATTTCAAAGACAGACATGGTCTTTTTTGCTTTAGTGAATTTGTCGTCTGAAAATGCTGTGAATTTGGATGAGGCCAACATTTTATTGTTTGGTAAAGGATTAATCTCTGAAATAGATCTAACGAGTGATAGTGCAAAACATTAACAATGAAAGGATTATATGGAAGCACAAAAACAGGACTTCTTGACCTTGTGGAAAAAATCACATCATGGTGTGAGAATGTAGAAACCTTCATATTGAAAGTGTGGTGTGTGCTCAAGGATTGAACATGGATTTACGATCTAGCAGGAACAGACGCTCTTGGAATCATAGCTTTAAAAACTTGACAATCCAGACATATTTGGCAAGGGCCCGTGCAAGCTGGTCTGATCTAAGGTAAGTCATATTAAAATTGTTTTAGAATTGGTTAGTGTTGTTATTATGTGTGTTGATATTCTTCTAAACCCTTTACTATAGTCTTAATTGAAAGGATTTGTAGATGACATATGAGGCATGGAACAAGCTGTGGGCTTTGTCTTTTAAAGGATAGAAAACTTTGTGCGAAGAGAAGAAAATGCTGGTTACCAGCATTTTCTCCTTTTCACACAATATTTTCAAAGGCCTCTTTTCTTAGGATAGTTAAAACCTGGGATTGTTCGGTAAAGGGCTAATGATTACCAATGCAATAAGTGTTTTCATATGCAGTATTCTTCGAAACGGTTGTGGGAAAAGGAGCTATTGCTTGTATTAAGAAATTGCTCCCTTTTCCCGTAATTTTTTCCATAGAAATCAAATTCCCTGTCATTAAATTTTCTCCTTCATATATCCTTAGGGTTGTATAATGACATGTGCTGTTTGTCTATTTGTCCAATTGTAATTTCTTCAGCAGCTCTTCCTACAGGAACTGTAATTTTTCACCTCTCACCTCTGATGTATGTGAGAAAAGAAGTATGTGACTTGGAAAGAGAGTTGTGTCAGTACTGGTGTGAGAAAGCCAGGAAACACATTTGTAGGTGCACCAACGGCCGTGATAATAACCAAGCTGTTTAAAACGGTGTAAAACTCCAATGCATACAAAAAAACAGGCAGCAAAATATTACACTTAACCAAATAGAAAGCATCTGCAGACAATTAATTTTGTGCAAATGATGAACCTTTCTTTGACAGGGTAGAAAAAATCGTGGTAAAAGGAGAAAATGCTGGTAACCAGCATTTTCTCCTTTACCACAATGTTTTCAGAAGCACACTTTCTTGTGGTCATTAATACTGGCAGGATTGTGTGAGAAAGGGTTAAATGCCATTGTTTTTGAGGTATGATTATGTTGTCGTCTGAAATAACTTTCAGTTTGAGCAAGTCTAAAATTTTGTTGTCAGATAAAAAGACTTACTGTTGATGGAAGAATTAAGTTTTGAAGCAAGATCTTTTGCTCTTTTGGGGTTGTTTGGTTCATTAAAGTGTTAAAAATTCCATAATGGATAAAAGGATTATCTGAAAAGAAAAACAAGATGATAGGTGAATAACACCTTCCCTTAAACAGATTAATCCTGTCTTTATTGCATGAAAGATTATGTTAAGTAGTAATCCTTTAGAAAAACAGCTTCCAAAGTTACTTCATCTTGGTAGTACAGTCAAACCTGTCTGATTGGCTCCCTCTGTGAATTATTTTCAAAATGACAAAATTTTAGGCTGTCCAAGTTGAAAGCATTTTCAGACAACAAATTTAATATGGCTGACATGACGGGATTTGTCTTCCAGACCTTAGACATTGTGGGAACAGGAGCATGTTACCAGCATTGTCTGCTTTGCCCTCAAAAAGCTTTCTGTCTCTGGGTCATTAAAACTCAGGATTGTGTGGTAAAGGTCCGAAGAAGCAATCTGTATTGAAGAACCACATATTTAGCTACAAGAGAAGGCAGTCATATTGAAATATGCTCATACTAATCAAGCACCTGTCGTAGGCATGCACATTTTCAGTGTTTCTTATGTGCTTGCTTAGCCCTTTACCAAACAATACCAGGTTTTCACAACCCTGAGAAAGAAGGATTTTGAAAACATTGTGGAAAAAGGAGAAAATGCTGGTATCAGCATTTTCTCCTTTTCCCACAATGTTTTCTACCCTATCACAATGAAATTGCACCATTTTGAGCCACATTCAAACTGTCGTCTGCAAATGCTTTCAATTTGGACACGGCTAGAATTTTGTTGTCTGGTAAAGGATTAATACAGGTTGGACTTAACTTTGCATTTGCCCTGTAATTGTACACTTTGCTTTTTTTTTTATTGGAATGAAAGAGCCTTGGTTGATTAGCCAGTTATGCAAAGGAATAGTAATCAAGAGGTTGTGTAAAGCCCCTTTCACAATAATTATTGGAGTACCACTAATTGCGACAGTTTGGCCGCTTAAACAACCTAAACAAGCTGCTCTCGGAAAAAGGTTTCACAAATGCAATAAAAGTCGTTCACTAAAAGTGAGTTGAAATGACCATTGCTAGACAAAGGTGCTAATGTGTGAATAGTCGTACTTTTGCCTGTGAGTGTTGCATGAGAAACTGCGATTGGTGTGACGTCCACTATACAGTGGACGGGACTGATGGTATTATTGTATGATTTATCTCAACACCTTGTGATTGGTTGGGAGTTTAGATGAGACCGGTTGCATGATCATGAGATTGGTTGTGTGAGTGGTCTTGTAACATACCAGAGATTTATACCATATGGATCTCGTTAGATCAAGACAGAATTCAAAAATCGTCAAAAAAAGACAAACACCGAGCAAAAAAGAGAATTCATCAACAGGAGCTTTCATCTTCCTTCACAAAAGGGCTGGAGACCATTTTAGAAGACCATTGATTTGTCTCTTTAAAACAATTGCATAGATTCTCTTAAAGTTGTACAATGGTAGTACAGTGTTGCGCAAGCAAATGTGAGTTGTTTAACAACAGTTAAATAGTCGCATTCTAAACTCAACCGAATGCATGACTGGTAGCTAGAGATACCTAATACAGGTACAAGTGTTGCATGATGCCTAAACGATAAAATATTATGCGTCTTATCGTGCAATGGTTGAATGCTAGTTGCGAAACACTCGTACGACTGTTAGTGCAACCAAGTGCAAGTATTTAGATCGCATGCGGTCTCATCAGAATTTTGAACATGTTCAAAAGTCTTAACACCATTGGTTGCAACCGTTTGAGACTCTGCAAAGACTGTGTCAGCTGGCATTACATCATACGAGTGTTTGCGCAACACTGGTTAAAAAGTGATCGTAAACTGGTTGTACTCCAATTGTGAGAGGAGCTTAAATGTAAACCTTGGATTGAATCAAATTATTTAAAAGGAAAGGGTGAGAGGCATAGCAGAAGGATTCCTATCAGACAATAGAATTTTAGACTTGTCAGAAAGAAAGAACTTGAGGCAACAGTCATTGTTGCTGAAGCAATGGGATTAGCCTAAAAAGGGAAGAAAACATGGTTGGAAAAGGAAAAAATGCTCCTGAAATGGGACTTAGCCTAAAATGGGGAGAAAACATAGTTGGAAATGGAGAAAATGCTCCTGAAATGGGACATAGCCTAAAAAGGGAAGAAAATGTAGTTGGAAAAGGAGAAAATGCTCCTGAAATGGGACATAGCCTAAAAAGGGAAGAAAACATAGTTGGAAAAGGAGAAAATGCTCCTGAAATGGGACTTAGCCTGAAATGGGAAGAAAACATAGTTGGAAAAGGAGAAAATGCTCCCGATGTTTTCAGAAGCCTCCTTCCTCAGGGTCAGTAAATGTTGGGATTGTTTTGTAAAGGATTAACCTATTTCTGTAATGTTGTAATCCTATTGATTCTGGGCAAACTTGATGGACTACCTGACACTGTTTGGTGTACAAGTGGTATCAGCTGTACTTTATGTGGGATGTTTGTAAACCTTGAAAAATAAGATGATATACTAGGACAGATTTAACCCTTAACAAAATAATCCGGACTTTTAATGATCATGAGGAGGACTCCTTTTGGAAAATATTCTGGAGGAGAAAATTGAAAAGAAATAACATGCAATTGACGTAAGTAAACAAAGGCTCTGATTATATGGACCAGCTCTGAAGATGTCTGTCAAATGGCAACAATGGATGAGGGCTTCCTTGCAAAAATGTAGTTGATGGTAAGAAATTACATGTACTGTGCTATCAAATATATTCAGTTGGTCCACATAATCGGAGTCTTTGTTTATTATGTCAATTTTGTTATTTCTTTTCGGTTCTTTGCAAGCAGCAAAATTGAAAAAGTTCAAGACAATAACTTGTGCTTAAAGGACAGCAAACCCCTCTCTAATTTGCTAATGTGATGGCAATTACCCTGAAATTAGGTCCTTGACCTTATTTTGGCTGTGGTCAACCCATGGCACAAATGATTCAGACAATACGTATGCAACGACTTTCTGTAGTGTAGAAAATATGTTGAAAGACCAGAGCATTGCATGACATTCTCCTTTTTTCGAATTCAAAGGCATAAGAGCACTCAAGTTCAAAGAATGGTAAGCTTACCTGTTTTTTGGGTTGTTTTGAGCCCATATATTTGGAGCCGAAGACTAACAACATTTTCCTGTCAGAGCCACTGGCTCTGAATATGAAGTTCCCTAGTGGTGTCTGTTGTTTGTCAAATGCCAGTATTTGTTTACAATCTGTCACAGTGTTTTGTATACTGTGTCCCAATAAAAACTTTACCTTGCTTTGTTCGTTACTTTAGATGTCATCTGCTTTAATGAAACCCAAACATTCCATAGGGATTGGTTTCAAAGGCTGGAGTCCTTTGTTTTTGGTAAAAAAAAGTCTTTGAACACATTATCACTTTTTTTTTTTAAACTTTTTTTTGTCTTTCAGCACACCAATTTTAAAAAGATTATGACAAGACAAGAAATTGTTAAAAATGAGCAGTTTCTCCCTCTACCATAATGTTCTTCAAAGACCTTGTTAACTACAAATCTCATCATTTGAGCCATGTATAGACCTTTACGGAAATTTGGTTACTTCCCTTCGAAGATTATCTCCCTTGTGGAAATCCCCATTTCCGGGGACTACGATCATAACAATCATTGTGGCTCGGCATATGATGATTGTGCTACTTTGTGCTTAAATAGAACATTTCGATAAAAAATCCGAATATCTGTATATAAATATGTATATGCAGATATTCGAATCTTTTTTTTTTATCGAAATGTTGTCTTTAAACACAAATTATCATGTGCCGTGTCCCTTTGATAGCAATGGCCGAACAAAAAAAAAAAGAAATCATTCGTGATTTTCGTCATCCAGTTAACTTTCAAAAATCGCAATACCTCGCTCCTAAAAATTATTACTTGGAGATAAGTAACACGTCTGACCAGCTGCTCTGTATCGCACGCTGTTGGCAAACGTAACGGATTAATTTTGTTCAATTAATTTCTGTTGAATTTCTCGGACATTGGTGAAAAAGACGCCTAAAACTTGTTGCAGTTAAGATAACGTCATTTATTTGCCAAAAAATCTGCAGTGCCGGTAGTTGCATCAACTATCACTTTCGAAAGAAAAAAAATGTTATCACTGACCAAAATGAAGCCCCGCGATAGAAATAAGAGATTTTTCGCAGACTGCCTTGATTTTACCATGGATCATGAAATATACTATCCCTGGTTTTACAGGACAAGGAATTAGAAAAAAAAAAAACCAATGAATTCCGACATGCAGTTAAAACAGTGACCTACATGTATAACATTGCATATGAGAACAGAATGTGCTCGGACAGAAAACGTACATCATTAGGCGTCGAATTTAGTATGGACTTACCCTCTGTAACATTTTTTTAATAATTTCAAATCCTATATTTACAAATGATCAACATAAGGTTGAATAGGAACGAGACTTTAATATGACATGTTTGTGTTAATCTGTGCCTAGCATGTGTACCGAAACGCTTCTGTAGGGCACCCACTTTGTCCGTGAAATACCGAGATCAAAGAACACCCAGCTAACCCTTTACCAGCTTCTCAACAAAAGCAATTACAGCACATATTTTGCCACTCATAATGAAGCTGGAATTGCCTTTTTTTGGAGGGGGAATGGAAGGTTTGAAATTTGAATTGACCTTGTTACAAAAGTCATCTATTTGGTAGTTCAAGCAGGAGGATGACAAAAAAGCATTTTGAAATTTTTTTGGGGGGGGGGGGGGGTTATGAATTTTTTTAATAAATTCAATCTATATGGGGTTTCAGATTTAAATAAATGGACTATCCATTTCTCTTGTTTAGATTACAAAATATTATCACTTTCAACATTTTATATAAATAAATTTGAACCAATGATCCCAGTGTTTCAAACCATGTATGTTACCGACTTAGCTACCGGGTTCGGTAAACGGCAAAACTTTGAACTAGTCCAAATCCAAAGCATTTGAAGCCGACAGGTTAAACGTGGGTCAAATGGTGGAAATTGCCTTTGAAAAGGTGGAAAATATTGCGGGGAATGAGAAAATGCTGGTTACAAGCATTTCCTCCTTTTCAAATATTTTTCAAGACGCCTTCTTTCCTAGGGTCAATAAAACTCTGGATTGTTTGGTTGGTAGAAGGGTAATAAGTGTCTCTAAAGAGGCAGGAACACTCCATTTACCAAAATTACAGCACTACATGCATACCTTGAATTGTCAAGAAATCCTGATCTCAAAAAATTATCATGTTCCTTCAAACAAATATCATAACTATTATGTAAGAGTCTAGATCATGAACATAACAAATGTAGCTTTAGTTCAAATTTTAAATCTTCCAGTCTCGCTTCACAAAATACTTATTTTCCATCATCTTTTTTAGTTAAAAAGAAATACGTCAAAATTATTCGTCATTTAAATGTGTGAAGGGTTATTTCGGTGTGTTCCTCTGATCGTGGTATCGCACTGCCGGGTGGGCGATCAAAGAGCTGTGATGTACAAATTAACGCGCACGTGTCACATTAACCCTTTACCAAACGACAAAATTTTAAGCTAATGTATACTGAATGCATTTACCAACAATGAGGTAATGTTACTCGAATTATGGATTTTGTTTTCTTTGAAAGGTAGAACACTGTGGGAAAGGGAGAACAGTTTGTTCATCAGCATTTTTTTTAAACCCTTATAATTCCAAAAGCCATCTTCCTCGGGGTCGTTAAAACTCGGGGATTGTTTGGTAAAGGATTAAACAGACTCTTCTGAACTGTTTTTGACCTCAATTCACCATTATGTTGTTCATTTGTGGATAGATTTTGAATTTAACACAAGTTACAGAGGGTAAGTTCATTCTTAGTCTCTACTTCCATACATTGCTTCCGTGCTTGTGTAGTCCTCGGAAGTAGATGTTGCGCTTGTGAGCATGCGTAATCGGAGAGTATTCAAGGGGAGGCTACCTAGTTTCTGGAAAGGCCTATAACCTTTCACAACACAGTCCATCGTTTTGACAAACCCTGAAGAATAAGGCTTTTGAAAACTTTGTGGGAAAAAGGAGAAAATGCTGGTAACCAGCATTTTCTCCTTTTCCAACAATGTTTTCTACCCTTTCAAAGAAAAACCCCATCATTTAGCCACATATGATATGTTGTCTCCAAATGCTTTCAATTTGAACAAGTCTAAAATTATGTCGTCTGGTGAAGAGTTACACCACAAAAAAAAACAATGCAAACAATAGACAGTATTTTTTCACTGGCTTCAAAACAGATAACATCTGAGAGTGACTTGTCATAATCCTTTTGCCAAGTTGTTTTGATAAAGTTTGGCAGACTTTGGTCTATACCAAGTTTTTTCTTTTGTTTCAAACCAAAGAATCAGTGTCAGTTGAATGTTCACTCTTTGCTAAAGTTACAAAATTTGACTCATTTTCTCTCTTTACCTGATGACAAAATTTTAGACTTCTCCAAATTGAAAGCATTTGTAGACGACAAATTAAAGGTTGCTCAAATAATGAAATTGTTCCTCTACATGATAGCAAACATTGTAGGAAGAGGAGAAAGTACTAGTAACCAGCATTTTCACCTTTTCCCATAATGTTTTTAAAAGCCTTCATTTTTAGGGTCGTTAAAAGTCAGTATGGTGTGGTAAAGGGTTAAACCTGTAGCACTCCATTTTTGCTTCAGGAGCTTTAAAAAGATGTTCACAAAAAATTGAAGCTATTATTTTGCTGTCAAATGTCTTCCTTGGTAACTAGTTAGAGGATTGCAGCTTTTTCGTTATAACGATAACATCCATTTGAGTCATGCTCTGTGAAAGGATGGTTTAACGCTTCTGCAAAAAGCATCAACCTATATGGCTTGCAACACGTGAAAAGGGGCATTCGGACATTTGCGTAAAGTGTCGTCTCGGATCAGCCTGCGCAGTCCGCGCAGGCTAATCCGAGACGGCACTTTACGACTACGTCAGATTTTGTGCTGCAGTAGACACGCAAAACAAAAAATTACATAAAAACGTAAAGTGTCATTTCGGATTAGCCTGCACGGAGTGCGCAGGCTGATCCGAGATGACACTTTATGCAAATGTCAGAATGCCCCTTTTTGCGTGTTGCAGGCCATATCAGCCTGCAGAGCCTGTGCAGACTGACATGAATCAAAACTTTTTGTTACTCATACATTTTTGCATGTCCAAGGACCATTCAACATCATGATTCAGTCTGTTGTTAGATAAAAGAGATTTTATGCATCCTTTATTATGTGATGACATGCTTGGTATAATGCATTAAATCCCCTTTTACCAGATTGTGGCCCTTTTTTGTTATGCACTAGAACTGTATTGCACAGTAAGTTCTGTAGGTAAAGACACTGAAAGATCAAATGCATTTATTCACAGATCTACAGATTAACTTTTGAAAATGGTAAAGGAACAGCAGCTGGACATTAACCCTTAGGCTGCTAAGCGCGACTCACTGACATTTTGCGGACAGTGTGGATCAAGATCAGACTGCACAGAACGTGCAGTCTGATCTTTGATCTACACTGTCCGATAAGGACATAATTATAGTCCCCCAAAAGATACCTTTGAAATAGCAAAATTTGTGTTTTTACTATAGGCTCAAAAATTTCACTTATTCAGCAGGAGACGGGTTAAACTTACTGTAGGATATCAAATTGTGTTGACCTTTTGACTTGTTTGAATTTTTTTTTCCTCAAGACAAAAATCATGTAAAATTATTGAGATAGAAATCTCCCTGGTGTTAAGTAAGATCTGTACCTTTGACAAGCCTTTTTTCATACATGCACAACAAAGTATGCCATAGAAAATGTCAAATCTTTTCATACTGGAAAAGTAAATGCCTTTAAATTTTACATGAATCACAAGTAGATTTTGAAGTATTTGAACTGTAGCCACTAACCTTCTTGTTTATTATATTTATATGGTACAAAAATTGTTCTTTGAAGCTGTGACTTTTACCACTTGACCTGTGTATTAGGGATATTAACTGACCAGTGTCAATATTGACAGAGCTTCAAATTTCATAGTTATAAGAAAGACAACTACTACTGTATTAAAGCTTGAGTAGACTCCCTTCGACTATTGTTGTAGAGAGACTGTTGAATTGGGCAACTGCCAAACATTCTGCAATTCTCTAACTAATACCCATGACACACAGGAGAAACATTTGAAGGCAGAGAAAAAGCAGCCGGTGGGTGTTATTAATTTTGTTTGTAGTTTTGTTGAAAATCACAAGAAATGCATGGATATAGTAAAGGGTATCTGTTAACGGTAATACATGTATGAGGGTTGTTAACAATGTTAACTTTTCCACTGCTACAATATGAGTACCTTTTGCAGACATCATAGATCAAGATCAGACTGCAAAGAAAGTGATGTCTCATTTTAAATTTGGCTGTTTTTGAAGAAAACATAAGAGATAAAATTGTCATAGCCCTGGCATGGTTGTCTGCGCTGCGCAAAAACTTCGACATTTTTTAATATCTCTATCATTACTGAAGAAATTTATTTTAAACTCTGACTAATTGTCAAGAAGAGAACGCATGCAACAGACACGAGTAACCATCAAAATATTTTTGACACACTTATTCTCCCTTTTGGACTTAAAATTTTCAAAAACTGACAGTTTTTAACTCTATCTTTACTGAATATTATTTCAAACTTTGACTAGTTGTTAACTATAAAAAGGGGAACCCATACAACAAGGGCAAGCAACCATTTAAATAATTTTTACACAGTTATGCCCCTTTTTTGACAAGCATTGGCACCTGCATGCATTGCTCTTGTTGGATCTACACTGTCTGCTTCCTCATCCTTGACAATGGTCAAACCCTGGTAGCGCAGTGGGTAGCATACAGGGCTTGAGAACAGAGGGTTGCTGGTTTGAATCCCAAGCTCAGCCAATTTCTTTCCAAGGATTAATGGTAGTCATTGGGACAGGTTTCATTTCTCTCTCACCACTGATCATTGTACCGATGAACGTTATATGGGGAAGCAGCCAGTGGCTTGGGAAGAATGTTGTGCAAAAATCTGGTAAAAGAAACTGCAGGATAGCATGGATAGGTGCAAATTGACTGTAACAATATGACTGAAATAATGTCGTTAAATACTATACAATCAATCAGTCTTTACACTGACACAAAAAGTCTCTTTATTTAAACTGAATCTGTATATTCTAGACATTGAAAAAGTTCTAGCTCACTTTGTAAAGGAAATTTTTAACTCTTTACCCGTTTACCATACGACAAACATTTGGACACGCTCAAATTGAAAGCATGTGCAGATGACATGATCATTGTAGCTCAGATGATGATTTCTGTCTTTGGAGGAGTAGAAAATATTGCAGGAAAAGGAGAAAATGCTGGTGACCGGCATTTTCTCCTTTTCCCACAATGTTTTCCCAAAGCCTTCTTTCTTCAGGGTCGTTAAAACCAGGGATTGTGTGGTAAAGGGTTACTAAACAACCACAAGACTTAGTGTTTACAACCCTTAAAGAGAAACAAGGTCGGAAAAACAGTTTGAGAAATGGAGAAAATGCTGGTTATGTGCATTTTCTCCCTCTCCTGCGGTGTTTTCTACCCAATCAGAGACCAAATCTATAAATTGAGCTTTATCATATTTGTCGTCTGCAAATGCTTCCAATTTGGGCAAGTATAAAATTCTGCATCGGGTAATAGTTAAAAAACAAAACATAAGAAAACCAAAACAGAAGCTATGATAAGGAAGTAAAGATGTAATAACTACGAGGGTTGTTCGATATGTAATATGTGTATTGTACGATATCTCAAAAGCATTCGACTCAAATAGTGAAATGAACATTACATCTCTTCAAAATATTCTCCGCGGTATGAAATACATAATTTCAATCTCTGAATCTATTTCTGAAATGCGTCACGGTACGCTGATTTAGGTAGACCTCTGAGGCACTGACTGATGGCTGAGCCAAGGGCTTGTTGGGACTTGTAACGATGATCAGATAAGAACTTTTTAAGTTTTGGAAAAAGGAAAAAGTCGCATGGGGCTAGATCTGGAGAGTATGGTTGGTGTGGCAAGACAGTAACCTTCTCCGACTTCAAAAATTGCTTCACAAGCTCAGATGTATGTGATGGAGCATTATCATGAAGTAGACGAACATGCCTAAATCTTGACACAGGGCGTCGTTTAAGATAATATTTCTTGCGTTTTTTTAGTATAACATCTCGGTAATACCAACCTGTAACAATTTTGCCCTTTGGCACCGGAATTTGTACGGCTATACCATCACATGAGAAGAATATGCAATAAAGAACCTTCTTTGTGCTTATGCTTCTTTTGGCAAATACAGGCCTTCTACCGTGTTTAGTTAGCCATATTTTGTTTCCAATTTTTCTTACTGGTTCGAAATAGTGAACCCATGTTTCGTCACCAGTAACAATGTTTGCAAATTGTCTTTGATTGAATTTGGGAAACATTTTGAGCAATTGCTTAGCGGTTTGTACTCTTACCCATTTTTGGTCATCTGTCAATATATGCGGTATCCATCTGGCTGAAATCTTTCGTACTTTCAAAATACACTTCAAAATGAAATGCACCCGCGATAGCGATATGCCAACAGCGTTGGCAATATCACTAATCGTGTATCTGCCATCACTTTCAATTATTTCCCTGACTTTTGAGACATTTGCCTTGCCTGTTACAGTCACAGTTCGGCCAGATTTTGCTGCATCTTTAACGGACTCTGTGCCAGTCAGAAATTTCTTTCTCCACCTACGAACTGTCTCATAAGATACCTTATCAGACCCATAAACTTCCACCAATTCAGTAAAAATCTGCATTACCGAATGACCGAGTTTTGTGTGAACTTTTATATAAGCTCTATAATATCTTCAATATTCTTAATCCGTTTCCCAACCATTTTTACAACAGTGGTCAGCAACTAGCTCTAATAAAATGACTATAAGTTTAAAACTATGTGGAGCTAAAGGCTCGTGTTTATACCATTGGAAAGGTATTGAATAGAGCTATTCAAGCGTATCATCATCCACGAAATCATTGAAAGTGTTATCGCGCTGTGGTAAAATACACATTACTTATCGAACAGCCCTCGTATGTCTCCTTTAACTCTTTACAAAACTACAAAATTGTGGACTTGTACAAATTCAAAGCGTTTACAAACGACAATTTAAATGTGGCTTAAATATTAGAATTTATCTTTGATGGGGCTGAAAACATTGTGGGAAAAGGAGAAAATGCTGATTACCAGCATTTTCTCCATTTCCCAGAGTCTTTTCAGGGTTGTTAAATCTCTGGATTGTATGGAAAAGTGTTAACCCTTTACCACACAATCCCAACTTTCAACAACCCTGTGAAGGAAGGCATTTGAAAATTTGATATCCAGCATTTTTTCATTTTCCCACAACGTTTTCTACCATATCAAGAACAAATTTTATCATTTTGGCTACTTTTAATGTTTCAACTGCAGATGGTTTCAATTTAGACCAGTTTAAAATTTTTGTCGTATGGTAAAGTTTCTCTTTTTTTTACAGCATCTAGTCCTCCTGTTCACCAATACATTGTGCTGAATAAACAACAGCTTTCAAGACGAAAGATTTTTGGTTTAGATTGCAATCTTTTTTTTTTACAGTACATAAATAGATTTGAGCCATACTCTGTGAAAAGGGAGTTAAATGCATCAGCAAAAAGCACTGACTCATGTCAGCTGTGCAGTCGGCGCAAGCAGGCATGTGCTGAAACTTTTCGCTTATAATTGGTCAATTTTCTGTATGTTTAAGGGCTAGTCTACGTTATGATTAAGTTGGTTGTTAAAAAAAGTGGCTATTATGAATCCATAAGTATGTAATGGCCTTCTTGGTATCATGCACCATGGAGATGCATTAAATCCCGTTTTGCCAGAGCGTGGCTCAAATTTATTAATTCAATCATACATATGAGCCATACTTTGTGATAGGGGGGCTTAATGCATTTGCAAAAAGTATCAACCCATGTCCGCCTGCGCAGTCCGCACAGGCGGACATTGGCCGAAACTTCGCTATCTTTAAATTTTCTGCGTGTCAAAGGATCATTCTATCTCATGATTCAGTGGTTATTTGATAAAATGGATATTATGGATCTATAATTATGCGATGACTTGCATGGTATCATGCATTAAGCCCCCTTTTGCCAGAGCATGGCTCATTTGTATATGACTAATAGACAGTGTCAGTGCAAAGTTACATCTATACTTTTTTAGAAGTTTTATCTTCTTCTGCTTGCATAATGGAATAAGTAGCCTATTCAAGGTATTATATGATTTTGGCGCCAGAGTTTCAGGAATGCTCATTGGAATGTCACATGATCGACAAAATGCCTTGATTATGTGGGATTGTATTCGAATCGGTACAATGATCTTATACTTTGTTTCATAAAATGAGATGGAGTTATGTATTGTAAAACGACTATCCCGTTATTTTAACACCAAAATTTTAATTAGCCCATTTTTTTGCTTAATGTAATGCAAGTTTCATTATGCTTTATATAAATTATGAAATATATTTTGTAGTTTTTATCAGTGTTTTATAAAATATTTTGATTTGTTGCCAAAAGTATGTGAATGGGCCATTTTTAAGGTGTGTGGATGGAGTCAGGTATGCTTGTTACTGGCATTTCCTTATTTTCCTCCAATGTTTTCTACCCTTTAAACCATGAATCATGTTATCTGAAAAATATTCAGGTTGTCATTTGCATTTGCCTTCAACAAGGACAAATTACAATCACAGAAAAGGGCTCTAAGAAAATTGGTTAACTCTTTACCAGACGACAGAATTTCAGCCTTGCCCAAATTGTAAGCATTTGAAGACGACAAATTAAATGTTACTTAAAACATAAAATTTTTCTTTCACAGGGTAGAAAATATAGTGGGAAATGGAAAAAATGCTGGTTACCAGCATTTTCTCCTTTTCCGACAATGTTTTCAAAAGGCTTCTTATACAGGGGTGTTAAAAGTTGTGATTGTGTGGTAAAGAGTTAACAACCCTGAGAAAGAAGCCTATAGAAATCATTGTGGGAAGAGAAAATGCTGTTAACCAGCATTTTCTCCTTTTCCCACAATATTTTCTACCCTATCAAAGTCAGAAAGCATCATATTAACAAGATTTCATTTGTTGTTTGCAGATGCTTTGAATTTGGTCCAGTCCAAAAATTTATTGTTTGGTAAAGAGTCAACCAGCATTTTCTCCTTTTCTCACAATGATATCTACCCAATCAAAGAAAAATTACACCATATCA
Source organism: Hippopus hippopus (assembly GCA_946811185.2). Taxonomy (NCBI): domain Eukaryota; kingdom Metazoa; phylum Mollusca; class Bivalvia; order Cardiida; family Cardiidae; genus Hippopus; species Hippopus hippopus. The sequence goes on along the minus strand of OX328100.1, from coordinate 15,368,995 downwards.
GCCACATTGAAATTATCATCTGCAAATAAGGCTAAAATTTTGTTGTCTGGTGAAGGGTTAAGCAAAACATAATAATAGCTTACAAAAATTTTTGTTTATTGAGTTGTCAATGTACTCGGACCTTGTAGCTATACAGGATCAATGGAGCAAATTGGTGATTCTGATATCATCTTTATACCCCAACTCACAACCTGTACAGAAAAAACAATTGATCCCAATAGGGGTTATAGTGGGTAATAATTGTATACCCTTGTTAACAACTTAAGAGCCCAAAGAATCTTTGTAGTTTTTGCGGGTGGGGTTGGGACGGGATTGTTACCTAGCAACAATAAAAAAAAGTTGTTTATCCCTGTACGAAACAGTGGTGAGTTTGAACAACCCTGAAAAAGAAAGCTTTTGAAAAAATTGTAGAAAAGGAGATCCCTAATTCTTTTTCCGTAATGTTTAAAATCCTGCCAAAGACAAATTTAGTTATCTGAGCCATATTCTAATCCGCAAGTGCTTTTATTTGTACAATGCAAGAATTTCAAGTATGTTAACCTTCTACACACAATCCCAAGTTTTAATGACCCTGGCAGAGAAGGCTTTTGAAAACGGTGGGAAAAGGAGAAAATGCTGGTAACCAGCATTTTCTCCTTTTCCCACAATGTTTTCTACCCCACCAAATACAAATTTGAGCACATGTATTTGAGTTACATATATTTTGATGTCTGCAAAATTTATGCTCTTAATTTGGACAAGTCTGAAATTTTGTTGTATGGTAAAGACTTCATTGTTGTCTGCAAATGCTTTTATTTGTTGAAGTCTAGAGTTTTAGGCCTGATAAAGAGAGAATTTTTCACATTGCATAGACTAAGATACTTGCAATGTAAAAGCTTTTGTTCTCTCATGTGTGGAGGAAGTACTAGAAATTCTTCTGTTTGCTGTTTATTTTCCTTGATACAATGAGGGCCATTCCTGTAATTAAAATTATCTCCCTTGCTAGATAAAAACTAAAGGTAACCAAATAACATATTGGTCCTTTTATGTGTATTCCTTTGTTTTTATCCTTGATTCCTTTGGGGATGTTGCGATAAATATAACTTGATTTATGATTACATGCAAGGTCCCCATGTAATTCTAAAGCGTATTCTGTCCTCAATCATTAGAGAAATGTGTAAATATTGATTTGTAAAACAATCTTACCAGATTCGGTTGGGATATTATCTCAAGAACATATCTGTGTAGTGTAAGAAAATCAAGGATAAAATCCAAGGAAACACCCTATAAGGACCAATGTAGTACTGGAGAGGAATCAAGGGAAGTAACTGAAGAATGGCCCTCATTGGCATTGCAAATTCTCCGATTAGCTTTGCATTATAATCAGATTTGAAAATGCAAGATTTTGCGTTAGATGCAAACCTGTTATGAATTACTTTTTTGTGTTTCAGCAGATTTATCCTGACAACATTGTTTTAAAGCATACCAAAGTGTGTGACTTCTTTTGCCACAGTTTTTTCACATGAACCCATTTATCATACCTTAGTTCATTTTACCTATCTATATTTTTCAAGATAGTATCCAAATACATTTTGCATATCCAAATACATTTTGCTTCAAATTAGTTTTTGGTGGTAACTAGTGAATACATTAGTGCACAGAATCATTAGATTTTCGTGATCTATGATAATATGTGAGCCATGCTCTGCCAAAATAGGGTTTAAATCTTTACCAAACGACAAAATTTTATACTCAACCAAATTGAAAGCATTTGCAGATGACAAATCAAAGGTAACTTAAATGATGATTTCTCTGTCTTTGATAGGATAGAAAACAATGTGGGAAAAGGAGAAAATGCTGGTTACCAGCATTTTCTCCTTTTCTCACAATGTTTTCAAAAGGCTTTTTCCTCCGGGTTGTTAAAACTTGGGATTGTGTGGTAAAGGGTCAAATCTTTACCACACAGTCACGAGTTTTAACTTGTGGAAATAAGAGAAAATGCTGGTAACCAGAATTTTCTCCTTTTCCCTGAATGTTTTTTTTCCAAATCAAAGACAAATATCATATTTGAGCTAAATTTAATTTGTCATTCACAAATGCTTTCAATTTTAGTGGCGTCAAAATATTTAGTAAAGAGTAAATGCATCTACATGATGCATGAAACCAAGTAAATCAACACACTATTATGAATCCACAAAATTGGTTTTGTCTAGCAACCGAGTGAAGCATTAGGTAGATGGGTCGTTTGACATGCAGAAAATTTACCAAGAACTAAAAAAGCCCCAGTATAAGCCTAGCATGTTGGGGACATTATTTTTTGTGCCATAATCTGTTGCACAAATCCCGGTTTTCCCCATGTTTATGTTTGGAAATCATGTGCATAGATTTGCAGTAAACAGTGTTGTTGTTTTTCTTTAAATAATAAAACCTGTGAAAAATTATCATATTTCTAGGAAATTTTAAGCAAAAAATAGGCTTGATTTTTTCACATGCTTATTATAAATAGCCGTTTTCCACTTGCTACTTTTTTAGGGGCAGAGTATTTTTGTTTAGCACCACATGCTAATATTTATCCTGTACAGGATAGTGATGCTTCATAGCAGACAGGTCTAATCTTTGAAGAATATGATATGCACAAAGTTAACAAAGCTCTTTTGGTATTTTTAAGATGCGACTATTTCAGGGACATAGACCCATTATTGTATAGTCAAGGATTAACCCTTTACTACACAATCCTTAGTTTTATGGAGAAAGCATTTGAAAACATTGTGAGAACAGCATTTTTTCCTTTTTCCACAATTTTTTCTACCCTTTCATGAGTAATTTCCATAATTTGAGCCTTATTGAATTTGTCAGCTGAAAGTGCTTTGAATACAGACAAGTCGGCTACTTTGCCATTTAGTAAAGGATAAACTTTAAAAAGATATATTTTGGGGGGGTAAAGGATTCATCCTTTTCAAAATTTAACTTTTTAGACCCTTCAAGATGAGTAACCACATCTACAAACTGCAAGCTTTGAAACTGATACCAATGAGTTAAAGTTCCTGGTAGGATAGAAAACTTTGTAAACTTTGTTAGCATAGAAGTTGCTAGCTCCAAGCATTGTCTGCTTTTCCCACAATATTTTCAAAGCCTGCTTACCTTGGGTTTTAAAAAATGTGATCATTTTGTGAAGGGTTATATTGTATTGACATCTATAGATAGATTTTCTGGTATTAATTTGGGTATTTGGGATAATGCATAAATCATTTTGTGATGCAGTATAAAGGGTTGAAGGGGGAAAAAAGACATCTTTTACTGTAAAAGGACTCTTTTCAGACCCCTATTCAAAGGGTTGTCATTGTTAGGATATTTTTGGACATTATTTGCATTGGGTTGAAAATTTACATTCGGTTGGGTTCATTTAAATGATTTATCTGCAGTCGGTGATTGTCATTTATAGAGAAATCAACAAATGATTTGTGATGTTATTCTGTGCTCCTGTGATTTGTTTATGTGTCTGTATATATGGGAAAGAAGTAGATACTTTTTTACTTGTATGAATTATGAGGACTTCATGAAGCTGATTCATGGCTGGTGTTTTTCCTAATCAAATGACAGGTTATTGTTACACTAACCTTGAGTCTTTTCCAAATGACAAAATGATCGACTCAACCAAGTTGAAAGCATTTGCAGGTGACAGATGTGGCAAAAGTAATGAAATTTTTGTCTGACAGGATAGAAAAAATTGTGGGAAAAGGGCAAAATGCTGGTAACCATCATTTTATCCTTTTCCCACGATGTTTTCTACCCTTCCAAATCAAATTTCAATTTTTGAGTAACATTTATTTTGTGATCTGCATATTTGTTCAATTTGTAGGTGTCTAAAATGTTTTTGTGTGGTAAAGAGTTAAAAGTGGTCTGTTTCGACTAAGATAATGAGTTGCTTCTGCAAGATGTGATTTCTGGTTAAAGGGTCAGTTCAAAAACAGCAAAAATGAATGGAAGATTAGTAATTCTGTTGATTGAAAATTTATGTAAAAAGCCGGAAAGCTATGATGTGGCAATTAATCAAGTTGTGTTTACTCTTTTACCAAACAACAAAATTTGTCTTGTCAAAATCAAAAGCAGTAGCTGACAACAATTTTTGGACACGAATGTCTCAAATCATAGAAATTGGTTTTGGAAGGGTAGGAAACATTATGTAAAAGGGGAAAAAAAAAAAACATTGGTTTCAAGCATTTTCTCCTTTTCCTATGTTTTCATAAGCAGTTTTCTTAGGATTCTTTAAACAGAGGATTTTTGTGTGAAGGGTCAGATGATTTATAGTAATTATTTAATACATGATTATACACTCATAATTCATTATCTGACTGATGCTGTTTAAGCCATTAAACAACAAATTCACCCTTTACAGAACAATCCCAAGTTAATATGACCCAGGTAAAGAAACTTTTTAAAAACATTTAGGGCAAAGGGAAAAATGCTGGTTACCAGCATTTCTCCTTTCCCACAATGTTTTCTACCCTTTCACTGACAAGTCCTACCATTTAAAACACACTGATTTTGTCGTTTGCAAATGGTTTATACGCATACGCATGTGCACAGGTCTTCTGACCAGCAGGTTATTGATTTGAATCCCATGCTCGCCAATTTCTTTCTGAGAATTATTTTAGTCATTGCAAAAGGATTCATTGATCTCTCACTGCTGGGTATCAACAGTTTTGTGGGAAAGCAAGGAGTGGCTAGGGAAGAATATCTTGCGAAGCACTTGTAAAAGAAACTCAAGGAATTCATGGATAGGTGCACTGACTGCCAAATATACTGAAATAAAATTGAAAACTGCTTTTAAACACCATACTTTGACCTTTAACCAAACAATTCCGACTTTTATGGGCCCTGACAGAGAAGTCTTTTGAAAACACTGTGGGGAAAGAAGAAAATGCTGGTAACGAGCATTTTCTCCTTTTCCCACAATTTTTTCTACCCTGCCAGTGACAGAAATAATCATTTTAGCAATATATAATTTGTCTTCAGATGCTTTGCATTTTGTTCAGTCCAAGACTTTGTTGTTTGGTAAAGAGTTAATAAGGAAACAACCCTATGGGAGAAGTTGCTTGTTACAAGCAGTTTCTCTGTTTTTCATAATGTTTTTCAAAGGTGACCTTCAGCAAGACAAAAAAATAAATTAACAACAGGCTGTAAAGTAATGAACCTTTTACTGAACAATCCCAAGTTTTATTGACTTGAGGTTTCTAATTTAGAAGGCCTTTAAAAATGTGGGAGGAGAAAATGTAGGTAACCAGCAATTTCTCCTTTTTCCTGCAAGGATTTTTACCCTCTCATCAAAAAATCCCTTCATCAGAGCCAAAAATTATTAAATTTTGTGGCCTGCAAATGCTATAGAAATCAGCAAGTCTACCATTTTGTTGTCTGGTAAAGAGTCAACTCTTTGCTGCACAACGTGAGTTTTAACAACCCTGAGGAGAGAGGCTTTTTAAAACACTTTGGACAAAGGAGAAAATGCTGGTAACCAAGATTTTCTACTTTGCCTACAATTTTTTCTATCCTTTCTGCAACAAATTTTGTATGTTGAATAAAGATTAAATTTTCTTGTCTGCAAATGCTTTGAATTTGGACAAGGGTAAAATCATGTGGTTTTTTGCACAGAGTTAAAAGATGAAACTTCAGTAATTTGCTGGAGGGGAGGAAAATTGAATTATCAGTAATTTCTCCAACATTTATTAATGGTCAAATCTCTAATTTTATAGACATAAATATCACTTTAGTTCAACATTTACCCATTACTATATAGCCCTTTACCACACAATCCCGACTTTAAATGATCTTGAGAAAGGAAGCTGTTAAAAACATTGTGGGAAAAAGAGATACCGTATATGCTCGACTATAAGACGCCTCCGCTTATAAGACGCACCCCTAACTTTGGATCCCTAAATCGGGATTTTCAATGATGACCCCATATAAGACGCAGGTAATTTTTATGATGTGTCCGTAACGTTGGCTTCGTGAAATTGATAGAAAATTGTTGGGCGATTGTCCTTTTTGAAATGGCGAATTTCTATTCGATTTCAAACAACACTCACAGAATTCATTCTTGACTTTACCTGTTATTGTAGGCCGAACTAATAAAAACATGCTTCAATGCCGGACTTTCTCTAATACTTTCCATTACATTAAAAATAATATGTCCAGCTCGGTTATCTGACAGGGGACGTATTCACATCGTATAAACTTATCAAAATCTATCTCACGAAGTGAAGAGTATTCATGATAAATTACACCCGGGGCGAATTGAAACATCCGGGACAAACCGGCATATCACTAACTGCTGTTGCTAGACGAGGGGTTTCAAGTAATCAGTTAGAACCGATGATAATTGCAATAAAGATACGACAAAAATCGCATTATCCAATAGAAAATGGTGTAGAAATTTGCAAACTCCACCTTCTAATTACTGGCCAATCACAAAATAGGCAGAAGTTTCCGGGGCGTGTTTGAAAATGATTTTATTGGGCAAAAGATCCAATCAAAACATCATATTCATTAAAGAGCAAACCAATTACGTAAAACAGTGCTGACAAGAAAACGTGAGGGTCACTTTCACACCTTGTCCTTTGACAACAATAACCTTTTGTTTCACTAGACTTTTAGGCGTAAGTTTGACATCTATCCGACATACTTGTAAAGTATGTACCTGTGCTTTTAACCCTTTTCTACACAATCCCGAATTTTAAACAACACTAAAGGCAGAAGACTTTGAAGACAATGTAAGAAAATTCAAAGGCTATTTTAAACAGCATTTTCTCCTTATAAATCACTAGTCTATTGAGGACTGAAATCATTGATAAGGATAGATTTTTTTCGTCTGCACACGTTATCACTTTGGTCAAGTCCAAACTTTTGTCTGGTGGTAAAGAGATAATGACCTTTTTTTTCCTTTCAACAATTCGATTAATATTGCATTTGATATCAAATACCGCGTCTACTACCATACGTCATACCACGAGAGAGTCCGTGCTTTACACACTTGCGTTAATGAGACAGCAACAACAACAACAAAAATGCTTCCTGAAGTCCGATTTATTTAGAAATACACAAGTAAAACAAAGAGAAAACACCTAAAATGACGATTTTTGCCATAGTTTCAGATCGGTAGGTATTTATTTATCCTTTTGATGTATATCAACGGATATTAGCGATTTAAACGGCGCTTTATATTGAAAGAGGAAGTTCCCCACCCTTCATGATGGCCGGCAGATCGGCCCTCTCTCCTGGAAGAATCGACATCTCAAACTGATTATGCGCTTATAAGACGCACCCCCAACATCAAGCAAAATATTTTAGGGAAAAAAATGCGTCTTATAGTCGAGTATATACGGTAAAGCTGGTAACCAGCATTTTCTCCTTTCCTGGCAATATTTTGTACTCTTTCACTGCCAGTCTTTATATTTAAGTTGTCATCTACAGATGTTTTCAATTTGGACAACTCCAAAGGTTTGTTGTTTGTCAAAAAAATAGTTGTATGATCTTATTTTGTTCCTATGTGAACATAGTGACAGATGGGCTTTTTTTTTTTATTACATATTTTTCATATAATTAAAGAAGACCTGTAACTCTATATTAAATGTCTGCATATGTGTCAATTGTATGAGATTGCAATAGTCTGTATTGCAACTTTATACATTAATTGCTTTAACTCTTTACCAAACGACAAAATTTCAGACTTGTCCAAATTGAAAGCATTTGCAGACGACAAAATAAATGTGACTCAAAAGTTGAAAACTGTTTTGGGAAGGGTAGAAAACTTTGTTGGAAAAGGAGAAAATGCTGGTTACCAGCATTTTCTCCTTTTCCCACAATGTTTTCAAAAGGTTTCTTTTTCAGGGTCGTGAAAACCAGGGATTGTTTGGGAAAGGGTTAATTCTTTACCAAATGACAAAAATGAAGACTTGTCTAAGTTGAAAGCACTACAATGTTTTCAAAGGCCGTCTTCTTCAAAGTCGTTGAAACTTGTTATTGTGTGGTAAAAGGTTAAATAGCATCAAAAACCAACTCAGTAAGTCACTCCTGTTTATTTTCCATGGAATATATTTTTCATCCTTGGTGTCTGATCCCATTATTTAATATGTGGGTCAAGGTCAAAAGCTGGCTTATAAAGTGTGTTAATACTTGACCACACAATCCAAACTTTTAATGACCTTGAAGAAGAGAGCTTTTAAAAACATTGTGGGCATAGGAGAAAATGGTGGGAACCAAGATATTTCTGTTTTTCCCACAATGTTTCCTCCTCTTCCAAGGACACTCTCATCATTTGAGTCACATTTGATTTGTCTTCTTCTACTGCTTTCAAATTGGATGAGTATAAAATTTTGTTGATTGTAGAAAAGTTATAAAAAAAACTCACAAGGTCAGTTTGATGAAAACTTTTTTAATGTTACCCACAAGCTATTTTTCCCTTGGCGTTTCTTACTGTTTGAACAAAAAAGGGTATCAGGTGAGCGATAAAAGACCTTGTGGTTCTCTTATTGTATTAGAGGTAACAGGTTAAATAATAAGGAATGAAAGGCAAAGTAGGGAACCATGAAAAGGTGAGAGATAGAAATCAAACCTTTAACAAAGAGGTTGACCAAATGAATGGACTTTTGTCAGATCTTGAAAAATCACTCCTTGAACGCTGATAGTTGGCTTAACTCTCTACCACAAAACCTGGAGTTTTAACGACCCTGACGAAACAGGGTTTTGAAAATGTAATGGGGAAACAAGAAAATGCTGTAAACCAGCATTTTCTTCTTTTCCTACAATGTTTTCTACTCTATCAGGGATAGAAATCATCAGTTGAGCTACCTTTAATTTGTTGCCTGCAAATGCTTTCAATTTGGACAGATCCAGAATTTCGTCCGTTGGTAAAAAATTAACCCTGGGAAAGCTTTACCGGACAACAAAATTTTAAACTTGTCCAAATTGAAAGTAATTGCAGATGATGAACTAAACGTGGTACCAAAGACTTGATTTGTCTTTGAAAGCTTAGAAAACATTGTTGGAAAAGGGGGAAATGCTGGTTTCCAGCAGTTTCTGCTGTACACACAATGTTTCAAAAGCTTTCTTGCTCAGGGTTGTTAAAACTCGTGATTGTGTAGTAAAGAAATTAATTTATTTGCTTTACATGTATTATGAGACAAGTTTTAACAGCTTAAATTAATTACTGTGTATGATTGCTGCCATAAAAACCAACCAGTACTGGCACCATGATCAGGGTAGTTCCAATGTTCGATTCTGCCCATCACAGAACTTGAACCCAGAACTTCTAGTGTAAGAGGCCTCTGTTTATTCAACTGTTGCCCACAGACGCTTATTTTGTTGCCTATGGCAATGAAAAGATTTAAGATGAAGGTGTTTGGATGGATAATCAAAGTTCTAGAAATTGAAAAGGGAGTCAATCAAGCTGGGGACCAATGAACAGCCCCCATGAATGTCAAACCTTCACTCGAGAAGAAGACTTAAACCTTTGAAACACAAGCCCAAATTTTAATGACCACCAGGAAAAGAGCTTTCGAAAACATTGTGGGAACAGGAAAAATGCTGGTAACTAGCTTTTTCTCAATTTCCCCACAATGTTTTCTGTCCTTTCAAAGTCAGATTTCATAACTTGTGCAAAATTTCATATGTTTTCTGCAAATATTTTCAATCTGGATCAGTCTAAAATGTTCTTATTTGATACAGAGTCATTATGCCAGATACAAAATATGTTGCATTTGCTCACAGTACAGATAACATTAGCCATTGCAGAACATACACTCTAGTGTTGAATCTATACTGTGAGAGATTATATGAGATGTTAAGGAAAATATAACTTTTTTATTGTGATGTTGGGATCTTTCACCCAGACTTTGACTGTCTGTTTCATCTGTATTTTGTGCTCAATATCAAGGGTTAATTGATAACCCATCTGTAACAAAAGGGGCTCAGTTCAAGAGCTCAGTAAAGATGATAAAAAGAAGCCCTAAATTCATGTCTAATTCTCATTAAGATACAAATCCACTTTTTTCCCATGGTTTAACACAATTTTTTTAGGTTGACTATTTTCTAAGAAAACATCGAGGTATTGTCATAGCCCTGTTGTCCATTGCATCATCATGCAAAAACTTTATTTGAAATTACTGAAGATAATTTTACTTGAAACTGAGACTAATTGTTAACTCTCAAAGGAGAACCTATACAGTAAGAGCAAGTAACCATCAAAATATTTTTGACACAGTTATGCCCCTTTTTCGACTTCAATTTTTGACTTCAATTTTTCAAACAAAGACTGACATTTTATATCTTTGTCATAACTGAAGATATTTACTTCAAAATTGGACTAGTCCCTTACCACCAAAAGGGGAACCCATTCAACAAGGGCAGGTAACCATCAAAATATTTGACACAGTCATCTCCCTTTTTTTAACCTAGAATTTTCACAGAAAATCAATCTGTTTCTAAAGGTAACTGTAGCTGAGCATTGGCACCCAGCATGCTGTGCTCTTGTTTTGTCATATAGCTGGTAAGATTTTAAAACTTTGAAAACCTTGTTGATAACCATCAGCCTGTATAATTATTTGGTGTTTATTTCCGTCAACTGGACCTCCACTAGGATTTAACTAATTGTAGCCAGTGCACCAGCCATGCTTTTCTGGAGTTTCTGTTAACCAATACTTGGCACAATATTGTTCCCAAGCCACAAGCCCCAGGCTGCTTTCCCACATAATCATCATCAAAACAATTATCACTGGTGAGACAGGAATGAATTCTGTTGCAATGAATATCATCAGTCAGAAAAAAATTGACTGAGCTAGGGATGAGAACCAGCAACCGGGCGTTTTCAGTAATAATGTTTGCTACCAGCTATGCTACAGGAGCTTGTCACTCTGTTAAAAAACTTCAGGGTCTAGAAACCTCATATTTACTTGTCGGCACTGGGTAAAGGGGCATGTTACAGTAGATTTCTGACAACAATAGTTTGTTTTGTATGAAGTAAAGTCAACCTGGATAGATGTATCATTGGAAAAATAAAATGGGCTTGGGTAACCCAAGACCTGAGGACCCAATTAAATCCACTAATTGTATTCAGAAATTTGTAACAACAGATTTTGGGGTGACAGAGTTAAGAGAAGGAATTGTGTTTATTATCATAAAGATTATTTTAAGTTTACGTAGACATACATAATTGAAAAAATTTTTGGCCTGTTTACTATGAGACTGTTTTAGAAAGTATCCTTGCAAATATAAAAATTGCTTAGAACAAGCAGCTTCTTTGGATGTGACAGTGTTGTGTTACCATATGTCATACAAGGTTTTTTCATTTATTTTTCCTCCAGACTTGAATGGTTTATGATGTCATATTATGAAGAAAAGAGCAAAGATCTGGTTTATTATTCCTTGGATTAATAATGGAATAATGGATTATGCTTGTGGTGATCTTTGTGTTTACTTTTAGTGATGTCTATTAATCCTAAAGTTTTGTCTCTGTTTGGAAAGGCCTGTCGTAAACAGCAGGTAACATTGCCCTGACCACTGATAGGACTTCTTTGATTTCTTGATTGACCAGTGTACATAATGGATCTTGCATCTGTAAACTCAGGAATGGACATTTTTGTATCAGTAGAAAATGCCTCATTGTGCAATTTCATGGGAAGTTTTGGATAAAACTCAAAAGTGTTCTTGAGCAAGATGCTTCAGAGCTGCAGCCCATTGTAATGCTGAGACACATGAAGCAAATGAATAGGTGAACTGTTGCTGTAATATGACTGAAACATTGAGTGGTTTAAATCAGAATTCAATCAATCAACAAAGATTTTCAAATATCAGACTCTGCTTTTGCCTCTGAATAGATTGGTTTGGTCGCTAAGTATTTTTGCATCCTCATTACCAGTATGTGAAGTGTAATTGGTTGGTTGGTTGGTTCATTCATTCATTCATTCATTCATTCATTCATTCATTTAGCAGTGTTTTACGCCATGAAAAGGATAGATACAGTGAAAGTTCATGTCAAGAAAAATCATAAATAGCAGCTTTTAGACAGAATTTCAAGTAATTTAAACTAAAGAATCAAATCTCTTGAAGTTGGTTAAATGAGTATAGTCAATTTCATTGAACAAAATGACTGATACAAAGTTGCTACCAGAAATTAAGACATGCACAACTTTTATAAAATTTCCAATTTATTTAGTCTCTACATGATTGGATAAATCCTCCACTGTACAGTCTAGTATTCTAAAGGCCCTGACAAAGGGGGATGGTGAAAACATTGTTGGAAAAGGAGAAAATGCCGATAACCAGCATTTTCTCCTTTTTCCACAATATTTATTATTCGCTCAAAAAACAAATCCCATGGAAAAATTCATATTGAATATATCGTTTGCAAACACCTGGTTTATGGACCAGTATAAAATTTTTGTTTGGTAAAGAGTTAACGGTTGGCTTAAAGGCCTTGTAGCTGCCAAAAGAAGACAATGTGGATGTTAAAATGCATTTAGATTTAAAACATTCCACTTGAAAGAATAGAAATTTATTGTAAAGATGACAATCTGTTACTGTAAGTTTGGTCCAAGTAATAAAATCAAAATTTAAAACCGGGTTAAAAGTGGCCAGGTCAATGTATCTTTTGTTTACTTTTTACCTGATTTGAGAATAAATTTTTCTGCAAGTACCTAACACTTGGACTGACTTTACAATAACAGTTTGTCATCTTCATAATTATTCCATAATTTTAAATGGTATGATCTAAGTTTAAATGCATTTTACAAGTTCATTGTTTACTTTTGGCTGCTATTAGGCCTTTAAGAAATGAAGCCACTGATCTCGCACTATTGTCATTTACTGTCCAACACAAATCAATAACAGTCAGACTTTTGAAACTCATAATGATAGCTGATCAGTGCAAAACAACAGTGAAGGTCGTAAACCTGTCCAAATGCATGTGTCACATGATTGACAATGATCTGATTGGTTTCTGAACTTGGACAGGCCCAAAAAATGAGAAAAGATACCTGATAACCTTTTTGCATGTAAAAAGTTATTAGAGGTTAATTGATTTTGACACATTGAGTGACGTCTAATGATTTCACTTGTATATGGGTCTTGCTCTCTGTCAAATGGTAAATGTTAAAGTTCGAAATGGACACTGGGCATAAACAATTAGATCAGTGGTAATAAACCTGCTAATTTGTTCTAATCCACTTAGCAGTGTAAGTTTTAGGGTTGAAGATTGTTAATGTGCTGAGATAATGAGGAAAAGAAGGTGAATATTTGACAGAAAATTTGATGGAAAATTAAGTATGTGAACAATAAGGAAATTATAGTGATATTCTATTAAAGAAATTTAAAAGTTTTTAATGACATCACTTCTGAATTTGACATTTACTACATAACAAACTTTATTTTTGGAATTTGGAGAGTTTAAGGCAGTTATCATGCTGAGATAATGAGGAAAAAAGTGAATGTTTGACAGAAAATTTTGTTGGAAAATTGAGCATGCAAAAAAAAGTATGTTCATCTTTTATTGAGAACATGAAAATGTTTTTGGTGATGCCACTTTTGAATTTGATAATTACTCTATGCAGACAGTTTTTTTTTTTTCAACCTGCAAAAGACCAGTGTAAAAGCATAATGTGGCAAAAATATACTTGCTTGTATTGTGCAGTTTCTCCTTTTGCCTCAATGTTTCACTTATATTAATATTACACGTGTTTGCTATTCCTATCTTATTTGCACACTTGCAAAGTTTTATGCTTTAACTGTTTACCACACGACAATATTTCATGCTAGTCAATTTTGACAGCCTTTGCAGATGGCAAATTGAAAGAAGCTCAATTGACGATTTCTGTCTTTGGTAGCATACAAAACATTGTGATAAAATGAGAAAATGCTAGTTACCAGCATTTTCTCCTTTTTTTCACAATTTTTTCAAAAAGTTCTCTTTTCTCAGGGTTGTTGATACTCAGGATTGAGTGGTAAAGGGTTAAATTTTTAGGAAACATAAGAGTTGTCCGAATAACTTTGTCGATAAAGTCGCTTAATGGTGATTTGTGAAGCACTTTGGTTTGAATCCTAGCAGATATTTTTGTATTAGTCCACTTTTTTTTGTAGTTTTTTTTTTTCCAATTCAGAGTAAGCAGTGACACCCATATGAATTGTCCTTACAAAATATCAAATTGCCCTCCTGTCCAAAAAAATGTTTTTAGAAAAAATTCAGTTTTTATATGCCCCCTAAGTATGAAATACAGATTACTAAACTTCATTTTAATAATTATAGGATATTAACCAGGCTCCACAGATAATTTGGACACATTTATCTCCTGAAATAATCAATTAATGGAAGATCAGGCTATTGGCCTACATTTGCAACTTAAGGTAAGACATCTTTTACGGGTGGATGACAATTTGTACTTAGAATCAACTCTTTACTAAAGAAATGAACTCTCTACCAAACTAAGACTTAGTTTAACTCTCTACCACACAATCCCGACTTTTAACGACCTTGAGAAAGAAAGTTTTTTGAAAACATTGTGGGAAAAGGAGAAAATGCTGGTAACCAGCATTTTCTCCTTTTCACACATTGTTTTCTACCCTTCCCAAAGCAGATATCAATCTTTGGGTCACATCTATTTTGTCGTCTGCAAATGTTTTCAATTTGAACTAGTCCAAATTTTTGTCGTTTGGTAAAGAGTTAAGAGGAAATCATTTACAGATGATATATCAAATATGGCTCTAAAGATAGGATTTGCTATTGAAAGTGTAGAAAACACTGTGGCGAAGGAGTCTAATGATATTGCTGGTTACCACCACTTTCTCCTTTTCCTGCAATACTTTCAAAAGCCTTCCTCCATAGAGTTGTCAAAACACAGGATTGTTTGTAAAAGAGTTTTCACAGTACTGTTACTGGTATCTCTGTGAAATACAAGCCAAAAGTTGGTTTTCTTTATGACCACTAAGTATTACCTTGTAAGGTGCCTAAAACAGTTAAATCTAAAATTACAAAAATTAGATCTTTTCATGCCATTTCAGCTATCATTTTAGCACAGTGATTTTTAAGTGGGTCAACCTAACTGTAAAAAAGGAGACAGCATCATAAAGAAAGTGAATTTAGTTACTTTTCACTTTCTATTAACTCTTTACCAAACAACAAAATTTAAGACTACTTTAAATTCAAAGCATTTGCAGACGACAAAATAAACATGATTCAAAAATTGAAATTCCTTTTGGGATGGGTAGAAAACATTGTGCGAAAGGAGAAAATGCTGGTGACCAGCATTTTCTCCTTTTCCCACAATGTTTTTAAAAGGCTTCTCTTTCAGAGTTGTTAACATTCTGGATTGTGTGGTAAAGGTTTAAATGCACCATAGAGAAAGGAATGAGATTCTAGAGGCCGCTGTTGAATTAGAAGACGAGTTGTCTTTCAACCTTTTAACAATCAACCATGATGATATAATTCTATAAAACAATATTGGAAAGGAGAAAGTCTGATTTCCAGCAATTTTTCCATTTCATAGGATATATTTTTCTTGTCTATAACCCTCTCCCAAACAAACCCGTGTTTTTACGTGTCTGCAGCACAAGTCTTTTGAAAACACTGTGGGAAAAGGAGAAATTGCTCGTGACGAGCAATTTCTCCTTTTCCCACAACGTTTTCTACCGGATTAGACAACTTTCTGCCACTTTTATCAAATTTAACGTTGTCATCTGCAAACTCTTTCAGTTTGGAAGAGTCTAAAATTTGTCGTTTGGGAAAGGGTTAAGAGGCATAATCCATCATTTTAACCACTGTAAGGTCTGTGAATTTGGAACAGCCTAAAATTTTGTTGTATGGTAAAGATTTAACTATACCAAACAGCAATATTGAAGGAATTTTTAGACAGCAATTCAGATGTTTTTTAAATGATAGTATTTTCCCTAGCATAAGTAGGAAACGTGGGAAAGGGAGAAAATACTGGTTACCAGCATTTTCTTCTATTCAACTACAATGTTTTCAAAAGCTTTCTAAATAATAGGTGGTTATAACTAGGGATTGTGTGGCAAAGGGTTAAGTCAGAGCAATATAGGAATACCACAATGAGTACTGAGATAAAGTACGAAAATGCTTATGTTTATCACAAACTACAAGTTTAAGATGAATAGGATCATACGGATTTGAGACATTAGCAGAATATAGACTACTGGTAAATAAAACAAAATGGCTTATTCAGCCGTCAGCTCAAGTGTTAAAATTCTATTTAAAGAATTAATTGCTAAAATGAATTCAATAAAGAATCCCCTGCAATTTATTGAAAATCAGTGGACAGTCAACAATACAGTGAGTATTGATGAAAATTCTGTTTGGGCTTCAATTTACAGATTTTTTTTTACCCTTTTCCTTATTTTCTTGAATAGAACCATGTTTATTAAACCATAATCAGTGGTAAACAACACAATTTTGGACTCATCCATCTTCAAGTATGAAGTGCTAAAGGGAAGCTTTTTTGATAGTGCTGTGTCTATCATGCATTGTGCAACATGTGTTGTCTGTCATGTGTCGTCAAGGTGTGAAAAATTACCTTGTGTACATACCAGAAGCCATATTTTCAGTACAATACTCATGAAACTTGGTCAGAATGTTGTCTTGATAATTTCTTGAACAAGTTTGAAATTGGGTCACGTTGGGTCAGTGGTAGGTAATCAGGTCAAATCTTAGAAAAACTATTTGTGTACTCTAGTGGCCATATACTGTATATGTGGATACATACACGTTTGGAAAAAATTACAAATTAACGATTTTGGAAATTTTGCATACTGAAATGTTTGCGATTTCTAGACACTTGTTATTTGTTGGTATACTTGTGCTAAAATACGCGAACAGAAAAGTTTTTGAATTTTTCTAATTCATGAAATCCCAAAAATTTCCACATTGCAAAATTTTCAACTTATACAGTATTCAGTCTGATACTGTTTGGTTTGATGATATCTCACAAAGTTTGAATTTGGATCACTTTGGGTCAAAAAGTAGGTCCCTGGGCCAAATCTTAGAAAGACTTATGTGCAATCTGGAAGCCGCATTTTCACCTGATACTCATGAAACTTGTTTAGAATGTTTGTCTTGATGATAGACAAATTTGAAAATGGTTGGCTTTGGGTCAAAAAGTAGGTCACTGGGCCAAATCTTAGAAAAGCCTATGTGCAATCTAGAAGCCACATTTTTACCCAAATACTCACGAAAGTTGGTTAGAATGTTTGTCTTGATGATAGACAAGTTTGAAGTTGGTTCACTTTGGGTCAAAATGAAGGTCACCAGGTCAAATCATAGAAACACCCTGTGTGCACCCTAGAGGTCAGTCTGATACTCATGAAACTTAGTCAGAATGTTTGTGTTGATGATATATTGGACAAGGTTTGAAATTTGGTGACTTTGGGTAAAAAAGTAGTTCACCAAGTCAAATCATTGAAAAACCTTTTGTGCACTCTAAAGGCACAGTTTTACTCTGATTCTTATGAAACTTGGTCGGAACATTTTTAATGATATCTTGGACAAGTTTGAAACTGGATCACTTTGGGTCAAATAGTAGGTCACTGGGCCAAATCTCAGAAAAAACTTTTGTGCATTCTAGAGGCCACATTTCAGTCTGATACTCATGAAACTGTGGTCAGAATGTTTGTCATGATGACATATCGTACAGAAAGTATGTCACCAACACTCATGTGTTTTATATTATCACAACATCAGTCTCTTCAGCTTTATCAATCCTAGATGATTTTACTCAGGTGAGTGCTTTAGGGCCAATGGCCCTCTTGTTTATGGATTCAAACTGAAGATAGGTGTGACTGTCTGATGGTCTGTAAGACTGTATGAGGTACCGGTTTATAAAGATGAATGATACTGAAAAAGTATGATTTAGAAATTGCTTTGAGGATTTTAGAAATTATGCATTTGAGCATTAATGTTTTTTTTTTATTGGAAGAAATGTTTTTAGAAGCCTTATAATTATTTTGTGTGCATCATCATGGTTTATGGATTAGCAGTAAGTTAATTGTTCTGATTTATTTACTTACACCTGACTCAGTAGCCAACTAGATTTAGATCTGAGGAAAAATTGTTTTTTTATTTAATTTTTCATACACAGATGTGGAAGATTAAGTGAGAAAATAATAAGTGATGGTTCTAATTGTATTGGTGTTTCATTTCATGATTTTTGAGTCTTTTGAATTTAGGATGGTTCATTTATTAGAAGAAAGATTATGAGAATTTAGGTTGGAATTAGAAAATAGCATTGTTACCAAGGGAGGGGAGAACAGTTCATTTACTTCATTTGCAGTATTTAGGCAAGTCTATTTTCTTTACCAAACGAAAAAATTTTCAACTGGTCCAATTTGAAAGCATTTGCAGACGACAAAATAAAAGTTGCACAAACTAGGAAATTTCTCTTTAAAAGGGCAGAAACCATTTTTGGAAAAGGAGAAAAAGCTGGTTACCTGCATTTTTCTCTCTTTCTGACAATATTTTCAAAAGCTTTGTTTGTCTGGGTAGTTAACAATTGGGATTATGTGGTAAAGGGTAAACTGGTCTACACTGATTTTAAGCATTACACCAAAAGGTATGACTCCTGTGTGGCTCAGTGGTAGAATGTAGGACTTGTGACCTTGAGACCTTGTTTTGAGCCTCACTGGAAGCACCAGGGCTTTCGTTGGAGTGCCCTTAAAGATGACACCTCAGTGCCCCAGCCTAGGACTGGTGAAATTCAGGACATGCATATATATATGTGAGCTGGCGCCTCGATATGACTAAAATAATGTTGAAAGTGGCATAAAACACCATTCAACCAATTAACTAAAAGGTGTTAAAAGGAATATTCATATAGATCTTACCAGGTGATACACACAGAAAAATGAAGCAAATGAAGAATCTATGAGCACCTTGTGAAATAGTCAAAATTTTTATGTGATACTTTCTAGAAAAATTCATACAAAAAAATCATTTCTTGGTTGAAATACCCAAGAAAAATCTGTGTCCAGTGCGGCCTTTTTATCCCCATTAGCCACAATGTTTTCAAATCAGTTCATTGTAGATGCATCAATATTTTATTTGTATGGGATTGATTAAAAAAAAAAGATAAAATACTGCTTTTGTATTTTAATGATTTGCCAGTCAATTCTGACTTTTAACATTTTTGAGATTTTGGGGTCCTACTTGGCTCAGTGGTAAAGTGTAGAACTTGTAAGGTGGAGGCCCCAGGTTTGATCCTCAGTGGAAGCACTTGGTCTTTAGTTGAAATGTCCTTGGGCAAGAGACTTCAGAGCCCCAGCCAAGCACTGGTGAAACCCAAGGCATACTAAATGTTTAAGCAGTCACTTCAACATGACTAAAATAATGTTGAAAGAGGTGTAGAAAACTATTCAATCAGTAAACGGATTGTTTTCTAAAAGGCTTGTCGATAGACAAAAAAAAAAATCTCAGCAGGAGGTAATATGTTAGATAATTTCCTTGATGCATTAATTGTGTAATTATGAGGAAATTAATTCATGGTCATGCAATTTCTCAATTGCATGAAAACTGAAGCAGATGTTTTAACTGCATCAGTCTTTTCTTAGAGCTTTTCCAGATTGTCAAATTTTAGCCATATGTTAAGTGATGTAATTTGTTTTCAAAAGTGTAGAAAAAATGGTGAGAAAAGGAGCAAATTTTCCCACATTGATTTTAATGGCCTTCTGCAGGGTCATTTAACCTTTTACCACACAATCCCAAGTTTGAGAAAGAAGGCTTTTGAAAACATTGTAGGAAAAGGAGAAAATGCTGGAAACCAGCATTTTCTCCTTTCCCTACAATGTTTTCTACCCTTTCAAAACAGAAATCATCATTTAAGCTACATTCAATTTGTCATCTGAAAATGCTTTCAATTTGGAGTTAAACAAGATAGTTTATAGACTGCATCATGCAATTTGCAGAAATGCAATTGATTATTTCAAGGTAGATTTATGACAAATAATGGATTGAAGCTCATGAAAAATTTATAGAAACGGGATTGAAGATTTATTGTTGCAAACGGAGAGACTTTGAAGATTTATTACTGCAAACAGACTATTTCTAACCAACATGATTCAAACTTTGTTGTTGGAAATTGACAGATGGACTCATTCAATGAAATTAGTCTTTTGATATTGTGACTTATGTATTGACAAGTACTTAATTGAAGATGTCAGTGACATTGATTAAATTGACTATGATGCTGATTTTTATAATATGATGTAAAAAGGAGAACCAGTCGAAATGTGGATCTATTTGTGTGAGACAGAAGGACAGACCAAAGTCAGGTAAGTTATTTGTGAGTTTTTGTCCATATAAAGTCCAGTAGAAATAGTCCAGGTTACCCTTTTGACCTTTTTGATTATCAATGACAGTTCTTTGAAAGACCTGAGTGTTGAATTGAAATTTAAAATTTGATAGTTCAAATATGTTATATTATGTGACTTAAAGCATTGATTGATTTATTTTGTTTAATGTGGCTTTCAAACTTATTTCAGTCCAATTACAGTAAAATCTCACTTATTAACCCATAGGATGCTAAGCGCAACTCACTAACCTTTTGTGGACAGTGTAGATCAAGACAAGACTGCTTAGAATGTGCAGTCCGATCTTGAATCTACACTGTCCGATATGGAGATGTTTTTCCCCAAAAAACAAATTTGAAATAGCACCATCCAAGTTTTCACTATCGACCTGAAAGTTTCATTCAACTTATTTAGTAGGATAAAGGCTATTGATTAATGTATTTTCTTGGGTTTCTCCAGTACTAGGATAGGACTCCGAAGTGCTTTCCCCAAGGCCACTTCAATCAAAAGGCTAACATAGCAGTCAATATTGAAATTGTTTATGATAACATTGTGGGAAAAGGAAAAAATGCTGGTAACCAGCATTTGCTCCTTTTCCCACAATGTTTTCTACCTTTTCAAAGACAACTGCCATCAGCTGAATCATGATTTAATATAGATCCTTTCAATTTAACCCTTTACCAAGCAATTCTGGGTTTTCATGACCCTGGGAAAGAAGGCTTTTGAAAACAGTGTGGGAAAAGGAGAAAATGTTGGTATCAAAGACAAAAATTATCATTTGAGCCACAATGAATTTGTCATCTGCAAATGCTTTGACTTTGGTCTAGTCCAAAAGTTTGTCATATGGTAAGAGTTAAACAAGTCAAAAATTTTCTCTTGTAAAGAGTACTTTGTACATGTTGCTACAGGAACATCTTGGCAAGCTCCATTTCACCGCCCTGCCATAGTCAAAAATGTTCTCCGGTAAAGAGTATATCTACCATGGCAATCGAGATAGGTTTTGTACATGTTACTACAGGACCATCTTGTCCCTGCATTTCAAATCCTGCTATAGTCCCATAATGAATATCAAAGAAATGGTTTCTAATCCCTCACAAATGGTGGGACTTAGGGCATATATACAATATTGGAGTTTTATTGTATGTTTATTTGCAAACCCTCTATAAACATTTAAAACCTGAATTGTCATGCTCATGCGAATCTGCCTTGCTTTATTGACAAAGATCATCATTCTGTATTGTCATTTTTTATGCCAGCTCAAAGAATCAAAGTGCTAAAGGAACTGAGAGATCATTCCCTGGGGCTCCCTCACACACACACACAAAAGTAGTGCAGTGCAAAAAGTTACTTGTCAATGATTCAATACATTTTCTTGATGGTAATAGTGAATAGGGACATTTCAAAATGCATCTCCTTCAAAAAAATGTTGAAAAAGGAAAGAATCCAAAAACAACTATTGTTATCTTATATATCATTCATGAAGTCAGTGGATAAATTTATGCAACGAAATCATTTATAGCGGGGGATAGAATAGGACCCAAGCAGTGTACCATATTTTAAATCAATTCATGTATTTTCTAATCAATATTGATCGAGCAAGAATTTGATATATTTGATTATGTGCTGGGTTATCTTTTGATCTGCCAACAATAATAATAGCATGAAACTTTATATTCAAACTTCTACAGGTACAGTCCTTTGCTGCATGTCAACATTTTTAGGGGTCCAGACTTAAAGCATTTGAAGTTACACATAGCATTGATATCAAATAACTGGATTTATCTTTGAAAGATTAGAAAACAACGTCAGAAAAGAAGAAAATGCTGGTAACCAGAATTTCTCTTTTTCCCAAGATGTCATTTTCCTCAGCGTGGGTAAAACACAGGATTGTTTGGTAAAGGTTTAATCTAACCCATTACAGTGCAAAACAACTTGGCTTCTCCACAGTAGGACAGCTTATGAAAACATTGTGGGAAAGGAAGAAATTACATATATGAAGCTATAATGCTCTTTTCCCCGACATGTTTTGCATTGAAAGACCCTCTTTTTTGTTAAACATATCTCATTAGACTAATCTGCTCTATGTTCAAAAAGTCTTTATAGTAACTAGTTAAGGTCTATGGCCCCTAACTATCATATTAAAAGACGGACGCTACAGAGATTGACCCAATAGCCTTTATGAAAACATTGATGTTACACGATATTTACCGATGAGTTAGTGAGTCTACGGCCCCTTATTGTTAAAAGATGGAAGCTGCCGAGATTGGGCGAATAGCCTTTACGAAAACGTCAATGTTTACAGAAAGTTAGGGGCCTGGACCTTAAATCTTCGCTCCTCAATTTATAATGTTTGGTCTATCATGAATCAAATGTATCTGGTGATAGAAGTGAAAATTTGATAAAAGATAATACAGGGTACAAAAAAAATATTTTGGCATGTGGAGAAATTGCCCATAGAGAGATTGATTGTATGCCGCCCTGTGAAAGATATTTTCATGAGCTATCACAAACTGTCAATGAACACTCATGAATTGTTCATTGAGGTTCATTTATTGCTCATGCATGTTCACAAGCAGATTCATGAAAGTAGTTCATCAGTAGTGTTTGAGTGGAAGTTGATGAACTCTCAAAACACAATTTATAAAAAAAAATCCTGACCCCATTGTCATTAACTATCATAATGATTAAAAAAGTCAGAAGAAATACAGAAATGAACAAATAAACAGTTGAAATTGTTTCCTGACGAAACCCAGAATAGTTTACAGGGATACAATTAACCTGTTACCATACAATACTGAGTTTAAAGGAGCCTGAGAACAAAGGTTATGGAAAACATTGTGGGAAAATGAGAAACTGATGATAACCAGCATTTTCTCCTTTTTCCTCAATGTTTTCTACACTATCAAAAACAAATTGCATCATATGAGCTAAAATTCAATTGTGATCTGCAGATGCTTTCAATTTGGGCAAGTCTACATATTTGTTGTAGGGTAAAGGCTTAATATGGAAACTATGCTATGTAATTTTATCATACCCACAAAGGCCTAATGATGGCCAAAAGTAAACAGTGTGGGTGTAAAAAAGCATTTGAATTTAAATCATACCATTTAAAAGTATGGAAATTATTGTGAAGCTGACAATCTGTTATGGTACTGTCAGTCCAAGAGGAAGTTAATAGCAGAAAAAACTAGGTAAAAATTTGTTAAGGGATAGAAAACATTTTGGAAAAAAGACAAAATGTGGGTTACCTGCATTTTCTCTTTTTTCCATAATGTTTTCACAGGGCTTCTTCTTCAGGGTCTTTAAAACTTTGAATTGTGTGGTAAAGGGTTAAACTTTAATTTCCAGATTTTTAGATAATTAGGCTGACAATCTTTTCAAGGAAAAAAAATAAAGCTGCTAGCTCTAATAATGAAAAAGCTGGTTTGAATGTATGTGATACTATCAAAAAATTTTCATATAAGAGTAAAGGGTTTGTACCACAATTTTCTGACCAGTTTTGCAATGGACTTCACATGTACACTTAAAAAGATTTTTACTTCATTTTAGTTAAATGTATTACTTCAACAACTACAATGAATTCAAAAGGTCAGCAATAATTTATAAAACCTGCAAGCTTTTTGTACAGACAGGTATATTGTCAACCTATTTTAATCCTTAAAGCGACTTCACAACTGCGGTTGCCTTTGCAGGCAGTGTAGATCAAGATCAGACTGCACAAAACATGCAGTCTGATCTTTAATCTACACTGTCCACTTTGCTGAGGCATTCGATCTACACCAATTCTACCTAGATATTACATTTATGTGTCTTTATTTCTTAGTTTATACTGTCAGTTGGGTTGATCTGCATTCTAAGGGTTAAGTTACTGCATGGAAAGATTGGGTGACAAAAATTTGAATAGAAAATATTGATGCATAGCATCAGTGTTGCTGCAAATTGTAAGGCCAAAAAACTTCACAGCCCTGATGAAAATTGCCTGTATGATGTTGTCAGCTTGAATGGCAAATTTCATGTTATGCGTAATTTACAATTCCTTGAATTTACAATTCCTTGAATCCCTAGGGCTTGTTTTCTTGTCCTATGTTAAAAAAGGAAAATCACATGACTTGCTTCATTTAGAACTATGTCTATGTACCATCAAACAAACTTGTGTGCTTGAATCGGATTGGCAGATGACTACTTTCCTCACATGCATCAGTGGTGAGAGGCGAAAAATCGCCTGAAAGTAAGTTCGACGCAAGCGGATATCGAACCCACAACCTCCAGGTCACAAGCCAGATACGCTAACCACTGAGCTACCCGGCCGGGACAAAGGTTGAAAAAATTTTGGGAAAGGAGAAAATGCTTGTAACCTTTTCACTCGTTTTCAAAATTCTTCTTTCTCAGGGTTGTTGAAACTCAGGTTGCTATTGTCTGTAGTGTTTCAGCTAACAGTATAGGGTAGAGGAAAGATCACACTGCATGTTTTGTGCTGTCTGACCTTGAACTCCACCAGTCACAAAGGCAACTTCGTTTGGGAATGGCACTTTATGGATTCAATTTTTTTACAATGTAAGTCTAACACAATTACTCAGTGAATTTTTTACAGAAAAACAGTACTATTGGAGAGGAAAATAAGCTGTTAAAACTTGAACGTGTGTAGAATGGCTCAGCTTTGTAAACATGGATAATTACCAACATAACTATAGGATGTAAGAGATAGAAAAGCACAAGAGATTTGTCCTCATTTTCAAAATCAGAAATGGATACAGCAATATGCTTCGAAGGCCTGTAAAACATGAAATGCATTTTTTATCCGTTGTAATCTGTGCAACATTGTAGCCGTCGGGGGCAACATTTTGCATGAAGATACAAGAATGATTATAGTTTCATAAAATAAGGATGAAAAGGGTTAAAAACTGGCTTAAAAATGCCTGAAAACAAGTATAGTTGTATCTCTAACAGTACACGTATATTTTAATTTGTGCATTTTCCAATGATAAAGTTTTTACAAACAACGGAATAACAATACTTGGTAAAGGTAAATAACTGACTTATCACCAGCAAGACTCAAATTAGAGAGATAGTGTAAAATCCCCAGGATACACTTAACCCTTTACCACACAATTCCAACTTTTAACGACCCTGTGGAAGAAGCCTTATGAAAACATTGTGGGAAAAGGAGAAAATGCTGGTAACCAGCATTTTCTCACTATGTTTTCTTCCCTTTCTGAATTAAGTTTCAATTTTTCAGTCACTTTTATTTTGTCATCTGCAAATGCTCTCAATTTGGACCAGTCTAAAATTTTGTTGATTGGTAAAGAGTTAAGACTTCTGTGATGCAGTATATTTGATTGGGATTTTACCTTAGATTACAGTTAACTCATAGCCCCTACCAAGCAATCTGTCCATCCATTAATAAATCTACCAAAATCTGCAACTATAAAGCTCTTTATTGGATAGCAGATTTTAGACTTGTCCAAATAAAAATCATTTGCACACAATATATTGAATGTAGCTCTAATAATGGAATTTGAAAAGATGGTTTAAAAAAATGTGTGAATGTAAGAAAAGTTCCTGCTATTTCTCCTTTTCCCACTTTCCAAAAAGTATGTGGTTTTTTTTTTTGCCACCTTCATGGTATTTTCATATTTTCCCTTGACCTTTACTCTTAACCAAATGAAAAAAATATAAGCAAATGTCCAAATTGAAAGCAGTTTAGATTAAATGTTATTGAACACATGAAATTCCATAGTTCAAAGAGGGGAAACAACAACTGTATGTACAGAATGACTTAAGTGTGTGAGAGTAGTCTCCCTGTATTATGGGGGGGGGTCGCTCTGTGCATTAGTATGTGTTTCATTAGATCTGAACATCATTGTACACCTCTTTTCTTTTTTAACATTTGCAAGATAATATTATATTTCAATTAAGCAATTTTGGTCTTTAATTTTACATCTCTAGAGGACCAATCATAAATTAATTTCTTGGTCTTATCCCACTGTTGTCATTCATTTGTTCCCACATATGCTAATTTCAAAGCGTCCCCCCCCCCCCCCAAAAAAAAAAGTTTGACTCCAAAGAGAAACATTTTATGGAAAGGAAATAATCCAATTACTTGTATGGAAAACATTCATGATAAAATTCATCCTTGCACACATTATATAAGACAGGTGCTCTTGTAAAGGGGGTCTGCAAAAACTATCGACCCAGGTCAACCTGTGCAGTCCATGCAGTCTGACCTGGGCTGAACCATTTAGCTGTTGGTCGATTTTTCTGCCTGTCAAAGGAATAGTCTACCTCATGATTCAGTCAATTGCAAGACAAAACATTCTGTGGATCCAGTTACATGATGATTTGCTTGGTTTAATGCATTAGAGGGATGCATGAAGACCCCTTTTGCCAGAGCATGGCCCATAAGTATTTTTAATGATAACATTTCTGTCTTTTTTCTCCTTTACCACACAGTCCTAAGTTTAGTGACCCTGAGAAAGAAGGCCTTTGAAAACATTGTTGGAAAAGGATAAAATGCAGGTAACCAGCGTTTTCTCCTTTTCCCACAATTTTTTCCACCTATTCAAGGAGAAATATTAGAATTCGAAAAAAAGCTGCTTTGTTTTCTGTAAACTCCTTCAATATAGACAAATCTAACATTTTGCCATGTGGTAAAGGGTTAAAGCCCACCCAGGTAGCTCAGTGGACTCAGTGGTAACGTATCGGACTCGTGACCTGATGGTTGTGAGTTCAATTACCAGTTGAGGCAAACTTTCTTACAGGTGATTTTTCGGCTCTCACCTCTGATGCATGTGAGAAAGTAGTCAGTGACTTGGAAAGGAAGTTGTGTCAGTGCTGGTGTGAGAAAGCCAGGAAAACCATGTGTAGGTGCACCTACTGCTGTAATATGACCAAAGCTGTTGAAATGGCGTTAAACTCCAATTCAGTCAATCAACCAATCAATCAATCAAGGTAAAGGGTTAAAACACCCTCCTTTCTTAATAGTATAATTATGAAAGAGCAGTAGATCTAACTGTTGTATTTAATTTTACATTGTACTGTTGCTTTTATGGTAATGTTGCAAAAATAACCTCAACAATGTTACATTTAAACAATTCTTAAGACTATTATTTTGTTATTTAAGTGTAGGATAACATTTCTGTTCTTGAATTTGAGATTTAGCAGTCTAAACATGCCCTTCCTGACCTTTATTGACCTCCAGTCATGGTTGATTTAGCCAGGTGTGTACACAACATCTGATGACATCACTGATAAAATACACAGGTAGAAATTGTAGCATGATCAGTTGACAAGATAATATGTAATTTTAGTGTGTTTACTGACAGTGTGTAATAATACGAACATAATAGTGTATTTTATGTGGCGTGATTGATTATTGATCGGCTATTACCCTACTGGATTGAATTGTTATGCTCTGTAGTTACAAGGTATGTTAATGTCAACTCTTTTGTTTTTAGGCATTCTCCTTTAACAAGGTCTGTCTGATTAACTTGTTAATCACACAACAAAAATTAAGACTTGTCCAAATTGAAAGCATTTGCAGAAGACAATTAACATGTGGTTCAAAGGGTGCATTTTGTCTTTGATAGGGTAGAAAACATTTTGGGAAAAAGAAAAAATGCTGGTAACCAGCATTTTCTCTTTTTTCCACAATGTTTTCAAAAGCCTTCAACGTTGGGGTCATTAAAACTTATGATTGTGTGGTAAAGGGTTAAACCTTGCCCTTATGTAGACCCTTAAAGTCATTTAAACATTGTAACAGTGAGAAAGTGCACACCTTGAGCTATTTCTTATCAGATTTTTGCCACTTCAGTGTTATCATTTATCAGAATCTCTAGGCAAAATAGTAAGCAGTGTAGACTAATACAGGGATCGTATATACAGGGATAGGAAACGCGGTATAACTTCCGGTTATTCACTGTCTTCTTTCGAATTGACCGCAAAGGAAAAAACGGCGGCCATCTTAAATTTCGACATACGACTGTCACTGTTTTAATCAACGTTTTGCTTGGTTATCCCATACGTCCTTCTCAACAGGTAAGTTTCCGAATATTTACATGCTTAGAATATATGTAACATCAATTTTTTTCTGAGATTTTGTTTTATATGCTTATTTTGGCGTTAAAAAATCATGACCTAATCATGTTTGCCCCGTAGGGGATGTTCGGCAGGAGGATTTAGTGACGTGCAAAAGTACTTTTTAAGTACATAAAGTAGCGTCCAAATAGCAACATGTTGGTAAAAATCACGAGATAGAGTACATCTCCTTGTATTAAAGCCAATTTTGTGCTGATTTTCGATTCCTAAGTTAGATAATTATGGGCTCAAAACTGGGCTATTTTCGGTACTTCATCACAAAATGGCGGACCAATGTGGTGAATTTGGCGGGACCCTAGTGATAGTTGTAGCATTCTCAATTTATTTTTAGAAATAAATTTGTTTAGATTTTGACATATTTATAAGCAGTAAGTATTTCTTTTTGTTTTTAAATCAAATCTAGTGATTTTCGATGCCAAGGTTGGATAACTGTGGGCTCAAAAACTTGGCTATTTTCAGTCTTAATTGCAAGATGGCAGCCTAAAAAGGGGTTATTTCAGTAAAGGTGGAAGCGCAGTACCGCACATTAGTCAAAAATGATTGGATCTCTGATAGTTGGCCATATCCTGAACAAATTCTCATTATAGTCTAACCATGTGAAAATAAAACCATATTTTGCAACGTAACTGAAGAATTAAAATGTTACGTTTTGTAAAAAGGAGAAATTTGAAATTCAGTTGGTCCTATATTTTTTTCCAGGTATGTATTGTGAGAGCACAAACACTTCAAAACATGGTTTCAAGAGCTGTCAACATACTGTTATGATGCATCCTGTGAACAGAAGAATGACATTGAAGATGGTTTTGTAATTCTGCATAAAGTGTGCTAGTATAAAACTGAAGCTGGGCTTGAAAACTTGGAATATTAAAGACCAAATCAGCTGTGAACTGTATAAACCTGCAAGAAAAATGCTAAAGTGAAATTAATGTATTTGAATATGAAAGCTGTGAGCTTCTTCTACCACCAAAGTATATTTAGTATGTATAGCTCAATAAGCCACTAGAAGTATGGAGTTATTTAATTATCTGTGACAAATGCTAGTATTGCTGAATCCTAAGTTTTCACTAACCTGGGGAATATCCACGGTTCCGAAAACATTGTGAACAAAGAAGAAACTACCGGTAAGTACATGTCACATTTTCTCATTTCCCCAGGAAAAACAAGTCTCCTCATTTCAGTTGCATTTCATTTGTCGTCTGCAAATGCTTTCAAATTAGACATGTCCAAAATTTTGTAATCTGGCAAAAAGTTAAGTATGGAACCTTGCTCTATTTGCAATGTTTCACAACATTTTAGTTGTATCATAGCAGCCATAATACTTATCTATTTGTTTTTTGAATTTGCACAACTGTCTGCACAAGCTGCCTGTTGCTTTTCCTCATCAACATATTTTTTGAGGGAGAGAAGTATGTATCTGTGTTGTGCAAAATTCTCTGAGAATCATGATGTTGGTTTCCCACTACTCACACTATTGCCATAAAACACTGAAAGTACATGTATTATATTTGACATACTTTTGGTTTCTTCAAACAACACAGTACATTCAGTATCTACAGTCTTATAAGCCACTTGTGGTAAGGAGTTATCTAATAATCTGTGACAGATGCCAGTATTCCTGAATCCTAAGTTTTCACTACCATGGGAAATATTTACACATCTGAAAACATTGTAGGAAAAGAAGAAAATGTTGGCAAGCATGTTCTCATTTTCTCAGCAAAGACACAAGTGACACATTTCATTTCTTGTCTGCAAGTAATTCCAAATCAGACAAGTCTCAAATTTTGTTGTCTGGCAAAGTGTTCCTGAAGGTTGGTTGCTTTCAACATTGTGCAATTGTATCACAGCAAACAATGGAGCTATCCATATCCCATGTATTACTAGAGTTGGGAATGTTTCTACTTGAAAATCTCTGTTGAGGGAGAGAAGTATATTTTGGGCGTTTGTATGACATACACCAGGATTATAATGATAGTTTAATATACCAATAATATCTCATATACACAATACTTTTACCATCATCATTAACTGCAACTTGCCACAGTGAAAAAGTTTTAGGAGATAAAAGTCTACATTCAATGAAAAAAGCATTTGCGGAAGCAACCAACCATTTGCATGTTACATTTTACCGCAAAAAGATCGGTCCTTGTGTCATCCTGTTTTCCAACGATTTCTACTGTGGATTTATGTAAAATCAAATTTATTAGGCATTAAGTTAAAACTTGCTAAAGGAACACATTTTTCAGCACCATTTAATTTTGTAACACACATGTAGCTCAATATTTATGGCTGCCTTGATGTTTTTAGTGAGAAATTTTAAAATATCGATTTCAACATAAACTTTCTGTGTACAGTGTGAATTTTTTTGAAAATTTAAAAAATGAAAATCATTTGAAGGAAAGGCAAAAACATAATATTTTTAATAGCACAAAAATCATTTTGAAAAGAATTGATCACTGGCTGCAACTGGTCTTTTACAAATGTTTTCCAATGCTGTCCACTGTATGAGGAGCGAAAAGTCAAATTTGTACAAAGTCCTACACAACTTATACTGTTTTCAAATTGGTCCAAAATCAAAGCTTTCAAAGCTATTAGATAACCTTAAGGTCTCTGACACAGAATAAAAAACCATTATTAAAGAAGGAAAAATTGCTTGTCAAAAGCAACTTTTACTTTGCCACACTGTTAACTCTTTTTGAAACAACACAGAAGTAGACTTGTACAAAGTGAGAGCACTTACAGACAACAATTGAAATGAGACTCAAATTATGCAATTTGTCAATGATATAATTGAAAGCATTTGGGGAAAAGGAGAGAATGTTGGTAACCAGCATTTTCTCCTTTTCCTGCAATGTTTCCAAAAGACTTCTTTCTCTTGGTCATCAGAACTCGGGGTTGTGTGGAAAAGGGATAATTGCAGATTTGTCTTTTTTTTTCTAATAATTATGCTACTGACTATTTTTTACCAAAGAACAATTTTTGGGGGGCCTTTGGAATCCCCAATTGAAAGTATTAGCAAACGACAACTGAAAGTAGATTCAAACGATTGGATTTTTTTTGCATGGTACTGAACATTGCGCATAAAAATGCTGAAAACAGGTACATGTGCTAGGCTAGCATTTTGTTCTTTTCCCACAATATTTTCAAAAAGCTTTAAATATACTGAAGTCATCAAACACACAAGGTTGTAAGGTACACAGGTTAATTCGAAATGATGCAATTGTGAAGGCCACTGGTGTATGTAATTGATTCCAAAGTATAAAAGTAGGAACAGAGTTGCAGACAGGTCCTCACACTTCACCAGCCTACTTTTTCAGAAAGTTCACTAATTCTTTCCATTTTACAGGAAATTCTCCTTTTTTTCTGTCAAAGACAGTGATTTAAGAGTAGCTGCAAGCTGAACTGAAAATGTACTGGAAGGTCCATTTAATGGGCAGTGAAGGCAATTTTCTGGTTCTATATGCCCTTTGTGTAGTTTGCTATTGAAAAATGGGTATATAACTATTAACAGATCTCTGTGTTTACCGGCCTAATACATTGTACTACATACAAGTGAAATGTTTGTCACTCCTGATAACATGAGAAGCTTTTGACCTGACCAAATTGAAACATTTGGAAAAGAAAATCAGAAAATAAATATTTAATTTCAATAATGCGTATTGTCTATAAACAGAAGAGGACACTACTAACAGTAGATGTGTCATGACAGATACACAACTTGATATATCCCACTTGTGATCATGTCAAATACAGGGACTGGAAAAGAGCAGCCCACTTCCGAAACGTTAGACGGACTTAATCGTTCAACAGGCGATGTCTGCTTTTCCCGAATTGTTTGCAATAGAAATCCACTGCAGAAATATCAAAATATTTTAAGTTACTACGAAAAAGAGGGTTGTTTCGGTAATGGGTCGTTTTGGCACCGGGCCGTTTTGATGTCCATTCACAATTTACACTTCGTGTGAAATCAAGACTGACAACATGACCTGTATATCTGAAACGCCCAATTAGTCGACACTTTAAATTTTCCAGATAAAAAAAATAACACTTTAACTGAAAAAAACAATAATAGAAAAACATTGACATAGACATTGAAACGCATTTCATACTAAACGCTTCTTTGGCGGATATAAAAATTGTCGGAATCGGCAAGGAATTATATTATCTGAAAGGAAGATAATAACTCGCAAGGAACGACAACAGATTATTGGACGCCGTACAGGTAAGTCAGTGAAAAATCGATAATTGGTCTTAACTCCAGTTGCGTTGCCTATCCCTGTATATACGATCCCTGACTAATATCAGACTGCACATTCTGTGCATATTAATCTCAAACTTCACTGTCCCAGAAAGCAACCATAGACAGTTCAGTACTTTTAGGTTTGCTAACCAACAATACATTTACTCCTTTTTTCCGCAATGTTGCAATGTATTTAACCTCTACAAAAGCTATTTCTATCATTTGAGCCTTGTTTTATTTTTTATGTGCAAAATACTATTTAGGCATGTCGGACATTTTGTCTCCTGGTAGATATGTATATAGGTTTTGTCATAGTTTCAAATATCAAAGACAAGACTTTGACCCTTAAAGTGCCTTTCACAACTGTAGTTGCCTCCGATGCCAGTGTAGATAAAGATCAGGCTGCACAAAATGTGCAGCCTGATCTTTGATCTACACAGTCAGCTTTGCTGAAACACTTCTGAAAAAAGGAACCAGGAATTGCTGTTACTTGGGTTTTAGTTCTAGGTTGAAAATGTCTTGTGGATTTATTCGATCTAAGGACTAACTTTAATCGTATCAGTCAGGGCCATAGGGGAAAACGACCTTTGCAGATGACACAGATCAAGATCAGACAGCACAGAATGTACAGTCCAATCTTGGGTCTTTACCAAGATTGGTTTTAGTCAAGTTAAAAAAAACTCTGCAAGTTTCAGTGGATTGTTTAATTTGACACTTTACCGCTTAACTCATTACCAAACGACAATATTTTAGGCTTGTCGAAATCGAAAGTATTTGCAGACGACAAAATAAAAGTGACTGAAGATTTGAAATTTATTTTGTGAAGGGAAGAAAACATTGTGGGAAAAGGAGAAAATACTGGTTACCAGCATTTTCACCTTTTCCCACAATGTTTTCTAAAGGCTTCTTTCTCAGGGTCGTCAAAAGTAGGGATTGTGTGGTAATGGGTTAATCCCAAGTGTTTATGACCCTGAAGAAGCAGGCCTTTGAAAACATTGCAAATGCTTTCAATTTGGTCCAGTCCAAAATTTTGTCTTTTGGAAAAGAGTTAACTGTATTGGCACCAAATATACAACCTTGACCTCCTTAATTCTTTACTACATGATAAAAATTTGGACTTGACCAAAATTTAAAGCATTTGCAGTTGATGAAATAAAATGTAGCTAAAATAATGATTTCTGTCTTTGAAAGGGTAGAAAACATTGTGGAAAGGTAGAAAACATTGTGAGAAAAGAAGAAAATGCTGGTTACCAGCATTTTCTCCTTTTCCCATAATGTTTTCAAAAGGCTTCTTTCACATGGTCGTTAAGTTGGGATAGTGTGGTAATGGGTTAAGGGACATATCTGAAATTTGGTTTTTGGGAAAAGGGTCATTTAACATCATAACCTAAAATACTAAATCTTGGGTGTCCTTGGGGTGCAGCATAGTTCACTGGTGAAGGTGAAGGACTTCATTACCTGGTCCTGGGTTTCATCCTTGCCCAAAGTGCTGGGTATTTTGTTCGGGTGCTCTCAGTCCTTCACATCCTTGGCCTTGTACTGGTGAAATGCAGGCCATTGGTGAAAAGACGAGTTGCTTCTGTGCTTGACTTAACCCTTTACTAAACAATTTTAACTTTTCATGACCTTCATGAATAAGGCTTTTCAAAACATTGGGGGAAAAGGAGAAAATGCTGATAAAGCAGCATTTTCTCCTTTTCCAACAATGTTCTTTATCCTTTCAAAAACAAACTTCATCATTTGAGTTACATTCAATTCATTGTCTGCAAAGACTTTCTATTTGGGTATGTCTGAAATTTTATGGAAAGGGTTAAGTAAGCTGAGCCATGGTAGCTCAGTTGGTAGCATACGGGACTTGACAACAAGGGGTCGCTGGTTTGATCCCCGGCTTGGCTGATTTGTTTCTGAGAAGTGCTGATAGTCGTTGTGACAGGGTTAATTCTTTTCTCACCGCTGACCATTGTTTCGACAATGGTTTTACGGGAGAGCAGCCTGTGGCTTGGAAAGAATATTGTGCAGAGTACTTGTAAAAGAAATTCCAGGAAAGCTGATGCATTGTTGCACTGACTGCCGCGATATAACTGAAATAAGGTTGAAAGCGGCATTAAACACCATACAATCAGTCAGGGTTAAATAATGTTGAAAGTAGCAGAAAGTAAAGTTTCCATCTATTGATTCACAAGCTCAGAAGTGCACTGAATAAACTACTGTAGGTGTGTACCTGACAGTCCTTCATCAGACATTACTGAGGTTTTCTATTGATTCCATATTCATACATATTTGATGATCCCTCATGTTTGTCTTGTCATATTGTCTTGGGATTTACTTTTTATTGTCCTGTGAAACAGAAAAATACCTGTATAGTGCAAGAAACATGTTTTTAGCTCCACTGGCCGAAGGCCAGCAGGCTCCTACAGGGTTTTCCCTCGGCTTTAAAAATTGGAGGTCATTGTGACCCCTTGCCTTATTAGTTGAGGGCCATTTCTTAAACTTAGGGGGTCTCTTTGTCGTCAAGAACTGATTACATTCATTTCACCTTTAAACTCGAAGAAAGCAAAAGTCTAAGTCATTTCTGACGGAATGCAGAGGCGATTTCAATTTTTGACAGACGAAACATTCTCGTCCGAGTCGCTGCTTGACATGGCTTGACCAGCAGCTGTAGGAGGCAGACGATAAAAAAGAATGCTACAGTTTACTTCGTTGTGACATCATCTTCCGCGAACAGAACAGACTGGTAATGTGTACTTTTATCTACTGGAAGTGGCATGAAATAAGCTTTGAAATACAGAGAACCAAACCAAGACTTTTACTGGGCCCGTATTTTCCGCACATATCCGATGTTCTTTACGGCAATAATGCTTAAACCACTCTTATTTTATAAATAAATTACTGGAAAACCACATTTATCTGAAATAAACCATGTATTTAAAAAAAGAACAGTGTTCCTCTGATATTGAAGAGAGAACAGACTTGGATTTATGATGCTTTATTCAATTTCCTAGATGTTTTAGACTTTGTAAAGTTTTGTCATTGATGACGCACTGTTATTTATTTTGGGGGTCATTTGAGTTGAAATCGTGTCAATGACACAGGATTTGTGCGTCATGGAAAACCCTGCTCATATCATGGCGTCATGTCAATTGTGTGTCAGTCTGTCCATGCATGCATGCATTATTTCGTAATTTCAAACATCTTCTCTGAAACTACCTGTCCAATTTCAACAAAACTCCCCAGAAATTATCCTACCTTGGCCCCCTTCACAATTTGTTAAAAGCATATTTATTCCAGTAAAAACTGGTGCCATGGCAATAAAACTGAAAAATGTTGAAAGCCTTTAGAAATCTTCTTGTCGGAAACCATAGGACCTTAGGGGCTACCAAATTTGGTATGTTGCTTAATCTAATGGACATCCACCAAAATGTTTTGTGTGATAGCCTTGAGTTTGAAATGGGGCTGCCCTGGAGGGGTCTTAAATTTTACATGGGCTTATTAGAGTGAAAACTTTAAAAGTCTTTTTTTGGTAACCATAAGGCCTCAGGCTACCAAATTTTGCATGTAGCTTCATGTAGTGGATTTCTACCAAGATTGCAACAATTCTAGGTGTAGTACAAAAATTGGCCCTGCCCTGGGGGTCAGAAGTATGACAGTGGTTAATAGAGTAAACTGAAATGCAAAATAACTCTCTGATTCCAAACCATAGGGCCTAGGGTCAATAAATTTCGAGCACAGCTTCATCTAGTTGACCTCTACCAAGAGTGTCCCAATGTCCGTTGGTTGAAATTGGCCTTGCACCATGGGTCACTAGTAGTGTTGGGCAATTGGTTTAAAATCACAATCGATTATTGCTTCATAATCAGAAGAGCAAACCAACGAGCTATCGGTTGTACAATCGGTTTCTTCGTTTAATTGCGAATGCCTTTTAGCTTTAAATACTGTGACAATTTGTCTATATGATACTAAGTTTATAAAGATGTTATGTTTTATACTTTAAAAATCAAAGGAAATACATTACCATTAAATTCTTTGCTTTATTTAATACCATTTGTGTTGGTCCTTTAATCTTAATTTCCAAAACAGTTAAAAAAAATTCAGATATATTTCAAGCATTTGCAGACGACCCCCCCCCCCTGTCTGCTATAGATCTACATTTTCATTTCATAAAACAACCATTTTTTTCAATCATGAACAGAATTTTAGCTTCCAATTATTGTTTTATTCAGAGATTTGTGTAAATTTACTGTTTAAATTCATTATTAAAGATGAGAAGATAGTTTGAAGTGCCTCTGATCAGACGATGCCATGCTGATCATTGTAGTGTCATGGGTTTTCACGGGGTTTTTTTTGGCGATCTATTTTTCAGGTCAATTAATTTTGGGAGAAGTATTACCACATGATTTGACATGAATTTGTTATTTTGAATAGCAGATGACTTTAAAATCTGTCACTTTACACTAGAAAAGAGGATTAACACCTTTGTTTATTACGTTTTCATAAATGACTCGCCAGCTTGACTACCTGTGATACACAGAGCCGCATGTGTCCTTCGCATTTGATACTGATCATGTTTATGAAAGCCCATATTTCTGCTGGATGCACGCGAGCTAAGTTATATGAAGCTTTAGACGATAATTTCATGTTTCAGATTGACATTTAGGCAGATATTTTTAAGCGTCACAGACGGGTTTTTTCAAATTTCCAAGCGTCAAAACCCACGGTCAGGGGTCAAACGAGGGGAGTCCGAGTTGTCAAGACAACCAACAAAAATGTCTTGCTCATTTTTATTTTTGTGTTTGTTATCCACCTTGTTGAATCCAAGAGTGTGATTAATATTAGTTGCGAAACCAAGCGCAAAAAAACAGTATTTATGTTTTGGGACCGAGCGAGTTCCGGTACCAACTACAATCGATTCCGGGATTTCTCAATCGATTATCGCAATCGGAAGCCAAAACCAACTGACTTTCGACTAGAGTCGATCATCGGCCCACCAATAGTCACTAGTTTAACATGGGCTAATATAAACTGAAAAAAAAAATCTTATGGTTCCTTCCAAGGTCTACCAAGTTTTGCATGTAGCTTTATGTAGTGGACTGCTGTGATTTTGCTATTGAAAAATGGTATTTAATACAACCTAAACAAAAGTTTTAAATGTTCCTTGGTTGTATGATACCACTGCCACAGAACCTGTCTGTTATTAGAAAGCTACTGAGAGAGTCAAACTTTGTCATGGATATTCAACCAAAACATAATAATAAAAGAGAAGATTAGAGTCAAGTGACATAACCTCTCAAGCGTAACTAGTAAATTCAGTCCTAATGTGTCTCTTTATCCATCACAGCACAGGCAAATTTTTTAGATTTAAAAAAGTACAGTAAAAGTTACACACATTTAAGAAAAAGGAGGACAACCTCCCTGAAAGATTATGTAGAAAGAGCAATAGCTTTTTGTAAGCAATGACTTTTTTCCACAATATTTTCAAAAGCTGTCTCACTCAGTTTTGGTGTATTAAAACTCGCTTATTTGGTATTAGGGTTAAATTTTCAAAAAATACAAACATGTTACTGGTCACATGTGTTATAGGAAAAATCTTTCTTTGTGTTGGTTTACTAACATTTTTATGTTATACTTTTAATTTATACCCTTTAAGATTTTAATAAAACTTAATTAAAGATAATTTGAAATAATATTTAGAATAACTAGTAAACATTTTCTAATTTATGCTGTGTTTTCGTGTAAATTTAGTTATATTAATTGACAAGATTGTGTATGTGATTGAAATATAACAGCTTTGTGTATGAATTTGAATATGGAGAGAAATTATATGTATGATAGATGGAAATTTTTCAGGTAATTATTCTTAACTATATTTAGACATTTAGGCCTGATACTTCAGCCTTCATCAAATAATAATACAAAGGTTTAATGGCCCAAAGGAAGAAGGCTTTTGAAAACATTGTGGGGAAAAAAGGAAATGCTTATAACCAGCATTGACCACAGCAAGATATTACTTACACTTTGTCTTTTAACCCTGCCATACAGTCTGGGGATTTAACGAGCCTGAAGAAGGAGCATTTTGAAAACATTCTGGGAAAAGGAGAAAATGCTGGTAACCAGCCTATCCCACGATGTTTTCTACCCTATAGAAGACAAATTACATCATGTGGGCCACATGTAAATTGTTGTCTGCAAACACTTTCAATTTGTACAAGTCTACAATTTTATCATGTGGTAAAGAGTTAAAAATTCCATTACTACATAATTAATACACATGAAATGTGAGGTCACATGTCATGCTCCATAACCAAGCCTTTACATTGGCTATCAGAGGAACAACAACAACAGGAAGTAATATCAATTCCAATACCAAATTCAATGGCTAATTTGAAAGCATGGCAGACAACAAAGGAAACATAGCTAACAAGATGGAATTTTTTGTTGAAATGGAAAAATTGTTAGAAAAGGAGAAAATGCTGGTTACCAGCATTTTCTTCTTTTCCCACAATTTTTTTCAAAAGCGTCTTTCCCAAGGCTTGTTAAAACATGGAATTGTTTGGTAAAGAGTTAATAGTAAAGCATTCATGCTGCTGTCTCCTGATATGGACATGTATTAATGTATTAACCAGACTGCAAACTAAACATTGTGTTCTTCCAACACTGACAGTGATTGTTCTGGCCAAAACAGGATTAAGTTGACCATGAAGTCTTGTATTAACCTGTATTAACCAAACAACAAAATTCTGGACTTTTCTAAACTGAAAGCATTAAATTTTGCAGACAACAAATAAAGTGTAGCTGAAATGGAAGCAATTATTTTTAAAAGAGTAGTAAACATTATGGGAAAAGGAGAAAAAGCTGGTTGCCATACTCCAAAGCAAAGCATACAAAATGCTGTTGAATCTAATAAAATCAATGAAAATCAGATGGAATAATAAAAAAGGAGTTGATCAATGAAAAAACAACTTTTCTGTAACTTCGGAGGGCCCATCCCTGATAATCAGGAGGGCACCCAGATGATAAAGTTAGGGATTCCTGCTGGATCACAAAGAAAAAAGTTAGTGTGGAACCCTGTAAGGATGTCAGTTAGTGAGCAAAAAAATGTCTTTTTCATAATTTGTCACCAGTTTTCAAATCTGTTGCATCTCTGTTCTTCCGTCATTCATTGTTTTATTGTTCATTGAACAAAGGTATGCATTTCCTAAGGTGTAATTATGATAATAGGTTGTGTTATAAGTCAGGCTAGTCATCAGTGACAGAATATTACTGTAAAAACCATAGTTTTGAACTCTTCATATTCTTTGCTTTGTCTCTCTCGCAGTGGAGAAATCCAAAGAAAGTAACGAAAGAAAAGTATGAGTACTGTTGATAAGTTTTGAATGTAGAGTGAGAGAGTCTGGAAAATATTTTCACATATGATTTGGAAAGAGCAATTTCTCTGAACTGTCACCATTTCAAGAATGTTTCTAAATGTGTTTCATTTGTGCATTTAAATACTAAAGTGTATGATACTATGTAAAAGTTATATCAATATTGTTAGGCTTTGTTTCTTGATGCTCATAATTTATAACAGGTGTCAGATCTGATAAAGAATCATATTGGAAGTTGCTGTTTCCATACTAAAAAGACAGAATTTCTATACTTTAATAAAATGACAGAATGTCTCATTTCTGTATAATAAGGTAAGTCTTGCATGAAAACTATTTACCTGATGAGGGTATGCTTAGAGTATTTTATTTGACGTGTAACATGTATTTCTTGCCCTCAGGGTCATATAGATCAGCAAATCATTATTGCCGTCTTCACTTCCAGGTTATGTCCTGTGTGGGTCATCCTTGTCACATAGATGAATGGATCTTAACTGTGTTCCTCAAAATAAGTTGCTGAAATTAATGTCTTCATTCTAGATAAATTATTTTTTTTTCCGAGTGATTGATATTGGATTAAGTTATGTGACTTGGTTTATGCATTAGATTTGGAAAGCTTTGAGAAAACCAGATGATGCACAGAGAGAGGTAATTTTAATTAATAAGCTAGGATGATTTTTTTTTTAAATCTCCAACCAAACAACTCTTCTAACCAGTAAACTGCTAAATTACTATGAAATAAAAGCATCCAGCCAATTGTAAAAACCAAAACAATGTGATTCAGGAGATGAACTTTTCAGTTGTAAATACTTGCTATAATTATCAAACAGTGTAGGTTAAAGAGCAGTGTCCGTATTCACCAACCATTCTTAAGCACATTCTTATTCTTTATATACAAAGATTTTCCAAATTTGAAAGTAACACTATTTGTGATTGGCTTAACCAAATGGTTTAGCCAATCACAAGTTGTGTTACTTTCAAATCTAGAAAATTCAGAGGCATAAGACTGAGAATGTTCTTAAGAATGGTTGGTCAATATGGACCCTGATTGCACTTCCGGGGCAAATACACATTGAGACATACTGTTCTACAGCTTGAGGATGATGGAAAAATAGATTATTATGAGACTTTTTCAGATATACAGATAACTATGATTAACTTATTGTTTTGTGCTGAAACTATTTGCTTAACCTCAAAATTTTTAGGTAAAATAGTAATTCAGGAAAAAAGATGTAAACCATGCAATAACATGTTAGAAAGGAGTGATAAATACTGGAGGAAATAAATTGGTATAAAAATTGCTGTGAATAAGTCTACTTTGTTGGTTTGTCCTCATTCTAACAGGGTTCACAAGGCTCCATACAGGAGTTACATCCCCTGATTTAGTGGTATACCGTAAATGTACCGTTAATTCTACATTTGAACCTTTTTCTCTCTTTCAGTTTAAACAAATCACTATTCATCATGACAGACCTGAGTGAAAAAGATAATGACATCAACATAGCCCTGGGTTGTTTGTATTCGCCAGCCACTCTTAAGAACATTTTTAGTCTTATTTTCCAGAATTTTCAAAATTTTGTTTTCAAAATTTGAAAATACCACTACTTTTGATTGGCTAAACCAAATAGTTTAGCTAATCAGAAGTTGTGTTACTTTCTAATCTAGAATTCGACTAAGTATGAATATGCTTCTAATGTCACTTCTGTACTTCTGGTAGCATTGAACTCGGAGACAAACTTAAAGAATATGATATTTTAGAAAAAGTTTTTGAAGAGCTGTATCTTTGATTAAACACAGAATTTAATGTCAAAAACTATCACAGTCAGATATAATGTGAAGAGGGTAGCTCTAAATCGTGCAGTTGTTTTTTGCACAAGGCAATCTTTTTACTTTCAGCTTATTAAGTAAAATTTCAACAGTAATATTAACATTGTCCTTGAAAAATCAAGTTTTACCCCTAGTAACCCCCACCCCCCATGTGGAAAATAAAATGGGGGTGGGGGGGGGGGGGTAGGAATGATGGACATGGGAATGAATGAAGAATATTTTGTGTGTACCGTTGCCCTTCATTCTGTCATACTGGTAAATAATTGTTTCATCAATTACTGAAAGTAAAATCCATTGGGCAATCTAATGATCCTTATACTGAAGGAAAATCGTACTGGAATATACCAGACATGCAAACAAAAATCATCGAAATGTTGAGAGAGCTAAAAGCAAAATTTAAATTGCATTCCAGTTGACTAATTAAACATGAAAACTGCCAGTCTGTGATACTATCTTCTGGTAAATGAGGGGCAATCACTTTTAAATGCACACTTTTATAAATATATTTTCTAAACCCAATCGTGCATAAAATTGAAGACAGGAAAGATTTAAATGAAAGAAAATTACCAATTAATGGGGGCTTTTCTTTCCTGATATATTTCACATTAGACCATCTTTAACTCTTTACCAAACGACAAAATTTTAGA
The DNA here is from genome assembly GCA_946811185.2 of Hippopus hippopus. Classification (NCBI taxonomy): domain Eukaryota; kingdom Metazoa; phylum Mollusca; class Bivalvia; order Cardiida; family Cardiidae; genus Hippopus; species Hippopus hippopus. The sequence continues at coordinate 15,326,522 of OX328100.1, read as the reverse complement.
CTTGTCCAAATTGAAAGCACTTTGAAGACGACAATATAAAGGTGACTCAAAAATTGTAATTTGTTTTTGGAAGGGTAAAAAACATTGTGGGAAAAGGAGGAATTGCTGGTTGCCAGCATTTTCTCCTTTTCCCACTATGTTTTCAAAAGGCTTCTTTCTCATAGCCGTTAAAAGTCGGGATTGTCTGGTAAGGGGTTAAATGCTTTGCAGCTATCAGTGTGTTGAAACATCTTAACCTGTTTAAGTGCCTTTCATGACTTAAGTTGCCCTTGCAGACAGTGTAGATTGATATCAGACTGCACAAAAATTGCAGCCTGGTCTACAGCATTCACTTTACTGAGACATTATCTACGGGTTTTTAGGGTTAAATTTTAAAAGAGTTGATAAATGGGGCATAGCAGACATTATACTTGATGGAAAAGATGAAATAAGTCTGTTCTTTGTCATGGGGATATTAAACGTTACAGAAGCAAGATAAATGAACTGACTGATTGCTGCTATCAATCAAACAAAGCCATGACCAATCAGTAAAATCGCTGTCATATAAACATTGGCCATTTTTCTTGGGCACTCTAGTAATCGCGATTATCAATAATGCAATTGTTAGTGCCCGAACATTTTCTCTTTTTTTTTCCACATTGTTTTCTAAAGCGTACAGGACTTGAGACCAGGTTATGGCTGGTTTGAATCCCAAGGTTGGCAGTTTTTTCCCAATGATTGATTATAGCCATTGCAACAGGGTTAAATGCTCTCTCACCAGTGATTGTTGTTTTGATGATGGTTATTTGGGAAAGCAGCCAGCTGCTTCAGAAGAATATTGTAATGGAGTACTAGTAAAAAAAACTCCAGGAAAGCATTAATATGTGCACTGACTGCCAAGATATAACTGAAATTATGTTAAAGATGGCCATAGTTTCAGTCCAATACTCATGAACGTTGGTTAGAATGTTTTTCTTGATAACATCTTTGATGAGTTTGAAAACGGGTCATGTTGGGTCTATAACTAGGTCACTTGGTCAAATCATTGAAAAATCTTGTGTAGGCTTTAGAGGCCACATTTTAGGTTTAATACTCATGAAACTTGGTCAGACTGTTTGCTTGATGACATCTTAAACGAGTTTGAAAATGGGTCAGGTGGGGTGAAAAACTAGGTAACTATGTCAAAATCTTAGTAAAAACCTTGTGTACAATCTAGAGGCCACAATTTAAGTTCAATACAGTCGAACCGCGTTAATCCGGGCTCCATTTTTCCGGAAATCTCTAGATCCGGAAGAAAACATTAGGGACGAATATTTTTTGTACAAATTTTACTTTTTGTTCCGGAAATCCGCGTTCCGGAACCGGAATGAAAAAAAGGGTTAAAAAACAGTACAAACCTTATCAGATAAACCGGATTTGGCCTGACTGTGTATCACATAATTTAAACTTATTTTCCCAGGTACTATTGTGGACTGCTTTTATAAATATCGAAACGGGCTACTTTGAGCAATTTTGGACCGGTTCCAAGTACGCATGAATAACACGAGTATCAGTCTATTATCAATTTATTTCAGATGGTTTTCACACATTTGAAAACATACGTCTTAATTAGAGGTGGTTTTCGAAAAGTGTTACAAAGATATACACATGCCATTGTTAAGTGTTAATTTGACAGATTATCAATACCCATTGTATTGATGCGATGATGCGACAATTGCATGCTTTTGTTGCTTAATTATTACTTGATTACAAAGACGATCGCTAAAGTCGAAATCTCCACACAGTTTTTGTGCTCTGGTTTCATCCGTCATACTCTCAATTGACAACAAAACTAGAATTTAAACATACCTGCTACTTGCATATTTCATAATCCTTCGTTTCAAATACAAATATTCTCAGTTTAACTGCTAAGCATAAGAAAAAACAGTTTAATTTTTCTCTTCCTCGAGCTGTTTACGCTACCCAAAACTGACACAAAATAGCTGCCAAACATGATAAATTCCTTAAATATTTTTCTCAAAATTATTTTACTCCTAATAGATTATAAAGGTGAATAAAGATCGATATGCACGTCTTTCATTTTGATTCGACTGTCGTCAATACTCTCAATAACTTTGACATTATACCATTTCAATCATCTGAAGTCATCAGAAGACGACGAGTTGAAGTTTCGACTTCTGCGAAAAAAAGACATTTGCTAGCTCAAAGAAAACAACCCAGATGCCACTATCACAACACGTCATGAAATCCATGTGTCTGGAAATTGGAAAATCAACAGTTATACTATAATACAGAAATTCTGTAGTCTACCTGTGTTTCCCCCCCCCCCTTTTTTTTTTTCGTGGTGTTTTCGAAAGTCATAATGTGCCGAGCTTTACAAGCCCACCCGTTTGTACAAAAGGTATACATGTTCATGTAATAAGGTACAAGGGAAAAGCATGTACAAAAAACACAAAAAGGCAAAATGCAAAGTTATGACAATTTATTCTATTATATATCTGAACAATCGCAGGAACAATACAGACAAGTGCTTGTGTAAATCATACGCTATTGTAATTCTTACGAAGCACGGTGTCCCTTATCAACATGGAAGTCTTGGTGATCGCAGTTCTCTAGTCCGGAAAAACGGCTTATCCAGAAACATCCATAGGAAACGGAAGTGTCCGGATTAACGCGGCTTGACTGTACTTAGAAACTTGGTCAAAATGTTTGTCTTGATGACATCTTGGATGAATCTAGAGAAAGCTTGTGTACAAGCTAGAGGTCAAATTTTCATTCCATTCATTATGAAAGCTTGTTAGAATGTTTTCATAGTATCTCGAAAGAGATTCAAAATGAATCATGTTTGGTCAAAAGGCTCAGGTGAGCGACTTCAGGGCCATCATGGCCCTCTTGTTTTACAGTGTTGTCAAAAGGCTTCTTCCTCAGGGTTGTTAAAACACGGGATTGTTTGGTAAAGGGTTAACGCTTTATTGGATCACAAAATTTTAGATGCATCCATATTGATAGTATTTGCAGACTTCGCTAAGAGTTTTTTCGACCCAGTCATGGTTTATACAGCCTGAACTGCTCAAAATATAACCAAAATTAATCGGATTTTAAAAGCTCGTAGCAAGTCTATGCATAGCCTACGTACTATTTCAAAATATGAAATTGTTTGAATTTTACGTCTTAGTGGTTTTGGACACAACATGAACTTTTGACTTGTCCCTTTCACTGTGCGGCACTTGATTAATCCTTTACCATACATCAGAATTTTAGACCAGACCAAATTGAAAGTGTTTGTAGGCTGCAGATAATATAGTGGGAAAAGGAAAAAAATGCTGGTGACCAGCATTTGCTCCTTTCACTCCATGTTTTCTAAAGTCTTCTTTCTTAGGGTCATTAGTTGAATGGTGCTTTATGCTGATTTCAACATTATCTCAGTCATATCACTGCAACAGCTCACATATTCATGTTTTCGTGGGGCTAGGGCTCTGAAATGTCTTGCTCAAGGACACTCCCACAAAAAACCCAGCGGATTCAGTGCGGTTCAAACCTGGCGCTTCCAGGTTATGAGTCCCACACTTTACCACTGAGCCACACAGGACCCCTTAACTCTTTACCACACAATCCCGACTTTTAACGACCCTGAGAAAGAAGCCTTTTAAAAACATTGTTGGAAAAGGAGAAAATGCTGGTAACCAGCATTTTCTCCTTTTCCCACAATATTTTCTACCCTATCTAAGTCAGAAATCATCACATTACCAAGATTTAATTTGTTGTCTGCAGATGTATTGAATTTGGTCCAGTCCAAAAATTTGTCGTTTGGTAAAGAGTTCAGGGTCATTAGAACCATGGATGGTTTGGTAAAGGGTTAACTCAGTTACTGCACTGGTTAATTTTGTATCAATTGAGAAGTAGTACAAGCAATGCAAAAGTAAAACAGTTACAGAAATTTGAGTTAGTAGGAAACATGGTGGGAAAAGGAGCAATTATTGCTTTTAACAAGCACATGCTCCCTTTTCCAAAAAAAAAAAGTCAACTGAAAGAGGGTAAGAATCTAATTGGTAGGTGAACTCTTTTATCAGACTACAAAATATTAGAATCATATTTGAAGCATTTGCAGTCAAATAAATAAATTTGACTCAAAATTGATGTTTGGACTTTTTTAAAGAGGATAGAGAACATTGTGGGAAAAGAAAAAAAAAATGCTGGTTACCAGTATTTTCTCCTTTCCCTAAATGTTTTTCAAAACCATCTTTTTTAGGGTCTTGAATTTAATACAGGTCTGTTTGGTAAACGAAAATATGCAAATGACATGAACTAATTCAGAGTTATGTTATTTGGAAAAAGATACAGAAGGTAGGTTTAACTCTTTACCACACAACATTATTCTAGGCTGGTCCAAATTGAAAGCATTTGCAGACGACAAGTTAAATGTGGCTCAGATGAGTGGATTTGCTTCTGAAAGGTTAGAAAACATTGCGGGAAAAGGAGAAAATGCTGGTAAGCAGCATTTTCTCCTTTTCCCACAATGTTTTTTCAAATGCTTTCCTACTAAGATAGTTAAAACTGGGGATCGTTTGGTTAAGGGTTAAAGTATTTCTTTTGAACTGTTGGACGCCATAGTCTCTAGCCTGCATTCAGTGCCACAATCACTGACAATTCCATTGTATTTTGTGAGTTGGTTGCTGTGGCCTTTACCATTTGACAAAATACTAGATATTCAACAGAAAGCATTAATTCAACTGATGTCCATATCAATCCTAGCTCAATTAATGGAATTTTGGCTTGAAAGGATCGGAAACGCTTTCGGAAAATGAGAAAATGCAGCCTATGAAAGTATGGGATTGTCTGTTGAAGGGTCAAAGGTTGATTGAATAGAAAGAAAAAAGTACTTGTTTGGTAGAAGTACTCGGGGTCAAGAGGTAGAGACTTAGCTCTTGGCTTAAATTTAACCCTTATCCTGCTAAATAGATTAACCCTTTACCACACAATGACGCCTTTTAACGCCCATGAAGAAGAGGCCTTTTGAAAACATTGTGGGAAAAGGAGATAATGCTGGTAACCAGCATTTTCTCCTTTTCCCACAAAGTTTTCCTCGCTATCAAAGGAAAGTTGCGTCATTTGAGCCACAATGAAATTGTCGTCTGCAAATGCTTTCAATTTGGATAGGTCTTTAATTTTGCCGTGTGGTAAAGGGTTAAATAAAACTTTCAAGCTGATAGTAAAAACCCAAATAAAGTTATTTCAAAGTTATTCTTTGGAGAAAATTTCTCCTTATCGGACAGTGTAGATCCAAGATCAGACTGCAGGTTCGGTGCAGTCTGATATTGATCTACACTGTCCGTAAAAGCGCAGGAAGTCACACTAGTAGCAGCCTAAGAGTTAAATTTATCTAACCTTGAGCTTTTCTATCCTTGAGCCACAACCTTCTGACAGCACAATGCTGTTTTGTCCATTAGAATCCCAGCCAATTTAAGCTTTTTCACTCACTTGTAAATCATCTCCACTTGAGGTGTTGAAAAACACCAAGGTTAATGGGATAGCCTGTTGGGGAATTCATTGTCATTAACACCTATCTATCTACCTGTATAATTTCTGACACTCTACCAATCAATTTGGAGTTTGAAAGACCCAGAAGAAAAAGTATTTTGGAAACATAGTGGAAAAAGGAAAAAATACTGATAACCAGCATTTTCTCCTTCTGCCACTCTGTTTACTAAAACTCAAAGACATATTCCATTTTTATCAGCAACATTTGATGTGTCATGTGCAAATGCTTTTGAACTGAACAAGTCGGAAATTTTATTGTAATGTGGTAGAGAGTCAATGGAAAGTGTACAGTGGAATTTATTGTCATTATCACAAATATCTTGCCTGTATAATAATTTTCTTAAGCTCCTATGTCACTGACCAAATGGAAAGTGTCTGCTGGCTGCAGATGAAAATAATTTATGGCTCAAACTATTAGGTTAGTCTTTGAAAGGATAGACATAGATTTTAGAATGAATGGTTCATACAGGACCTCATCACAAAAATACAACAAGACAAATTTATGATGCATAGCATCATAGAAGCCGCAATCTTTTGGTGGACAGTTTCAGAAATATTGACTCTCTTGAGAAATTGTGATTACATTTTTTGTATCTGTTTTTACCCCCACCCCCCACCAGCGGAAAATCATAACAAATGGTACTAAAATGCAAGGAAAAAAGAAACAGAAAATAATATGTACATGTATTCTAATTCTTAAAAAAAAAAAAGTAGTTTAGAGAGGAATCTTAAATAATCTTGTTATTATATTATTATTATAAAGTGATGTTTATTTGGGGAAAAAAAAAACATGTAAAAGCATCGGAATTTTTAAATTTCTACTCGAAATTGCGCATTCAAATACAGCATTTTCCATTTATTTAATGATTTTAGAAAGGAAACTTTCTACAGCGGCATTAAAGGCAATACTACAGAATTATTTAAGTTACCAATTATTCAAAGTGATATTAAGATCGTTATTCACATATGATGTTTACATGTATTTACAATTTTTATCAGTGATCTCTTCTTTGTGTTTCTTTTTTTTTTACAACAAAAAAGAAAAAAAGGAAAAAAAAAGAAAATATTCAACAACTTTTTTCTAAAAGATGATCTTCTTGCTTGTCAAAAGTATCTTAGCATGCTTGTAACACAGTGAATCTTTACATTTCTACTCTAGAAACAAAAACTTTTGCATGGCATCTCCAAAATTATTCTGATCATAGCCTGCACAGTTGGCACAAACCATGTTTCTTTTATTCCTGAAATGGCAGCCACACACATACAATAAAAAAACATTTTTTAAGTCTTTAAAGATCTGGATCTATTCAACCACAACATAATAACTATTACTATACATATTTCGTTTAATGAATAGTAGTTTGAACCATTTTCTGCATAGGCCTTGTACAAACCTAGTGTAAAACTTCTAATGTAAAATTCAAGAGCTATTCTAAACCTTTGACCAGCAGCGACGTAAAAAGTTGTATATTCACAGTAATAGGTTCTGTAATAATTAAATTTAACCCTTCGACTACACAACGAAATAAATACACTGAGTAAGGAAAACAAACAAGATTTTCTTTTATGTTTACGAAATATCTTATAGAATATTAAAAAAATATTACACGGGCTATGTGCTGTCTGATCTTCATCTATTTCCGTCATTTTCGAGCAGCTTCAACCCTTAGAGCACCAGGCACCACCATGATAATTACTGTAGTCAATGTACATCACGATCCATACGGCATGATTCAAGGAGGCCTGGTTTCAAGGGTTCTGTAGATCAGGACCATACCGTACAGCACATACAGTCTGATCATAACAGCTTCGACACACAGTACAGTAAATGCTAAATTTTACAGGTCTCATAAGGTAGATGTTTCGTGTAACAAAAATCCATTCGGCTAATGTGTAGACGAAGGGAAGAAAAAGGATTATCTTTTCCGCAAGTATTCTATAAATAGCTGATGTAGACGCCTCTTGTGTAGGGAGGTAACCAGTCTATACCTTGATGAAAGGTTAACCGCCATTTTATCCTTTACAAATTAAGATTGGACGAAAAACTTGTACATAAAATTGCTTCTGATTATCATATTCTAAGATGCTCTCTATATCATAATCATCATTATTTTGTTTTGTAAAAAAGTAGACAAATGTGAAAACCATTGAGAGATGGGAAAGTTTGTGATAAACGGAAACATAACAACTTCGTTTGGGAAAATAGACGGAATCCTATATGTTTGAAAACTTCGGGGGACTAGCCAATTAAAGGATGTTTATCTTTCTGTATTTTTATTGTTATTTGGGAATGAACTATATATTGCAAGAAAACCAGGTTTGAATTTCATGTAGGTCTTTTGGAATACTTAAGAAAGAGTCGTGTGGAGTAATTCTGTCACAACAACACAACATTATTAGAAATTTTATAAAAATTATGACCTATCGAATAATTACTGATCATCTACATGGTAAATAGTTTAGGTACATTCCTACTGGAAGCCGCTTTCGAGCGGCTTCCAATAATTATGACATATAAGAATAATATTCATGATAACAACAGATTATAAGGAACAGTTGTGGTTACCAGTGTTTTCTCCTTTTCCCACGAAGTTTTCAAAAGCTTTCTTCAGGGTTATAAAACATGGATTGTATAATAAAGAATTAATAAAATTTAACAGAATCTGGATGTAACCCTGATACGTTACTTTCAGTAATATTTTGTTTGTGACAGAAAGATATAGCTCCTTTTCACATTAAAGTCACTTATAGGTATCACTGAAGATGAATTGCAACTATGAGCTTGATACAGTTGTAATCGGTCATTTTGAATTCTAAAAATTTTGTAATGTCAGTTTCACTATTACAGTCTTTTAATATTTTGATAACCAATAATACAACACAGAACAATATTTCATACAGCCAAATGTTTGTCTGGGTTAAGTGAGCATTAAAGACTTAAAGAGAAAAGTTGTATAGTCTAGTTTATTTTCTTTTTTCTTTTAGAATGTCATTATTCATAATAGGATTAGTTAGGGATCATATACTTGTCTGGGCCAACTGGTTATTTGTAATATGGATGTTGAAAAACATGGTGGTTCATTTTCAAAGAAGTGAGGCAATTTTGGTAAAGTTTAGGAAGAGGTAAAGATGGTACAAAAGCCTTGGAAATATATTTTCATGGAACAATAGATTAAACTGGAAGAAATTAAATATGTTACCATTATTGTATAATTCTGGTGTTGAGACTGCTCTGATATTTCCTCAGTGAAACAGATAAAAATTTTCTTCATTTCACTATTCATACTTGCAGCAGGTCTAAAATGAAAAGCTTGTTTAGTGTACAAAAAAAGATCTTCACAGGGCTAAAAAATAGTGCAGGTCCGAGGTCCGGGACCTACTGAAATGGAGATCAGACCCGCGGAAAAAACAAGGTGAGGGTCAGACAGACCTGTCAAAATGGAGGTTGGACCTGTTCAGTGTTCAAAGTAAAAGTCCTATGCCCAAAAATAAATTCAGAATGACCTAAATTTAGAATAGTCGTTATAATGATAATTCAGGTCTGCTTGTTTAGGTCAATCTTCGTGTAAAAGTGAACTACTTTGAAAATTTTCCGTACGCTGGCCGCACGAGGACGCTATCACATAAACTTCTTTAAGTCGTAATATCAACAGTTTTCCCTGGTTCCCAATTTGCCTACCATCAATAAACAGGTACATGCGGGGAAGCCAGTTAAAATCTACGAATGATATCGTCTGTGCTTGTCGCTAAAAGTTTACGAAAAAAGGTTTATTCAAACTTGGGTTTTCATCAAATGTTAAACGGAAAACTCCGGAAGAAAATAAATCGGAGCTTTCAAAATTGGGGGACGATAGAAAATATGAGAACAAAGAGCGGGTTGGGACCTTCTTACAACATCGAAATGAAAGTTGGTCATGGGTTTCGTTCCACGATGCAACCGTTCAGCTGATAAAAAAATATTCCAAATTGTAAATTTCATGTTGGTCTACATAATAATGCTAATTGTTTAATTGTTTGAACATCTTTCTTCAACTGAAGCCACCTGAGTAAAAGCAAATTTGAAATGGTAAAGTTGTTTTGGTCATCTCCTGACATACCACTGCTCTGTACAATGACTGAAAAAAAAGTATTGACCTGCACAAGTATACTTTGGACCCTCCTGTTATAAGAGCCAAAAGGTCCCGCACCCAGCTAGTTTTATCACTATTTTTCAGCCCTGCTTCACCAAAAATTTTAGACAGGTCCAAATTGAAAGCATTTGGAGCTTATTATTAAATATTGCTCATATGATGAGATTTGTGTTTGATAGGATAGAAAACTTTGTGGTTACCAGCATTTTATCCTTTTTCAACATTTTTTTCAAAAGGCATTTTCCCATGGTGGTTTAAAGTTGGGATTGTTTGGTGAAGAGTTAACCCTTTACCACACAATCCCGACTTTTAAGGACCCCGAAGAAGACGGCTTTTGAAAACAGTGTGGTGTCCATGGTTGTGAGGTAGAGTGTTGGCTTCATAACCATGAGGTCCAGAGTTCAATACCCAGGAACAGGTGTCAACTTTGGGATCGTTCAATGGCCCACACTTTCGGCACAAGTAATGGTGTAGTTTCCAGGAAGCAGAATCGAGAGAGATTAGTATAAGTTGCAAGAACTTGTTTGTCAATCGATGTAAAATAAATATGTTTAAACTAAACTCAAACATTTTGGAAAAAAGGAGAAAATGCTGGTAACCAGCAGAAGCAGCATTCTACCATTCTGTTAAAAAATTTCCATGTTTGAGTCAGGTTCATTTTGTCGTCTGCAAATGCTTTCAATTTGGACAAGTATAAAATGATGTCGTTTGGTTAAGAATTAAAAGAATATAAGTACAGATGTTTGTTGGATGAGTTTTAAGGCTGGGAGACAGATTGAATTCTGAAGTGATGTCTCCTTTGAACATAGGGGACTTTGTCACAGTTGAGAAATTTTGAGGCATTTTGTCCCTTTAATTTTGAAAATTTGTTGTGCCCCTATTGTACCCAGGGTGTATCTTTATGTCAGTGTAGCACTCTCCATCATTTTTTAAATATTTGAGTGCTCAAATGAACTGGATATTTATTTGAAAGTCACTGGATATTCATTTGAAACTGAAAGTCATTTTAATAATATTAGTAGACAATAAAAATTGTGTGATGTATCAGAATTAACTCATTATCAAACAACAAAATTTTGGACATACACTGTATCCAAATGCAAAGCAATTGCGGAGGTCAAATCACATATGGCTCAAACGGAGAAAATTGTCTTTAAAAGGATAGAAAATATTTTGGGCAAAGGAAAATATGCTGGTTAAGAGCAAGCAACTTCCGAACGATGCCAAAATCTTTTTTTTTTTTAAAGTTCTGTTGTTTTACAAAAAAGGTCATTTAATGCAAGTTGTAATGTGTTTATAGGTTTATTTTGTGAATCATCAGACCGACCAAAAAAAATGGAGTTTATTCAGAAATAAGTTGATTAATCTGACTGATGTGTTTTGACAATTATGAATAGACATTTTAGAAATTGTGCAAAGCTATCAGTGCACAGAGTTGGATAGAAATCAAAAGTGTATTTATGCCTGTGATTTTATAGCTGATTATATTTTGGTGCATAATCATATCCAGTGGTGAATTATTGAAAGATGATGAAAATGAATGCAAGGTAATGTTATATAATTTCTATAGACCCATTCTCTCATTGAATCAGAGAAGTTATACACGGAAATAATTTCTCCTTTTCCTATCAATATATTCAAAAGCATTATTTCTCAGGGTCTCTAACCTGACCACAGAATCCTTAGTTCCAGGAAAGAAAGCTTTCGAAAACATTGTGGAAAAAGGAGAAAATGCTGGTAACCAGCATTTTCTCCTTTTCCTACAATGTTTTCTAATCTTTACAGGATAAATTCAATCAGTTGAAACACATGTAATGTTTTCATCAGAAAATGCTTTTGATTTGGGCAAGTCTAAAATTTTGTCATCTGCTATAAAGTTAAAACTCGAGACTGTTGGGTAAAGGGTTAAATAATGTCAGTGGCAAATACATGTACCTGTACAAATTAATTTGATAATTGAATTTTAGTAATGTAAACAATTTAAAATGTGAATGTTCTATTTGATTGCCTGAAAAAAACAATGGAGCATGTAAAAATTTGGCAACATGCTTCACACAGGACAGAGGCATTCTGACAACTTAGCTAATTAATCATGAACAGATCATTTATTCAAGATAACATTTTTATTAACAGGTTATCTTTTGTCTTGCTGTGGTATGGATAGATCACTATGGGTCACATTGTGGTATTGTTCAGCCAAACCTGAACCCTTTACCAGACACATACAACATTTTACATGGGGTCCTGCCTGGCTCAATGGTATCTGAAGTGTCTACAGGTCTTGGAAGACCCAGGTTCAATCCTGGTTTGGAAAAAACTGGGTTTGTAGTGGGAGCGTCCTTGGGCAAGACACTTAGTACTGGTAAAATCCAGAACACATGATAACTGTATAAGTGGAAATTTTTGCGATGTGGAAATTTTTGCGATTTCGTGAATTTGAAAAATTCACAAGCTTTTCTGTTCGCATATTTTACCACAGGTATACCAACAAATAACGAATGTCTTGAATTCGCAAACATTTACGTACACAAATCGTCCATAACAGATGATTCGCAAATTTTTCAACACGTGTATATATCCACGTATACAGTAAATTGGCTGTTGCCATGATACTTTAGGCTGAATATATTTTGAAAGCATGTGATGTAAAAACCATCCAATCAACAACAACTTTTTACGCACCTGCAATGGTGAGCTATGGAAAACAACTGGTAGAAAAAGGAGCCATGCCACAATGTTTACAAAAGCTGTAACAAGTATTTGCTCCTTTTTGGACAATATTTTTTATATAATTACAAAGTAAAGAGTATTTTATCTTTCCTTCAAAAGCTTATAATTAAAATAGCCGGCACAGTGATGGGTTAACCCTTTACTGCACTGAATCCCGAATTTTAACGACTCTAAAGAAAGAGGCCTTTTGAAAACATTTTGGAAAAAGGAGAAATACTGGTAAGCATTTTCTTCCATTTCCACAATGTTTTATGCCCTTTTACACTCAAATCTCACCATATAAGCCGTATCTAATATGTGGTCTGTAAATGCTTTCAGTTTGGACAAGTGTAAAATTTTGTTGTGTGGTAAAGGGTTAATTCTTTACAGAACAACATTTTACAACTGTCCAAATTTAAAAGCATTTGCAGAGAGAACATTAATTGTGGTTCAAATGATAAGATTTGCATATGAAAGGGTAGGACACATTGTAAAAAAAGGAAAAATGTTGGCTACCCTGCATTTTCTCTTTTTCCCAGTGTGTTTTCTAAAACTTTTCTCCATAGGGTCCAGGTATAAGGTTAACCCTTTAAGTACTTTGAATTCTATGGCTTCATCTATTTTGTGTAGAAAAGCATTTTATGACTAAATTGTAACAGAATATCTACATTATAAGTTGAAAGTGTAGATCTAAGATCAGATGTTTGTGCTGTCTGATCTCCACCTGCAATGTCTTAAAGCGTCAAGGTTTTTCTCTTGGCATTTAAATAACAAACCCATTACCTGATATGTGTACAAAGTTTTAACCCTTTACAAAACATTCCTTTGTTTCAATGACTATGAAAAAGAAAACATTGTTGAAAAAGGAAAAAATGGTGGTAACCAGCATTTTTTCCTTTTTCAACAATATTCTTTTCTATCAAAAAAAAACTCACATCATTTGAATCACATTCAGGTTGTCACCAGCAAATGCTCTCTTTTTGAACTAACAAAAAATAAAATTGTTGTCTGGTGGAAAGGGTTAACTTTACTGAAATCAGGGTCTATTGAGGGAGAAAAAATGGTGAAAAAATTGCATTTGGGCATACCAAATATAGATATAGATAGACATAATCATCATGTAAACATAAAGACATCAATGGAATAAAAACTCATTAGTATATTTTTTTCCCAATGTATTACAGCGAATTTCAAAAATAGACTTTGAAATTATCGTCTTGAATGAAGGAAAAGGTTAATCTTTAGTGCATGTTATCAGTTAAGGCCCCATTTAAGTAATTTTTTGTAGACTTGTTAACTGTGCAGTGAACATGATGCATAATGGATGAAATTCTTCATTTTATGAAAACGGACTTCGGCAGAATTGGAATTGATACGCGTATATTTTATTGATTTGGCTGTATGATTTTACGATGTGATATAGATTAATGGGTTTTCACATTATTGTTGTTGGGCAGTGAGCTGGTTTATTTATATTTTCAAGTTTTGGGGTGCTGTTTGACCTACAGTTGCCGTGACCTGTGATATATTTCTCACTAAATGACAAATTTCACTAGGGAAATTAAACCTTTCACCCTTTACAACACAATCCCATGTTTTAATAACCCTGAGGAAAAGGCCCTTTGAAAACATTGTGGGAAGTGGAGATAATGCTGATTACTAGCATTCTGCCCTTTTCTCACAATATTTTTCAATCCTCTCTGGAACAATGCTCGACATTTAAGTAATATTTAATTTGTTGTCTCCAAATGCTTTCAATTCAGACTTTTAAAATTTTTTGACGTCTAGTAAAGAGTGAAGATTACGTTTCACATGGCAGAGCTGGACCAGATAAGAGTGAGTGATGGTTTTCTAAAGTCATTATTTCTCTTCTAAACACTATGTTGTGGCTACTCATTAGAATTGTCTTGATGAGACGATTCTAATGAGTACCCACAACATAGGGTTTAGTGGAGAACAATTAATGTTTTCAATTTTGAAATCAAAATCACTCCTATCTGGAATTCTGACATGGGGTACCAAACCCAGGGTGAATTTTCTAAATGCATGAACTCAGTGTTTTCAATCCAAGAGAAAAGCCTAATTATTGTAATATCTGGCAAATATTTATTTCTGAGAAAAGCCTGTTTTTTATAATACATGGATAGTTTCAATTACTGTAGTGAGAAAAGCTTATTTTTTGTTATCTGGATCATGTGAATTAGTGAGAAAAGCTTATCTTTTGCTATATCTGGATCATGTGAATTAGTGAGAAAAGCCTTTTTGTTTGTAAATATCAGGGTATTTTCTATCCGTGAGAAAAGTCTAAATATTGCAGTATCTGCATATTTTATATTGATGCTAAAAGCCTAAAATTAATGTAGTATCTGAGATTTTCAATGAGGGAGGAAAGCCAAATTGTTGTTATATCTTGGCCATTTTGGTCAGGAATCTTGCTTATTAGATATTCTGACCAGCACAGGCTTAAAATCGAAATACATGTATGTTTGCTGGAAAGAGCATTCTATCAAAATGCAATTTGAAAATTATGGAGTATGAATTGCCCAATTTAAAGAGCTTATTAAAATTTACTTGATTCTTGGGATCAGGCCAGTATTGGTTGAAAATTTCATCAAGTACTCATACATCGGTTTCAGTTCTTTTATTGGGTCAAAATCTGAGAATATTAAAAGAAAAGTTTGTCATAGGTTCTCCACAGATGTACAATTTAATTACTGAATAAAATAGTTTGCGGTAAATATTTTGTGTTTTGTTGGCAGATTGACACTTTATTTAAGTAATATTTGAATCTTTAATGGTGGATCTGAAGAGTTAGCAGCTTTTGTGTTAAACATTCAGATAGTACAATGGATATTTTGTCATCATTTTTGAGGAAGTTGGAGGGGAAAAAGAGGTAAATAAGAAGAGGGACTGTATTCACCAACCATTCTAGATATTGGTTTAATTCTAAGACCAACTGATCACAGGTCTAGTTGGCTTAGACATTCTGCCTCAGCCAACTAAAAATTTCAAGTCTTGGAACTATGAAGTACATGTATGATTAATTTTAGAATGGTTTGTGAATAATAGACCTGAAAAATCCATATTCAGGTGTATTCTCATTGTTAAAGTATGAAAAATTTGGCAAAAATCTTAGAACTTGCATTTCCGAATTGGCCAAAACAGCCAACATTGCACTCCTCAAGCTATTCAGTTATGTATATCACAACTTAACCTTTTAACAAACAATTCTGTGTATTTACTACTGTGGAAAAATAGGCTTCAGAGATCATTGTGGAAGATGGAGAAAATGCTGGTAACCAGCATATTTTTTTCCTTATTTTTCCCTATCTGCACATAGTCTTAATATAAATTTTGTCTGGTAGAGACAATGTCCAATAAGTTGTATTGAAAGTTTTAATCTTTTTCCCTTTCTCTGAGTCCCGTGTTTTAACAATCCTGAAAAGTAAAGCTTTTAAAAACGTTGTGGGGGAAAAAAAAAAGAAAAAGTTGGTTACCAGCATTTTCTCCTCTTCCCACAATGTTTCCTGATCTTATCCAAACAAACCAGTCACTTGAACCCCATTTAATTTGTTGTCTGCAAATGCATTCAATTTTGACAAGTCAAATTTTGTGGGCTGTTAAATTGTTAATCACTAAATGACCTGAAAATCCTCAGATAATCATACATGACTGAGTCTCTGCCCCAAATTAATGGTTTTGTCCGTCTTTGTTTTGTTGGCTTGCTAAATCAGCCATGTCTTTTATGGGAAAAACTTTTTCTTGCTTTCTTAACCTGAAAATAAAAGTAGAAGCTTTGTAGCTTCCTGACAACTTTGGGAAGCAGAAATTTCTCAATTACATTTATTTCAAAATGTAAATGATTACCAATGTATTGGTATTAACTGCTATTATTTTTACCTAAACTTTTCAGATAAATGTGAAGTGTGTTTTTAAGCATTAAGAAATCAAAATTCCATAATTGAGTACGATACTAATTATTTGGTCTGTTACGTTAAGGGTCTCTTGGTTTTTTTTAAAGCAAGTTTATTTAATGCAGTTACACCCACCCAGTTTGTTCTACATTTATGACTTTTCTCAACAGAAAAGGAAAGTTTGATTCAAATGCCAGCTTTTTTGGGAATACAGATAGGATTTACCAAAATCATTTTGCAGTTTCTTTTCTCTCCAAGATGCTAAAATGGGTGTAAGTTATATTTTTTTTTTTTATTTGTTAGCATGTATTGTAGCTCAGTTTAATATTTTCTTCTAAATTTAATTGGCTGTTTTTTGAAGCATCTCCAGGCTATTTTACAAATTTTATTTTCATACAGAGCTTACAAGAATAAAAGACAATTCAAAGGGACATATTTAGAAGGAAACAAAAGGTATTTAAAAGAAAAAAAATAGAACAAAAAGAAAACATGGGAAGCAGAAGTAATTCTTTCAAAGTCTTTATCAAAGCTGTGAAAGATGTCTGCAGATGAATTTGTTAAGAATTTTATTGTCATTTAGGTATCAACATACTGAAATATCTTCTCCATTCCACAGTGACATGATACTGCTCAAAATATGAGATATTATAAGTCACCTTTGCATTTGAAGTTTTGAGTTTTGTTACCTCTGCAACATGTGATTGATCATGAAGCTTGATTATTTTACTATCAGTAGGATGTGTTATACATTTACATTCATTAAACCTTTACACTAAATATTAAAATGTACATACCTGGTTTGACTTATTATGTATTAATATTCATAAGATGGCATGTCATAAGTTGTTTTGTCATGATTTGCAGAGGTAATAAGTTACTTTTAAAAGTATCAAAACTTATGATACAAAAAATTTGGCAATATTGAATTCTACTCACTGAACTCTTTATGTAACCACACACTCCTGAGTTTTAACGACCCTGAATAATAAGGCTTTTGAAAACATTGTTTGAAAAGAAGAAAATGCTGAAAAATAGCATTTTCTCCTTTTTCTACGATGTTTTCTACCCTTTCACAGCAAATAGGCTGAATTCCAGCCACTTTTAAATTGTCATCTACAAATGCTTTAGATTTGGATGTCTCCAAATTTTTGTGGTTTGGTAAAGAGTTGAGCAAGCATCATGTATTTTGCAGCATATAGTGCTAGCTCCCAGAGAAGCCATTATAATCATATGCTGTAATGTACTGTAGTACTAAGCAAGACTAGTGCTGATGTTCAAAGTAACCACATTTTGAGTGTCCCAGATCTGGCCGCCATGATATACTTGAAATAGTGTTGAAAACAGCATTAACACCATAAAAACAAAGTCGGTTTAAGAAAGTACCTGTTAGCCTTGTTATATTTGTACACCATGGGCAGAGTAACAAAATCAGGATGGGTTTTAGTATGCTTGTGCAAAGACAAAACTCGTGTTCTTTCACTATTGACCTGCCATAAAAATAATGTATGTAAGGCATTTGGCTTAGGAGTGTCATTTTTAACCCTTTACCTTAGAATAACAAGTTTGAATGACTGTGAGGAAAAAGAACTCTTAAACAAACAACAAAAATTTTAGACATGTCCAGATTGATAGCATTTGCAGATGACAAATGAAATGTGGCTCAAATAATGAAACTGTCTGTCAAAGTGTAGAAAACATTGTGGAAAATGCAGGTAACCAGCTTATTTCTCCTGTTCTCACTAAATTTTCTACCCTTTCAGTGACAAATCTTATGATTTGAGACACATTCAATTTGTTGTCTGCAAATGCTTATATTTGGACATGGCTAAGATTTTGTCATCTGGTAAAAAGAATTCATGATAAAATGCTCGGAATTCCAGAAATGTTTTGCCAGCAGCCGTAATATAAATGTAAAACTGTTGAAAACAATATGGATTACCTGAAAATTGAAACAAGTTTTAAACTAACCCTTACTTTGCTAAATAAGTGAAATGAAACTTTAAAGCTGATAATAAAAACTAAAATTTTGCTATTTCTAAGGTATTTTTTTAGGGGAAAGTGTGTCTGTGTTGGACAGTGTAGATCCGAGATCAGACTGCACATTTTGTGCAGTCTGATTTTGATCTACACTGTCTGCAAAAGGTTAGCGAGTCGCTCTTAGCAGCCGAAGGATTAAGTTATCTGAAAAGGCACTTGGATGTGAGACACTGTGTTGATGGGGCACTGATGGCAGGATGCAGATTTCACAATGTCATTAAATTTCCAACATGAGTGTTTCTGTATTGTCAGTTTATAAGTTAATTAGCATGACTTGTTTGAATGAATGACAAAATGAGTTACAGCAAGTGTCAACTTAACTTTGTGAACTCTGGCTTGGGTTCGTATTCATGACCCCCTTCTTGAGAACATTCCTGATCTAATTATAGATTTAGAAAGTAACACAACTTTGATTGGCTAAAACAAATGGTATAGCCAATCAGGAGTTGTGTTACTTTCAACTTTATAAAATTTTTGATAATAAGACTAAGAATGTTCTGAAGGATGGTTGGTAAATATGAACCCGGGAGTGACTGCATGAACATTTGATTATATCAAGGTCGAAAAAGGAAGCCTCTAATAAGCCTTTTCATTTTAGAAGAATTCACAAGTTATTTAGTGAACAGCATCTTTAGCAGGAGTTGTCATCTACAATGGTCCCAAAAGCAACAAAAATTAAAAAGGGGAAAGAAAACAAATTGCTCAAAAGGAGCAATTTCTACTTTAGCCCTAATGTTTCCTCATCTTAACATGTTTTAACCCATTATTGCATAGTCCCAGTTTTATTGACCCTCGAAGATTAGACTTTTGAAAAGATTTTTGGAAAAGGAGAAAATGCTAGTAACCAGCATTGTATCTTTTTCCCAAAATGCTTTCTATCCTTTCAGAAACAAATTCAATCATTTTGAACCACATTTGATTTGTCCTCTGCAAATTGTTTCTTTTTTGACAAGTCTAAACAGTGTTGCGTGGTAAACACTTGAACTTGGGTTAATTATGCCTATTTGACAAGGGTCTTTTCAAACTCAAAGTAATCTGCCTCAAATTTGATTCAAGAGGAAATGAATGCAAGACACTCATAGATACACCTATACTCATTTTAAGCCAGTTTTCAACCCTTTTGATCTTTATTTTATGAAACTATAATAATTCTTGTGTCATCATGCCAAATGTTGCCCCTGATGGTTGCAAGGTTGCACAGATTACGATCGATAGAAAGTGTATTTCAAGCTCTTGAGGCCATCAAAGAAATCACTGTTGTCATTTCTGGTTATAAATCAAAGACAATCACTTCAGTTTCTTTATCCCTTACACTATATATATCGATTATTGATCTATGTTTACAAGGCTGAATTAAATCTGAACCATTCTACACACTTTTAAGTTCTAACAGCATTTTTTTTCTTTCTGGTTGTCCAGATGTATCTTTAAATGTACTTATACTTTATACTTTCAGAGGTACAACTGAGCCACTGACTAGTCCAGTGAGATCAGCCTCCATTTTACAGAAAGTACTGGAAAGCACCCGTCATCAGGCAGCTACACAAGATGACAGCGTATTACTTACGGAGTCCAAGAACAGGATGAAACCTCGTCAACGCAGGATTGAAAGCTTTCAGTAAGTCTCTTTGTTACTGGCTGTATCAGAGAAATTTGTACCTACTGAAAAACAAAATGAAGGATATGACTTTGGTACTACAAACTTGAATAGAAGTGAAAAGCATGAATGCATGTTAACTCTTTACCACATGACAATATTTTAGATGGGTCCAATTTGAAAGCACTCCCAGACGACAAAATTTATATTCCACAAATGATGGGATTTGAATGAGATAGTCTAAAAAATATTATGGGAAAAGGAGAAAATGCTGGTTACCAGCATTTTCTCCTTTTCCCATAATGTTTTCAAAAGGCCTACTTCTCAGGGTTGTAAAAACTTGGGATTGTGTGGTAAAGGGTTAACTCTTAGAGCGTGGAATAAACTGATCAGACATTTTCATCCTAGAAATATGACACAACTAATTGCAATTTCATGATTGCTTTTGTCTACAGTGTTTCAGCAAAGATAGGGCTGCATGTTTTGTGCAGTCTGATCTTGATCTACACTGGCCGCAAAGGTAACTGTAGTCATGAAAGGCGCTTTAAGCATTAACTGTTTACCACATAAACTTAAGTTTTAACAAACCTGGGGAAATAGCCTTTTCATAACCCTGTGGGAAGAGGCTGAAAACAAGCATTTTCTCCTTTTGTGACAAGATTTTCTACACTTTCACAGACAAACACCATTGTTTAACTCTTTACCACATGACAAAATTTTAGACTTGTCCAAATTGAAAGCATTTGCAGATGAAAAAAATAAACGTGACTCAAAAATTGAAACTTGACTTTAGAAGAGTAGAAAACATTGTGGGAAAAGGAGAAAATGCTGGTTACCAGCATTTTCTCCTTTTCTCACAATGTTTTCAGAAGGCTTCTTCCTCTGGGTCGTAAAAACCAGGGATTGTTTGGTAAAGGGTTACATTACATTTAATTTGTTGTCTACAAATGCCTTGGATTTGGACAAGTCTAAAATTTTTTTGTGTGGTAAAGAATTGAAACATGTGGTAGGAGAAAATTGCTTGTTACATGCAATTTTCCTTGTACCACAATGATTTCATAAGTGGTCAGCTGCAAGACAGACAAAACTGGCCCGCAAGAGGTGATGAGCACTAGAGGTAAATTGAAAGTGAATTGATCACTCCTTCTGTATTTATACTCCCTGACAGAACTAGGTAGAGCATAGGAAAATTGGGGGTGAATTGATCACTGTTTCATACTCCCTGGCAGAACCAGGTAGAGCATAGGTAAATTGGGGGTGAATTGATCACTGTTTCATACTCCTGGCAGAACTAGGTAGAGCATAGGTAAACTGGGGGTGATTTGATCCCTCCTTCTGTATTTATACTCCCTGGCAGAACTAGGTAGAGCATAGGTAAATTGAGGGTGATTTATTATTCCTTCTATAATTATACTCCCTGGCAGAACTAGGTAGAGCATAGGTAAATTGATAGTGAATTGATCACTCTTTTAATACTCCCTGACAGAATTAGGTAGAACATAGGTAAACTGGGGGTGAATTGATCACTCCATCTGTATTTATACTCCCTGGCAGAACTAGGTAGAGCATAGGTAAATTGAGAGTGGATTTATCGCTGTTTTTATGCTCCCTGACAGAACTAGGTAGAGCATAAAGCAGCCACATTGTCTGACTGTCCTGCCACATTGTCTGACTGTCCATGCTCACACAATTTCATTACACATATGGGAGAATCCATCAATTTGACCAATACATGTATTGTGTTACTTCTCAGACCTTTCAGCCAGTCAGAAAGTCTTTTTTTAAAAACTCAGGAATTAGAATACAGTTTACTACCCAATGCATCTGCAAAGAATATTGACCCAGGTCAGCCTGCACAGTCAGCTCAGGCTGACCTGGATTGATAATTATGTGATTACTTGCTTGGTAGATCTGCTATGCAACATAGAGATGCATTAATCCCCCTGTTCATAGACTGTTGCCCAAATGTATATGTTACTACCAACAGGGAAGAAAGATGTGTAATGCAAGTATTTGGTATCAAAATGTTTTACAAGAAGGAAATACATCATTCAAAATAAAGTTATGTGAGAAATGTATCAGAAATTGTTTTTCCAAGTTTATTTCCTGGTAGGTTCATCAATATCTATGCAAGTTTTACCAAAAAAAAGCCGTGATGCAATATTGCAATATCGCTTGTAGGTTTATAAGTTTAATATGTGACTCGCATGGACATTGCAGGTTCAGATTTCAATTGGGTTCTGGTTCTTGTTAGGTACATTCCCACCTTTTAACAGCTTAGAGGAAAAAGGCTTTTGAAAACATTTAACTCTTTAGCACACGATGACGACTTTTAACGACCCTGAGGAAGAAGCCTTTTGAAAACATTGTGGGAAAAGGAGAAAATGCTGGTAACCAGCATTTTCTCCTTTTCCCACAAAGTTTTCTACCCTATCAAAGAAAAATTGCGCCATTTGAGCAACTATGAAAATGTCGTCTGCAAATGCTTTCAATTTGGATAGGTCTAAAATTTCGCCGTGTGGTAAAGGGTTAAGCAAAAAGGAGAAAATGCTGCTAACCAGTGTTTTCTTCTTTTCATACAATATTTCCTATCCTTGCATCAACAAATCTCATCATTTTAATGCCATTTGTCTCTTTCAAATGCTTTTAATTTTAATAAGTACAAAAATTTGTCATCTGTTACCCCATTATCAAAGAATGCCATGTTTCAATGCTCCTGGTAAGGAAAGCTTTTCAAAACATTATGAGAAAAGGAGAAAATGCTATTTCTTTCCTTACAAAAATAAAGTTTATCTTTTTAACCAGCTTTGTGGTCTGCAAATTCATTCAATCGGGACAAGTCTAAAATTGTGTTTGATAAAGAGTTAACCATTTACCATACAATCCCAAGTTTTAACAACCCTGAGGAAGAAGCCTTTTGAAAACATTGTGGGAAAAGGAGAAAATGCTGGTAACTACCCTATCAAAGACAAATGCCGTCATATGAGCTACATTTAATTTGTCGTCTGTAAATGCTTTCAGTTTGGACAAGTCTATATTTTTCTCGTGTGGTAAAGACAAAATTTAAGGCAGGTACAAATTGAAAGCATTTGCAGACGACAAAATAAACGGGGCTGAAAAATTGAAACTGACCTTTAGAAAAGTAGAAAACATTGTGGTAAAAGGAGAAAATGCTGGTTACCAGCATTTTCTCCTTTTCCCACAATGTTTTCAGAAGGCTTCTTCCTCTGGGTCGTAAAAACCAGGGATTGTTTGGGAAAGGGTTAATTAACGATTTACCAAACAACAATATCTTAGACAGATTCAAAATATTTAAGAACAACAAATTAAGGATGGAGCAAATGACAAAGTTTGTCCTTCATAGTGCAGAAAACATTGAGGGAAAAGGAGAAAATGCTGGTTACCAGAACTTTCTCCTTTTCCCACAATGTTTTCAGAACAATCCTTGTTAGGGTCGTTAAAACTCGGGATTGTGTGGTAAAGGGTTAAAGAGTTAAAATAAAAAAACAATTCTCTGAAGTGCCTGTTAAAACCAAATTTGCTATTTTTCAAAAAATTTCTTCACTTATTTTTACTCTGTTGGATTCAGTATAAGTAAAAAAAAACTTGGATGGGAGAGCTATAGTTGTAAACAAAATTATATTCTTTTTATTTGGACAGAGCTTAGAGTTTGGTCTTTTTGCTAGTTCTGTTCAATTAATTTAATTCATGTGTTCTGGACAATAAAGCATTTAGCCTTCTCGTTAAAAACTCATTAGTCTGGTATTTAGCTTTACTTGTTCTGAAGTTCCTTCTTTGACTCTTTGCCAAACAGCAATTTTTTGGACTGGACCAATTTTAAAGCATTTGCAGACAATAAATGTTACTAAATGATGATTTCTGATTTTGATAGGGTAGAAAACATTGTGAGAAAAGGAGAACATGCTGGTTACCAACATTTTCTCCTTTTCCCACAATGCTTTCAAAAGCCTTCTCTTTCAGGATCATTAAAACTAAAGGGGTAACCTTGGGCTTTATGAATATGTGATCCCTGTCCCCATAGCTGTCAAACAATCCCTTCTCTTATTAGCTCACCTGAGCACAAAGTGCTCAAGGTGAGCTTTTGTGATCGTGCTGTGTCCGGTGTCCGTTGTGCTTCATCCGTCGTCTGTTGTCAACTTTTACCTTGTGTATGCTCTAGAGGCCACATTTTCAGTCCGATACTCTTGAAACTTGATCAGAATGTTTGCCTTGATGATATCTCAAACGAGTACAAAAATGGGTCATGTTGGGTCAAAAACTAGGTCACTAGGTCAGATCTTAGAAAAACCTTGTGTACGCTCTAGAGGCCACATTTTCAGTCCAATACTCTCGAAAATTGGTCAGATTGTTCATCTTGATGATATCTCACATGAATTTGAAAATGGGTTATGTTGGTACAAAAACAAGGTCACTAGGTAAAATCTTAGAAAAACTGTGTGTACGCTCTAGAGGCCACATTTTCGGTCCAATACTCTTGAAAGTTGGTCAGATTGTTCATCTTGATGATATCTCACATGAATTTGAAAATGGGTTATGTTGGGTCAGAAACGAGATCCCTAGGTCAAATCCTTGAAAAACATTGTGTTCGCTCTAGGGGCCACATTTTCAGTCCAATACTCTTGTAAGTTGGTCAGAATGTTTTTCTTGATGATATCTCTAATTAAACAGAAAGGGGTCATGTCGGGTCATAAATTAGGTCACTAGGTCAAATCTTAGAAAAACCTTGTGTATGTTCTAGAGGCCACATTTTCAGTCCAATACTCTTGAAAGTTGGTCAGAATGTTTGTCTTGATAATACCTCGGACGAGTTAAAAAATGGGTCATGTTGGGTCAAAAACCAGGTCACAAGGTCAAATCTTAGAAAAACTTTGTGTACACTGTAGAGGCCACATTGTCAATCCAATACTCTTGAAAGTTGGTCAGAATGTTTGTCATTATGATAGCTCCGACAAGTTTGAAAATGGGTCATGTCGGGTAAAAAATTAGGTCACTAGGTTAAATCCCAGAAAAACTTGTGTTCACTCAAAAGGCCACATTTTCAGTCCAATACTCTTGAAAGTTGGTCAGAATGTTTGTCTTGATAATACCTCAGATGAGTTTGAAAATGGGTCATGTCGGGTCAAAAACTAGGTCACTAGGTCATATCTTAGAAAAACCTTGTGTACACTCTAGAGGCCATATTTTCAGTTCAATACTTGTGAAACTTGGTCAAAATATTTGTCTTGATGACATCTTAGATGAGTCTAGAGAAAGCTTGTGTACAAGCTAGAGGCCAAATTTTCATTGCAATAGTTTTTGAAAGCTTGTTAGAATGTTTGTCATAATATCTCGAAAGAGATTCAAAATGGATCATGTTTGGTCAAAAAGCTCAGGTGAGCGACTTCAGAGCCATCATGGCCCTCTTGTATTCTATCTGCCCAGCTGGGTAGCTCAGTGGTTAGCATCTGACTTGTGACCTGGTGATTGCGTGTTTGATACTCGTTTAAGGTAAACTTGCTTTCCAGCAAATTTTTACCTCTCACCTCTGTTGCAAGTGAGAAAAGTAGTCAGTGACTTGGAAAGAAAGTTTGTGTCAGTACTGGTGGGAGAAAGCCATGTTTTCTACCATTTCAAAGACAGAAACAATCTTTTGAGCTACATTAACTCTTTACCACACGAGAAAATTTTAGACCGGTCCAAATTGAAAGTATTTGCAGAGGACAAAATATATGTGACTGAAAAATTGAAATTTTGTATGGGAAGGATAGAAAACATTGTGGGAAAAGGAGAAAATGCTGGTTACCAGCATTTTCTCTTTTTCCCACAATGTTTTCAAAAGGTTTCTTTCTCAGGGTTGTTAAAAGTTGGGATCGTGTGGTAAAGAGTTAAATTTGTTGCCTGCAGATGCTTTGAATTTAGACTAGTCTAAAATTTTGTCGTCGATAAAGAGTGCAACTTCAAAGAGCAGCTTTATATTATTAACTATACAGTCATTTTCGCTTCATCCATGGGCAATCAACTTCCCTGAACTATTCCACTGAGCTTGTTTTTTTCTGACTGTGAGAAGAATGCATTTCAAAACTGTGTAGAAAAATAGTAAATGCTGATAAACAGCCAGAAAAAGCGTGTAACCAGCATTATTTCCTTTTTCCACAATGTTTTCTACTCTTGCAAAGACAGATTCCACCATATGGACCAAATTAAATTAATTTCAGTGTTCACAAGTGTCAGTTGTAAGGAGATAATTTTCACTGAGCTGTTGAATTAGGTTACATTTGAACATCTTGACTGAGATGTCTTTGAAGGCATTGTGAACACAGAAATGTTTAGGAATTGTATTTAATCATCAAATACTTAAATTCCCCCCTTTTTTTTTCCAAAAAGTAGGAAATATTTAATTGAAATTTAAATTAAAATTTCAAGATTTTTTTAATAGGTGTCATCATGTTTGTTTTGATTTTATCTTAACATCACATAAGTATCCACACAATTTTAACCCTTAAAACGCCAAAAAAACCTGTCAGACGTTTTCATCCCATGAAAACGACCCAAATAATTAGAATTTCATGGTTGCTTTCGTCTACCATGTTTCTGTAAAGCAGATAGTGTAGATCAAAGTTCGGGTTGCAAATTTTGTGCAGCCTGATCTTGATCTTCATTGGCCACTGAGTCAGCTATAGTGGTGAAAGGCGCTTTAAACGTTAATTCATTAGTGTTTGCAGTACAAGCAAAAATAATTTGTTTATTTGTGACGATGCTTTTTTGGATATCTTTTCATCAATCTGTTTCTCGATACGTAGTCCTGGGGGCCATACAAGATACCTGGGGGCAGACAAGGTTCGGGGGACAGAATTAGTTACCTTACTATATAATTACTGTAAAACCTGGATAATATTGTATAATGTGTAGACACCTTTATGTCCTTTATTGATGGTTTTCGATGACAGTTATTGATTTTGTCAAATGGAAGAATGTTGGACAAGGAGGGTTTTGAACAGCTGATATTGAAAGGTCAAGGTTAAATGAAGTTTATTGAATGATAAAGTTCTGGACTTGTTTAAATTTAAAGCGATAGCAGACGACAAATTAAACATGGCACAAATGATAAAATTTTTTTGAAATGATATAAAACACTGCGGGAAAAGAAAAAATTTTCCTTTTCACACACTGTTTTATAAAGCTTTCTTGTGAATGTTGTTAAAACTAATGAATATGTAAGAATAGCTTAAGAGATCTTGAATTTTGGCTTTCCACTATGCTGAGATGTTGTGGCCAGCCTTAGTGTGGAAGTAGTAGCAACACATGCTTTTTCCTTCATGCTGAATACATCCATTTTTGTTAACCCTCTGCTGTACAATCCTGTATTTTAACAACCATGAGGAAAAAGCCTTTTGAAAACATTGTAGGAAAAGGAGACAATGTTATTAACCAGCACTTTCTCCTTTTCCTACAGTTCTGTCTTTCCTTCATTTTTTTTTTGATTTTTGAGTCGCATTCATGTAAGTATATAAGTGCTTTTGATTTGGACAAGTCTAAAATTTTGTCGTTTAACAAAGGGTATCCCTTTACCAATGATGTACCATAGATGCAATGATGGTAATTGTCTATAAAAGTGTAATAAACCTTGTGGGAAAAGGAGAAAATGCTGGGTACCAGCATTTTCTCATTTTCCCACAATGTTTTCAACAGGCCATTTCCTCAGGGTTTTCAAAACTCAGGGTTAATTTGGGCTCTGTGGGCTGCTTATCTTGGCTCTTTCTTCCTGTTTTATCCCTCACATTATCTTGCTGTTTGGTACAGCAAGAATGCATTAGATGCCAGGATTCATGATGGTTTTAAGTGAGATGCAGAATGGCCCGTATTTAACTCTTTACTGCACAGTGCCGAATTTTAATGACCCTGGGAAAGAATCCTTTTGAAAACATTGTGGGAAAAGGAGAAAATGCTGGTTGCCAGCATTTTCTCCTTTTCCCACAATGTTTTCTACCCTTTCAAAGAAAACTTGTGTCATTTGAGCCACATTGAAATTGTTGTCTGTAATTGCTTTCAATTTGGACAAGCCTAAACTTTTGTTATCTGGTAAAGGATTAACTCTTGACCATACAAGAAAATTTTAGACATGTCCAATTTGAAAGCATTTGCAGACAAAAATTCAGATATAAATTACATGATTGGATGTGCCTTTGAATGAGTACAAAAATTGTGGGAAAAGGAGGGAAAAGAAAAAATGTGACCAGCATTTTTCTCCTTTTCCCACAATGTTTTCAAAAGGCTTTTTAACACGGATTTTTGTAGCAAATGGCTAACCCATTTCCAGAGTTTTTCTTAGATTATAAGATTTTTTGCAGACAATTGGAAAATTTGGGGTCCAAATTCTAAGGAACACGTGGAGCTGAGGTAAAATCCTGAATTTCAGCACTGACGCATTATATACCTGTTATAAACAGCATTTGAAAATATTAAGGGAAGAGGAGCATTGTGGTTGTATTGATGGCTTAATGTAGATGTCAAATGTTATTTGGGTCAAATAACAGGATGTGGTTTTAAAAGGGAAGAGATTTTGTTGGGAAAGGAGGAAATGCTGGATATGAGCATTTTCTCCTTTTCTCACTATGTATCCAAATGCTGTCACCAGTGTAATCAAAACCAGATTGTTTGGTAAAAGTTGATGCTTCCCAGAGTCTGCAAAGAGTTTGATTACATTGTGCATGCAGATACATGTAATCAATAATGGTACCTGAATGCTGAATGAAAGACATCAGTTGATAGACAAGACCATTTATGTCTGTACAATGGTAGGCCTGCAGCTGCGCTAAAGCTCTGTTTTATAAAGTGTATTTTCTTTCTTCATTTTCATCTGATGTTGAAAGGTGTAAGGTTATTAATGATTGTGGTAAACCAATGAAAAGGTGTGTATCATAGCATATATGATAAGTTTGCAACCTATTACTTCATTGGCTAGTCTATAAGACTTCCCTGTTAGAAGACTAAAATACTTTAAGACAACTTTCTAAAGCAGAGATAAAAATCTTTCGCTTTGAATGGGAACTGTCAATAGATATGTTTACATAATGAAGACTTAGAATTTTCGCACTTTGATATAGAATGTTATCTATGGTATCTGAAGACGGGGACAGAAAAAACAAACATAATTAGAGTGAAAGGTGGCCATTAGGAACATGATCCTGGAGGGGATATTTCAAAAATGCATGTGTGTCTATGTCATTTATGACCAGGTAGACATTTTATACTTATAAAGTGAAGAGACAGGAGTGGGATGGTTATTGCCTAGGTTATGTGCTCTTCAGTGGATTTACATGTACTAAAGAATCGAAAACTAGCTCATCCGACAAAATAGCAAAATTGTGAGGGATTAACTAATTTGGTTGTTTATATTCAGGTAATGATAGATCAACATACTTTACCTTTTTTTGTTAACCCTTTTTCAAACAATTTGGTGCTTTAACCACCCTGAGGAAGATGGCCTTTAAAAACACGGTAGGAAGTAGGAAAAGAAGGAAATGCTGGTGACATTTTCTCCTTTTCCAACAGTGTTGTTGTCACCTCTTTCAAAGACAAACCCCGTCATTGTAGCCACATTCAATATGATGTGTACAAGCCTTCTCTTTTTGGGTTGTTGAAACTCAGGATAGTTCGGTAAAGGGTTAAATAGATAGACAAACCTACTTGTAGCGATTTCGATGATGTTCAGACTTTCAAATCTCTCAGGATATAAGACCCTGTAGATCAGTGATCATATTGCATATTAATTGCAGTTTAATCTCTATCCATATTCTCAGTGAAAATAAGTTCCACTGCACCTGGCATGCTACGGGTTTAGCAGTCTAATCTGAGAAGTAAAATTATTCGACAATACAGTGATAAGAATGTGGCTTGGAAACAATTTTGTGATGGAAGAATTTAAAAAAACAACTAAATTATGTATGGCATACAGATATTGCAGTGTAGCAATTCTGTAAACACTTGGTGTGTGTTAATTTTAGACTTTTCCAATTTGAAAGCATTTGCAGACAACAAAATAGTTATGGGTCAGAAATTAAGATTTGCTTTTGGAACTTGGTAGAAAATGATGGAATAGAGAAAATGCTGGTTACCAACATTTTCTCCTCACATTATTTTCCTCAAGGATGTAAAAAGTCAGGATTGTATGGTAAAGGGTTGATTGACCTTTTGCCACACAATCCTGAGGTTTAATAACCCCAAGTACAGAGGCCTTTGGAAACATTGTGGGGAGAGGAGAAAATGCTGGTAACCAGCTTCTTTTAATTTTCTGTCTGAGTGCTTGCAAGTTAGTCTTGTCCAAAGTTTTTGGCTATTGGTAAGGATTCCATTAAAACTATAGTGTGAATGGTTATTCAATATTTTCCTGAAATACCTTTATGTCTTGGACAGAGTCAAGCAATCATGGACAAAGTTAAGCAATCAATTTTATTTAAATCTGAATAGATGAAAGCTCTTTGTGACTTGGGACACTTCCATTTCTATGAAATACTCATTTTTCTCCATGACACCTGTCCAGGCAGAAAATCACCAAAGTGAAAATAATGATAGATCCCCAGTTAATTAATAATGTCTCCCTGGCTGTCAAGCAGATGACTTGTCTCTGTATTGACTTAAACCCCAAGACTTTACTTCTGAACAGGTGTTGCCACATAATGATTTTTAGCCTTTTTGATCCCCCATAGGAGTGTGGAAGTGACATATGCAGTGTATAATGATGTGCAGAATATGATTTTTGCATCAGGACTCATTCTTATTTCACCGTTGACAATAATACCCCCCCACCTATGAAGAAGTGGTCAGTAGTTATCTTCGTTTTGAAAACCATTTCCGTTGTCTGATTGTGCTGCTTCAGTCACACGGTGCTGGTGGGGGGGTTTTGTCTGGTTTTCAACAGTTCTTGTTGTTTCAACTTTTAGACTTATCCAGGCAGTCTGTGGCTTGGGTATGTTGGACATTGAACGATCACAATGAATGGCTTGAAAAGAATATTTTCAGAATTTCTGGCAGCAGAAACTCCAGGAAAGAATGGGTAGGTGGATTGGCCACCGAGATATAACTTAAATAATGTTGAAAGAGGCGTTAAACATGATACAATCAATCAATCAATCCCTTTGCCATAGTGTTTTCAGGTAGAAGTTGGATACAGAGGGGGTAAAATGTTTTAACCCTTTATCACACTATCCCGAGTTTTAAAAGCCTTCAGAAAGATAGCTTTTGAAAACACTGTGGGAAAAGGAGAAAATGCTGGTAACCAGCATTTTCTCCTAATTTCCAACCATGTTTTCTCCTAAATTAAAGGCAAGTTTCATCCTTTGAGCTACCCTTGGTTTGTTGTCTGCATATGTTTTGGATTTGGACAAGTCAAAAATTTTGTTGTGTGGTGAAAGAGTTAACCCTTTCCCACACGATAAAATTTTTGACTCAGCCAAATGAAAGCATGTGCAGATGACAAAGTAAATGCAACTCAAATGATGATTTTTGTTTTTGATAGGGTGGAAAAAATTGTGGGAAAAGGAGAAAATGCTGGTTACCAGCATTTTCTCCTTTTCCCACAATGTTTTCAAAAGCCTTCTTTCAACAGGGTCGTTAAAACTCGGGATTGTGTGGTAAAGTGTTAAATAGGAGAGGTGCATAATGCAAATAGGTCAGATGAACTTGATGACAGGCATTTAAGGTTCATTCGATAATTATACTTTAGTCTCACTCCTATTTTTAACCCGTTACCACACAATCAGGACTTTTAACGACCCTGAGAAAGAAGCCTTTTGTAAACATAGTGGGAAAAGGAGAAAATGCTGGTAACCAGCATTTTCTCCTTTTCCCACAATGTTTTCTACCCTTACCAAAACAAATTTCAAATTTTCAGTCACTTTTATTTTGTTGTCTGCAAATGCTTTCAATTTGGACCAGTCTAAAATTTTGTTGTTTGGTGAAGGGTTAAGGTATTATGTCCTTAATTGGCTAAGGCAAAGCACTTTCAAGTAGGCAATTTCCCCCTCAACACCTGAAAAATAGGTTTACAATCTTTGACAGTTTAAATGTCTGTCCATGTGCCTGTGTGTTAATCAATTTATCCAATGATTGCATTTGTTGTGGAAGTTTGAATTTAGGTACTTAAACAAGAGTCTGCTGAAGAAAATGTCGCTGACTTATATCAGACTCTATGTTGATACATTGGCTTTGCTTTCTTGTCTCAGATGTCCTCGTAAACAGGTGTTTTTTTTATTAGCTCACCTGAGCACAAAGTGTTCATGGTGAGCTTTTGTGATTGTGCTGTGTGTGTCGCGTGTCGTGTGTCGTCCGTCATCAACTTTTACCTTGTGTGCGCTCTAGAGGCCACAGTTTTTGTCTGATACTCCTGAAACTTGGTCAGATTGTTTGTCTTGATGATATCATGAACAAGTTGGAAAATAGGTCATGTCAGGTAAAAAACTAGTTCAAATCTTAGAAAAACTTGTGTACACTCTAAAGGCTACATTTTGAGTCCAATAATCTTGAAATTTGGTCAGAATGTTTGTCTTAATGACATTTATAATAACTTAGAAAATGGGTCATGTCGGGTCAAAAACTAGGTCAAAGGTCAAATCTTTGAACAACCATGTGTACGCTGTTGAGGGCTCATTTTCAGTCCAATACCCCTGAAAGTTGGTCAGAAACTCTGTATTGATGATACCTTGGAAGATTTTGAAAATGGGTCATGTCAGGTCAAAAACTAGGTCACATCTTTAAAAAACCTTGTATACACTCTAGAGGCCATATTTTGAGTCCAATACTCATGAAAGTTCGTCTTGATGATGTCTTGACCCAGTTTGAAAATTGGTCACATTAGGGCAAAATCTAGGTCAGCAAGTCAAATCTTTGAAATACCTTGTGTATCCTTTAGAATGTTTGTCATTATATCTTGGAAAAGATGTGGTCAAATGGCTCAGGTGAGCGTTTTCAAGGCCATTGTGACCCTCTTGTTGGGCAGTATTTGTTTTCTCTCCCAAACTCCCTTTCTTGACAGACATAATTATGTTGATATGGCATTTTGTATTAATTTGCCCATAAATTTATGTATCGTGTGGTTAAAAATGCATACCTTAATTGTCTTTATTTCCTGCATTCTTGTCCATGCAAGTATTCTAGATTACATTAACCCTTTCCATCAAATGGCAGTTTTTTTTTTTCGCAAATTGTACCTTTTTCTGGGAATAATATGGTTTCAAGATACTATTTGCAGTTGTAGCTCTTTAACCCTTTACCACACAACACACTTTTGACTTGTCCATAATGAAAGCATTTGTAGAAGAGACATAAATCATGGCTCAAATAATGGGATTTCTTTTCGAGAGGATAGAAAGCATTGTGGGAAAAGGAGAAAATGCTGGTTACCAGCATTTTCTCCTTTTCCCGCAATGTTTTCAAAAGCTTTCTTCCATATGGTTGTCAAAAGTCAGGATTGTGTAGTAATGGGTTAACAGACAAGAAACGTTTAGACTTGTCCAAATTAAAAGCATTTGCAGATGACAAACTGAATGTGGCTTAGATGAAATGATTTGTCCTTGATAGAGTATGAAATGTTTGTGGGGTAAGGAGAAAACGCTGGTTACCAGCATTTTCTCCTTTCCCACAATGTTTTCAAAAGCCTTTTTCCTATAGCTCGTAAAAACATGGATTTGTTAGGTGAAGGTTTTAAAGCAACCAAAGATTGTACTGAAAGGGTAAACATGGTTAAAGAATGCTTGCAATGTTGTGTTACTGTTTAAAACCTAATTTGTTTGATCTGATGACATGTTAAAAGGGCCAGTAAGATAAGAAGGGAAAACATTACCATTCTCCATAATGGGCAGAATTTTGACAGTGAATCTATGAGACATACTTGACAATTAAGCTGAAATATTTACATGCACAGTGAGGCATGAAGAGTCCATTGGAGAAGGAGCTAATGGGGGAGGGAGCAGGAGATGGGGTTGGTCTCCAATGGAAAATTTTGAGAATTTATATACAAAATGGTGGGTTCTAGCATGTTTTTGAAAGCATTTTCCTTGTAATAATTTGTCACTCATCTTTTGATTAAAGAAAAATCACGGTTTCATCCTTTCATATATGCATGTGCGTATTGCACGTAATGGGCACTTAATGCCCTTGCTTGGTTCCATTAGTACATACCAATGAATTTTGTTTTTCTGCCATTAATTTCGCTAAGTTGTAACCATGTATATGCAAGAACTACTTTTTCACTCTCCCAACCCACCAACCCCATCAGACTGCACTCATGTTGTTGGCCGCTAGATAACAATATGCATCTTTAGTTGCTAAGTCTTATTATTGCCAGTCTGATAGTTATCTCCCCTTCCCTGCCTGCCAAAAAAGAAGAGGAGGGGTCAAATCTGGTTTAATGCCCCATAACCCTTTACCACACAATCCCAAGGTTTTATATAACGACCCTGAAGAGAAAAGCTTTTGAAAACATTATGAGAAAATGCTGGTTACCAGCATTTTCTCCTTTTCCCACACATGTTTTCTACCCTATCAAAGACAGAAGTCATCATTTACTCTACAATAAATTTGTCGTCTGCAGATGTTTTCAATTTGGTCAGAACCTAAATTTTGTCCTTTGGTAAAGAGTTAAGATGACAAGGGAGAGATGTTTGGAATCCAAGATACAAGACACCTTACATCCTGTCTATTTGAGGATCCATCCTGGGTGGCAGTTAATACAAACAAAGTCCTTGCTTAATTGAACTGACCTTACACTAAGGTCATTTTACCTTACAAATGTGACATTTTACACCCTGGCTGCAGACAGGTGTTTGTGTGGAAAGGGGTAAAGTTTCTGGAAATATACAATTGGTGCTTTTCTGATATTGTTTTAGCTCTTTTATCGGACAGCAAAATGTGAAACTTGTCTAAAATGATCACATTTGCAGATGACAAATTAGACGTGACTCAAATATTGAGATTTATCTTGGAAATGGTAGAAAACACAGTAGATAAAGAAGAAAATGCTGGTTACCAACATTTTCTCCTTTTCCCAAAATGTTTTTCTATCCTTTCATTTGAGCCACATTTATTTTGTCGTCTGCAAATGCTTATAATTTGGACAAGTCTAGAATTTATTGGTAAACGGTTAAGGTTAAAAGTGATTATTGCAAAAATTCCCCTTTAGAGTCAAAATTAACAAAAAATACAATATAATGTACATAATGTATAGTACATATATAATTACAATGTGTTGAGTCATAACATTATTAGCTTTCAAATAAAGTACCTGTTTGTTAATGTATTAAAAGTTATCTCCCTTGAAACTTTTTCGTATAAAATGCTACGACAAAAACATTTTTGAGTGAAAAAAAAATGGGGCTAGACATTTTTAATATTAATCCTTAGAGTGCCGAATAAACCCAACACGCATTTTCAGTCCAGAAATACTGGTGAGATCCAGTACAGGGCAAATCACTGGTTGCTTTTTTCTATACTTTTTCAGCGAAGCAGGCAGTATAGATTTTAGATCAGACTGCACAATGTGAAAAGGGCTTGAGGGGTTAACTTATACTTGACAATTACAAAGCAAGTTTCAAGCCCTCTATATCTATAATTTTACAAATTGGGCTACTGAACTTTGCAAATCAAGTATCAGATAGTTTGTTTCTTAGTGTTATTGTTAATAGCCAATCAGAAATTTTGATACTTTCTAGTATGTAGTATAAGACAAAGAATGCAGTTCCTATTCTTTATATCAGACTTCGTCGAATTTTCAAGATTTTTTTTTCTAAATTTCAAAGTCACACAATTTCTTATTGGCTGAAACCAAATGGTTTAGCCAATAAGAAATTGTGCTACTTTCTAAATCTAGAATAAGATTAAGAAAGCAGTAACTGTTTAGAATAGTGGATGATTACAGGCCCTTGTTAAAGTTTTCAAGAAGCAGTCATGAAAAAGATAAAAACTAAGTTGTAGAAATTACAATTGCTGTAAAATAAACAAGTTATAAACATAAAAGAATTTCAGGTGAAAAGATTCAAATTGTTTATATAGGGGGTCAAACTTAACATTTTCCCAAGTGACAAATTTTAGACTTTTCGAAGTTATGGGCATCATTTTGCAGGTGACAAGTTTGAAATGAAAATTGTCTGAAAGGGTAGAAAAAACATTGTGGGAAAAGGAAAAAATGCTGGTTACCAGCATTTTCTCCATTTCCCAAAATGTTTTCAAAGGCTCTTCATCATCTGCAGAGTTGTTAAAACACACTGGATTGTTAATGGTAAAGAGTTAATATAAAGAACATAGCACATTAACAAACATTTATGACAGAATTTGGCAGGTGCTTGAAGTTTAAGTGCCCGCTGTTCTGTTGATATTGTAAAGTGGATTTAATTTATTGGTGAACAATAAAACTTTGATGTTAAACGTTACAAAATTACAAAGTCATAAAAAAGTAAGATTTAGTGTAACATGTTGTTAATAATTCAAATTGAAGGTTTAACCAGTACATAATTCATTGGCCGGTTTTAATCCATTATTATTACCTTTAGACGTTTTGGAACACTTTCTGTGCTACAGTACAGTTACTATTTATTGGAAGCTGCTCGAAAGCGGCTTCCAGTAGGAATGTACCTAAACTATTTACCATGTAGATGATCAGTAATTATTCGATTGGTCATTATTTTTGTAAAATTTCTAATAATGTTGTGTTGTTGTGACAGATTTACTCCACATGACTCTTTCTTAAATATTCCAACAGACCTACAATAAATTCAAACCAGGTTTTCTTGCAATATATAGTTCATTCCCAAATGACAATAAAAAATACAGAAAGATAAACATCCTTTAACTGGCTAGTCCCTCGAAGTTTTCAAACATATAGGATTCCTTCTATTTTCCCAAACGAAGTTGTTATGCTTTCCGTTTATCACAAGCTTTTCCACCTCTCAATGGTTTTCGCATTTGTCTACTTTTTTACAAAACAAAATAATGATGATTATGATTTAGAGAGCATCTTAGAATATGATAATCAGAAGCAATTTTATGTCCAAGTTTTTCATCCAATCTTAATTTGTAAAGGATAAAACGGCGGTTAACCTTTGATCAAGGTATAGACTGGTTACCTCCCTACACAAGAGGCGTCTACATCACCTATTTATAGAATACTTGCTAAAAGATAACCCTTTTTCTTCCCTTCGTCTACACATTAGCCCAATGGATTTTTGTTACATGAAACATCTGCGTTATGAGACCTGTAAAATTAAGCATTTACTGTATTGTGTGTCGAAGCTGTTATGATCAGACTGTATGTGCTGAACGGTATGGTCCTGATCTACAGAATCCTTGAAACCAGGCCTGCTTGAAACATGACGTATGGATCGTGATGTACATTGACTACAGTAATTATCATGGTGGTGCCTGGTGCTCTAAGGGCTGAAGCTGCTTGAAAATGACGGAAATAGATGAAGATCAGACAGCACATAGCCCGTGTAATATTTTTTTTAATATTTTACAAGATATTTCGTAAACATAAAAGAAAATCTTGTTTGTTTTCCTTACTCAGTGTATTTATTGCGTTGTGTAGTCGAAGGGTTAAAGTTATTACAGAACCTATTACTGTGAATATACAACTTTTTACGGTCGCTGCTGGTCAAAGGTTTAGAATAGCTCTTGAAATTTACATTAGAAGTTTTACACTAGGTATGTACAAGGCCTATGCAGAAAATGGTTCAAACTACTGTTTATTAAACGAAATACATGTATGTATAGTAATAGTTATTATGTTGTGTTTGAATAGATCCAGATCTTTAAACACTTAAAAAATGTTGGGGGTTTTGTGTGTGTGTGTGGCTGCCATTTCAGGAATAAAAGAAACGTGGTTTGTGCCAACTGTGCAGGCTATGATCAGAATAAT
The DNA here is from genome assembly GCA_946811185.2 of Hippopus hippopus. Taxonomy (NCBI): domain Eukaryota; kingdom Metazoa; phylum Mollusca; class Bivalvia; order Cardiida; family Cardiidae; genus Hippopus; species Hippopus hippopus. The sequence goes on along the minus strand of OX328100.1, from coordinate 15,288,713 downwards.
TTTGGAAATGCCATGCAAAAGTTTTTGTTTCTAGAGTAGAAATGTAAAGATTCACTGTGTTACAAGCATGCTAAGATACTTTTTGACAAGCAAGATCATCTTTTAGAAAAAAGTTGTTGAATATTTTCTTTTTTTCTGCTGTAAAAAAAAAAATGAAACACAAAGGAGAGATCACTGATAAAAATCGTAAATACATGTAAACATCATATGTAAATAAAGATCTTAATATCACTGAATAATTCTGTAGTATTGCCTTTGATGCCGCTACAGAAGTTTCCTCTCTAAAATCATTTAATAAACGGAAAATGCTGTATTTGAATGCGCCATTTATCCATTTTCAAATTTCCGATGCTTTTACGTGTGTGTGTGTGTGTGTGTGTGTGTGTGTGTGTTTTTTTTTTCCAAATAAACATCACTTTATAATAATAATAATTTGTAACAAAATTATTTAAGATTCCTCTTTGAACTTATTTTTTTTTTTAGAATTAGAATACATGTACATATTTTTTTCTGTTTCCTTTTTCCTTGCATTTTAGTACCATTTGTCATGATTTTCCGTTGGACGGGGGTGGGGGTAAAAACAGATACAAAAAATGTAATCACAATTTCTCAAGAAAGTCAATATTTCTGAAATTGTCCACCAAAAGATTGCGGCTTCTATGATGCTATGCATCATAAATTTGTCTTGTTAACTCTTTGGTAAACAACAAAATTTTGGACTGGACCCAATCGAAAGTATTTGCAAAAGACAAATGTAACTCAAATGACGATTTCTGTATTTGGTGGGGGTAGAAAACATTGTTGGAAAAGGAGTAAATGCTAGTTATCAGCATTTTCTACTTTTCACACAGTGTTTTCAAACTCTGACTTGTCTTTCAGGGTCATTAAAACTCGGGTTGTGTGGTGAAGGGTTAACATAATACATGTAATTATATACCTTTAGAGGGCTGAAATACTGACATGAACATTTGCACTTTGTTTCAAGGTTATTTTGACCAGAATATGTGACAAAATTCAGGTTCAAGGTCAGACTGCACATTCGGAGGAGTGTGACCTTGACCTACATTGTCCACAAAACCATCCAAAGTGGAACTTGGAACTCTAACCCATTACCACACGATACTGATTTTTTACAACCCATTAAAAGAAGGCTTTTGAAAACAATGGAAAAAATGCTGGTGACTAGCATTTTCTCCTTTCCCCCACAGTGCTTTCAACCCGTACTATGATCTGTGAAACACTTGGAGACTCGGCCTCATTATTAGTAAGTTTGTCATTTTCCCCATCTTACTACTGACTTTCCTCTGTACATGTCTTACTGGGATCAACAGTGTTTTCCCGAGAAAGACTTGATATGACCGAAAAAATGTTGTAAGTGGAGATAACTCTTTACCACACAACAAGATTGAAGACTTTCCCAAATTCAAAGCTTTTCCAGATGACAAAATAATTGTTACTCAAAAGTAGAAATTGGCTCTTGGAAGGGTAGAAAACATTGTGGGAAAAGGAGAAAATGCTGGTTCCCAGCATTTTCTCCTTTTCCCACAATGTTTTCAAAAGGCTTCTTCCTTGGGGTTGTTAAAACTTGGGATTGTGTGGTAAAGGGTTAAATGCAGATGCTTTCTGATGCATGTGTTGCAGGTAATTGTTAGAGTTGGTCTTTATGAGATTATTGGGTAATTTGTAGGAGTGTATTAAAAAATCCCAGACATAATTGAGAGAAGATTGAGATTTCAGATAAGGGAATTAGCAAACAATAAATATCTTAACCCATAACTCTTTATGATAAATCATATGTTTAAACCACCCTGATGAAGGGTAGGCTTTTGAAAACATCCAGGCTACCAGTATTTTCTCATTTTACCACTATTTTATTTATCCTATCACAGACAAAAATCATCATTTTATCCATAATTTACATGTCATTTGCTAAATGCTTCCTTTGAAGAGGATTTGTAAATTTCTTTCCTCTGGTAAAGAGGTAAATTGCTAAGGAATAAAAGAACATTTTATTTACATGTATATAACAAAATATAGCAAGTGATTAGTCAGCTTTCCATTATGAAGAAGACAGCATAGAGTCAATATCAAACTGCACACTCTGTGCAGCAAAAGCAACTTGAGTTTTGAAAGGCACTCTCAGGGTTAAGACTTTGTGATAATCTACACATTCTTTACTTGGAGAGTTCCAAGGGGAGCAGGATGGCTCAGTAAGTTGTTGACATATACTACTCAAAATTTGATAGTGTCATATGAAATTTTATATGAAATTACACACAGATTTGGTCACTGCTGTTGATGTATGATATACTGTCACAATGGCATGCAGTCAGACACAAAACACATTTTGCACGTCATTTCATGGCAGTAGACAAGCGTGCTGCCTTACGTTTCTTGCGTCCATGTACACTTTGGTATTTTAGCTCCAACACGCATGTTGGCTACTGTTGAAGATTTTAGACTTTCAAATCTTCTTGCATTATGTTTATCGCTAACAGTGCCTCCTCAACACTGTAGACGTCGTTTGACTACCGAGCAATTGGGCAGATGCATCGGAATGCTTGAATCTGGTGTCACACAATGTAACGTGGCCGATGCACTTAACGTGAGCTAAAGCGTTGTTAACAGGGCGTGGAACCGACGTCAAACGTTTGCTACAGCAGCATATAGTCATGGCGGAGGGCGCCAGAGGTCGACTACAGAAAGACAAGACCGCTTAATCACCATTCAGGCACGACGTCATCCTTTCTGCACATCCATCACCCTGCGAAATGACCTGGACGCCTCTGGGGTGAAAGTATCCACCCAGACGATACGGAATTGTCTGCATAGTGTTGACCTTTACTCCAGAAGACCATGCATTCATATGCCACTGACAGCACATCACCGGCAGGAACGTTTGGATTGGGCTGAAGATCACATCACTTGGTCGGATGATGATTGGGCTCCAGTTCTCTTTACTGACGAGTTTCAATTTTGTTTGGACTTTACTGACAGGAGGCAACAGGTGTGGCAAAGAGAACGTGAGCAATTTCATGATGCCAACATCAGCGAAAATGACCATCATGGGGGCGGATCAATTATGGTCTGGGGAGGCATAAGTAGGAACGGAAGAACGGACCTGCATATTCTAGAGGAAGGGACGATAACTGGTGTACGGTACAGGGATGAGATCCTCAATGTGTACGTAAGACCATACGCTGGTACTGTTGGTGATGACTTCATCTTAATGGACGATAATGCCCGTCCTCATCGGGCTAGAGTGGTGAACCAGTACCTAGAGCAGGAGACCATCAACCGGATGGACTGGCCTGCGCGTTCTCCGGACCTAAACCCGATCGAACATGTGTGGAACATTCTGCAGGTGGCCATTTCAGACCATATGGCACAACTGTCGACTTTAGAAGAGCTCAGGAATGCTCTTGTTGAAGAATGGAACAACATTCCCTTTGAAAGCATCCGGGTTCTTATTGACAGTATAAGTCGACGTTGTCAGGCTGTCATCCAAGCAAAGGGAGGCCATACCCGTTATTGACATTAACTGTAGTTATGTAATCGAAACAACAGCGTTGGTTTTCCCTTTATCATTATTAAATTTCTTTGTAATGAAATGCAATTTTATCCTGTAATGCAAATTTCCACATTAAATGTCGACACAAAATCAAGTGTACATGAACATGATCTACATTTGACTCTTAATGATATTGTATGCTATCAAACATTAAATTTGAGTTTACTCCATTCTAACGATGTGATCCCTATCAAATTTTGAGTAGTATAGATGGCATGTATACTATGGGTCTTGAGTTTGAACTTTGCCAAGCTCTTTTCAAGAATTATTAATTGTCAAATTCTACAAAGGAGCTTTCAGGTGAGTTCTTACATCATGAGTTAACCCTTTATCACCCAGTCTCTGAGTTTTAGCAACCCTGAGGAAGATGGCTTTTGAAAACATTGTGGGAAAGGGAAAAAAGCTGGTAACTAGCATTTTCTCCTTTTCTCACAATGTTTCCTTCTATTTCAAAGACAGAATTAACAATTTTGCCAATAATCGCCAAGAAATGCTTTCAAGTTAGACAGGTCTAAACTGTTATTGTGTGGTAAAGAATTCATGAGATATTATTTGAGACCAATGTTTAGAACTGTTACAAGATGATATGAATGAATCTAGGAAATAAAAGAAAATTTTAGAGTAAGGAGTTGTTTGACCCATTTTTTAGCATGAAAACGGTTTGGTGGTTACAGAACAAGGGAAATAGATAGAAGCATATTCGGTTTTGAATTCTCATCAGTATCATGTATGAATTATAAGTAGAGTACATGACCTCCTTAAAGTAAAATAGTCATTGGGCTTCACATGATATGGTCTTTCATCTAAATGATAGAATAAGTGACAGTTGACATTTTAGTTCGGCTGTTTTTGAAGAAAATGTCACGGTATTCTAGTAGTCCTGATGTCGTCTGAGTCTGCTTGGTCTGCATTGTCTTGCAAAAACTATGACAGTTTTTTAATGTCTCTTGTTATTATTACAGTTATTTACTGCAAACTTGGACTAGTTGCTAACTTTCAAAAGGGGAACCCAAACATTAGGTAAGGTATTTTTGACACAGTTATGCTCCTTTGTCAACTTGAAACTTTTATTGAAAATCAAGCAACTGCAGTGGAGCATTGGCAGCCACATGTGTTGCTCTTGTTTGAACCTTCACCAATGCAAGCTATGTGGTGCTCCCAGGACAACTCGGTTAGCTCATGAAAATATTATATTAGTAGAACAACAAGCTACTAACACTGAAATAAGAATTTTTTTTTTTCACAAAGATTAGAAATCTTGTTACTCTTATTCTAATGACAAAATTTTGAAACTGTCCAAATTGAAAGCATTTCACAGACGACTTAACAAATGTAACTCAAACATTGAAATTTAGTTAAACAAGGGTAGAAAACATTGTGGGAACAGGAGAAAATGCTGGTTGCCAGCATTTTTTTCCTTTTCCCGCAATGTTTTCAAAAGCCTTCTTTGTCAGGTTTGTTAAAAGTCAGGACTGTGTGGTAAAGGATTAAGTGTCAGAAGATTTTTTAAGTCGTCATAGCTGATGAAGACCATTATAGTTCTTAACTGTACAACCTTGAAGGCATTAGATCATGATATGTCAGGTGCTTATTTTTTGTTATATACTCAAAGAGCAGCTTCAAAACAAGCATTCCTATGAAAAAGAGTCAAATTACAGTTCTATTCATGTGACATAATGTAAGAACTTTGAGAAGTAAGCCATTATGTGTCGTTATCTGTCTTTGCATCAAACAAGTGCTGTTGTTTTCAATTGAAAGATTGTTAGGGGCGCAAAATGGTAGCCCCGGGTCATTACCCGTAAATAGAAATCTTCTAAACCATTGCCTGTGTAACTGTATAATTAGAAAGAAGTAATCAAGTACTTTGGGATTTTTTTTTGTAAACAGGTCTCCTTTAAACAAAAATTGTCGAACTCGATCAGGAATTATTAGTCTGTGCTTATGTTATATTTGAAATAAATAGTTTCCTACACAGTGGATAGAGTGAAGTTGGTGATCTGTTTATAAAGACTGAAATGGATTTTAAAGCTAATGTTTTAAAGAAGTCTTATTTGTGTTATATATTTAAGTTTGTTCAGGATGAGACACTCATTTAGTAGAAGCAGGTAAGTCAAATCCAGTTCAAAATGTATTAACCCTTAAACTGCTAAAGAAATGAAACGAAAATTTCCACTCAGTGGTAATAACCCAAATATTATGGTTTCAAAGTTGATTTCACTGGGAAAAAATACCATATCAGACAGTGTAGATTCAAGATCAGACTGCATGTTTTGTGCCGTCTGATCTTGATCTACCATGATTGCAAAATTACCCCCAAGTCTGGCTCAGCAGCCCAAGGGTCAACAAAGCACCAATGGTACACTTTACTTAACCTTTGTAGTTTTGAATCTGGTGATAACACATGGATCCGTGAAAATCAATATTTGACCAATCAGGTCATCGCATTTATTTTATCCGATGCGTAGCCTTGTTGTCTGCTATTTCGGCTCCCAAACAAACGACCGTTAACGTTGGAGAGGTGTGATAGTACTTATTTATTTTGTGTTTTAAATATTTGAATTTAAGATAAAGTTTAAAATATGTGCTTTGCGAACGTGTATCGCTGACGTGAGATCACGCATAGGCTGTAGACAAGTTTGAATTATGATAATGACTGACGAATGAGACATTTGCAAGTTCTGATCAGCGCTACATTACACAATGGATTAATTAAAGCTGTAGTTTTTTCCCATCTTGAAGATTCTGAAAGAGACAAAAATTGTTTTTAAGTGGAAAACAAAGGTAAAATCATAAATTTATGAATTACTAATAAAAAGAAAATACGTTTACTTGAATATCTAACCTTGTTCAATAACCTCTGCACATCCAAAAAGTGGCACTTGTCATCAATGTTTCAATTTGACGTTAATCTTAATCCGTGGTGCGTGAAGAACATGCTGAATGTGTAGATATAGATCAGATTGCAAATAACATGCAGTTTAATCTTGGATTAAAACTTTTTGCTATTTACAATAAGCATACTGACGTGAATCCCTTACTACATATTCCTCACTAAAAGTAGATTTCAATTATAACAAAAAAAGTCTAACTTCAATTCTGTACTGGTGGAAGTTTAGCTCAAAAGGCAACTTTTATTTATGGATTAAATAAACTTTTGACTTAGTCGTTTCAAAGTGGATTAGCACATCTGTCATTTCAAAGGGTGTGTCAGTAAACTGTTAAATTGATAGGAAGTGTGTTTGATTGCAAACCGATTTGCCGCACTAATCAACTTGACCACCCGTTGTCTTCAGTATATCATAAGATAAAACAAACTGCCGTCAGTGATATTAACAAGTTTGTTAATTGATAGCACACTTTTAAAATCATTTAACAACCCTTTTTTCCCTTAACCTGAAACTGAAATTTTTCACCTCCCTGTAGAATCAGACAATCTATAATTTTTTTCGAAATACTTTTATTTCAGTGTTATTCAACTGAGTATGATGTTGAGACGACTTAACTAGCCTTACGAAAACAATGGGTATCTGTAATTCTTTATTCTGTGGCAAAACGGAGGATTGTTGAGGTGATTCTTTCTTTCTCAATGAAGTTCAAAACTTTGCGAAAGCAAGTAGATCTATTACATAGTCCGTAGTCCCCGTAATTCGCACTTTTAGTACATATCCTTGTGTAAATTAGTTCAATGATCTTTGGATTTCTGACCAAGAATTCATCATGGGCAGAAACATGTGATAGAAATATTTTTCTGGAATTTTATTGAGAGAAACAGTCATGACAGCACGATTTAAGTAGCCTATCTGCTATACTGTATATGTGTTTACTGTGGTTGTTTGGGAGCCCTTGGCAACAGTAATCAAGGAAGTCGGTTTATCTGATCACCACAGATCCATGTATTGGTGTAGATCAAGATAATAGGATCTGGCATAGTTCCTCAGTGTTATAAATGCAGTAAGATTTTTAGGATGCAGGGTTAATCCAGTCAGAACAGCCCCATGTTTTTATGACGACAAGAGAGAAGGCTTTTGAAAACATTGTTGGAAAAGTAGAACAAGAGGGCCATGATGGCCCTGAAGTCACTCACCTGAGCCTTTTGATCAAACATGACCCATATCCAATCTCTTCAGAGATATTAAGACAAACACTCTGACAACCACTCATTAGTATTGGGCTTACAAATATGGCCTCTACAGTGCACACAAGCTTTTTCTAGAATTTGTCTCAGCGGCCTACTTGACATGTAGAAATTATCCAGACATACATTCTGACAAATTTTCATGAGTGAGAGAAAATGTGGCCTGTAGGGTGTATAAAAGGTTTTTCCGAGATTTGACCTAGTGACCAAGTTTTTTGTCCAAAATGACCCATATTCATACTAGTCTAAGATATTATCAAGATAAACATTCAAAGCAAATTTCAAGATTATTGGACTGAAAATGTGGCCTCTAGAGCATACACACGAATTTTCAAGGATGAAACTTGGTGACCTAGTTTTTATTCCACGTGACCCATTTTCAAACTCATGAAAGATATCATCAGGACAAACATTCTAACAAAAGTTTAAAGAATATTGGACTGTAATTATAGTACAAAAGGTTTTTCCGAGATTTGACCTTGTGACCTAGTTTTTTATCCAACATGACCCATTTTCATACTAGTCTAAGAAATTATCAAGACAAACATTCTGACCGAATTTCAAGATTTTTGGACTGAAAATTTGGCCTCTAGAGCTTACATAAGGTTTTTCTAAGATTTGACCTGGTGACCTAGTTTTTGACCTGACATGACCCATTTTCAAACTCATCCAAGCTATCGTCATGACAAACATTCTGACCAACTTTAAAGAGCATTGGACTGAAAATGTGGCTTCTGGAGCATACACAAGTTTTTTTTCAAAGATTTGACGTAGTGACCTAGTTTTTGACCCGACATGGCCCACTTTCGAACTCATCTGCGATATTATCAAGACAAATATTCTGACCAAATTTCAAGAGTATTGGACAGAAAATGTGGCTTCTGGAGCATACACAAGGTTTTTTTAAGATTTGACCTAGTGACCTAGTTTTTGACCCGACATGGCCCATTTTCAAACATGTCCGAGATATTATCAAGACAAACATTCTGACTAACTTTCAAGAGTTTTGGACTGAAAATGTGGCCTCTAGAGCGTACACAAGGTTTTTCTAAGATTTTACCTGGTGACCTAGTTTTTGACCTGACATGGCCCATTTTCCAAGTCGTCCGAGATATCATCAAGACAAACATTCTGACCAACTTTCAAGAGTTTCGGACTGAAAATGTGGCCTCTAGAGCATACACAAGGTTTTTCTAAGATTTGATCTGGTGACCTAGTTTTTGACCCGACATGGCCCATTTTCAAACTCGTCTGAGATAACATTCTGACCAACTTTCATGAGTATTGGACTGAAAATGTGGCCTCTAGAGCGTACACAAGGTTTTTCTAAGATTTGACCTGGTGACCTACTTTTTGACCCGATATGGCCCATTTTCAAACTCATCTGAGATATCATCAAGACAAACATTCTGACTAACTTTCAGGAGTATTGGAAAGAAAATGTGGCCTCTAGAGTGTACACAAGGTTTTTCTAAGATTTGACCTAGTGACCTAGTTTTTGACCCGACATGACCCATTTTCAAACTCGTCCGAGATATCATCAAGACAAACATTCTGACCAAGTTTCATGAGTATCGGACTGAAAATGTGGCCTCTAGAGTGTACACAAGGTAAAAGTTGACGCTGGACACAGCACGATCACAATAGCTCACCATGAGCACTTCGTGCTCAGGTGAGCTAAAAAACTGGTAGCTGTTCTTGCATTTTATATGCTTTTGGCACTTCTAAATTTTGAATTTTCCTGACAAACTACATGCACATTCGTAGGTGAAGGCACCTGCTCCTGACAAAGCCAAATCAACCTGATTTGTGACTAGTAATGAAGCAGTAACTTACAAGCCATAGTCAAGTCAGGTGAAATTCTTTATTTGATAGGAAACATAAATTTTTACAAAGTTTTATTATGCCTTGTCAAAGGCACAACATGAATACAAACGACACTAAATCCTGAGATGATAGACTTTCCTTGTAATATCCATAAATAGAAATCAGTTCATGTGGCGGGGTGGACCAATCAAATTATGCATGAGATTTGACCCTCATGATGTTTACATTGATTTTCATTGGTCAATAATTTGTATGATGTTCTGAGCTAAAATATGATTGCTCTAGAGTCAGAGAGTAAAAGATTCACTGACACAGACACTGGATAAGAGCATAGGGTTTGATAAAAGTAAAGAGATCAGTCCAAAATATTTGACCAGAAATTCACATTGCAAACCAGTGAAGAATGAAATAATCCATAATATTAGTCACATAAAATGTATGATCCTACTTTTATAGTGATATCAGTATTGGCTTATAATAGCCGGGATCATAAATAAACTCTTTACATGCCAAGTGACAAAGAAAAGCTTTTGGAGGCATTGTAGATTAAGATCAGAATGCACAGTGTGCAGTCTGATCCTTGATCATCACTGTCTGTTATCTTTGAGAGATATTCTTGTCAGAACACCTTGAAAGAAGCTTTTAGTTGGTTTTGCTTACTGACTGAAAAACACATTGTTTTGCTTGGTGGTCCAAGAGTTAATGTCATAAATATGGGGGTCAGTATATTATTGTGGTTTATGCATAAATTATTTACCCCTTTTCTCACACAAATTCAGTAAATGACATCATTTGCTGTCTCTTTATCTCTTTCCCTCATGTAGAGTAATGATTTTCCTTCTGGAACATTGCAGTGATGTCTAAAATCATTGTGAAAGATTGAGGCATTGCCTGATATTTTGTTTCTTTTTTTTTTTAAATGGCTAATACTAAGTTTGGTATTCTCTCAAAGAGTCAATGATCCAAAGTTATCACAAAAAAAATGATGGATCAGTGTTGCTGAAATCATATTGGTCATATAATAGTAATGTTATTGTTGATAATTATGAGACATTTACTTTTTGCCACACAATCCCAAGTTTTAATGACCCTCTGAAGAATAAGGCTCTTGAAAAAATCGTGGGAAAAGGAAAAAATGCTGGTAACCAGCATTTTCTCCTTTTCCCACAATGTTTTCTACCCTATCAAATACAGAAGTCATAATTTGAGCTACATTTATTTTGTTGTCTGGAAATGCTTTCATTTGGTCTAATCCGAAATTTTGTTGCTTGGTACAGAGTTAACTCTTTCACTATTAAATATCTGATTTACATTTCTCCATCGATCACAAATACAGTTCCACTGCAAGTTCAAGGGACAGTTCAGTCATAATCTAGAATAAAATAGTGGACAATAGAGGTTAGATATCAGACTGCACATTGTGTGTTACTTTCTAAACCAGATGGCTTAGTGAATCTAGAAATTGTGTTACTTTCTTAGTTTAGAATTAGACTATGAGTGCAATTTCAAAAGGTTTGTGAAATTACATTGGGTCTCTGAAATTTCTTTGAACTTTACCTGTATTCATTGTTAAGAAAGTACACCATGCAAATGACTTTAAAGCATTAGACAGTCAATATAGACATATATGCTGTCACAGGTTTCTTCTCATATGGATTGATTTTGCTTGGTTTCCATGGTGACTTAATTAACAGGTAAGGATTTGGGCTCGGTCTCTGATGCCTAATCATTAATATCCATGTAGTGTACATGGATACATAGTTCAATTTGGAGTAGTTTCTGGTTTAATTAACATGGAGGATAATAGCAATTAAGGATTCTCAGGTAAAAAGTTTTAAGTGCTCTTGTAAAATTTTGCAGTAAATGACCTTTTATCCTTTACCAAACAGTCCTGTGTTTTAACGATCCTGAGAGAGAAAGCATTTGAAAATATTGTTGGTAAAGGAGAAAATGCTGGTGACCAGCATTTTCTCCTTTTTCCCACAATGTTTTCTACCCTGTTAGAGTCAGGTTTTATCAACTGAAATTGGGCGAGTTTAAAATTTTGTTGTTTGGTAAAGGCTTAACTGATCTTTACTGAACAAAAAAAGTTTGGTCTTGACTAAAAAGTATTTGCAGATGACAAATTTAATGTGGCTCAATAAATGATTTTTGTCTTCGATAGGGTAGAAAACAAGGTAACCAGCATGTTTTCCTTTTCCCACAATGTTTTCAAAAGCCAGTCTTCCAGGGTCATGAAAAGTCAGGATTGAATGGTAAAGGGTTAATGTATTACATTGTGAAAAGAAAGGGAAATTTTGGATTATATAGGCCTCAAAATATATCTGGTTGATTTGATAAGAAAGATTACATAATGTATTTAAATTTGGACAGTCAGATTAATTGGATTGTAAATATAACTGGGGTTCAAGAATTTTGATTAAATTGGACAATTTTCAGATTCTGTTATAGATCCTTATTCACTTATAAATTGTTAACTGGTCTGTTATGATGAGCCAGATGTGAAATTGTTCTAGAAATTATTTTGCAGTCTGATTAAAGGACTTTGGCAACTGATGCTTTCAAACACATGTTTACATGTACTTTCCATCCATTACTGGTCTTTTTTCGTAAGTTCATCCAGCCAATCATTTCAAAAAAAGCCATTGCTTAGCTAGAAGGCAATGTTGACAAATTTCATGGATGTTTGTCACATACCATTGGTTGTTGGTCCAATTCTATTGGCTGTCGCTGACTGAAATGAAACAGCCAGGTTCAATGACCAAAAGAAGCAGAGTGTTGAGTGTGACATTTAGTGCTGTTGTGGACTGTATAAACCGTTAGATTCACTTGTTAGATTTATCTTTGAAAGGTTAGAAAACTGTGTGTGAACAGGAAAAAATTTGTCTTTGAAAGGGAAGAAAATATTTTGGAAAAAGGAGAAAATGCTGGTAACCAGCATTTTCTCTTTTTCCCACAATATTTTCAAAAACATTCCTCCTTAAAGTGGTTAAAACTTAGGATTATTTTGTAAAGGATTAAACCTGTAGGGTTGGTACTCAGAGGTTAACTCAGAATTGTCTCTATCAGTATCCACTACATCGGTTTAGTATAGAGATAACTGATTTTAGGAGTTGAATACCTCCCATGTACCTGTGCCCTGCGCTGACAGGAACATAAGGGTAAAGTGGAGATAAACTGAAGTATGTAGGTAGGATTACAGTTTGCTACACAGGGACAGTTCAAATTCTTAACCCTTAGGCAGCTAAGCCCGACTCACTGACCTTTTGCAGACAGTGTAGATCAAGATCAGACTGCACAGAACGTGCAGTCTGATCTTGGATCTACACTTTCTGACATAATGAGCTTTCTTTGACAATCAAAACTTTTAAATCGTCATCTACGGGGTTTCACCGTTGGCTGGAAATCTTTATTTTAGTTTGTTCAGCAGCTTAACCCTTTACCAAACAATCCCTGGTTTTTTAGACCCTGAGATAGAAGCCTTTTGAAAACATTGTGGGAAATGGAGAAAATGCTGGTAACCAGCATTTTCTCCTTTTTCCGCAATGCTTTCTGTCCTATCAGAGAACTCGCACTTATTTGCACCAATGTTTAACTTGTCATCTGTATATGTTTTAAATTTGAAAGAGTCTAAAATATGTTGTTTGGGAAAGGGTTAACTCTTTACCAAACGACAAAATTTTAGACTGGTCCAAATTGAAAGCATTTGCAGACGACAAAATTAACGTGACTCAAAAATTGAAATTTGTTCTGGTAGGGTAGAAAACATTGTGGGAAAAGGAGAAAATGCTGATTACCAGCATTTTCTCCTATTCTCACAATGTTTTCAAAAGGCTTCTTTTTCAGTGCCGTGAAAACCAGGGATTGTTTGGGAAGGGGTTTAGGGTTAAAATCAAGATATTAAACGATATTGTATTGACATTGCCTCAGCTCGCCCCATGTGTGGATACATAACATTTGGAATGCTTCTAAATTTGCATGGGATTATTTGCCGAATGCTTCACTGTGTTTAAAGATAAGAATTTCGAAAGTTTTGTGAAAGTGTTTTGTGCATATTGGATAAACATATCATAGGGGCTTCTTCCCACAGATTTGATTTTGATTTGATAGTGGTGAGAGCAGTTTGTTTACCTAGCTCTTCTTGTCGTCCCAGGTATAAATCATATGTAGAATCTAACTGTTAGAATTTTGTTTCATACATTTAACACTAACAAATGATAAAATTGTAGACTTGTCCGAATTGAAAGCATATGCAGATGACAAATTAAATGTGGCTCAAATGATGGAATTTGATAGGGTAGAAAACATTGTGGGAAAAGGAGAAAATGCTCGTTACCAGCATTTTCTCCTTTTCCCACAATGTTTTCAAGAGCCTACTTTTTCAGGGTCGTTTAAACATGGGATTGTGTGTTAAAGAGTTAATACACACATCAGAGCCCTAGCTTAGTACTGGTGAAACCCAGATTATGCATGGATATGTGAGCTGTTGTTGAGCTATGACTGAAATAATGTTAAAAGGGGAGTAAAACACCATTCATTCATTCTTTCATTCATTTTTTACCACACAATCTCATGTTTTAACAAACCTGAGGAAGAAGCTTTTTTTAAAACAGTGTGGGAAAAGGAGAAAATGCTGGTAACCAGCATTTTCTCCTTTTACAACAATGTTTTCTTCTTAAAGACAAATTCCATCATTTGAACCACATTTAAGTATTTGTCTACAAATGCTTTCAGTTCGGACATGGCTAAGATATTGGCAGTTGGTAAGGAGTTAACCCTTTAAACGCTTGAACTGACTAAGTTTTGCAAACCCGGCCAGATAGCTCAGTGGTTAGCGTATCTGACTTGTGACCTTGAGGTTTTTTGCCTCTCACCTGATGCATGTGAGAAAAGTAATCAGTGGCTTTTGAAAGAAAGTTGTGTTAGGTCTGGTGTGAGAAAGCCAGGAAACATATGGGTGCGTCTTTGACCACATGATATGACCTAAGCTGTTAAAATGGCTTTAAACTCCAATACAAACAAACAAACAAGAGTTTTGCACACAGTGGAGGTGTAAGATCAGGCTGCACAGAATGTATATATGGGCAGTCTGATCTTAGATCTACACTATCTGCTACCTTGAAATAGCAGTATTTGGGCTGTTATTCCTTACTGAAAAGGTCCAATTCATTGGGGGAGCGTTTCAACAGTTAACCCTTTACTGCACAATGCCGACTTTTAACGCCCCTGAGAAAGAAGCCTTTTGAAAACATTGTGGGAAAAGGAGAAAATGCTGGTAACCAGCGTTATCTCCTTTTCTTCTCAATATTTTGTACCCTGTCAAAGAATAATTGCACCATTTGAGCCACAAGGAAATTGTTGTCTGCAAACACTTTCAATTTGGACAAGGCTAAAATTTTGTCGTCCGTTAAAGGGTTAAACCTTACAAAACAAACCCGGCATTAAACAACCCTCAAGAAAACAGCTTTTGAAAACATTGTGGGAGAAGGAGAAAATGCTGGCAACCAGCATTTTCTCCCTTTCCACAATGATTTTTACTATTCTAAAAAAAAAATTCAATTTTTGAGTCAAATTGAGTCATGTTGTCGTCTGCAAATGCTTTCAATTTGAACACGTGTAAAATTTTGTCATTTGGTAAAGAGTAAAGCCTTTACCAAACAGCAAAGTTTTAGACTGTTTCATATTCAAACCGTTTTACAGACAACAGGCTGAAAATTGATAATATGATGGCTTTTTTCTTTGCTAGAAGTAAAAAATGCTGGTTATCAGCATTTCTTCTTTTCTGACCTTGTCTTCAAAAGCATTGTATCTAAGGATATGCTGAAAGTTAACCCTTTACCACACGAGAAAAATTCCGACTCATCTTACTTGAAAGCATTTGCAGATGACAATATCAATGTGGCCTAAATAATGGACTTTGTCTTTGTTAGAATAGAAAACATTGTGGGAAAAGGAGAAAATGCTGGTTACGAGCATTTTCTCCTCTTCCCACAATGTTTTCTAAGGTCCACCTTCTCAGAGTTGCTAAAAGTCTGCCTTGTATGGTAAAAGGTTAAACCCTGCATTATTACTTTATGATGTACATGGTTGATACTATTTTATGATGTGATGTGTCATGCAAACTTTTTGTCAGATATCGTACAAAAAGTTCAAAGAATAACAACATTTAGAATGATGTGATATTAACAATACATGACATAAATTTAGTACTTTTGGTTTATGTCATAATTAACATTTTTAAAAATTCTAATTGACCCAGTTTGACTGTATACCACATAATCATGAGATTTAAAGACCCTGAAGAAAAAAAGCCTTTTGAAAAAATCGTGGGAAAAGGAGAAAATGCTGATAAGCAGCATTTTCTCCTTTCCACACAGTGTTTTCTAACCTTCCTGAAGTGAATTTCAACTTTTTGAGTCACTTTTATTTTGTCATCTGCATACGCTTTCAATTTGGACCAGTGCAAAATTTTGTTGTTTGGTAAAGAGTTAATGTTTTACCAAATGACAAGAGTGTAGACTGTATAATCTTGAAAGCTTTTGCAGACAACAAACTAAAGGCTCAAATGATGGAGTTTTTCTGTGAAAGGGTACAAAACATTGATGGAAAAGCAGAAAATGCTGGTTACCAGCAAATTTGCTTTCTGAAGATAATGAGTTAATTCATGTCTGCTTTTGTAACAGTGTTTTTACAGGTACTCATTTATCAAACCCTTTGCCACACAAAATCTTGTGTTAATGACTCTGATGAAAAGCAGGGCTGAAAAATAGTCCAGGTCTGAGGTCCGGGACCTTCTGAAATGGAGATCGGACCTGCAGGAAAAAAACAAGATGAGGGTCCGATGGACCTGTCAAAATGGAGATGACAGACCTGTTCAGTCTTCTGAGTGAAAAGTCCGGTGCCCGAAAATAACTTCAGAAGGACATTAATTTAGAATAGTCATTCTAATGATAATTCAGGTCTGCTTGTTTAGGTCTATCTTCGTGTAAAAGTGAACTACTTCGAAAATTTTTCGTACGCCGGCCGCCCGAGAACACTGTCACATAAACTTCTTTAAGTCATTGTAATATCAACTGTTTTCCCTGGTTCCTGATTCGCCTACCATCAATAAACGGGTATAAGCAGTAAACCGGGTTAAAATCTACAAGTGATATTGTCTTTGCTTTTCGCTAAAACTTTATGAAAAAAAAATTTATTCAAACCTGGGTTTTCATCAAATATAAAACGGAAAACACAGGAAAAAAGTAAAACAGAGCTTTCAAAATTGGAGGAAGATAGAAATTATGAGAACAAAGAGCGGGTTGGGACCTTCCAACAACATGAATGTTGGTCGTGGGTTTCGTTCCACGATGCAACCGTTCAACTGAGTTGCTCCATAAGAAGACTAACACAATGATAAATATTCCAAATTGCAAATTTCATGTTGGTCCAAACAATAATGCTAACTGATTAATTGTTGAACATCTTTCTTCCACTCAAGCCATCAGAGTAAAAGCAAATTAAAATGGAAAGGGGTTTTTTGGGGGTCATCTCCTGAGGTAGGCCTACTACTACTCTGTACAATGACTGAAAAAAATAGCATGGACCTGCCCAAGTATACTTTGGACCTCCTGTGATAAGGGCCAAAAGTTCCTGGACCCAAATACTTTTATCACTATTTTTCAGCCCTGGAAAAGGTTTCTGAAAGCATCATGGGTAAAGGCATAAAGGCTGGTAACCAGCATTTTCTCTTTTTCGCAATAACGTTTTCTCCATCATTTCTAGAACAAACCCCATCACATGAGCGACATTTAATTCTACGTATGCAAATGCTTTCAGTTTGGAAAAAATCTGAAATTCTTTTGTCTGGCACTGAGTTAAAACTAGGTAATGATGATGTTCACTGTTTTGCAAGGACTTTCTCAAAGTTGTGTCCCAAAAAAATCATTTCAGGAGGTAAATGACCTAGGAAAAAGGTTTTTCTGTATTAACCCTACACTAAACAATTCCATTTTTTAATGAACCTGGGGAGAAAAGGCTTTTGAAAACATTGTGGGAAAAGGAGAAAATGCTGGTTACCAACATTTTCTCCTTTTTTTACAGTGTTTTCCATTATACCACAGAAAAATCATATCTTTTGATCAATCTTTCAATTTCGATCAGTCTAAAATTTGTCGCCTGGTAAAGTCAATAGTGCAATAAAATATGAAATAGAGCGTCTGATAATAAATTTCCGCATGTTTTTGCATCTAATTTGCATACAAATGACTGAAATGAAAGTTGTGTTTTCAAGCAAGATGATTGTACAATATTCTAAGACCATTTCTTTGAGCTATATAAGATGATGGCTTGTATAACTCTTTACCAGATACAAAATTTAATATTTGTGCAAATCAAAAGCATTTGCCGAGGACCAATGTAATAGGGCTGAAATGATGGGATTTGTTTTGAAACGGTGAAAATCACTGAGAAGGAGAAAATGCTGTTTAGCATTTTATGAAAATGCTTTAGAGTCTAAACTTTGTTCTGTTGTAAAGGGAAACAAGACTGAGGCAGTTATGTATGAGTTATGCTATTGCTTAATAATGTATGGTTAATTAATGAAATTAATAATGTTTTAACAAAAATTATTGTACATTACAAGCATAACTATATCTCCATCATTTTGATTCAACCCTTTGCCAGGCAATCCATGGTTTTAACGACCCTGAAGATGAAGCCTGTTGAAAACATTGTGAGAAGAAGAGCAAATGCTGGTACTAAACCAACATTTTCTTCTTTTTGCAACAATGTTTTCTGCCATATCAAAAAGGGTAATCATCATTAACCTTTTACCAAACAATCCCTGTTTTTAACGACCCTGTGGAAGAAGCCTTCTGAAAACATTGTGGGAAAAGGAGAAAATGCAGGTAACCAGCATTTTCTCCTTTTCCCACAATGTTTTCTACTCTTCCAGAGTCAAATTTCAATTTTTGAGTCATGTTTATTTTGTCGTCTGCAAATGCTTTCAATTTGGACAAGTCTAAAATTTTGTCGTTTGGTAAAGAGTTAAGCTACATTTGTTTTGTCATCTGCAAAGGCTTTTGATTTGGTCAAGTAAAAAATGTTATCTTTTGATAAAGAGTTAAGCCTTGGTCACACCAAGCTAATGGACGAGTAACGGATAGAAAATCATTTTATCCATTCGTATACGTTTTATGTCCGTTTCTTATCCGGTGAATCCGCTACTTGTCAGGCGATGTCCGTTCCGTCCGGTGGGAAGTTTTGAGCATGTTCAAAAATTTCCACCATACAAAACGGACAGAGACATGCATATGATAGACTTTGGATGCATCTGACAATTTATACCCTTGGCATGTCATGTGACCGGTACGTTCCTCGTACGTTGGTGTTCGGTACATTTCTGTTCATCATACGTTGGAAGAACGTTTTGTCCGGTTCTCATGCATTGTACTTCCGTTTTATCTGGTACAAGTCCCTTACTCGTACAGTGATATCCGTTAATAGACCGTTTATTATCCGGTACATATCCGGTAAACGTGCGTTTTTTTCTGTTATATGTGCGGTACTCATGCGGTCATTGTGTGGCTTCTTCACTCCACACATCGATCGAGTGAGCCTCGAGCGGCGAGGAGATGAATTTTGTCACCGGATAACCAAATTCTGCATGTTTTTGTCCGTTAACCGGTCTGACCAAGCCTTTAAACATTGTGGCAGTAAGAGGTCTTCCTCCAAATCTCATTTTGTTCAACTGCATACCAGATAACAAAATTTTGGACTCTTCCATTTTAACATTCTCATTTCCCAGCAATGTTTTCTACGTTTCCTAAAACAATTTCTGATATTTGAGTCACATATTTTGTCATTTGCAAATGCTTTCAATTTGGTCAAGTAAAAAATTTTGTCTTTTGATAAAGAGTTAAACACTATGTCTTTTTCATTATAAAATATTTTTGATCTATTGCTAAAAATATCTGTAACTTGACAAAAGAACAACACATGCAGGTGCCTACACTTGGCTGTAGGTGCTTTTTAGACATAGATGGATTTTCAGTGAAAATGCTAAGTAAAAAAAGGGACATAACTGTGTCAAACATTTTTTTATACGGGCGAAAGACCGCCTATAGGTTACACGTATGACGTCATATTCTCAACCCTGAAGGACCTTTTTTCCGCCATTTTGAATTTCTCCATATGTAAAAAAAGTTGGACTGTATCTGTACTTCAACTTCCTTGACAACCAGAAGGTTGGTTTATTGAAAGAAGAATTCAACACAGTCGGAGTAAATCCACAAGATTGAAATTAAATAATTTTTGTTAAAATTTCTTAGAATGAAGATGAAGATCTACAACTTTTCTCACTTGTTCGTGTATCATGACAAAAATATCCGAAAAATTATCAACATTGTAAATTTCAATGACGTATGAACTACGCAGTTCGACATTCTTGCTTTGACATCATTTTTCTGGTGTTTGGCCTTGATCCCGTTCGTCCTTTTGCAGTTTGCCCTATATCGTGTTCGTTTTGACTTATTCAACACCCTCACCGATGTTTTGTGTTATTTTCACACTTCGTTCACAAGGCTCATGAAAAGGTTACTTCTCTAGTGGTTATTTAATTAAAAAAAAGTATTGTTAATATTGTTGATTTTCAGAAAGCTGACATGATGACGAGGGATAGATAGTTGGGAAATATATACATGTAGAGGATTGGATAAAAGATATTTCTGGGATTTTGGATGACAGAAAGAGAAGAGATGCTTGATGTATTGATTTCTGTTGACCCAAGTCGTTTATTAGCTCTACTGGCTGAAAGCCAGCAGAGCCGTGGTATGGTTTCCGTCTGTCCGTCTGTCTGTTAGTCTTTTCTTGTTTACGCGATAAAGTCCGCATTTTGTGGTCAGATTTTCGTGAAACTTGCACAGTTTGTTTATTTTAACCCTAATGATTTCGAAAAAAAAAATCCAACAAACAGTATAGGAAGAGTAGCCATTTCAAGTTAAAAAATGTCTATTTCTTGTTTGCATGATAAAGCTGTATTTGTCATCAGATTTTTGTGAAACTTGCACAGTTTTTTTTTTATTTCATCAACAGCTTGAACCCAACTGATTCTTAAAAAAATCCAACAAACAGTAACCATTTAAAGTTGAAAATTTCCATTTCTTGTTGACGCAATGAAGTCTGCATTTGCGGGCAGATTCTCATGAAACTTGCACAGTTGCTTTGTGTCATCAACAGCTTGAACCCTATTAATTTGGAAAAAAAATTATCCAACCATCAGTATGGGAAAAGTAGCCATTTAAAGTTGAAAGTTTTCATTTCTTGTAAATGTTTATGCATTGAAGTCTACAGTTTTGATCCAATTCTCTTGAAACTTGCAAAGATTATTTGGTGCATCAAGGGATTGAACTCTGTTAAAAGTGAAGAAAATCTAGTAATCCATTCAGGAAAAGCAGCCACTTGATCAATTTGTATTGTTTACTCAGCAAAGTCCACATTATTAGTCACATTTCTTTGAAATTTGCTAGGATTGTTTTATACAAAGCATACTGAAACCCTATCAAATCTGGCTGGATTCAAAACAATTAGTTTTGAGAAATTGCACTTCTTTTTTTTCACTGTTTGTTCAATTCACCATGCCACTTATGCTGTCTTGGTGGGTTCAAGCCCAGTTGCAAGAACACCTCTCCCCCATGTTTTGTTTTTTTTTTGTCTATTTTCTTTTGCATCATGAATTCATAATGTATGCTAGCAAAAAAGGAAAATTACAACCATTAGAGCAATTTCAGGCCCTCAAGGGCCTCTAGTTGGATTAATGGATTGAGGGGTGGATGTATGATTTTATGGTGATTAACGCTGTTTTCGACATTGTTTCAATTACATGTACACCAGTAATTTTAGGAGGAACTCAAATGTTTTCTGCAGAAGTTTTCAGTTTGGAAGAGTGTAGAATTTGTTGTTTGGTAGAGTTAAGGCAGTAGATATCTACTGCCATCAAAAATTTGCTGGACAGTGTCAAATAAACATATCTGCACAGATTCGTTGTTGTACCGATTATAATTGAATATATCTGAGGAAGAAAGTCCCTTTCGCCCGTTTCTAGGCTTTGCCTATTTTCGTATTAGTTATCCTGCACTGGTATTGGTATTGGTTCCCTTTTGATAGTTAACAACTAGTCACAGTTTGAAGAACATATCTTCAGTAATGACAAAGATCTTATAAAATGTCAAAAAGTTTTTTGTGTGAAGTTGCAGATGACAGGGCTATGACTATTCCTTGATATGGCCTACAAAAACAGCAGAGCTAAGAATTGGTCAGAAGGATCAGACAAGAAATTTGAACATGGAGAATTATGGGAATATGTTTTGCAAAAGGATGAGAAGAATAAACTGTATGAAAAAGAAATATAATAGTTTACATAAACACAGCTGTACAGACATTGATCCTCTACCCAACAATGCTGTGTTTTAATGTCCATGAGGAAGAAGGCTTTTGAAAACATTGTGGGAAAAGGAGAAAATGCTGGTAACCAGCATTTTCTCCTTTTCCCACAATGTTTTCTAGCCTATCACAGGTTAATAGTCGTTTGAGACATATTTTCATTTGTTGTCTGCAAATTTGGATGAGTTAAGAGCGCATACTTAGTCCGCCTGGCAAAACTTCAGGCCAGTTATTGGACAATTAATATAGGTCAAGATCAGACTGTGTGAAGTGCATTCATTTTAAAAATCAACAGTTTGTGATATTTTGTGGTACATTTATGCCAGTGCATATATCTTTGAAAGGGGGGGGGGGGCGCAGAAGGGTGCAGTCTGAAGATGTTCATTTCATTTCTTCAGTGCTTTAATTCTGCCTGACAACCAAATTTTGGCCCTGTCCATTTTCAACGCTCTTTCAGACAATAGAGAAATTGTGGCTTCAAAAATGATATTTGTATTTTAAAGGATTAAAACATTTTGGGAAAACAAGAAAATCCTGGTTTACTAGCATTTTGTCCCTTTCCAACATTGTTTTCAAGAGACAACTGCCATGTGGTTGTTATAGCACGAGGATTTGTGATAAAGGGTTAATGTCAGTATCATAGACAGACTTTTATCTGACCTTTCGATAATAAATGTTTATCTTGACTATTTGCCACACTGCAAAATTATTAAGTCTTTACCACACAATCCCTACTTTTTTAAAGACCCAGAAGAAGACTTTTTTTTTAAAATATTGTGGGAGAAGCTCCTTTCTCCCACAATATTTTCTAACCTTTCAGAAACAAATCCAACCATTTCAGTCACACTTAATTTGTCATCTGCAAAATTTTAATGTCTTCAGTCTGGATATTCTAAATTTTTCTCGTTTCGTAAAGAGTTAAGTCTCATCTACATATTGTAAGCATTTAGCACTGGATAAAATTTATGACATGTGGTTCAGATGATGGGATTTAGTGTTGAAAAGATGGAAAACATTGTGGGAAAAAGAAATAAAGCTGGTTAACTCATTACCAAACGACAAAACTGTAGGCTAGTCCAAATTGAAAGTATTTGCAGACAATAAAATAAATATGGCTCAAAAATTGAAAATTGTTTTGGGAAGGGTAGAAAACATTGTGGGAAAAGGAGAAAATGCTGGTTACCAGCATTTTCTCCTTTTCCTACAATGTTTTCAAAAGGCTTCTTTATCGCAGGGTCGTTAAAAGTAGGGATTGTGTGGTAAAGGGTTAAAGCATTATCTTCTTTACCCACAATGATAACAAAATACATTGATCAGGTTTCTCAAAACTCCAGACTGTTTGAAGTATTTAACAAACCACCACACGAAAACTGCATTTTCTTACCACTTGTGTGGTAAAGAAGTTTTGAAAACATTGTGGTCAAAGGAGCAATTGCGTCCTTATGGCAGTTTGCTCCTAAATTTCACACGATGTTTTCCAAACAATTTACAAAACGAATTTTTAAAGTTTTCTCTGTTTGTGTCACATGTTGATAATCCTTCAAAGTCCAGTGGTAAAAATATAAGTTTTGCAGACCTGGGTTTGTTTCTTCTTGAAATGTCCTTTGGCAAGACGCGTCAGAGCCTAAATTTCCTACAAGGAATGGCAATACATTTAACTGTTTACAATACAATCTTGAGTTTTAATGACCATGAAACCTTTTAAAAACATTGTTGGAAAAGGAGAAAATGCTGGTTACTAGCATTTTCTCCTTTTCCTACAATATTTTCTGACCTTTTTTCTAGACAAATCCAAGTATATCTATCATGTTTATTATGCTGTCTATAAATGCGTTCAATTTGGATGTGTCTAAAATTTTGCCGAATGGTAAAGAGTTAATGCTTTTAGTGATTAACAGCACAGTGATTTAGAATGTCAGTGATTCTTGTGGGGACAATGTCTTCAGATAACATCTAGAAGACTGATTATTTTTCCTTCAAGATTTATATAAATCTGTCTTTTTATCTTAGGCTTATTAGTTTAGCATTAGTTACCTGACCAATAGGGCTGTGACCTCCCATAACCTTTGCCACCATACAGTGTTTACCTGTCTTTGAAACCTGTGCTATCTAGGTTACTGCTATGGTCATATAGAATCTTACACTCAGACGTTGGCTTAGAAGTCCCTAGACTTGTGCATTTGGTTCATTTTACTTGGAATGCAGTCCTAAAATTCGTAGTAAAGGACATGTTAACCCTTATCACACAATCTCATGTTTTAACGACGATAAAGAAGGCTTGAATCTGGTGTTGTCTCCCCTTGTCTCACAAATTGGATTGTTTACTAGAGGACTGACTGATCTTGATTTACACTGTCTGTACATCGAGTCGTGGTATGCAGGCTCAACGGTTTTCTGAACAACAAAATATTAGATTAGCCCAAACTGAATGCACTTTCAAAGTACAAACAAAATATGATTTAAATGATGGGGTTTTGTCTCTAAAAGGGTAAAAACATTGTGAGAAGAGGAGAAAATGCTGTATTTTCTCCTTTTTCCACAATTTTTTCAAACGCCCCTTTTCTTAGGGTTTGTAAAACCTCTGGATTGTTTGGTAAAGGGTTATAATGGCATTGCTATGGCAAAAGGGTTATAGAGGCCTAAATCATAAGTTGAGCATGGATTAATTACCGAATTGGATTAATGTAGAAGGATTAAATGTCTGAAATGATGAGATTAACTCATTACCTTCATTAAAAAATTTCCAGCTGGCATTATCAAAACATCTTTGTAAAATAGTAAAAATCAAGTTCACAACATGAATTAAGGTTAACAGAAATCTGTGGCAGAAGGAGAAATTACTGATTCTAAGCAATTCTCCCTTTGTCACTGTTTGTTTAATTATAATCTGCTGCAATACATAGCAGACTGTGTCTGCAGTTAGTAATATCATTGCATGTGAAGGGCAAAATGAGCAATTCTGGCTTACCTCTGGTCATTGCCTGCTGGATTTGTATCTTTGTCATAGCTGATCCCAGCCTAAGCCTAGATTAATGTAAAACCAATTACTTCATGCATGTATGAAGTTTTGTGAGTTAAGATAATTGTTGTTCTTCTGTTACTGACAATAAAATGGAAAACTTTGTCTTTGAGAATAACTCTGTATACCGTCACCACAAAACCTGTTCCATCATAGCTGTGACCTCGGAATTACAGTAAAATGTATTTCTATAAATAAGTGAAATAATAACATAATGATTTTTTTGTCACAGGAATTCATGATGTCTTTTGCCCAAAACACCATAGAATCATGTAATGTATTGGGAGAATCAATCTTTCTTGTATTATCACATTACAAAGAAAATTCAGCTCGAGAGATGGCTAAGAATTGGTTGAATAAAATTAATGTTGAGTTCTTAATGATTTTAAACACAATTTTACTGCCACATCCAATCATTTAGGTGCCCTTGATTAGGTGTCTGCAAATGCTTTCAATATTGACATGTCTAAAACTTTGTCGTTTGGGAAAGAGTAAAAAGGGTTCTATTTTGGTTTTGTTTGATTTATTAGATATCGTTTGCAGTTAGAGTTATGTGCGTATCAAATTGATTGTGTTCCCTATTCCTTGTGTTGTGACATTTAGAAGGAAAGATCACATATCTTAAATATTTTCTGGAAATTTATTGGGCTGGCTTTTTTACTTGATTGATACATTGAAGAAAATGCAATGAAAAACTTTAAATGTCAAGATGTATAAATCACTGAGGACATTTTAAATTTTTGACGATATAATAATGAGTGTTTTAATGCATAACTTACCTCTGATGCATGTTGGGACATATTTACGTTTGAAACGGTAAGAAAAATTGATCATTTTAGTGTTTTGGAGCTTTGACTTAATTTCATCTATTATTACAGAAGTTTTTGTACTAGTCTGTGAAGGCAAAAATTAAAAACAGTGATGGAAAAAGTTGTTGTTCCATGTTCATCAACCATTCTTAAGAATGTTCTTGGCCTTATTCTCCAGGATTTTCAAAATTTGAAAGTAAAACAACTTTCGATTTTCTAAACATTTTGGTTTAGTCATTAGGTTTAGCCAGTCAGAAGTTGTGTTACTTTCAAATTTTGAAAAATCTTGGAGAATAAGAAATGAGAATGTTCTTAAGAGTGGTTGATAAATATGGAACCAGATCTTTGATTTTGGTTGAGCATTTACAAGTTATTGGTCCTACTCTGAAACCCAAAATCTAGCTATTTGATTGGCTAAGACATATTCTCCAATCAGGTTGCTGTAAGCCTTGTAGATAAGACCTAGAAGTTAATGAACTTGAACATGGCAGGTGAATGCAGACCTTAGACAGTAGATATAATTATTGTATAAGCATGATTAACTCTTTACCAAACGATAAAATTTTACACTAGTTTGAATTGAAAGCATTTGCAGATGACAAATGTTGCTAAAATGATGATTTATCTCCTTGATAGGATAGAAAACATTGTGGAAAAAGGAGAAAATGCTGGTTACCAGCATTTTCTCCTTTTCCCACAATGTTTTCAAAAGCCTTCTTTCTCAGAGTAGTTAATACTCAGGATTGTGTGGTAGAGGTCGAAAATGAGAGTTGGGAACCTCAGTACCAGTAATCCAAACAATTAATGTTATCTGTATAAACATGATAATGTCTGGGTCATCAATAATTGATTAGTTACCTGCTAATTACTGCTTACATGTACTTAGAGTATTGGTCTTCTTCTTGGGAAATACATCAACATCAACAGCCAGCTGGGAATGAGGGTTCTTTCAACTGTTTATCATACAACAAAATTTTAGACTCATCCAAATTGATAGCATTTGCAGATGACAAATTAATTCCTTTTCAGGTGGTAACGATATTTGTCTTTGAAAGGATAGAAGAAATTGTGGCAAAAGGAGATAATGCTGGTGACCAGCTTTTTCTCCTTTTCCCAAAATGTGTTCTACCCTGTCTAAGAGAACTTATGTCATTTTAGCCACAATTTTAGATGTGCCCTGATCCAAAGCATAAGTAGAAATCAAATTGAATGTTGCTTAAATGGTGGAATTTGTCTTTGAAAGGCCAGAAAATATTGTGAGAAAAAGGAGAATGCTGGTTCCTGGCATTTTTCTATCAATGTAATCAAAATTCTTATTTGGTGAGGTTGTTAAAACTAGGGATTGTTAGGTAAATTCCAAGATTTGTCATAGGATTGTTGGAATATCAATAACTAACCATATGTTCTACTTGAGCTTTGTTGGGTGTTGTCATGATTTGTTACCAAAGAAAACATGACAATGCTCTTATTAGAACAGTGTTTTCCTTGGATTTTGTTTTATGGAGATAATTTGACCCCCTTCAAATGAATGTAAGAAGGCAAACATCTTAATTTTTGGAAACATTCAGAAAATTTTGGGGTCCAAATTCAAAGAAACGGGGGATCAGGGAAAACCCTGTTAGATGAAAATAGCAGTTGCCTGGCCTGTATTTATCCTTTACCAAACAAACCTGAGTTTTACAGACCCTGAAAACATCATGGAAACCAGCATTTTCTCTTATCCCAAAATGTTTTATAATCATTCAAAGAAAAGTCCAATCATTTGATAAGCATTTAGTTTTTTGTCTGCAAATACTTCCAATTTGGACAAGTCTGAAATAATTGTCGTCTGGCAAAAGGTTTAGGAGATGATTTAAAAAAAAAAAGAGACTCCGCACATCGTGAGCCATTTCTCCTTTGGCTACACTGTTTATCCAACTTGGTAGGAGTAATGCATGACTCAGTGGTAAAGTGTAGGACTCGTGACCTGGAGGCCCGGGGTTTGAGCCTCACTGGATACACTGGGTTTTTCATGGGAGTGTCTTTGGGCAAGATGTTTCAGAGCCCCAGCCTATTACTGGTGAAACCCAGGGAATAAATGAATATGTGAGCTGTTGCTGTGAAATGACTGAAATAATGTTAAAGGCAGCTTAAAACACTATTCAATCAGTCATCAATCGTTATTCGACTTGGTCTTCTGCAAAACAAAAACAATCACCTGCAGGAGATGATAAGTTCAACCCTTTACCACACAATTCCAAGTTTTTATTGACCCCAAAGAGGAAGCTATTGAAAACATTATGGGAAAAGGAGAAAATGCTGGTCACCAGCACTTTCTCCATTTCCCACAATGTTTTCTGCTCTTATATGATGAATCCCCGTATTTTAACGGCATTCAAAATGTTGCATGCAATTTATACTTTTAATTTGGACAAGTATAAAATTTTGCTGTGTCGTGAAAGGGTTAATGTAGAGTCCTCAACCATGTACTCTTTTCTACGGAGAGATTTCATTGTCATGACTTTGATCTTTTCACCAGTCAATCTTTGATAACATGTACCCATTACAGGGGCGTAACCAGATTTACATAATCATTATGGATTTAAAGTCAAGAATGCAACATCAACATTGTATCAGTAATAGTGTGGCAGCCAGTGTATGTATCCATGCTTTCCTGGAGTTCTTTCCACCAGCATTTCTAACAATATTTCTCCGGAGCCACTGGCTGCTACCCAATGTAACTATCATCAAAACAGTTATCATGGGTGGGAAAATGAATCCTGTCGAAATGAATATCATTAATCCTGGCAAAGAAATTTGCCGGGCTGGGGGTTCAAACCAGGGATACCCTGGTCTCAAGTCCTGTGCGCTATGGACTTTGCCACCGGGGCTCAGCAAAGAGTCATGAAGGAAACAAAATAGATGTTGCTCATTGGGTTTGTCAAATAATGTTTGAAATGTCTATTGAACTTGCACATAGATTTCATTTTCAGAAAGATCAAAAATTTTTTTTTACAGGTTAGAGAAAAATGATACTTATCATGAGCAATTTCGACATCTTTCACAATATTTCCTAGTTCTAATTCAGATCACATTTTACTCACTTATCGCCATGAAAAGTTTGTTCTTTTCTCTAATTATGCTCCACTTCAACAAAGTGGGGGTATATTGCTTTGCTAATGTCGGTCGGTCGGTCAGTAGACCAAACCTTGTCCGGATGATAACTAGACACAGAATTGACCTAGGTTCGTCAAATTTGGCACAGACATGCGTCTCAGAGTGTAGATGATCCCTAGTGATTTTGAGGTCAATCGGTCAAAGGTCAAGGTCACAGTGACCGTCAACATGTTGATATATAGACCAAACCTTGTCCGGATGATAACTAGACATAGAATTGACCTAGGTTCGTCAAATTTGGCACAAACATGCGTCTCGGAGTGTAGATGATCCCTATTGATTTTGAGGTCAATTGGTCAAAGGTCAAGGTCACAGTGACGGTAAACATGTTGATATGTAGACCAAACCTTGTCCGGATGATAACTAGACACAGAATTGACCTAGATTCGTCAAATTTGGCACAGACATACGTCTCGGAGTGTAGATGATCCCTAGTGATTTTGAGGTCAATCGGTCAAAGGTCAAGGTCACAGTGACCGTCAACATGTTGATATATAGACCAAACCTTGTCCGGATGATAACTAGACACAGAATTGACCTAGGTTTGTCAAATTTGGCCCAGACATTTGTCTTGGAGTGCAGATTATCCCTATTGATTTTGAGATTAATCCATTAAAGGTCAAGGTCACAGTGACCTTCAACTTAATGATATATAGACCAAACCTTGTCCAGATGATAACTAGACACAGAATTGACATAGGTTCTTCAAATTCTGTACAGATATTCATCTCGGAGTGTAAATGATCCCTATCGATTTTAAGGTTAATCCCTGAAAGGTCAATGTCACAGTGACCACCAGATGATGCAGGGCCTGCGCCGCCGTTCGCCACTTGAGCCATTTGCTTAAAAAAAAATTAAAGTGTCTCAAAAATCATCATATGTGGCTCAACTTGTGGCTCCAACATTTTATTCGCGTATTATCTGGGACGTAGTAAGCATCGAAGTCAACTGGGAAAAAGCGGAAGTTGAACGCGCGTGCCGAAAAGAAAATCGATAACCCAGTCTGTGTATCGGTGTCTGTTTACAGTCTTGTATGTATACACACGGCGGTGTGTATAATTATGTGAACTGTTGACAATTGAAGTGGGCTATAAATCAAAAAGATGACATCGATAATTCCCAATCAATTCTTTTGATATCAGTTTATGAACTGTGCCACTTCCTGTATCAATGTAGCAGTAGGGGGGCATGACTGTTTTACAAACAGACATCTTGTTATTTTCAAGAAGAAAAGGAAAATTTTGAAACCTAAACATGAAGTAAAAGACAAAGAGGAAATGATGGTTGTAAGCTGAAATTTGAATTGAAAACACCTTGTCACCTGCATGCCATGTCTCATCATAATTATACCAGAAGTTGTGTCTCCTATTTCAATACAAATTTGCCAGCAAATAAGCAGGGGCCTATAGAATAAACATGTCTGCATTTTTTACCACAGGGGCCCTTAGAATAAACTTTTCTACATTTTTGACCAATCACAAATTTCTGTTCATTCATTTGTTAACAGTACCCAAAAGTAGGTCAAAAGCCAGCACATTCAGCTACACCAAAAAAACTGCAAGTGCTCCTGAGAGATATTGTAATAGACCAGACCAGTCTGGAATCATCCTAAACATCCTTGTTAGATATGAATCCACTATACTTAACAACCAAATTTTAGACCTGTCCAAATTCAAAGCACCTTGTCACCAGCATGACATGTATCATCACATACCAGGAGTTGCGTCTCCTGTTTTAACCCTTTACCATACAATCACGATTTTTAACGACCTTGAGAAAGGAGACTTTTGAAAACATTGTGGGAAAAGGAGAAATGCTGGTAACCAGCACTTTCTCCTTTTCCCACAATATTTTCTACCCTATCAGAGACAGAAATCATCATTTTAGCAACTTTTAATTTGTCATCTGCAAACGCTTCAATGTGGTCAAGTCCAAAATTTTGTCGTTTGGTAAAGAGTTAATACCATCATGCACTGGGAACAATGCATGTTATCTTGTTACCACTCAAATGATATTGTGATAAACAAGTCTGAAAACATTCTGGAAAAAAAAAGATGGATTAACCTCATGACCCTTTAACCCTTAACCACATGAAAAAAAAATTAGACCTGTCCAATTCCGAAGCATCTGCAGACGAAAACAAAATTTGGCTAAAACTACGGAATTTGTTTTATAGAGTAGAAAATGATGTGGGAAAAGGAGAAAATGCTGGTTACCAGCATTTTCTCCTTATCCAGCATTGTTTTCAAAAGTCTTAAATGACAAGTCTAGACTCTTTCACATTGAAAACTTCTACAGACAACAATTTCAAAAAGTTCCTTGACAGGATAGAAAACATGGTGGAAAAAATAATGGTTATTAGCATTTTCTTCTTTTCCCACATTGTTTTCAAAAGCTTTCTCCTATAGGGTTGCACATGGTCAGAATTGTGTGGTTAATAAAAACTCCATTGTCTAACATCTCTGAGGAAGAAAACTTTTGAAAACAGTGTTTGGAAAAGGAGACAATGCTGGTAACCAGAATTTTCTCCCATTCTCTTCCATACTTTTCTAAGACAAATCCCATCATTTTAACCACATTTTAATTGTCATCTGAGATTGTTGTGAATTTGAAAAAGTCTAAGATTTTGTTGTCTGCTAAAGAGTAAACCCATTACCACAGAGTCCCGAATTTTTATGACCGTGACTGGAGTTGGATTTTGAAAATGTTGTGGAAAAAGGAAGAAAATGCTGGTAACCAGCATTTTGTCCTTTTCCCACAATGTTTTCTACCCTGTCAAATACAAAAACGGTTGTTTGAGTTACATTTAATTTTTCAGCTGCAGATGCTGTCAATTTCGTCCAGTCCAAAATGCCGTAGTTTTGTAAAGAGGAAAAGCTCTCTAGAATATCTGATCACCGACAAAACGTGTCTATGATGTTATGGGTTTATTACAAATACATAATCTTTGAACATTTTCTAATTATCTTTTATGGGCGTAACTCTTCACCTTGACAAGAAATTTTGTACCAGTCCAAATTGGAAGCATTTACAGACCACAAATAAAGTATGAATCAGCAGATGAGATTTATCTTTTGAAAAGAAGAAAACATTGTGGAAAAAGGAGAAAATGCTGGTTTCCAGCATTTTCTCCTTTACCCGCACTGTTTTCAAAAGCTTCCTTTCTCAGGGTCATAGAAATATGCTGTTTTGTTGTAAAGTGTTTATGTCTACTAATCAGCCGATCAATATGTAAGATGGAGCCCATTTCCTGTTTGAAATTTTGTTCATAATTCTTTTTACATAGATAGTAACCCTTAAACTTAAGTACAACATCAGTTGCCTTTGTTCATAGTATAGACCAAGATCAGACTGTATCCAGCATACATTCTGATCTTTTGATTTTCAATGTCTGAAGTGTTTGTTTTCATCCTAGGCATTATTGTAAGACATCATGAGTTTTAGTGCAGGGTAGTGGTGGGCTGATGATCAACTATAGTCGAAAGTCAGTTGGTTTTGGCTTCCGATTCCGATAATCGATTGAGAAATCCCAGAATCGACTGTAGTCGGTTCCTGAACTCGCTAGGTCCCAAACCTTGAATTCTGGTTTTAAGCGATTTGTTTTGTGTCTAATATTAATCACATTCTTGGATTCAACATAGTGGATAACAAACACGAAAACTGGCCGGAAAAATGAGAAAGAAATTTTTTTCCATGGATGTCTTGACAAAACTTGACAACTCGGCAAGCTTCTCATTTGATCCCTGAGCCCAGGTTTTGACACTTGGAAATTTGAAATGACTTGTCTTTGATGCTGAAAAATATCTGCCTAAATGTTAATCTGACGCATGAAATTATCGTCTAGAGCTTCATATAACCTAGCTTGCGTGCATCCAGCAGAAATATGGGCTAAACACGATCAGTATAAAATGCGAAGGACAGACGCATGATCATGAAGCTGGCGAGTCATTTATGAAAAAGTAATAAAGGTGTTAATCCTCTTACCTAGTGTAAAGTGACAGATTTTAAAGTTACCTGCAATTCAAACTGACTAATTGATGTCAAATCATGTAGTAATACTTCTCCAAAAAATAATTGTCTCGAAAAAATAGACCGCCAAAAAAAAGGTGAAAACCCATGACACTACAATGAGTAGCATGGCATCGTCCGATCAGAGGGACTTCAAACTATCTTCTTATCTTTAATGATGAATTTAAACAGTGAATTTACACAAATCTCTGAACAAAACAATTAGTGGAAGCTAAAATTCTGTTCATGAGTCAAAAAAAAAAATGTTGTTTTATGAAATGAAAATATAGATCTATAGCAGACGGGGGGGGGGTCGTCTGCAAATGCTTGAAATATGTCTGATTCTTT
This sequence comes from Hippopus hippopus, assembly GCA_946811185.2. NCBI lineage: Eukaryota > Metazoa > Mollusca > Bivalvia > Cardiida > Cardiidae > Hippopus > Hippopus hippopus. Next base: position 15,255,420 of record OX328100.1, on the reverse strand, counting down.
TTAACTTGTTTGGAAATTACAAGATAAGGAACAAAATGAATGATATTGAATAAAGCAGAAAATTTTATGGTAATGTATTTCCATTGATTTTTAAAGTGCAAAACAAAACATCTTTATAAACTAATATCATGTAGACAACATTGTCACAGTATTTAAAGCAAAAAGGCGTTCTCAGTCAAATGGAGAAACTGATTGTACAACCGATAGCTAGTTGGTTTGCTCTTCCGATTACAAAGCGATAATCGATTGAGATTTTAAACCGATTGCCCAACACTAGTGCAGGATCCAAAAATTTCCAGAAATGGCACTCGTCCTGTAAGACAAGTGACTTTAAAAAACACTTGCCCTGCTTTGATCCTCACCCGTCCGACGAGAAAAACCTTTCCAATATTGGACTCTGACGTCTTTTTCAGACGAAATGGAAACGTTACAACAAACCTTAAATACGGGGTTTTAAAAACCGGTACCAGTTATCCGGTCAAGTTACAGAAATTAATAAAGCCAAAACAACACAGTTTTTAGAACTGGTTTCAGGAAAGTATTTGCGTTAATGTTATTATCATTAGTTTTAATAATTAGCAAAGTCGCTCATATTGAATAAGGTCTACCCGAAGCATACTATAAGATTTTTGTTTGCAATGACAGGTGCCGGGTTATATCATTAGGCTGACTTGAAACCGGTCTTTTTTTGGAGCGGGGACCAGCACGTTTTATGTTCTGTTTCACAATTTGATTTCCTGAATACCCTTAATTTGCTTATTCAATAATGGAATGGCCGTTTTGTCTCTTGTAAGCCAAATATTCATCTGAAAAACTTGTTTTACTATCTCCTATTCACCACTCGTCCTGCCGGATGACCATGACTGATATTTCACTTGACCTTATCCATTTTTTATTCGTAAATACGAGCGGATGAATGGATTCTTTGGACCCTGTAGTGTTTTTCTGCATTTTTGTTATCAGTGAAAATGTGCATTGTTTGAAGTGTTTACTCTTTTCTGGGCAATCCAGTGTTTTAAAACTTGCTTTTGAAAACATTATTAGAAAAGAAGAAAATGCAGGTAACTAAGATTTTCTCCTTTTCCCACAAGGTGTGCTGTACAATTACAGATTATCATCTTCATAAGTAGCTCCGTCAGTAGCGTGCAGGACTTGAGAAGAGGGGGTCATGGGTTTGATCCCTGGCTCTGCCAGTTTCTTTCCAAGGATTGATGATAGTCATTGCAACAGGATTCATTCCTTTCCCACCGCTGACCATTGTTTTGACGATGGTTATGTGGGAAAGCAGCCAGTGGCTTGGAAAGAAAATTGTGTGGAGTACTAGTGAAAGAGACTCTAGGAAAGCATGTGTATAATCAATCAATCAATCATCTTCACAATTTCCATAGTTTTAAATGATATAATTAAATTTGAAAGCATTTTAACACCTGCATTGTTTACTGTTGGCTGTTATTGGGTCTTTAAAGAAAAAATTGAGGTGGTGTAGTCATAAATCTTCAAACTAAATTTACCTCATGCATACCCATTCCTTTAACTCTTTACCAAATGACAAAATTTCAGACTGGTCCAAATTGAAAGCGCTTGCAGACGACAAAAGAAACGTAACTCAAAAATTGAAATTTGTTTCCAGCAGGGTAGAAAGCATTGTGGGAAAAGGAGAAAATGCTGGTTACCTGTATTTTCTCCTTTTCCCACAATGTTTTCAAAAGGCTTCTGTCTCAGGGTTGTAAAAACCAGGGATTGTTTGGTAAAGGGTTAAATCTCCATATCAAAAGCATTTGTACTGTCTCAAATGATGTGATTTACCCATCATTACTACTAGCATGTGGAACATGTCCATTTAAAATTCTTTACCACAAAATCCCAAGTTCTAATGACCCTGATAAGAAAGCGTTTTAAAAATATTGTGGGAAAAGGAGAAAATGCCCTGTAACCAGCATTTTCTTCTTTTCCCATCAATATTTTCTACTCTATTCAAGACAGAGTTCATCATTTGAGCCACATTTAATTTTTGTTCTCTGCAAACGTTTTGAATTTAGACCTGTCTCAAATTTTGTTGTTTGGTAAAGAGTTAAAGTAGCCTTCAATAGTGCAATCACATCTTCTCATGGAGTTAACTGCCCTGTTTATGGTTAGTTTATTGTTTACGAAGACATGGAGGCGGAGGGCAGTCGATGGCTCCTTATAGATATTTCTTCTTAAGTTGAATGCTTCACATCAACTCTTACCAGGGAACAAAATGTTAGACTGGTCCAAATTGAAATTGAATGCAGACTACAACTTAATAATTTTATTATGATCTGTCTTAGAAGGGTAGAAAACATTGTTGAAAAGGAGAAAATGTTGGTAACCAGCATTTTCTCCTTTTCCAGTGTTTTCAAAAGCTTTCTTTCTACTGGTCATAAAGCACACATTTGTTTGGTGAAGAGTTCACCATTAAAACATTGGAAGAAAATAACGTAAGGTATTGATGTTTATGATGTTGATAAAGTTGGAAAGTAATTCAACTCTGAAGCAAGTTTTGAAGTTGCACAATCAGTTAATCTGTCTGCCAGAACATTTATAGAGGCAGCATGTGGAATAATTGTGTGTAAAATAGTCTACATAAAGTTCAAAGTTAACATTATGTGATCCAATAATCTCGTTCATAGCTGTAATAAAAGGCTTTTAGAGGTTTTCTTAATTTGCATTTCTTTTAATTTATGGGAATAATTGGTTGTTTATCATTGGATTTAACAGCACATTGGTTGAAATAATATTTGAAATGTGAAAACTGGGTCAAAGCTTGATGTGTGTGCTGCCACAAGTAGATCTTTTGTTGTACTTTTTGCCCAAGTCAGACTTGCATGGATTGTGGTTTTGATTTTAGGATTAAAATGTCTAACACATGAATAGCTTCAAAGGTTTGATTTTACATTTTTTTTCCTCCATTAACTTTACATTGGCCTTGTAATATGAATGTTGTTTATAAAACATGCATTTCAATTCAGAAGGCAGCAATTATTAATCTATGCAGTCCCTCTCTTGGGGTGAAAAACCAAGACACGTAAAGAGTTTGTATTTACTTATTCTGATTTCTAATGTATTTTCTGTAGTGACTATGAAATAAGATTGTCATTTATTTTAAACTTTTGTGGAAAAATTCATACTCTGATGTTTTGATCAGTAAGCTCACCTTTGGGCGAACTTTCCCTTCTTGGCTCTTCTCAGCAAAATGTGCTCATTTATTAGTTTTTGATATCCCTATATCTGTAATTTGCCCACAGAGCTTGTCTCATGTAATACTCATTCTGTTATATAGTTATAGTTATGTATGGTTATAGTATTATCCCAAATTAATATAGACTAGGTCATAATGATTGTCTTTATAGTATCATGGATGAGGTCAAATATGGGCCATCCTTGTGTAATCATAATTTCATTGGCCACAGTTTTGTCTGAAATAAATATAAACCAGGCCATAATGTTTGTCTTGGTGATATCTTGGATGAGTAATTATTTAGGTCATCAAGGAAACTAGGTCACATTGACTGCCACATATACACTAGAGACTATTTTTCTGTCCCTAACATCCTGAGACTTGACGAGAACTTATATCACAGATGAGGTTGTCCCCAATCAAAAACAAAGCCTTCAGGTCAAATAAAAAAAAAACAGAAAATTGTACACACTCTAAAAGCCCTAGGCTTTATGAAACTTTGTCAGATGTTTTTCTTGATAATATCATCACAGATAAACAGAAATTGGGTCACCCTGTATCAAGTTAGATCGATCGAAAAAATCTTGGAATGAAGACAATCTAATCATCTTTTTCAAGAAAGGTGCCATTCGCATACCATGTCCATCATACTTTTTGTATATGAAATCTTATGTCACATGAGGGTTTTATGAGCTCTAATTGAAAAGAAAATTTCATCTAATGATACTGGATAATATTTAATATCTTTCATTAATAATTATTCAGTATTTCTCTCATAGATAAATGTACTGGTAAGTTATTTCTAGTGGAGTGATTAATGCCCTCATGAGCCTCTTGTTAAGCCATTACCAAACAATCTTGAGTTTCAACGACCATGGAAAAGAAGGCTTCATAAAATTTTGTTGAAAAAAACAACAGATAATGCTAGTAACTAGAATTTCCTCCAATTGCCTATATGTTTTCTATCCTTTTATACAGTACTACAGTAAACCTTTTTCTTAATCATTGGCTTTATAACTTTTGTTGTTTCGTTTTGTCTCAGTTTTGTAGAAAAGGAAAATACTCCTCTTAACCATCAGTACTTTCAGTGCTTTGATATACTTAAAACCTCTAAAGCAGAAAGACTTGTCTCAAGGTATATATTAACCCTTTACCACACAATGACGACGTTTGATGCCCCTGAAAGAGAAGGCTTTTGAAAACATTGTGGGAAAAGGAGAAAATGCTGGTAACCAGCATTTTCTCCTTTTCCCACAATGTTTTCTACCCTTTCAAAGAAAAATCATTTCATATGAGCCACATTAAAACTGTCATCTACAAATGCTTTCAATTTGGACAAGTCTAAAATTTTGTCGTGTGGTAAAGGGTTAAATAGATTTGAATTTAAACTTAATTTTTGGCACATTCCCACATTCCTCAATTGAATGAAAGAATCCACAAGGATAAAGTGTATCTAAAAAGGATAAAATATCATCACCAAGAGAAACACTGATAAGATTAGAATATTGTTCAATATTTGAATGGATGAGAATTCTCATTGAAATCTTATTATGGTTCTGTCTAACCAGAGATTAGGACTTGTCTGAACTGAACTGAATGCATTTGCAGACAACAAATTGCCCCTTTACCACACAATTCAGCCATTTAACAACCCAAAAAAGAAAGCTTTTGAAAACATTGTGGGAAAAGGAGAAAAAGCTGGTAACCAGCATTTTTTCCTTTTCCCACAATGTTTTCTACCTCTTTACCAAACAAATTTTAATTTTTAAGTCGCATTTTATTTTTTCGTCTGCAGATGCTTTCAATTTGGACTGGTGGAAAATTTTGTCGTTTGGCAAAGAGTTAAATAATGTGTTGAATGAAGTAACTTGTCTATGAGAAGGTAAGAAAAATTGTGAGAAAAGGAGAAAATGCTGGTAAATAGCCTTTTCACCTTTTTCCCTTTTTCTTCAAATACCTTCTTCCCCATGGTCATTAAAACACAGGATTTTGTGTTAAAGGGTTAATTTTGCACTTTCAACCTAAAATACCGGTGTCTTTTCCTGTAATTAAGATTTTGTAGGTAAAATCTGGATAGGAGCTCGATAGGAGAAATTAAATTGCAATGGAATACTTTGCATGCAGCATTATTGATTCACTGCAAGAGAGTAACAACAAAAAGATTGTAGAAGCAATGACTGATATTTTGTTCACAGGAAGAGCGTGTATTGCAGTAACTAGTTACCGGGTGAAACAAATTTGCATCAGGTGACTTTTCAAACAGGCCTTGTAAAATAAGGGTGAAACAAATTTGCATCAGGTGACTTTTCAAACAGGCCTTGTAAAATAGAAAAATCAACACTGTTTACTTGATTACCGGTAATTCTTAACAAGAGTACAAAAATTTTATACCTGTCCAAATTCAAGCAGTTGCAGACGACAAATTAAATGTTGCTCATATGATGGGATATTTCTGTGAAATGGCAGAAAATGATGTGGGAAAAGTAGAAAATGCTGGTTCTGACAATATTTTCACAAGTCTCCAACCTAGGGTCATGAAAACTTAAGTTTGTATAAGAAAGGTTCAACATGATAGATTCCATCATTTCAGTGACAGTTGACTTCTGATTTGCAAACGCTTTCATTACTTACATTTAGTAAAGAGTTTGCTCACTTGTTTGGTAGATACCTAGAAATTTTGTATCCAAACAAATCTGATGCATGTTGCAAGCATTTAATCCTTTCCCACACAATGACCTTGAGAAGAAATGCTTCTGAAAATATTGTGGGAAATGGAGAAAATGCTGGTAACCAATATTTTCTGCTTTTCTCAAAATGTTTTCTACCTTATCAGTGAAGTTCAGATTATTTACTGTGTATCAATTTCAAAATTGTTGTCTGCAGATGCTTTCAATCTAGAGGATCCTAAGATTTTGTTGTTTGAGTCATGGTCTGACATGGTTGTTTGCCACAAATAGATTTTGTTTTGGGGTGTAAGTTTGTTATTTTGGCAACTCATCACCACACAGGATAATTTAGACATTTCATGACTTACAGCTCTTTACCAAACAATAAAATTTCAGTCTTGTCAAAATTGAAAGCATGTGCAGACAACCAATTGAATGTAGATGAAATAGTGGTAATTGTTCGTGAAAGTATAGAAAAACCTTTTGGGAAAAGGAGAAAATGGTGGTAACCAGCATTTTCTCCTTTCCCCACAAGGTTTTCAAAAGGCTATTTCCTCAGGGGTTGTTGTAACTTGGGACTGTGTGGTAGAGGGTGGAATGAATCAGCGGAGCCAGGCAGTTCAGTTGATAGGAGACAGGGGAGGTAATTTAGTGGTTGTGACATGAAATCTTAACCCTTTACCATACACTGTAGACTTTTAATGACTCTGAGAAAGAAAGCTTTTGAAAACAATGTGGAAAAAGGGAGAAAATGCTCTTTCTAGAAAGAAAATGTTTTCTGTCTCTTGATGTGAAGACAGAACCTGTCAATATTCATTAATTTTGTAGTTACAAATGTTCCAATCTTGATGCATACAAGTTTGAAGTATTAATGATTGATTTAGTGAATGGTATATTATGCTCTTTCAATATTTTTCCATATCATGGCAACAGCTCACATATTCATGTATTTCCTTGATTCCACCAGTACTAGGCTAGGGCTCTGAAGTGTCTTGCCAAAGGACACTCCCACAAAAAACCCAGTGGATTCAGTGAGGCTCGAACCCGGGGCCCTCTGGTTACAAGTCCTACACTTTACCACTGAGCCACCCAGGATCCATTAAAGTCTTAAGTAAAGAGCTAAAAAGTAAAGGTAAAATTTCAACAGGGTGTATATGAACAAAAGATTGAAATTAGCTAGGTCAAGCTCTTCAAATTACATTAGGTGACAGCCAATTAGTTGATTTATTGTAATTAAACCTTTACCAGCTGACAAAATTTTAGCCTTTTCCAAATTGAAAGCATTTACAGATGACAATTTCAATGTGGCTTAAATGGTGCAATGTTTCTTTAATGGGGTAGAAAACATTGCGGGAAAAGGACAAAATGCTGGTTACCAGCATTTTCTCTTTTTCCTACAATGTTTTCAATAGGCTTCCTTCCCTGGATCATTAAAAGTCGGCATTGTGTGGTAAAGAGTTAACCCTTGGAGTACCAAAAATATCTGACAAGACGTTTTCTGTCTAGAAATAAGGCACAAATAGTTGAAATTTCTATGATGCTTTTGTCCAGGCAGTATCAGCAAAGCAAACAGTGTAGATTAATGATCAGACTTCACATTTTGTGCCCTCCGATCTTTATCTACGTCAGCTGAAAAGGTAACTAAAAACTAAAATTCACATGAAGGGTTAACATTATGTTGAATGAAGTTTGTTTTCTTTGCTGACCATTTGTGAACTAAGTAATTATTATACAAGCTAATTTAAGAACAACCAGAAACTAGTACAACTGCTAGGACTAGGTACGAGGAGTGCTCAAATCTGAATGCATCTAAGCACCTAAAATTTGATTCTTCATAGGTTTCACTGAAATTTTTATTTTGTTCCCTCAAAGTTTTCACCTCCAACAGATATACAAAGTTTTAGTCTCCAGATCTAATCTTTGAAGGCATTGTCATAGTCTTTTTGAGGTATACTATGAAGACACTGAAATATTGCAAAACCAAGGTGTTTGCAGTGAATAAATTTTTTACCTGAAAGGCATTTTCTTTAAGATTTGGAAACAAAAGGAAGTTGCAAGGGGCAAGGTCAGGTGAATACAGAGGGTGGGGGAGCACAACAACTTTTTCTGCTTCAGAAAGTCTTGCACTATGGATGCCTTGTGCGATGACGCGTTGTCATGCAGCAGTCTGACATTGGCCAAATTGAAGACTGGAAACATTTGTCTAATAACCAAGAAAATCATGTGGTAGAATGATCCTTGGACATGTATGAAATTTACCAAAGGCAAGAAGTTTCAACTATGATCAGCCTGCTCAGACTGTGCAGGCTTACCTGTTTCAATACTTTCTGCAGATGCATTAAACCCCTTTTTTTCACAGATCATGGCTCAAATATTGGTAGGGTATTCTGGTAACACATGAACAAATGACAACGGCTAATGACTTACTCTGTTGGTCTTTCTGTGAAAGACATCTAGTTTAGAGGTGTTCATGTTGAAGAAAAGGCCAATAATGTAAAGTGTTGGGGTTAGTGTGAATTGCTCTTGTCAGTGCAAGTATTTTGATTAGGTCAATTTATTGTCTATGTTGGGGGGGGGGGGGGGGGTTACCAGTTTTACCTGTTTACCTGAACTTTTTCACTAATAACTCCTTAACACTTTACCAAAGGACAAAAATTTTGGATTGGACCAAATTGAAAGCATTTGCAGACGACAAATCAAATGTAGCTCGAATGATGATTTCTGTCTTTGATAGGATAGAAAACAGTGTGGTAAAAGGAGAAATGCTGATTACAAGCATTTTCTCCTTTTCCCAAACTGTTTTCAAAAGCCTTCTCTTGCAGGGTCGTTAAAACTTTGGATTGTGTGATAAAGAGTTAACAGACAAGAAAATTTTAGACTTGTCTAAGTTCAAAGCATTTGCAGACGAATGTGGGTCAAATTATGGGGTTTATGGGATTAAAATGGGTTGAAAACATTGTGGGAAAAGGAGAAAATGCTGTTTACCAGAACGTTCTCCTTTTCCAACATTGTTTTTAAAAAAGGGTTCTTAGTGGCAGTTAAAAAACCGGAATATTTCAAAAAGGGTTAACCTTAAGTAATAAAGGAGTACTGCAGACAGTTTGGAAACATAGGCACAATCAACGAGAATAATTATGACGTTTGATACATATATTCATGCGTCTGAGTACAGTATTGCCCGAGTACAATATTGCAACCCCACAATGATTTGGAGGGTGGGTGAGTGGGGGTGGGGGGCTGGAATGGGGTTGCCATTCGGATTCTCTGTCCTTAGACATAACTTAATGTCCTCGTCTCAGCCTCCAGTTTTGGACCATTTTGACTGAAATTGTAATGGAAGCCTTCCTTCATTATGACTATGGTCAAGTATGAAAGGAGTTATGGCCATTTTAAAGTTTTCTTTCCTGATTTGTTGGCAGGGGGGGGGGGGGTTTGTAACAGTGCTAGTTGCAGTTTCTTGTGCCTCTTTCATGTGAAACATAATAGCTTACTTTCTTTTAATCCAATATGGGAAAGCAGCCAGTGGCTTGGAAAGAATACTGTGCAAATTACTGGTGAAAAAAGGCACCAGGAAAACAGGGATAGGTGTACTGGCTGCTGCAATATAACTGAAATAAAGTTTAAAACAGCATGAAACAATGCCATCAATCAATCTTTTACTCTAAACTCTATGCTGCTGTTGTACTTTAAATTGTTTATTAGTTATGTATGGGAAGACAAAGCAGTGAGGTTAATAGAAGACATAATATTTGTTATTCCACTTGATTTAATTGTCTTGTCACTTAGTCATAATTGAAATAACCTAATTTGCCTCATATTTCAAGGATTATGTTACCTCTTATTCTTACAATTGTAGACTTACAACAGCCAGCAAAATCATTGACAGAGATCTATTTTAAGACGCAAGGTTGTTAAATTCCTTGATTAGATAGGAGAATTTGTAATGGAATCTTGTACCCTTACAACGGTTAGTTGCTTTTGCAGACAGTGTAGATCAAGATGAGACTGCACAGAATGTGCGGTCTGATCTTGAATCTACACTGTCCACAAACTTAGTGAAATATTCTTGCAGAAACACCTTAGATTTTGCATTGTATCAGTCTGTTTTCCTGATACTATAGATAGAGAATTTTTAGTTCGTTATTTATAGGCATTTTAAGGGTAAAATCAACAAGATGGATATAAGACTGATTATTTTGGCATATGATTTCATTGTCTGACTATTTTTGAACCTGGATATGAGGAAGAGAAGTTACAGGTAGATCTTTTTAACTCTTTCCCAAACGACAGAATTTTAGACGGGTCCAGTTTGAAAGCACTTGGAGACGACAAAATTTATATGGCACAAATAATTGAATTTGAATCAGTCTAGAAAACATTGTGGGAAAAGGAGAAAATGCTGGTTACCAGCATTTTCTCCTTTTCCCTCAGTGTTTTCAAAAGGCCTACTTCTCAGGGTCATTAAAACTCGGGATTGTGTGGTAAAGGGTTAATTAAATTCCATCTCAGTTTTACAGTGATTTATAGATTTATAGCAATTCATTCATTACTCATGAAATTAATTTACAGTAAAAGACTTTTCAAAAGATCCATATTAAAACTTGTAGCACATTTTACAACTATAGTTGTCTTTGCGGCCAATGTAGATCAAGATCAGATTGTACAAAACATGCAGTCTGATCTTTGATCTACACTGTCCACTTTGCTCAGACATTGTGGGAAAAAACAAGAACTTCTATGAAATTCTTATTGTTATAAATTTGGTCCTTCTTCTAGACTAAAGGAACTGTTGTAAGTTAGGTTTATTCAGAGCTCCGAATGTTAAATCTTGCCAAACAACCATGAGTTTAAAAAAACCTGGGGAAGAATCATTTTGAAAACACATTGGGGAGAAGGAGAAATTCTGGTACCCAGTATTTACCTGTTTTCCTACAATGTCTTCTTTGTGTTCAAAGAAAAATCCCTCAAGTTGAGCCACATTAACTCTTTACCAAATGACAAAATTTTGGACATGTCCAAATTGAAAGCATTTGCAGACAAACTAAGTGTGGTTCTAATAATGGAACGTGTGTCTGCAAGGGTAGAAAACATTGTGGGAAAAGGAGAAAATGATGGTTACCATCATTTTCTCTTTTTCCCACAATGTTTTCAAAAGGCCTCTTCTTCAGGGTCGTGAAAACCAGGGGTTTTTTGGTATAGGGTTAATTTTGTTTGTTGATACTTAGAATTTTGACGTCAAAATGGTAAAGGGCTAATTTCAATAAATGAATACATGATACATTATTATACTGCAAAGAAATTTCTTGTGATCTGATTGGATAATATGCCCCGAACATATGTATCATGTACACTGGCAAAACCAACCTAAAAGCAGTTTCCCTTTTGGGAGCCCCGTATACATGACTACACTTTCAACACAACACCCAAAATGGTGGCGTCGATCAAGCTTAACATCAAGATTATGCACCAAACTGCACGTTTTACCAAGGTTTCAGTGATGTCAGTTCCCAGTGACGTCAGTTTTCATTGAATTGGGGCACTCAGAAGGGAAATTCTACTTTGTCAGCGTACTCAATTTTTGAAACCAAAAAACAGGTAAATTTCGCTTAACACACGTTGGAATGGTAAAACTTTGCAGTATAATAAATTTGTTGTACGGTCAGGTGGCAGGGGACTTGGAAACTTGTTCATGGCTGTGGTGAATAATGTCTCCACCTCGCCTTCGGCTCAGGGCAACATGATTCACCACAGCCGTGAACAAGTTTCCAAGTCCCCTGCCACCTGATCGTACAACTAATAAAGTTACTAGCAATGTCTCTTTTTGCTTCAGTGGTGCAAAGATTAGGGTAGAAAACATTGTGGGAAATGCTGGTTACCAGCATTTTCTCCTTTTCTCACAATGTTTTCAAAAGGCTTCTTCCTAAGGGTCGTTAAAACTCGGGATTGGGTGGTAATGGGTTATTAACGATTCTGAATGTTTACGACCCTTAGGTAGAGGCGTTTGAAAACATTGTGGGAAAAGGAGAAAATGCTGGTAACCGGCGTTTTCCCTTTTTCGTGTAATGTTTTGTACACTTTCTGATACAAGTCTCATCATTTGAGTATCATGTTATTTGTTGTTTTTCAAACACTTTCAATTTTGACCAGTGTAAATTTTTGTCTATTTGGTAATTTGGAGTCAAAATGTTTTATTGTTGTACACAGGAAATGATTACATCTTACATCATGTGACTCATATATGTGGCTTTTTTTACCTATTTCCTTATTGTAACTTGTCAGTTTCTTTGACATGAGGTCAGCTATGTTACCCTTTTCCACACAGTCTTGAGTTAGAATGACCCTGAAAAAGAAAGCTTTTGAAAACATTGTGGGAAAAGGGGAAAGTGCTGGTAACCAGCATTTTCTCCATTTCCTACAATATTTTCAGCCTTACAAAAAAGAAGTTTCAATTTTTGAGTCATGTCTATTTTGTTATCTGCAAATGCCTTCAATTTGTTTAGAGAATCCTGAATTTTGTTGTTTAGTAAAGACTCAATTGTTATATGATTAAAGCATGCACCATTCTATAAAATTTTAGACTTGTCCAAATTGAAAGCAATTGCAGACCAAAAATTTAATGTGGCTTAGATAAAGGGGATTAAATGTCTTTGAAAGGGTAGAAAGCCTTGTGTATACATTGTTTTAACATAATTCACAATTTTAAGTCTATTTCCTTGTAAAGAATTTAAAAATTGTCTTGTAAAGAGAATGCAAAGGGAAAAAAGTTTTCAATTACAATCACACAATGAATTATTTTAAAAAGGATATGCAGACATGCATCACTCATGCTTAAATTATTGGTAAACATGATTGATTGATTGATTGTATGGTGTTTAACGCCATTTTCAACATTATTTTAGTTAAATCGCGGCGGCCAGTGCACCTATCCATGCTTTTCTGGAATCTCTTTTACCAGTACTCCACACAATTTTCTTTCCAAGCCACTGGCTGCTTTCCCACATAACCATCGTCGAAACAATGGTCAGCGGTGGGAGAGGAATAAATCCTGTCGCAATGACTATCATCAATCCTTGGAAAGAAATTGGCCGAGCCAGGCATCGAACCCATGACCCCCTGTTTTCAAGTCCTGCACGCTACCGACTGAGCTACCGGGGCTTGGCTGGTAAACATGATAATAAATGAATAGCAAAATGCACAATTGCCTTTCTGATGGATGATTCAAATGAAAGGACTTAATATCTTTGAGAGGATAGGAAACAGCATTTTCTTGTTTTCCCTCTATGTTTTCTTAATTTTTTTCCCACAGGGTCATCAGATTTTTTGGTTAACTCTTTATCACACAGTTCGAAAGCATGCAAAGAAAGCTTTTTGAAAACACCGTGGGGAAAGGAGAAAATGCTGAAAACCACCATTTCCCCGCAATGTTTTGTCCTCTTTCAAAGATAAATTTCATCATTCTAACCACATTCAATTGTTCATCCGCAAATTCGTTCAAATCCATCCAGATTAAAATTAAAAGACTTCAAGATAATTGCATAGCTTGAAATGAAAAAAATATCATAACCAATGCACAAAGAACCATATAAAAATGGAGATATGCAGACATGCATCAATCATACATCAATAAATGAGTGAACATGACAATAAATTAATGGCAACATGCACAATTGCCTTTCTGATGGATGATTCAAGTGAAAGGACTTATCTTTGAGATGACAGGAAACATTGTGAGAAAAAGGGAAGATGCTAGTTTCCAGCATTTTCTCCTTTTCCCATATTGTTTTCTTTATTGTTCTGTCTCAGGATCATAGATGCACAGGGTTGTTTGATTAACTATATCACACAACTCCAAGTTTTAACGACCCTTAGGATGAGAGCTTATTGAATACACAGTGGTAACCAGCATTTTCCAGTTTTCCTGCAATGTTTTCTTCTCTGTCAAAGAGATTTCCCATGATTTAAGCTGTGTTCAATCTGTCATCTGTAAATGCTTTCAGTTTGGTCCAGACTAAAATTTTGTTGTCTAGAAAAGAGTTATGGATTAGATTGAAATAAAAAAAATGTCATCACCGATGCACAAAGAACAATGTAAAAAAAGGAGGTATGCAGACATGCATCAATCATACATAAATGAATGAGTAAACACAGTAATAAATTGATGGCAACATGCACAATTGCCTGTCTGATAAATGAGTAATTAACTCTTTATCGAACGAAAGAAAGTTTAGACTCATCCAATTTGACAACAAATTAAGCATGAGCTAAATAATAGGATTTGGTTTAGAAAGGGTAAAAAACATTGTTGGAAAAGGAGAAAATGCAGGTTTCCAGCATTTTCTCCTTTTCCGACAATGTTTTCCAAACGCTTCTTACTTAGGGTCATTAAAACTCAGGATTATGTAGTTCAGGGTTAAAACAATATTTCATACACCAGTTGTCTGTCTTGGTTTATATTATTCCCAATGAAAGACCTGTTTTTGTCTGACAGTGGACAACTATTTAACTCTTTACCACACAATCCCGACTTTTAACGACCCTGAGAAAGAAAGCCTTTGAAAACATTGTGGGAAAAGGAGAAAATGCTGGTAACCAGCATTTTCTCCTTTTTCCACAATGTTTTCTACCCTTTCTAAATCAAATTTCAATTTTTGATTTACATTTATTTTGTCGTCTGCAAATGCTTTCAATTCAGACTGGTCCAAAATTTTGTCGTTTGGTAAAGAGTTAAAACATTGTGGCAGAAGTGGAATAGAAGTTCCAGTAATTGCCTTTTACAGGCTATTGTTCCTGTTTCCTCAGTGCGTTTTTTTTTTCAAAAGCTCTGTGTTGTTCATCAGTCCAATGTGGCTCAGTGGTAAAGTGTAGGACTTGAAGCCTGGAGGCCCAAGGTTTGAGCATTGGGTTTTTTCATAGGAGCATTCTTGAACAAGACACTTCAGAACCCTAGCCTAGTACTGATGAGACTCGGGACATACAAGAATAAACAAGCTGTCACCGTGATATGACTGAAATAATGTTGAAAACAGTGTTAAACACCATTCAATTAATAATTCAATCAGTCTAATTGGCTTGGAAAAAATTATGAAAATATTGGTGAAAGAAAGTCCAGGAAATCATGAATATGTGTACTCACAGCCACAATTTAACTTTAATACATTGTAGAAAATACTGTTTTTTTTTTTCACCTATTGAAAGCTAGTAATATGACTGAAGGATGGAAAAACTTGCGTTAAAATTTAGGATTGTTTGGGTTACAAGAATTGCATACTGGTTTTCAAGAAAAGGTTGGAAGTGTAAGCATGTTTCAGTATTTCCTTGCCAAGTGCATGTCTAATGATCTAAATATCTGGAAAAAACATTTGCTTTCTGCTGGTTGGTGATCTGTGTTTCATTGTTGGGGAATCTGTTGCCATTTGTTTCTTTTGAATTATCCAACAAACACCATGTTATAATCCAGATCTTTTTTTTTTCCCATATTGAATCTTGCCTTTCAAAATCCTTTCATAGTATTTTGAGAGGAATTTCGAAGTATTTGTTGAAATGGGTATCTGGAAGGTTACAAAGCTGTAATCAGCTATTAAAATCAGTTTCTAAGTAACCTGCAGATCTGCTTAATGTTCCCTGTAGATTCCAGGCGTCATCTCTTTTACAGAGTATAGATTAAGATTAGATCAGATCAAGAATAATTTTGCAGTCTGATCATGGACCATCTCTGTCTAATGTTTTGTTTTTTTTACAGCCTTAATCAGTAGATCTACCTCATGGAAAATTTTAAGGACACGGAAAAAATTCTTGCAAAATTTGGTTAATAAACATGAATTGAGATTAGTTACGTAAATTCAATTTAGAAATAATGTGAACAAAGGATAAAAGGATAACTTGCTTGCCACAATGATTTTAACAGTGGAGTGCTTCAAGACAGAAAAAAAAATTCTTCAGCAGATTACATTTATCTCTTTTACCAAACAACAAAATATTGGAGGCATCCAAATTGAAAGCATTTGCAGACGACAAGTCAAATGTGGCTCAAATGATGAAATTTGTCTCTGAAAGGATAGAAAACATTGTAGGAAAAGGAAAAAAATGCTGGTTACCAACATTTTCTCCTTTTCCCTCGATGTTTTCAATAGCTTTCTTTCTAGGGGTCGTTGTGTGATAAAGGGTTATTGAGCTGTTTACAGATTTAGCAAACTAAGGGTTCGTAGGTTTTTTGGAATAAATTTCATGATAGGCAGGTATATGTTCAGATAATACCGCTGTTTCTCATTTAGAATTTACCGGAGTATTTGAAATTGATCGCCATGGTAGCATTAAATGAAATGGATCTTCTTGGATATATCATTCAATTGTTTTGGTTCGTTGATGTAATCAGTTTGTTTTCAGGTCTTATTTAACCGTATACCACAAATTTTCTGAGTTTTGATGACCTATATGAAAAAGGCTTTTGAAAACATCTGGGAAAAGGGGAAAATGCTTCTTACCAGCATTTTCTCCTTTTCCTACAATGTTTTCTATCCTTTTAGGTACCATTTCCTAATTTGAGTGACATTTAGTTGTTTGCAAATGCTTTCATATTTTGTGATGTGGTATAGAGTTGAATTTTCTGGAGTGTTTGAAAGTGATCGGAAAGGTAGCATTTAAAATGGATCTCCATGGATACACATGTCATGTATCATTCAGTTGTTTTGGTTTGTATTCAATTAATGAGCCATGCTCTGTGAAAAGGGGGCTTAGTGCATCTGGAAAAACTATTGAATCATACCAGCCTTTGCAGTCTGTGCAGACTGACATGGGTTGAAACTTTTTGTTATTTGTTGTTTTTTTTTGTACGTTTAAGGACCATTTTACTTCCACATATAGTTGATGTTAGACTTAATGGGTTTTATGGATCCATGATTATGTGATGGCTTGCTTGGTATCATGCATAACATAGGTGCATTTGGCCCCCTTTTGTCCGAACATGCCTCATTTGTTTTGGGGTCTTACTCAGCTCTTTTCAACAAAATTTTTGACTCATCCATATTGAAAATATTTGCAGATGACAAATTTCAAAGTGGCTCAGACCATGGGATTTGTTTTTGAAAGGATGGAAAGTATTGTGGGAAAAGGGTTAACCCTTTACCAAGCAATCCCTAGTTTTTACGACCCTGAGATAGAAGCCTTCTGAAAACATTGCGGGAAAAGGAGAAAATGCTGGTAACCAGCATTTTCTCCTTTTCCCACAATGTTTTCTACTCTTCTAAAGTCAAGTTTCAATTTTTGAGTCACGTTTATTTTGTCATCTGCAAATGCTTTCAATTTGGACAAGTCTAAAATTTTGTCATTTGGTAAAGAGTTAAATACTGGTTACCAGTAACCAGCATGTTTCCTTTTCTCCAAATGTTTTCAAAAACAATCTTCCTTCTTCTGGGTTTTTTAAACCTGGGATTGTTTGGTAAAGGTTTTATTTCAGTCATTTATAGCATTTTGGATGGTGTTTGATGCATTAGGGATTAAAATTAATTGATATAATTTTTCAAATTTTTGAAACATTGACTGCACATGAGAAATGTACACAACTATTAATATATTACCCCATCCAGACTGTTTTTGGCAATTTAAAACAGTATTTTCTCGTTTTCTTACAATGTTTTTCATCCTTTCAAAAAAAAATTCTAGTGCTGGAGTCACATTTTATTTGTTGTCTGGTAATGCTTTCAGATTTGGACTAGTCTAAAATTTTGTCATCTTGTGAAGAGTTGACTCTTTTCCAAACAAAAAAATTTGATACCGTCCAAGTTGAAAGCATTGATTTTGTAGACAACATGCTAAATTTAGCTGAATTTATGGTAGAAAACCTAAAAATGCTGGTCTCAATTTCATAAAAAAAAACTTAAATCTCAATTAATTGTATGCCAATAGATCCTGTGTTTTGATAAGGAGCAAGGTGTTTGCAAACATTGTTGGAAAAGGTAAAAAATGCTGGTATTAAAGTAACAATACAGCCCAAGTGTGAACAAAGCGGGTGTTTAAATGCATTTAAATTTATATCATACCATTTAAAAGTACAGAAATTATTGTGAAGATGACAATCTGTCATCGTATGGTCGGTCCATGTGTTAGTCGCTGACACAGAAATTAATTTCAAAACCAGGTTAAAACCTGCCAGGTAGCTGTGTCTTTTGTTTACTTTTTGCCTGAATTTCAGATTCTTTTTTTCTGCCAGCGACTAACACTTGGCCCAATCACACAATAACAGACTGTCATCTTCACAATATTTTCCATACTTTTAAATGGTATGATTTAAATGTATTATGGCACCTGTTTTGATATTTTGACCTCTACTGGGCCTTTAACCAGCATTTCATTCTTATCCCACCATGCTTTCTACTATGTCACAAACATATCCCATCATTTGCGCTACATTTAACTTTCATCTGCAAATACTTTCATATGGACAAATGTAAAGTTAAGATGATTGGTAAAGACATTACAAACCATGTTGTTTTCTATTTTCAGTGGTAGACGAGGATCAGCTCATGCCAGTGGTACATCGGCATCCACATCTAAACTGAACCGAGGGACAGAGAGTCAATTCACGTCCTCTACTGGCCAAACAACTCATTCTGAAGATGCTACCAAAGGTCCCCTAAAAGAATGGGCCACAGAGCATGACTTGTCCACGCCACGGCAACCAGTCATTATGTCAGCAAGTGCAACAAAAGTGCCATCTTCACGTTACATGCCTCTGTCAGCCTCAAAATCATCCCCAAGTTTGAATAATGAGGAGTTAGTTAATGCCGTGACCACACCAAGAGGTTACAGTCCGAAGCCAACTACCATGCTTGCCATTGCCAAGTCTACACCTGACATACCAGACCAAATGAATTACGAGAATGTTACATCACCAACAAGCCCAAAGAGCCCAACTTGGTATCAGCAAAAATTTCCAAACAGAAACATGTTTGAATTCCCCTCCTCATCCATTCGGAGAAATGCTGGCAGCCCAAGAAATTCTTATGCAGGTGGAAGCCCTCATAACTCTTATGCAAGTGGGAGTCCTAGGAATTCCTATGCTGGCTATTCATCCTCTTACAATCCATCAAGTTATCCACAATCAGCCTATCCAGGATTTTCTCCAACATCAGTGCCTACAAGCATAGCTTTTCCACAAACCTCCTTATTGGACACAAGCTCTCAAAGAGGCAGTAGTTCATATGCTCAGAGTCAGCGGTTGACAGGTGCGAACAGTTATGATGATTCTTCAAACCAGACTCCTAGTAAGAACTATGACAGACGATCACTCCCTCCACAAATGTTATATCAATTTAGACAGGACTATCTGAACAGTAAGCCTGAACCCCCGAAACAGTTAACTAGCATGCCTGTGACAAAAGAGGAGGAAGAGGCTGGGAGAGAATTAGCTAACAAGCAGTTTCAACATAATGGTGTTGACAGTGGTGCTCAGTATACTCCACCTGCTCCTCCGGTTAGAGATATTTCTAGTTTGAAGTATGTCACATTGTCTCGGAATCATGAAAAATTTCCATCATGGCCAGTCACCACTGCCAACCCACCACAGAACTTGGGTCCCCCTGTAGAGGCTCATCCTGTTGAAGCTCAGATGGCAGACAAAATGGCCGATAAAGAATCTGATAAAGAGAAAAGTGATAAATCTAGCTCTAGTGGATCTAAATCTAGTGATAAAGCAAGTTCAGTGACTTTAGAAAGAAAAGGTAGTGATGAGGCAAAACAACCCAGAAACCAAAGTGATCCAGGCTTCAAGAAAACAAAAAAGTCATTTTACACATCACGTAAACCAAAATTGGATGGAGAACCTAATTATGAAAACCTGAAATCAGAAGAGGAACGTTTTGATGAGTTTTGTAAGCATTCCAAACCTGGTTATCCTCCTCCCAAGTTTGATCCAGATGGACATAATTTTGGTGATGAAAAATACAGTATTCCTTCCCCACCAGAACGAGACACTCCACACCTTGATCAAAAGTCCCTTGTTGAAAAGATAGCAGCAGTCATATCTCCCACTTCACATAACTCCTATCAGCAATATTCTGTCTCAGTGGATACAAATGTATCAAAGTCTAACAAAGTAGACACAGCTACCAGTCCAACAAAAATGCCAGGATTTTATTTTCAGAAAGCATTAAGTCAAAGTCAGAGTTCAACCAAAACTATGGTGGACTCTTCAACAAGCCCCTTGAGTAGCCCTAAAAGTGACTCAAGTAATCTGAAAACCATAAGTGCTAATTCTACCAGTGATAGTTATCTGTCTCCTACTGACAAATCTCGTGGTCTGATTATCAGACAAAAACCTTATTACAATACCAGTACACAGACTGATGGTGTTTTTAGTCCTGAAAGTCAGTCTAAAAGTGAAAGAATTAGTGATTCTGGTGACCAATCAAATGTCAGTAAGTTGTCATCATCTGTAAATGCAGATGCTGAGTCACAGGTCAACATGAGGTCAGATGCATCGTCAGTGACCTCAGGAATAGGAAGTATGACAATAAGTGATCACTCTAGTGCTCCTATGTTACGAAAGCTATCAGAGGAATTTTTTCGAGGTAAACTTACTGGAAATATACAGGGTGAAAAGAGATTGTCATCCTCAACATTTGAGGAGGGTAAAGGTAATTATGAAGCTGTGTATGGCAACCTGAAAGAGGCAGAATCATACTCTAGTGTGGTCATTCATCCGCATGAAACATCAGCCCCATTCGGTAGTGATGAATTAAGTCCAGGATCTCTTTCATGTGAAATCACTGATACAGTATTTGACCATCATGCCAAATACAAATCGAGACACAGTATGGACCCATCTACAGTTCTTCATAAACCATCTGGAAGTTTCAGCATGCCACCAAGAAGTCTTCAAGAGTCACGCTTCACGTCAGAGTCCAACCTGTCTAGTACGCCAACACCTAGGACACATAGTCAAAGCCTTCTACAGCTGAACAGACCACCATCATCACTATCCTCACAGATTGACATTCGTAAGAACACACCATCTGAGTCATCTTCATCATCGTCCCGTCCATATGGGTCCATGGAAGCAAGATCATCTGGTGGTAGCAGACTGAGCTCTGATTCCTCTGTGACAGGCAGGCCAAACTCTAGGAGGGATTCTGATAATGTGTTTTATGAGAATAAATCTCCTCTCACAAAAGAAAGCCCTGAGAATGCACCAAGTGCTTCCCTTGGCAGGAAGGAGAGCATGAAGATGGCATATGGAACGTTTGATGAAAACGAGCGACACTATGCTACCCCATATGGGCATCAAAGAAACAGCAGTGAAGTGGTATCATCCTCAAGTCCAGATCAAACTGCTCTTCATGCAAGGTCATTTTCCCACACTGATTACATGCCCATGAGCTATAACCTCAATGATGCTAATCGTCTTGGTCAAATACAGGAGGAAGGATCTGAAATTCGGTGGCAGGAGGCAGTGTTAAAGTCACGCTCACTTTCAAGAGATAATAAAATTGCTAATTATGCAAATTTTTCTCTTCAATCACGGGAGCAGAAATCATCTTCAAAGGGAAGTGATTCAGAAAATTCTAATCCAGAAAAGAAAAAAGATACCAAGACAAACATGAGGAGGACAGTATCTGAGCAAATTAGACCAGTCAGGCAAGAAAAGAAACAGTCCAGAAATAGTGACACTAAAGATTACTCCTCAAGTGGAGAGTCTTCTAAGGGAAATAAATCAGATGGAGAAAGCTTGCCTAGATCTGGATCATCAGATTCAGATTTAAAACGACAGCAACAGAAGGCAGTGATGGATTTTTTTGAAAGGAAAAATAAAACATCTGATGTGTCTGAACCCTTAAGTCCTCGCAGTGAAACTGCTCCCATTGAATTCCCTCCACCACCACCTGAAAATAAGCCCTCTAAGAGTCCCACACCAACTGTGCAGACTCCTCAGTCCCCACTTAGTGATTTGACTAAACGATACAACTACACAAAAGCACAACGAACAGAAAGTTTACGTCGAACTCGCTCATCCATATCATCAACTTCATCTCGTGAGTCAGACTACATGGAAATGAATCGTTTGCACCGAGCATCCCACTATCAAACAGAGTGGAGCAGGTTGCGTTCACAAGAAGGTGTGATTCCAAAACGGCCCCAATCTATTGGGTCAGACATCAGTGCAGGGGAGCATTTCCCTATTAGTTCTTCATCTCCACAGACGACATCAGATGGGGATTCCTCTCTACAGAGAAGCACCAGTGAAACCATTCCAAAACAGGTAAACATTGATTTTCTGCTACAAGTGTTAATATGTAACCACACAGTCCTGAGTTTTAACAACTCTAAGGAATAAAGGTTTTGAAAACATTGTTGGAAAAGAAGAAAATGCTGGTTTCCAGCATTTTCTCCTTTTCCAACAAGGTTTTCTACTATTTGATAGATAAAGTCAATCATCTGAAACACTTTTTATATGTCTTCTGCAAATACTTTCAATAAGGATAAGTCTCAAGTTTTGTTGTGTTGTAAAGAGTTAACTATTTACCAAATGACAAAATTCAAATCAAAAGCATTTTCAGAAGACAGACTAGAGGTAGCCCAAATTTTGATATCTTTATTTGTAAGGGTAGAAATCATGGTGGGAGAAGGATAAAAATGCTTGTTCAGCATTTTCTCTTTTTTTCCCACAATTTTTTTGAAAGGCTTCTTCCTCATGGACATTGAATTTTGGATTGTTTGGTAAAAGTTTAGGTTAATGACTTTAGTTGCCTTTGCAGCCAATTTAAGTCAAGATCAGACTGCACAAAATGTCTTATCTTGGATATATTTGCTAAGACATTGTGGACAAAAAACTTTTAATTGTAATTACTTGGCTCTTATTTCAATAGTGAGAATGCTGTTTGATTTTATTTTTTATGGCTTACGAGTTTACCAGGCGACAACAGCCAATACATTAGAATTGTCCATATTGCAAGGATTTGCAGACTATAAATAGAATAGGATTTGTCTTTGCAAGGATAGAAAACAGTGTTGAAAAAGAAGAAAATTCTTGTTACTACATCTCTTCTTTTTCCATAATGATTTCAAGAGCCTTCTTAGTTAGTTTCATAAAAATATGGGATCACATGCTTTAACGTTTTAACATTTACCAAACAACAAAATGTTGGACTTGACCCAAATTCAAAGGATTTGCAGATAACAAATTTCGTTAGAATGATGACTTCTGTCTGATGGGGTAGAAAATATCGTGGGAAAAGGAGAAAACGCTTTTTCTCCTTGTCCCACAATGTTTTGAAAAGTCTTCTTCTTTTCTGCAGAAGCAATATGAACCATGTTTTCATTAAATAAAATACAGAAGGCAAAGAATCAAAATTTAGGAGACATTTAGAAAATTTAGGTATCCAAATTCGAAGATGTTGAAAACCTTGTTTTTGGCTACTCATGCAATACATGTACATGTATTTCGGTCTTATGAAAACTCTAATGTTGATCTTGAATATGTATGAATATGTATGTCAGTTTGTTTTGTCAAGCCTTTACATGGGTAGGAAACTTCATATTCGGAGCCATTGGCACTGGTAAGAAAATGTTGTGTTGGTCTTCCGGCTCTGAAATTATCGACTCAAAACAACTCAAGAAACAGGACTGGTAGGCCTGTCATTCTTAAGCCGATAATTTGGGAGCCGGAAGACCAACCCAACATTTTCTTATCAGAGACATTGGCTATGATTATGAGGTTTCCTAGCCATGTATGAGGTGGTTTCGGTGGAGTGTATTTTAAACTATCAAAAAAGTGGCAAGTTCATATAGTTTGGCCCTGAATGTGTTAGGCATGTAAGAATTGTCTCCCTTGAACCTACATATCTTGCATATTTTTGAGCATGGGTCTTCTCAATCAAAGTATTTGAGTGGAGGGAATTTTGAGTCATCTAGAGAGACATGTTTAGGTTATTGAAGAGTCCAAGGATTAACACAATACCATGAAACCATCTTAAGGCCCCTTTTTTTTTATTACTATTTTGGAAACATTGTGTCAAAAGGAGATACAGCTTAAAAATAGTAATTTCTTTATTTACCACAATATGTTGACATTTATTCATGTATGAAGCTCTGACTAATGTCAGTTCCCTCATTTAACATTTACTGAGTTAAATCTTTACCAAACGACAATATTTTAGACTTAAAAAAAGTTGAAGCATTTGAAGACATCACTTAAATGTGGGTGGAGTTATGGGATTTGACTTTGAAGGAGTAGAATATACTGTGGAATTAGGAGAAAATAAAGATTAAAATATTTTCTCCTTTCTTCAGGTTTGTTAAAAGTCAGGATTATGTGGTAAAGTGTTAATTTTTTTCCAGGCATTCCCATGTTTTTATGACTCCAAGGAAGACCGCTCTTTAAAGCATTGCAGGGAAAGGAGAAAAAACTTTTTCTACAAAATTTCCTTACCATTTCTAGCATCTGAGCCACTTTGAAGTTGTCGTTTGCAAATGTTTTCGATTTTGATGAGTCTAGGATGTTGTGATCAGGTTCAGAGTTAACTCTTTACCACACAATCCTGACTTTTAATGACCCTGAGAAAAAAGCCTTTTGAAAACATTGTGGGAAAAGAGAAAATGCTGGTAACCAGCATTTTCTCCTTTTCTCACAATGTTTTCTATCCTTTCCAAACCAAATTTCAATAAGTCACATCCATTTTGTCATCTGCAAATGTTTTCAATTTAGACCAGTCTATAATTTTCTTGTTTGGTAAAGAGTTATGAAGATTAAAGGTTAATAAATTATTTAGATTAGAATTGACTTGTTGTCATATTTTTTCAGCTTGAAGCAGAGCAAGATAGGGTAGTGGAATCTCCGAGTCAAGATGATGAGTAAGTAAAGTTTAAAACTTCAAATCTTCCCCCCCCCCCCCAAAAAAAAATCGATGTCTTTTACAGGATCAGACAGAGTAGGTGTATAATCTGCTTGAAATGTCTTTATTCTGATCTTAATCTGTGCTGTCATTAAGCATAATTAACCCTTATCCTGCTAAATAGAACAAATGAAACTTTTAAGCAAATAGGAATAACCCAAATTTTCCAATTTCAAAGGTATTTTTGGCAGAAAGATATCTCCGTATCGGACAGTGTAGATCCAAGATCCGACTGCACGTTCTGTGCAATCTGATCTTGATCTACCCTGTTGGCTAAAGGTCAGTGAGTTATGCTTAGCTGCGTAAGGGTTAAGCTGTCATGCATTATGCTGTGAGAGTTACAAGTTGTAAAGTCCTGACTTAGAATTTATCAAGGGAACTAACTCCGTGAATGTACACGGAATTCAAATTTGCGTTGCTGCCCTTATTATCTTTATACAGTGAATCCAGTCAAGATTATGCTGATATCTGATTTTTACAATGATACGGAAAATGTTGAGGGTAGAAAAGAGATTTTATTTTTACTCATAGCCAGAGATTGCTGCTTCTCTCATAAACTTTTCAAAAGCTGTTTGCCCTGGTGATATCCCCAAAAAGTTGTGTAGTGCATTAATGTCATAGATGTATTTATACTTATTGGATAGACTAGAAATTGAAGATATGAACATTGGATATTGATAATAATACTGTAGGTATACAGCAGAGAGTTTAAGAAATGGCTTGGCAAATAGAAAATTGCTCATTTGGAGCAAATTCTGTAATCTAGGATATTTTTATAAACCATCCTAAAAACATGGAATAAGGAGGAAATGCAGGCGAAATGCATTTTCTCCTTTTCCCACAATGTTTTTGTACCTATTCATAAAAAATTTCTATAATTTGAGCCATCTTTAATTTGGTGTCTTGCAGGCATTGTCAACTTGGATAAACCTAGAATTTTGTCATCTGATAAAGAAAATAACCCTGTACCATGCGATCCCAAGTTTAAATGGCCCTGAGGAAGAACCCTTTTTAATACATTGTGGGAAAAGGAGAAAATGCTGGTAACCAGCATTGGAAAAGGAGAAAATGCTGGTAACCAGCATTTTCTCCTTTTCCCACAATGTTTTCTAACCTTTCAAAGACAAATTCCATCATTTGAGCCAATATACAGAGTTATTTGCAAAAATATAATGCTTTCAATGTGGACAAGCCTAAAATTTGTTGTTTGGTTAAAAGTAAAACCCTGTTCAAGCAGTCCAACAAAGTTCTTTTTGAATGATGAAGGGTGATGGCTTTATGTAAAGATTGACTAAGTGCTGTGTGACCTAAAAAACAAACCTAAACAAAATATTTATGAGTTTTGAATGGACAATAAAAAGTGTCTGATTGTGGTTTGTCAATAGACTGTGACCAGTCCGTCACAAGTGCTCATCTATTTCCACTTAAATAATTTGTGAACCATTCTGGCCTAAATTCTTAACCCCTAGACTGCTAAGCACGACTCATATATGCTATTGTGGACAGTGTAGATCAACATCAAATTTTTTTTCTGGACCAGTTTTATGCTCAACAGTCTTTCCAAGCACCTGGCTGCTTTCCAACTTTCACAAAGAGGAAGCCATATTTAGCAATCAGAGATACCGGTAGATGAGTAGATGATGGGAATCAGAACTCAATTACATCTATGTGCCTCACTTTGTTCGCACAAGCCGCTGACTTTAATGACCTTGAAGAAGAGAGCTTTTGAAAACATTGTGGGAGTGGAGAAAATGCTGTTTTTAAGACAAAACTCAACATTTGAGCAACATTCATCTTGTCATCTGCAGTTGCTTCCGATTACAACAAGTCTAAAATTATATCATGTGGTATAGAATTAAAACAGATTGCTTGCTTTACGGAGGTAGCCATAAAGAGGTTTACTGGATATGCTGTCCTGATCATTGTTTCACAGATGGTTACATAGGAAAGCAGCCAGTGGCTTGGGAAAAATATTGTGCAAAGTACTGGTAACAGAAACTCCAGAAAAGCATGGATAGGTTTTCTGGCTGCTGCAATAAAACTGAAATAATGTTAAAGATGTCGTTGAACTCCGAACAATTAATCAATTTCGTCAATGTATATGCTGTCCTTGGAATGATAAAACCCGTCTCTGTCTGAAGTTGTATGTACAAAAATGGGTTAACCTTGTGTTGACAGTTTCGTCTGCAGGGGGGTAAATCAAATTCCGATCAGATTTATGACCTAATACTGGTCAAACAAAATCTATTGACCACTACATCAATAACAAATTTTATCCTTGTGTCACATTTACCGAGTGTTCACATACTCTTTCATAATGGACTTCTACATGCTTGGAAAACAATGTGACACAAGGCATATAAGATTGGCCAAGAAGATCATGACAGAAGGAGAAATTTGCCATTTGAAGCTATGAAAATATTGATGTATTTGCCACAATATTTCAGAATTGTTATTTTTCATCTGCATCGGACTATTAAAACCAGGAAAAGGGATAAGAGTTCAGAAATAAGCTGTAAGTCAACAGATAACATAATATACCTTTAACTCTTTTAATGCTTTAACTCTTTTATCGATAAGGAAGACACAGCTTTGAAAGTATTGTTGGAAAAGAAAAAAATGCTGGTAATGAGCATTTTTTTCCTCACTCCCCCAGTGTTTTCTTCCCTTTCAAAGACAGATAAAACCATTTTAAGTTGTTTGTCGCCTGGAATGGAAATGAAAAAGTTTTGTTCTGCAATAAAGTGTTAATCCTTAGGCTGCAAAGCGCGACTCATTGACCTTTTGTGGAAAGTATAGATCAAGATCAGACTGCACAGAATGTGCAGTCAGAGTTTGGATCTACACTGTCCGATATGGAGATATTTATCTCAAAAAATAAGTTTGAAATTGCATAATTTGGGTTTTTACTATCGGCTTGAAAGTCTCATTTATTTAGCAGGATAAGGGTTCAGAGTAATACATAAATGAGATGGACTTTCCAGCCAAGGAAAAGGATAACATACTGCAATTACAAGGGTACTTTTGGGCCACAGTATCAGAAATCCCAGAGAGTGTTGATTTATGATCAGACTGTGTTCTTTGCTGTCTGATCTTGATCTGCACTATCTAATAAAAGCTACTTAAGTCAATGGTCAATTTTGTAGGGTCAGTCTTATTGTTACTATTCCATACAATGTTACAAAGTCAACCTAGGAGAGCTCTATTCAGAGCCAATCAGAAACATTCCAGATATGTACTCTTTGATGTTTGGATGAGTAAGCAGATTTTCTTACTTTTTCCAGCATAGTTGAATGCCCTGGCTTTTGAACCACTTCTTAGTACTGATAAAAAATGAATATATGGTAATTTGTGATTGGTGAAAAAATGTGCACATGTTTATTCAGCGGGCTCCTGCTGCCATATTTGCTCACACACTCAAGAAACCACCATTAACAAGCATTGCTAGTGCCAATCGATATCCCGGAGCCTTGGTTCATACCATAGTAAACTATTGTACTAAAGAGTGATTCTTTTCTTGTGCTTTTTGGAAATTTGATACATCTGTTTTGATAAGCGTTACCCAATAACCATATACTTCTTTTCAACAAAATGAAAAAGAACCTGAGAAAAAAGAGGCAATTGCTCGAGAGGTTTACTTTTCATTATTTTACTATATATTGAGCCGCAAAAGATCTTCAGTATTCATATTCCAGTACCTCTTACACCATCTATCTTTTTTGAAGATATTTCTTGTTTCTTTAACCCTTTACTACACAGTCCAAAGTTTTAATCAACCTGAGAAGAGAGGCTTTTGAAAACATTGTGGGAAAATGGAAAAAAGAAAATGCAAGTTACCAGTACCAGCATTTTCTCCTTTTCCCACGAGGTTTTCTACCCTATCTAAGAACTTCAGCTCATTCGTATTACTATGAGACTTGTCACCTGCAGATGCTTTCCGGTTGGGAGATTCTAAAATTTGTTGTTTGGGACAGGGTAAACCCTTTACTAAGCAATTCCAAGCTTTAACAACCTGAAGAATAAGAATTTTGAAAACATCGTGGGAAAAGAAGAAAAGGCTGGTAACCAGCATCCTCCCTTTTTCACAGTGTTTTCTACTCTTTAATTCTAAACCACACAATCCCGGCCTTTAAGGACCCAGAGGAAGGAGCATTTTGAAAACATTGTGAGAAAAGCAGAAAATAGTGGTAACCAGCATTTTTTCTGTTTTCCATAATATTTTCTGTCCTATCACAGATGAATTCTATCATTTGAGCAAAATTTAAATTGCCGTCTGCAAATGCTTTCATTTTGGAAAAGTCTACATTTTTTGCATGTGTTTAAGCATTAAGACACAAGTTCCATCATTTGAACCACATTTATTCCCTCTTCTGGAAATGCAATCAATTTGGACCAGCCTAAAATTTTGTCATTTGGTAAAGGGTTAAGGTGAGACATGAACAAGTGAACTGTTACTGTGGTTTATTTGAAATACTGTCAAATTGGCATTTACTTCATTGAAAAGTTACATTTTGTTCACATGACATTACTCATATCCTGCCAATCAAAATTGCTTTAAAAATTGCTACTTTTTTGTGATGTAGCATGGTTTCCATAGAAACAATAATAAACTCATACCATAAAATGTATAATATATGTGTCAAATCAGTATCAGTATTGTTTAGTTTTCCCCATAAATGTCAAAATATGGGTTGTGAATCCTCCGCATGTGTCCTTCAATGTATGAATATTGAATATTTGAGCAAAGTTACCTTTTTTTTCCGGGGAGGGGGGGTAGAAGTCAACCTATAGAGCACCATGTACACCTAAGTTGAAATAGGTGGCAGTGTACATTGTGATCAGACTGCACAGAATCTGCAGTCAGCTCTTGGATCTACATTGTTTGATATTTTATGGATCATTCTCAGAAAAACAATCATGCTCTTGTGATATCTTTATGTTTTATTCAGACTGAAAACATTCCTTTCAATTATTTGTCACTGGAAGGTTTCACATACAGTTTTTTGATGGTGCTTCCTATGGAAGTATGGACACATATGGCCAAATATGGCTTGCAACACGCGAAAAGGGGCATTCGGACATTTGCGTAAAGTGTCGTCTCGGATAAGCCTGCGAACTCCGCGCAGGCTAATCCAAAACGACACTTTCCGTTTTTTATGTAATTTTCTGTTTAGAGAAAGTCTACTGTACCACAAAATCTTATGCAGTCGTAAAGTGCCGTCTCGGATGAGCCTGCGCGGATTGCGCAGGCTCATCCGAGATGACACTTTACGCAAATGTCCGAATGCCCCTTTTCGCATGCTGCAAGCCATATAGTGTCTTTATGTTTTATTCAGACTGAAAACATCCCTTTCAATTTTTTGGCACTGGAAGGGTTCACACATGGGTCAGATGGTGCTTTCCATGTAAGTTATGGACATATGGCAGTTATAAGTGGTCTGGCCAGAATGGCTTAATATGGTGTTGACCATATCACTTGAGATTGGTCTCAATTTGTATGAGAATCAATTTTAGAGATGATTTTGATTGAAAAATTTTCTAGGTCCGCTCTGTCGGAGACAAATCTCATAATTTGAGCCACATTTAATTGTTGCTTGCAAGTGCTATCAATAGAGAGGTATCTAAAATTTTGTTGTTTTGTAAAGTACTGTGGTATTTGGTACTCATCCGAAGATTTCTCCATCATTGAATTAAGAGTCAGGTATGCTGATAATAATTGTCTGGTTGAAAAACATGGTGGAGGGGAGGAGGGGAAAGCAAAATTAAACTGAAGAGATGTCAACTTCATGAACGGGGAAACTTTGGGCTGTTTGTTTGATAAATGACTTTTGTGTTGAAGGTTTAGGTGTATTGGTTTTAACATTTTGTGTCATACAATCCTCACATACATTTAGATTTTATTTTATCCAGACAGACAACTATTTCGGCTGTATTAACCCTTTCCCACACAATCACAAGTTTTGACAACCCTGAAGAAGGCTTTTGAAAACATTTTTGGAAAAAGAGAAAATGCTGGTAACAGCATTTTCTTCTTTTCCAACAATGTTTTCTACCTTATTCTATACACAATTCATCATTTAAGCTACCGGTATGTTTATTTTTATCTTTACCAAACAGTTATAGAGTGTAGATCAAGAGAAAACAACATGTCTGTCTTAATCTTGGGTTTTAGCATAGATGCTTTGTCTCATAGTCTGACATCAGTGCTGTTAACTCTGTACCAGAAGATAAAATTTTAGACTTGTCCAGATTGAAAGCATGTGCAGACAACAAATTTTATTTCATTTAAATGAGGTGATTTGTCCAGAAAACATGGGGGTAAAAGGAGAAAATGCTGGTTAGCAGCATTTTTCTCCTTTTCCCTCAATGTTTTAAAAGCCTTCTTGTTCAGGGTCGTTACAATTTGGGATTGTGTGGTATAGAGATAAAGGGATTGATCCTAGTTGTAATGTTATTGTTGGAACAGTCTAGTCTAAAGCAAGGATAAGATTCTGAGAAACCAGATGTTAAGGATAGGATCTCTTGAAATTTTGTAGTATCAAAAAATGCTTTATTCATATATTATGTCAGTTTGGGCTGGAAGATCATAGTTAATGTGGATCACAGCATGAGTTTCCCTTAAAGGTATACATTTACTCTTAAATTCCTGTTAAATATGTACATAAAAACCTACATAAGTAAATCAGCGGGGGTTACGTCTGAGGTTACAGAAGGGGGACAGTGAAAAATACAGTGGTATCTGGTGCTAGAAAGTCTTTGATCAAGTAAGAAAACCTTTCTGTCCGGCAGTTTTTTGCCTCACACCACTGATGCATGTGAGAAAAGTTGTCAGTTTCAACCTTTTCAAAGACACACATCAGAGCCACATTCAATGTTTTCATCCGCAAATGCTTTGAATTTGGACAAGTCTTAAAATTTTGTCATCTGGTAGAGTTAAAAAGCAGGTTATTGTATGCAAGATGATAGGTCAAGCGGATGGATACTCATTATATAGCTCAGCCAACTTGCTTCAGGAGTATTTCAGAAATCAGAAAGAGGTCAGATTGTAATCTAAAGTGGAAAGTTACTTATGGTCATTGTCACAGGTTGATTACTGCATCCATGGACTGCTATCTGCATGCATCAAAAGTTTTGAGGCGTCAGAAAAAATCCATGTTGGTCCAGTTTCATGCTTTTTTGGGGAGAGTGGGTGGGGCAGAGGAACAGATTATCTCTCAAAGTTATCAGGCTGATCTTGATCTACACTATATGCTTATCAAATTTGGAGCACCTTAGTGGACTTGCACCCTAGCTGCACAAATTTTCCCAGTTACTGCTTGCCATGGTTAAAAGATATGTTTTTTTCCAAGAATTATTACTGTAAGTTATCGAAACATGAATGAATGCTTTGTCATTTTGGTAAAATTAAATGTTCTTGGACATGGAACTAGATATCATTAAAAGGAAGTGAAGAGCTAATTATATTATTATGATCATCTTCAAGTGCTTTGAAAGACAATAAAGTTAGAAACCATTCAATGAAAGTTCTGCTGTAGATATGAATCACTGCAGCAGCATCGAATACAACTTGAATTGCTTATATGGACAATTTATATAGAGATCAGAATGCACGGACAGTGCAGTCAGATCTTGGATCTACACTGTCCATGCTGACAAAAACAGCATCGAAAAATTTGCGTCTTGAGCACTGACTGAGGATGTCAGTTGTAATTCATTTAGCACCACAGGGTTAATTCTTTGACTAGTGACATAATTAATTTTAGACTCGTCGAAATTAAAAGCATTGGTGGAGGACTGAATGAATATGACTCAAAAACTGAAATTTTGCTTTGGAAAGGTAGAAAACTGTAGTTACCAGCATTTTCTCCTTTTGTGCACAATGTTTTCAGAAGCTTCTTTGATAAAACATGTGATTGTGTGGAAATGGGCTTAGAGTGCACTTGAAATTTCCAGAGAAAAAAATGACTTGTGTGTGGTACAGTTTGTCCAACAAAATGAGTTTCCAAGGTTACATGAGGCTAGGCACCTGGCAACACTTATCATTGTCAATTACGTGAGGCAATAAGTAGCATCTGCCTTTAGTTCTTTCCACTTTGCAGTGGACCTGTTCAGTTTTGCTTTATTTCACTTAGTAAAAGCTATTTAGTTACAGGTATCTTGCTTCTCTTGTTGCCAGGCAACAAAATTAACTTTTGAAGATGGTCAAAATGACATAAACAGTTGCTTGTTGTGGGACGCTTTGTTTACAGCTGATGCCATTGGCAGGAAAAGTATTTTGGCATGGTTCTGGAAATAGTTTTGGTTTGAATATTTTTGGAAAACCCTTCTCCACTGGCACTTTGAACCCTGTGCCTCATGGAATGAATCACTGTAACATAGACAGATTTTGTTTAGGCTTTTACGACATAACAAAATTTTAGATATATCCAAATTGGCAGCATTTTGTATATGACAAAATAAATTTGGCTCAAATCTTTGAAATTTGGTTTTGGAAGGGTAGAAAACATTTTGGGAAAAGGAGAAAATGCTGATTACCAGCATTTTCTCCTTTTCCCATAATGTTTTCTAAAACATATTAAGTTCTAATAATTGAATATGTGTAAAAAATGCAGAGGGAGAAGAAAAACTCTTTTGCCACTATGTTTTCAAAAAAATCCTCTGCAACCGGAAGTTATTGGCAGGTGGTTAATTGTTAATCAAGTTTTGTTTATATGAATCAGTGGTTTGGTAAAGCGTCTGCTCGATTAAGACAATTTTCTGGCGTTTTGAGTTATTTTTAGTGTTTATTTTAAATGTTTAAAAGAGTTTGGACTGTATGCCAGGCAAAACGCAGTGAGTATAGACTTATTTTTCCAAAATTTTTTACTCATCTGATTGAAAAGTGTACTTTATAATTACTTAAGCATATTTTACTACTATTGAAATATAAATGAAATCCAGGTTTTTTTCTCAGTCCTTATAAAAGATGTTAATATAGTAAATTTCATCCTATGCCGCTGTTGGGTTAACTCTTTACCACACAGTTCTGAATCCTTTCGAAAACCTAGTAGAATCAAAGTACTGAAAGTACAGTATGAAGGCGAGTTTGGAATATAGGCATAACATATTGCGATACATTTTCCTGTAGTTTAATCGCCTCTCCTGATACAGCAAAGTGTATAGGGTTGTGCAGTGTTCCTGTGCAATGGAGACCAGTTGACTATCCTAAGTTTTAACAAACTTGGAGAAGAAGGCTTGTGAAAATGTGTTGAAAAAAATTAAAACGAAAGGACTTTTCTGAAACACTTTGCCATTTTATTTGAAGGAAAAATTTTATGTGATAGCAAAGAGTTTTGATTTACTATTACCCGTATATGTTTTTTCATTGTATAGAAACTTAGATCTACCCCTCTATTACCCCAGTAATGAGTTTAAAAGGTCTTTAGGAAGAAGGCTTGTGAACTTCTGGTGTGAAAAGGAGAATTTGGTGCTAACTAACATTTTCTCCTTTTCCTGAAATGTCTTCAATCCTATTTCAGACAGGTTCCATCAGTGGTACCAGATTTAAGTTGCTACCTGAAAATGCATTCAATTTTGGCAAGTCTGAAATTTTTTGTTCCTGTAAAGAGTTAAGAAAATTTCTCCCTTTCAAAATAAAGTTTTTACATGGCCTCTTTCTCAGGGTTGTTAAAACAGTACTTGATAGGGTATGGTAAAGGGTTGAAGAATAGTTTTTGCTTGAAAATGCAATCAATTTTGATAGGTCTAAAACTGTTATGAGATGATTTATTTCTTGAAAGTCTTTACCATTTTATTCCATAGACAATTTTATTGAGAGAGCAAAGAGTTTCTAGAAAGGTGCCTTTCAGAGTATAGAAACTGAGATTCGGCCTTTTAGATCACAATACTGACTTTTAACAATGTTGAAGAAGAGGCTTTTGAAAGCATTGTGGGAAAAGTAGCAAATAATGATAATCAACATTATTTTTTTGACTTTCTGACAATTTTTTCCATCTTAGCAGGGATCTTACATGTGTATATACGATCCCTGGTGTTAGTAACAAAAAATTAGGGCCGTCTACATTAAAGAAATCAGCAGATGATAAGTTAAGAGCAGCTGAAAATGTGCCGTTTGGCTGGAAAAAACTACAAAACATAATGGTAAAGGGAGAAAATACTGGTTACTAGCATTTTCTCCTTTTCCAAAAGTATTTCGAAAAGTGTTTTTTTTTTCCTGAGGTTGTAAAAATTTTGTCTTTCGGTTAAAAGGCCTTTTTTTTAATTGTTTACCATTTTATTTGAAATATATTTTATCAAGATTGAAAAGAGTTTCAAAACAATCGACTTTCGATGTTCAAAACGGAGATTTAACTTTTAGATTACAATACATGTGCTGAGTTTTAATGACCTTAAAGAATGGGGCTTTTAAAAAAAAGGAAGAGTATTTTGAAACCTTGCAGGAACATGAGAAAATACCGGCAATGAACATTTTCTCCGTTTCACACAATGTTTACCATCCTATTAAGGATAACCAACATCATTTGACGGTTGACTTCATAGGTCCTATGAGGGACGTCTGAGGATGTTCTCTGTTTATACGATTCTTGTAATCTCTGACCCTGTTAACCCTTAGAGTGTTGGATTGATGAAATTGGCATTTTCCATTTCGGGAAAAAAGCTTAATTATTGCAACTCCATCCAGGGCTGTTTTAGTCGGATTATTACAAGGTAGCTCACACTGCAGATCCGACATAAGATTGCATATTCTGTGCAGACCATAGATTCGTCTTCCTTGTCTGCAAAAGAGACAGACGTAAGAAGCGGTCTAAGGGTTCGTTGACATTAACGCTTGTGTTTCATTTATCCCGCGTAACCGGAATGTACGTTCAGCTTGTCGGCAAACATTAAAGCAAAATGATTGCCTACCTGTCAATTGAGATACACCCTATTCCTTTGTTCGACAATAATATATCGTATACAGTTACACAGATACAGGCCCTTGGTCTGTGTCCTTAGAAAAACATGAACATGTCCGATGCATTCTAGGACTGTAGGATTCTCTGTGTCAAGATAATTTTATCATTGTGTTATTCAGTTTTGAAAAGAAGTGTAGTTGAAGGAAATTTTTTTCGAGGAAAACAAACGGATTATATTACGTAAAGATTTCAGTTCTAATAATGATGGAGGTAAGTGATTATGATAACAATTCATTGCAATAAACGTTTATTCTTTACGAAATTTCAGACTAAGTTGAAATTGAAAGCATTTGCAGACGACAAATTCAGGGTGGCCCAAATTAGGGACGAAATTTGCTCTTGATAGGGTAGAAACATTGTGGTAAAAGGAAAAAAATGCCGGTTTCAAGCAATATCGATCACCTCTTCCCTCGATGTTTTTAAAAGCTTGCTTTTTCAGAGTCATTACAAGTGAGTGGTAAACGGTTAAATATTTATGAATACTTGCTGAACGTTAAGCACCATGGCGATCAAAAGAAGAAGTTAAAACTTTTTGCGTGATAAAACGGTTACATATCATGTTATTGTCATTTTTGACGTAGTAAAGTCCAATCATACTCGTATATAAGGAAAGAAACGATAAGACTAGAACCCAGGCTATCCCCTGCTATACACCGGTACATTATGCTGGTCGGAACTACTTCGAAAAGACACATATTGTGATTTCAACTGATTTACCTTTTTCTTTTCACGGGTCTCCGGAATCAAAACTGGGCCACGCTGATGCCTAACAATAACCTATTCATTAATCATAATGTCGAGGACAACTTTGATAGAAGAAAAAGATATTTCTTCGAAAGAGAAAATTTTGTATAAACACTTGATGATTCAAAGGAATTTATTTCATTGAAATTTTACTTTGTTGTTGTCTGCATTGTCTTGCAACAACTTAGACCCTTTATGATATTTCTGTCACCACTGAAGGTATTTACTGGGACTAGTTGTTTACTATCAAAAGGGGAGCATATCTCCAAAACTATGCTAGCTACGGTTATGAAATTTCATGGGTGGATAGATCTCATCAAGGCGGAGTGCAGTGCACAGGAATCATAAATCTCGCTTGCTTAATTTTTGAGTTATTGCCCTTTGTTGTTTTTCATACTTGAATTTTGTCTGGAGCATATCTCCAGAACTATACTAGCTACAGTTATGAAACTTCATGGGTGGATAGATCTCATCAAGGGGGAGTGCAGTGCACAGGAATAATAACTCTTGCTTCCTTAATTTTTGAGTTATTGCCCTTTTTTTGTTTATCATACTTGAATTTTGTCCAGAGCATATCTCCAAGACTATACTAGCTAAGGTTATGAAACTTCATGGGTGGATAGATCTTATCAAGGGGGAGTGCAGTGCACAGGAATCATAACTTTTGCTTACTTAATTTTTGAGTTCTTTCCCTTTGTTTATATTCATACTTGAATTTTGTCCAAAGCATATCTCCAAAACTATGCTAGCTACGGTTATGAAACGTCATAGGTGGATAGATCTCATTAAGGGGGAGTGCAGTGCAAATGAATCATAACTTTTGCTTGCTTAATTTTTGAGTTATTATACGTCCGTTGAAGACGGGATGTATTATGGGATCACCGATGGCGGGCGGGCAGGCGGGCGGGCAGGTGGGTGGGTTGGCAGGCGGCGTCCAGTTTTTGTCCGGAGCATAACTTTGTCATCTCCAGTCCAATTGACTTGAAACTTGGCATGTGTGTTTGTTGCAATAATACGGAGTGCAGTGCAAAAGAACCATAACTCTACCTCGTGCTGTCTTTGAGTTATTTCCCTTTGATCATCATTTTTACAGCATTTTCTGCTTGTCCGGAGCATAACTTTGTCATCTCTAGTCCAATTGTCTTGAAACTTGGCATGTGTGTTAGTTGCAATAATACGGATTGCAGTGCAAAAGAAGCATAACTCTACCTCATGCTGTCTTTGAGTTATTTCCCTTTGATCGTCATTTTTACAGCATTTTCTGCTTGTCTGGAGCATATTAATTGAGTCCGATTGACTTGAAACTTGGTATGCATGTTTGTTGCAATATTACAGACTACAGTGCGCAAGAACAATAACTCTACCTAGTGTGGATTTCGAGTAATTCCACTTTGATCTTCATTTTTACAGTATTTCTTGCTTGTCTGGAACGGAACTTTGTCACCTCAGTCAAATTAACTGGAGACTTGGTAAACTTGTTTGTTGCATTACCTGCCCTTTACGATTATTATACCCCCTTGACAACTGGCGGTGGGACGGGTGTATCTTGCGACAATTTGCCGCTCTTGTTGTTTATGACTGAGGTAATTCTGAAAGTTCTTGCAACTTATACTAATCTCTCTGTTAGTACAAGTTACTCAAAGGAAGAATATTTGAGGAAAAGAAAATCAATGTTTTTAAAAGCTTTCTTCTGGAATGGCTGACTTTTTTTTACAAAGCTTGCACCTGTATTACTATCAGTTGGTTCAATGACATTTTGCCCACAGAAAAATCAGCCTGAATTTTGATAGGGAAGTTTATGTTTTTCAGATAGAGGTGTGCAAAGTCTCAAGCTCAATATAAAGTGTATCAGGTAGAACGAATGTTAATGCATAGGTAAAACTAGACCATCAAAATAATACAGTTATTTGCAAAAATGATAACAAGTTTTTTCCCCTGGGGCACCCTTCTGCCTGCATAAATATTAATCTTACTGGTCACACTAGGGAGATTTACATCATTCCGTGTGCTACTTTAAATGGGCTATGTTACTTTATCCGTATTTTCACAACCTTAATCTCATAAGTGGCATTAAAAATTATGGTAAATAGTTCAGAAAATGTAACCTTCAAATTTAAAATTTAACCATTCAAGGTGTAACTATGTCGACAGTTCAGGTAATTGAGACAAGTTCTGTGTGTAAGATCAGTGTCAAAGTGGAGACTGGGATATTTTTAGTGATACTTTTGGCAGAAGTTTAACAAAATATTTTACTAAACTTTGAACTGATTCGTTTTTAGATTAACTCATTCCTTTTGAAAGTGTGCCATAAAGTGTTGTAATGTCTGTTAGACTTTTGAAACTTTCGTTCAGATAATCATTTTCAGAAGTGATTCTAAAATTCCTTTAGTCTTTGAATGTGAATTTTTGACAATGATAGATATGATAGAGATGTATATTGCTTGACTTCTGTAAATTTGAATTAGTCCTGTTCATGAATTTCAATTTATTAAAATGGCAGATGAATGAATTGGCTACAGTCTTCAGTTACTAGGGATATCAATTCTTAAAATAAAAACACAGATAATCATAATGGAGCCGGGCTATGTTCGCATGGACTTCACCCAGCAAGTTGATTATAATGGCTATGAACGCCCCGATAAACTGGGTGTGCCAGTCCGGAAATCAAGGAGTTTCTCCGTGGGTAGTTACGTTCTTCCCTGGAGGTGAGATGTTTGTTTTTTCAACCCTAAACAATGAAAATCCTGAATGTTAACGACCCGAAAAATGAAAACGTGAGAAAAGGAGAAAATGCCGGTTTACAAGAATTTTCTATTTCTCCCACACTGCTCTGAGCTTTCAGAGACAGGTGCAATCTTTTGAACCACATTCAGTTTGTCATCTGCAAATGCTTTTTACTTGGTTGAGTCTAAAATTTTGTCATATTGTATTTAGGCAGTTTCATTTTTTCTTTTCTTTAATTTCAATATTTTGGCAGAATAAAGGTTTCTTAACTCTTTACCAAACGACAAATTTTTGGACTGGACCAAATTCAAAACATCTGCAGACAACAAATTAAATCTTGGTAATATGATGATTTCTGACTTTGATAGGGTAGAAAATATTGTGGGAAAAGGAGAAAATGCTGGTTACCAGCATTTTCTCCTTTGCCCACAATGTTTTCTAAAGGCTTCTTTCTCCGGGTCATTAAAAGTTCGGATTGTGTGGTAAAGAGTTAATGCTTTTTTTGGCCACTGAGACTTTTGTATGATACTGTATGTCATGTTTTTTTGATTCGTTAATAACTTCAATAACAACGAGAAATGGATCAACCCTGGTGTACATAAAATCCACATTGTAAGCTCAAACTAAATCATCATCCATAATTTTGTTCAAAAGTAGCAAACAGATCAGAAAAGATCAACCCTTCTAGAATCCAGCACAAATAATAGCATATTTCAAACAATACAACAACACAGTGAACAGTCAGTGTACTTGAAATAAATGCTATGCATAGCTCCAATATAGTAACAAGAGAATGCACTGAAAGTTCATCTGCTGCCATGACTTAACAGTTCTTTACCAAAGGACAAAATTTTGGAAGCGACCAAATTGAAAGCGTTTGGAGACGACAAATAAAATCTAGCTCAAATGATGATTCCTGTCATTGATAGGGTGGAAAACATTGTGGGAAAGGAGAAAGGGCTGTTTACCAGCATTTTCTCCTTTTCCCACAATGTTTTCAAGAGGCTTCTTTGTCAGGGTCATTAAAATTCAGGATTGTGTGGTATTTAAGGTTTAACTCTTCCAATGAACAAAATTTCTTGTCCAAAAATGACTTTTCCAAATTGAAAGCATATGCAGACAACAATGTAAATGTGACTCTACAGTTAATTGTTCCCCAAAGGGTAGAAAACTTTGTGGGAAAACAAGAAAATGCTGGTGACCAGCATTTTCTCCTTTTCCAGCAATCTTTTCAAAAGCCTTCTTCCTCAGGGTCGTTAAAAGTTGTAATTGTTTGGTCAGGGGTAAATTGAAATCTAATGAAATTTAGGGCATAGACAAACTAGGACATGGATATTCAGGCTATTAAATAGATGTAATGTCGGCGTAACTATGAAGATCCTGCAGTGTTCAATCTAGCTTTGCTTGCAAGGGGGCCAATTGGGCCCACAGACTTCGAAATGGGGGGCCATTTTGGAAAACTGGGGGCCGCATATAAAAATTATACTTTGTTACCATAATGTTAACTTTTTTAGTTAACAAGTGTTGCCTTTTTATTTAACAAGTATACTCTCATTCATTTATCTATGAATGCCATGCTAATAAAACTTCAACTATGCAGAAATTATCATTGGTACTGATTCAACCCTGTTTCTACCGTTAATTTAATCCTAAACAAAAGAAAAAAATGATGAAATATATCTGTCAATGATAAACTTTTGAAAACTCTGAAATTCCGTCACAGGGGATTTAACTTTCCTGAAAATCTGGGGGTAAGATTTCATATTAGAGAGTATGACAGTAATGGCCCCCAACTAGAGGTAAAGCAATCCATACTGATAATTGGCAGCAAAAAAGTCTGTTATATTAAGATATCTATGTAAATTTGCTGCTTAAAATCATTAAAAAGCCAAAAAGGCAGTCTGAAGTGACTCTGATCGGACAATGTCGAAGAGACATTTTCTTGTGGCATGGGTTTCCGCGTTCTTTGCACCGATTGATTTTTCATGTCTGTTAATTTCTGGATATGTATTTCCGCATGATTTGACATAAATTTGTCAATAAGGATAACAAGTAACTTCAAAACCTGTCATTTACACAAGATAAGTGGATAATGGCTTTTTTGTCCATGTATTTTCTTACGTGAAGTCTCGCGTGTAACCAATATTTGTTATGTGAATTTCAATTCTATACCATGATTTACGCAATAATTTGTGTGAGTATAACACTGGGTACTGGCCTGAATGTGCTTTCTGAAGTAATATATTAAACAGTTTTTGCCTTTTTTTGCCCCATTAAGGCTTTCAAAATACTCAGAAAATTGTTTCATTGCGATATTGAATGATCAGATGCTCAAAGAATCATAACCTCTGGTACCCGTTATTCAGTGCTGAAAGCGACCGACACGAAGATCGATAAAAGTCTATCCGTCGGGTTATCGATAAGTTCTCACTGGAAAGCTTATTATTATGTTTTTTGAGTGGAAAAAAGTACAGACGAAAGAACGTGGAATAGCACTTTTATGATTGAGTGCGCCTGACGGGCCCGAGGTTGGTTTAGAATTGCGCCATCTGGGACTTTAGGGGGCCTATGGCGCAGTGGCGCGCTCTAGATTGAACACTGATCCTGAATCCAACAAATTATGAAAACCAACCAAATGGGTTCTCTTTCCACTTATTTTGTGTAAGACTACTTAAATATTAACCCTTGTCCTGCTATATAAGTGAAATGAAACTATAAAGACAAAAGTGAAAACCCAAATGCTTCTATTTCAAAGTTACTTTTAGGAGAACAGTATCTCCATATTAGACCGTGTAGATCCAAGATCAGACTGCACATTCTGTGCAGTCTGATCTTGGTCTACACTGTCAGTAAAAGGTCTTTGAGTCACACTTTAAGCCGCGCAAGGGTTAAATGTACATTAAACTATGTCAAACCTGTGAATTTTATGGCTGTCTTTATCTGGGTGTGTTGCAGTAACTGTACAAAATATCACTGAAATATTATTGGCCTTGTATTGTATGAGCAATAGCAATGTAACCATAAGTATTATTTTACCCTTTCCTGTGTATAGATACAACTTGTACAGACATCTCTTTCAAAAACGATGCATTCCATTAAACTCTGTCGTAAATGGGAGACAGTCATGTAGTGGTAGAGCTTTGACCTCTCACACCAAAGGTTCTGGGTTCAAATCCTATGATGAGTAAGGTCATCCTTTGGAAGGATCCACAACACAGCGCAAGTACTGGTTAAGGTTCCCATGAAGCAGTCATCTGAGAGTGATTATATAAGTTGAAGAACTTATTTCACAATCAATGTGTAAAATAAATTGGTGCTAATTTAATACATGGAAGATTAGGGATGAATTTTAACCTCTAAGCTGCTAAGTAAATCCAACTAAGGATTTCCAAGTAATACTGAAATTTCACAGTTCACCATTTGAAAATGTTGCTGTTCGGAGAGCTCTCACAGTGTAGATTCACATGTGCAGTTGATCTTGATCTACATCAATTGCAAAAGCCCACTAAGTCACCCTTAGCTGCCTAAGTGTTAGTTTGAAGTTGTGAGCAGTCATAAAAACAAGATGGCAGATAGAGAGATACTTACTATCTCATTGTTTGAACTTCTCAGTGTATAGTATTACCTTAGCTTTTGCTAAAGTGCCGTAGAAAAATGCTTGCGTTAGCAAGTAAAATGATTAATCCTTTACTACACAATCCCTACTTTTAATGACCCTGAAAAAGAAAGCTCTAGAAAACATTGTGAGGAAAGGACAAAATGTTAGTAACCAGCACTTCCTTTTTTTTTCCCCATGTTCTACCATTTCCAAGAAAAAATTTCAATTTTTGAATCACTTTTATTTTGTGCTTCCATTCGGACTGGCCTAATGTTTTGCTGTTTGGCAAAGAGTGAAGTGAAGAATATCCCTATTATCTTGTCTTTGGATGTTTCTGGTTGAATTATTAACAGTTGCTCTAGTTTTAAACATGGCATTTATCCAGGCACTTGCAGATCAAGACTATAATTAGCTCGAAATTACCAGAGCTTTTGTCAATAATTACATATCCAGGAGAAAACAAAGAAAGCAGGTGAACCGGCCTTTAACTCATTACCAAACGACAAAATTTTAGGTTTGTCCAATTCGAAAGCATTTGCAGACAACAAAATAAAAGTGACTGAAAATTTGAAATTTGTTTTGTGAAGGGTAGAAAACATTGTGGGAAAAGGAGAAAATGCTGGTTACCAGCATTTTCTCCTTTTCCCACAATGTTTTCCAAAGACTTCTTTCTCAGGGTCATCAAAAGTAGGGATTGTGTGGTAATGGGTTAACTCTATACCAGTCAATGGACCTTGTTTTAGGGTAGAAAACATTTCCAGGAAGGGTGAAAGTTTTGGTCACTAGCATTTTCTCCTTGTCTCACACTGTTTTCAAAAGCCATCTTCCTCAGGGTCATTTAAAGGTTGGGATTGTGTGATAAAGGGTTAAAGGAACCCACATTGAAATTTTTTGCAGACAACTATGAAAATGAAATGTAAAAGGGAGAATGATCTTTTTTCCCATGTAGGGAAAAAATGGCTGCTAAAAATGCTTAAAGTACATGCACTTGCTTATTGATTTTACCAGAC
Source organism: Hippopus hippopus (assembly GCA_946811185.2). Classification (NCBI taxonomy): domain Eukaryota; kingdom Metazoa; phylum Mollusca; class Bivalvia; order Cardiida; family Cardiidae; genus Hippopus; species Hippopus hippopus. The sequence goes on along the minus strand of OX328100.1, from coordinate 15,211,640 downwards.
CATGAAGTACACAGATATTTGGACCATTAGATTCAACAAAGAAAAATCCCCAGAGTTTGGAGCATTACAGAATGCATAGTCCATTTACTGTTATCAATATACTCTTATCTTTGTTCTTTGTGGTCTTCAGAAAGTGATTGGATCCACTTGTCATGAAAAAAGGTGGGGTCCTGCTAGGCTCATTAACCAGAGTTCCTGGGTTTGATATTCTGTATAAGTTAACGGTTTTTAATTGTAGTATCCTTCAGATGAACACCTTATGCTCCAGCATAGTACAATAAAATCCAGTGCATACAGGAATAAGTGCTCTGTTGCAGTGATTTGACTGAAGTGATGCTTAGAGAGCCATAAAACACTTTGCAATCAGTCAACCAATTAGTCAGTTAATCATGTTAATCAACCAATCAGTTAAAAGGTGTTCCTCATCTGGAATTATTTTCATGCTATTTTATAGACATACAGATTTTCAATACAAGTGAAGTAAAATTTAATTTTGTTGTAATGATTGAATGAATGAAATTTTTCATTTGACTGACATGAAGCATTGTGGGAAAAAAGACTTCTCAACAAAACAATTACTCTATTTTCCACCAGCCTGGCGGTAGCTCAGTGTTAGCATATCTGACTTGTGACCTGGTGGTTGTGAGTGATACTCAGTTTAGGCAAACTTCCTTTCTGGCGATTTTTCGCCTCACACCTCTGATGCATGTGAGAAAAGTAGTCAGTGACTTGGAAAGGAAGTTGTGTCAGCACTGGTGTGAGAGAGCCAAGAAACACATGTGTAGGTGCACTGACCGCTGTGATATGACCTAAACTGTTTAAACGGCGTCAATCTCCAATACAATACCATTTTTCCACAAAGTCATCTGCAGTGGCATAAAAAGTCCTATCGATTTGTACTGAAATGGGTTTTGAAATTTCTATGAAAATAGAATTTGGTTGATATTGCTGGAATTGATTTAAATATTGACAGACCCTTCTCGTAAATATTTACAGGTATACTTTAGCATGTTTGTATTTCACTTGCGGTCACATATATTTATAAACCTGTTAACCCTTAGGCTGCTAGTGCTTATAAACCTGTTAACCCTTAGGCTGCTAAGTGCGACTCACTGACCTTTTGCGGACAGCGTAGATCAAGATCAGACTGCACATAACGTGCAGTCTGGTCTTGGATCTACACTGTCCGATGAAGATATCTTTCCTCCAAAAATGCCTTTGAAATATGAAAATTTTGGTTTTTACTTTTGACTCGAAAATTTCATTTCACTTATCCAGCAGGATAAAGGTTAACTCTTTACCAAACGACAAAATTTTAGACTCGTCCAAATTGAAAGCATTTGCAGACAACAAAATAAATGTGACTAAAGAATTGAAATTTGTTTTAGGAAGGGAAGAAAACATTGTGGGAAAAGGAGAAAATGCTGGTTACCAGCATTTCCTCCTTTTCCCACAATGTTTTCAAAAGGCTTCTTTCACAGAGGTGTTAAAAGTCGGGATTGTGTGGTAAAGGGTTAAAAGAACTTAAATTATCCATTACTTCATGTGTACTTTATTTAAACTGTTCAAGAGATCAGAATTTGTAGTCTGGTTTTGATCTGCACTATTTCCTATTTTTTTTATATATTTCTAGACAAACAAACATGAAATTGGAATATTTAGGTTTTTTTTCTATGATTGAAAATACATTTTTAACCCTTAGAGTGTCTAATAAATCTATCAGACATTTTCATCCTTGAAATACAACCCAAATAACAGCAGGTCTGTGGTTGCCTTTGACTACAGTGCTTCAGCAAAGCAGACTGTACATCAAAGATCAGGCTGCATGTTTGTGCAGCCTGATCTTGATCTACACTGGCTGCAAAGGCAACTATAGTTGTGAAAGGCGTTTTAAGGGTACAATTCTTTACCATATTACAAAATTTTAGACTCACTGAAGTTGAAAACATTCGTAGACAACTATTTAAATGTGGCTCAAACAATAGAATTTGGCTTTGAAAGAGCAGAAAACATTACAAAAAAAGAAGTTATTGAAATGATACATGGCTCGGTGGTGTATTTGACTTAGAAAATCCAGGTTTGATTCCTGCTAATGGTGCTGATCAGATGAGCACGTCACTAGGCAGAGCTTCATCTTAGCAACCATTAAACCATAGAAAAACATAAGTAACCGAGCTGCTCCCCTAATATAAACAGATGAAAGTTGCTTAGAACCTTGTTCAAATGTATAATGGAAAGTCTGACCATTGTACCAAATTGATGAAAATCTTGTTTTGAAAGAAAGAAAATGGTGTAGGTTGGGAGAAAACGATGTAGGGGAAGAGGGTTGGCTTCTCATGTTCAATGTTCTGGGTTTGAATCCTTTGATGAGCAGCATCAACCTTTGGCAAGGGTTGCAATTAGGGCAAGAAATTAGTAGATTTTTCTCTTGTAAAAATTCCTAATTCCTTCTAGCCGAACCGGCTTGTAAAATGCAGATTGTTGAAAAATGGTTCTACTTTCATTTTCACTTTCACTTTGTAAACAAACCTTTTGAGCCCCTAATATTATTCAATCTGTCGCTTTATTCTAAACTTATCAATGACTCGACAATTTTGCTTGCTTTGCTGCGGTAATCATTCAAGATTTTGGTTCTCACAATGTACATAAAGCTCTTTACTAGAATAACAGCAGAACGACCAACAGGTAAACTCTGTTTGCAGTCCGGTGTATTCTGATTTTGGCCTGTTTACAGCAAGTGTATTCTTTCAGGTTCACCAGCTAGCTGAAAACTAGATGAGTGCTCAGTGGGGAGGGTGTATCAAGTTCAAATATATTTTAGTGAACGCCCAAAATTTTGAATTATTGATTTTAGTAATTGTTAATATCTCAGGTTCGTGATTGGCTAAAGCCTCTGTACCCATTTGTAACAAATCAAGTACACCAATGATGGAACAACTGTCATTTGCACTTGATTTATATTCCCGTTCAAAAGTCAAAACCAGGTGAAAAGCACCCTTAGGTTGCCAGGCGAGCAGCTACCAAACAAAAATGTTAAGACAGTAATCGAGATCGAAGATTTCTGGCTTCATGGACATTAACCAGGCCCTGGCTTACATTTTCCTCTTATAACACCATGTTTTGTGACTGGTGTTTGGAATTGGAGGGGGGAAGACATTGTTTTCGTCGCCTCTAAGATGTTATAATTTATAGGCTAACTTGTGACATAATACAGAATTTAAATTTGGACTTCAAAATTTTTATTTGTGCTAGTGAAAATTGCTAAGTTACTAGCCTTACTTGCTTGTAAATTTCAATCCTGATTTCTATGACTGCTTTGGAACCATCCACGTCAGTACTGGGTAAGGTTTCCAGGATGCAACCATCATGAGTGATTACGATAAGTTGTAACAACTTGTTTCACAAATTGATCAGTGTAATAAAATATGTTTAATACTGTGACCTAAAAGGAAAAAAAAAGCTACAAAAGATGTCCAATCATGTTTTAAAGCTGATAAATTTGATCTTTCAAGTTGGGAGTCAGCCATTATTATTTATGATGACAGAACGGACAAGGTTAATTCTCAATGCCTTTGATGACAAAAACCATTAACACGTTATCAAATTGATTAGGAAGTGGTAACATGACAGTTACTGCAATAAATTATTTTTTATTGCCCTAGAAAAATTTCAGCGTGATTGACAGACTTCCCACCTTTTTGTTTTTAATCTTTTACTCTTTACTAGACAGTAAAATTTTAGATTTCTTCAAATTGAAAACTTTGGCAGATGACAGTAATGGAATAAAAGGGTAGAAATCATCAAAATTTGACTAAAAATGTGACTCAAGAATAGAAAATTGTTTTTGGAAGGGTAGAAACCATTGTGGTAAAAGCAGAAAAAGCTGGTACAGGCAACTATCATTTTCTCCTTTCCCACAATGTTTTCAAAAGCTATCTTTCTCAGGATAGTTAAAACATCTGGTTTTGGTTACAAGACTAACTAGTAACTGAGAAATTTGCTTTTGTAATGGTTTAATATTTAAAAGTGTGAAAAATATTATAGTTCTTAGAGTGTTGAATTATTGTCTAGCTGTTGGAGCTCCTTTAGTTTAGATCATAGATTGGACTACAGAGTCCCCTTAGCAACAACTTAAGCTTAAAGAGCTTTAACTCTTTACCAAACAAAAACATTCTTGACATGTCAAGATGGAAAGCATTTGCAGACAATAACCTAAATATGCTCCAAATAATATGAGTCATTTATGAAAGGGCAGAAAACATTGTGGGAAAGGGAGAAAATGCTGGTTACCAGCATTTTCTCTTTTTCCCACAATATTTTCAAAAGGCCTTTTCCTCAGAGTCGTTAAAACTCAGGATTGTGTGGTAAAGGGTTAAGGGACATGCAGTTTTGAATATGTTTATTATTTCTTGCTTTTGTCTTTATCTTTTCAACTTTCAAAAAAAAAAGTTCAGTCAATTTCTTTCAAAGAATTGATGATAGTCATTTCGATAAGATTCGTTCTTCTCTAAATGCTTATCATTATCTTGAGGATGGTTATACATGTGGGAAAGCAGCCAGTGGTAGTTGAAAATGGCTTTAAACATCTTACAATCAGACAAATCTGAAAGTCAACTGCAAAAGGTAATAAGTTAATAAAATTAATTTTGTTGTAAAAAAATCTGAAGATAAATACTTATTCTCTAGCAATAGAGTAAACTTGTATGAATAAATATGATATATACATGTACAGAGGCTGTTATAAATGTTTTCATTCGGTGTATAATTTTGCCGTCAGCAATCCACCAATGACAAAATGCTTGACCTAATTCACTTGAGATGACATAACGAATCATTGTGGCCATTGCAGTATAGCACTTGTTTGTGGGCATTTTCAACAAAACAGTACTTGTTTCAAAAATGAAATGAAACAATAATGCATCTGTTTAGTAGGCTTAAGTATATAATAATGAAAATGATGTTCAGCTCTTTACCGAAAGACAAAAAGTTAGACTAGACAGCATTTACAGATGACAACAACAGTTACTGTAAATATGACTCTTATGATGATTTCTCATTTTGACAGAGTAGAAAACATTTTGGGAAAAGAAGAAAATGCTGGTTACCAGCATTTTCTCCTTTTCCCATAATGAAATTTCATAAGCCTTCTTCTTTAGGGTCATTAAAAGTCTGTTTTATGAGGCAAAGGGTTAAAAGATAGCTATCATTTATCACAAAATATTATGAATCTGTGGCTTTTGAGCTGTTTCTCCATTTGCCACTATATTTCACATTTATTAAAAACTGAGGCTTCTTTTAATGGTGATGATCTATTTTTGACAAGGATGTTTTTAGATCTAAACTTGTATACAGCAGATTTGCTTAAGATAAGTTAAATTTGTTTCTCACCAAAAATTTCTCATTTTCATAATCCAAGGTTCAAATTTAACGGTCGCAAACTCGCAAAATGCGAGCTGAAATGAAAAAATGCGAGTGCCAACTTCTAGCACTCGAAATAATTTGCGAGTGCGCCGGAAAATGGGCAAACCTACCGCTTAAAAATCTGAATTAATCCATAAATGCGATCGTTTTTCATGTACACTGAATTGCCGTATGCGTTGTAGAACTATCCTTTGAGAGTATCACCGACCACGTGACCGGTATTCGTAGAGACGCTTGTTGCGATATTGTAAATACATGTATCCGATATTTAAAGCGCGTAGACGATTCTGACGTTGTTTATACGTCTGCATTGCCTCGCTGAGAGTATGGAGCGGAAAATATCCAGTTTTTTCGGCAATAGGCCAGATTCCGTGACATCGCCGGAATATTTAATATAAATTAATGATCAAACAGTTTGTCCAAACAAAGGATATTTCTTTGCCATGCAGAATGTGTAGAGTCTGAGCTATAATATTGTATGAGCAAACAGAGGAGACCCACTCAACAATATTTAGACTCTCCCAAATTGAAAGCGTCTGCATTTGGTACAAAGGAAAGTTAATTCTCTAATAATGTAGAAAACATTGTGGGAAATGGAGAAATTGCTCATTATGAGCAATTTCTCCTTTTGCCACAATGTTTTCATAAGTTTCTCATTTCAGAGTCGTTAAAACACGGAACTGAGTGGCAATGGGTTAAAATATTGCTAGTACAAAATTGATTTTGGCTAGTAGAAAAAATGGTCACTAGCAAATTTTTGCTAGTTGAAAAAAAAGTTAAATTTGACCCCTGTAATCCTCAGATTTTTTGAAAACATCATGGGAAAAGAGGAACACCATGGGAAAAGGAGAAAAAGCACATAATTTATTAGTATTTCTTCTTTTTCCTTCAATGTTTCATACTCCTTTTACAAACAACTCCCATCATTTTAGCCACACTTTTTTTTGTCACCTGTTAAAGGTTTAAATGTGGACTAGTCTGAAATCACGTTGTTAAGCCCTAACCAGACAAGAAAACTGAAGACCAAAGTTCAAATTGAAATTATTTACAGAATGATGACAACTTAAACATGGGTCAGATTACAAAAGGAGAAAATGCTGGTTACCAGCATTTTCTCCTGTTCCCACTATGTTTTCAAAAGCCTTTTCCCTATTAGATGGCTAAAATCCGGACGGTTTCGTTAAAAGTTCAGTATGAATCACCTGTATGAACATGTGTGTCACATAGCTGACAAGTAGAATTCCCCACTTGATGTCAGCTGTAACATTAGATACCTATCTGAAATTCCCATCTTTCTAGTACTAATTATCAAATCAAGGGCATGACTTTTTTAAGTCAAGATCCATGTTGTGGATGTGAAATTTTGCTCAAATTTGTTGGATATTTTAAACTGTATTTAAGATATATATTATGGCTGAAGAATTTTGCCTGTGCATTCTTAACCCCTTGTAAAAAAAAAAGAGTTTTTAAGACCCTGAATAAAACAACTTTTGAAAAAATTGCCTTTGAAAGTATTTTCTCCTTTTTCCACTGTTTTCAAAAGCTTTCTTTCTCAGGGTCATTAAGATTCAGGATTGTGTGGTAAAGAATTAACCCTTTACCAAACAATCATGTGTTTTAACAACCCTGAGAAAGAAGCCTTTTGAAAACATTGTGGAAAAAGGAGAAAATGCTGGTAACCAGTATTTTCTCCTTTTACCACAGTGTTTTCTTCCCTTTCAAAGAGAAAAATGATCCTTTGAGCTACATTTAATTTGTTGTCTGCAAATGCTTTGAATTTGGACCAGTCTAAAATTTTGCCGTTTGGCAAAGAGTTAAGGTTAGTAGATCAATTTATTGTATGGTGTTTTATGCAGCTTTCAACATTATTGCAGTCATTCCAGTGCCAAAGCTCACATTTTCATGTATGTCATGGGTTTCGATGTTACTAAGCCATGGCTCTGAAGTATCTTGCCCAAGGAAACTCCCACAAAAAGCTATTGCTTTGAGTGTGGATGTTAAAGTGAATAGATTGTTGGTTTATTTCCAGATGTATGACATGGCAACTAATATAGAACTCCATGTGCTGAAATGTCTTACATAATTAGATTAAAGCCAGAAAAAGTAGTTTATTTCTTGAGCATGTTTAAGCTTATTACCTCTTTCAAGTGGATACCTGCTGAAGGCTTTGCTTAACTCTTTAACAGACAACGAGATCTTAGATTCGTAACCAGCATTTTCTCCATTCTCCACATTGATTTCAAAAGACTTCTTCATTAAGGTTGATAAGACAGAATCAAGTGGTATAGGGTTAATCCCTAGAGATCTGAATAAATCCAACCAATATTTTCATTCTAGAAGTAAGGCCAGAATAAGAGTGGTTTCAAGGTTAAGTGTTTTCCTAAATGTCTCCTGAACAGAGTGGATAGTGTAGATCAAAGATCAGAGTGCATGTTGTGTGCAGTCTGACTTTGATCTAGACTGTCTGCAAAGACAACTAGATGGTTGTGAAATGTACTTTTGGAGCTCATAGACACTCTTTGAAAACGTTTTGCTTAGTAGAGAAACTATTCATTGTGAATTATTTCATCGGTAGTATATTTAGATATGTTTACAAAAAAAGAAGTTTGAAAAATCAGCATTGAAAATGGACAAAAGATTTCATTCTTTGAAACCCAAATAAAGCAAGATAGAAATTATACACCTCATTACTCAATGCATGTCAAAACATTAATCCTTTTACGATGCAATCTTGACTTAACACAACACTGAGGAAGAAAGCTTTTGAAAACATTGTGGGAAAAGGAGAAAATGCTGGTAACCAGCATTTTCTCCATTTCCCACAATGTTTTCTACCCTATCATAGAAAAATTCCATAATCTGAGACATATTTAATTAGTCATCTGCAATTGCTTTCAATTTGGACAATGCTAAAATATTGTCGTCTGGGAAAGAGATGAACCCTTGAGGAATTTCCAAGGTACAACGTTGAAGAAGATAGCTTTTGAACACATTGTGGGAAATGGAAAAAATGCTGGTAACACCACATTTTTTCCTTTTCATATAATGATTTCTATCCTACATGTTGTAATTAATTTTTAGTTACACTTAGTTTGTCTTTGCAAATTTTACCAACTTCAGTGAATCCTAAATTTTGTCATCTGGCAAAGTGTTAACTTTTTACCAAACAATCCCAGGTTTTCATGACTCTGAGAAAGAGGCCTTTTGAAAACATTGTGGGCAAAGGAGAAAATGCTGGTAACCAGCATTTTCTCCTTTCCCCACAGTGTTTTCTTCCCCCTCAGAACAAGTTTCAATTTTTGAGTCACGTTAATTTTGTCGTCTGCAAATGCTTTCAATTTGGACCAGTCTAAAATTTTGTCGTTTGCTAAAGAGTTAAAGATATAGTGAACTTGGCTTCTGACTCATTCTATTTCATGGAGAGACATAAATTTTCAGTCAGTCAAAAGACTTATAAACATAAATGGGGCTCTAGGAAAAGAGTGTTTAATGCATATTCATAATTGGATTATACAAAGCAAGGCATTGAATAATGTGGGTCCATTTCGTTTAAAACCTGGCTTAATCATGAGATAAAACAGTCCTTTGACATGCAGAAAATTTTACTAGCCAGAGTTTTGCAAAGACTTATGGGAATGTCGAGAAATAACGGTGGAATATTTTTTAATATTTCATGGTTACGACCAGTGAAGAATACTGATTTATTTTCTAACTCTTCAATTGAAGGCAGAAACAGTAGTTCCCGTGTATTAGTTACATAGGTAAACAGCAAGTGCCATCGAAACACCAGATGGAAATATGATGTCTAATTTACCTTACATTTCTCATACTTTATGTAACATTGTAATGCGTTGTTATGCGGAGTGTGTACGCCATGGGGAATTAATGAAAATAACCGTACCCAAAAAAGGAGTTAGAAGCATGAAATAAATAGAACTTTTTTTTTTACGGTGAAAGGTGAAAGATTGAAATATATTTCATGGAGTGAACATCATCGGAAATATTTTCACTTGTGGCTTCACCACTTGTGAAAATATAATCGAAGATGTTCACTCGATGAAATAAATTTTGATCTTTCACCAAAAAAAAACAAATATTCTCTATGTATTTGTTGGTGGTTTACAAGGAATTTTGACCTACCAAACAAAAACTAAAATATGGGAATGAACTTTGGTAAAAGATTAAATGCACATGTGGTATAGATATGAAGACCAAGAATTCCTTTTGTCACTTTTCCACAATAGCATACCAGATCTATTTAATGGATCCAGTAATTGATTATTGACTGATCAAACAGACATTAAATTCCTCTCTTTTAGCATTGATTTACATTGAACTTTTTCAATACAAAGTACTCATATTACTTAAATAGTGTCAACATAGCTTTTATCAACATTTTTGAAACTTTGAATTTTTAATTTTATTTCTTTTGGCCAATAATGCATTGGTATATGTCATTTGGAATTTTAGAGCTCAGAGTTTAAATATAGATACGCTTAATCCTGTTCCACACAACCCTGAGTTTTAACACTTTTCAGATGAAGGCTATTCTCTAATACCAAGCAAGTCACCATATGAATATGGCATTTGGCAAACATCTGGTGATCCATTGATCAAGTTCCTGGGCTGTGTCACGTAGCTTGATATGCACATACATGGTACATTTCATGGCCGCAAGCACACGGCTTCACTGTTCTTAAAATCGTAACACTCCACTTAGTAAGTAAACAATTGTCACAATTTTCGGTAGGATTTTTTTTTAAATTCATATCTGACGACAGACTGTTTGTACATTTATTTTCCAACTTGGGCTATCAATTATGTTGCATTTTTCAGCGACTGGTTGCTTATCACTGTGGCTGTTGTTTCTATTAGATTTACAAGGCGCAGCCATGTTTTTAAGATCATGTGACTAGCAGTATTCAAAATGGAAACCCCCTTGATATGGATGAGGTTAGATATAAGTATGGAATCAGCTGAGTGGTGACAACTGATGATTATGGATTCATAAAATTGATTTTGTCTGAGATCTGACTGAATCATTAAGGAGCCAGTGTTCTTTAACTTACTGTAAAAAATTTCAACCTAGGTTAGCCTGTGCATACCGCCCAGGATGACCATGGTTGATACTTTATGCAGATGGATTAAGCCCCTTTTCACAGAGCATGGCTTGTTTGTAAAATGTATTGGGTAATGGGTACAGTTTACAAATCTGATATTGTGATATTTTGTACCTGTTGTGACCCTGGTATTGCCAGTGACTTTCAACCACCATAACAAATTGGATTGACTTAAAGTTTATCCTTAACTCCTATCCACACAACAAAGTTTTGGACTGTCCAAATTGAAAACAATCACAGACAACAAATTAAATGAGACTCAGATGTTCAGATTTTTAGAAGAATAATTAGAAAGCATGGTGAGAAAGTGCTGGTAATCAGGATTTTTCTCCTTTTTTGGTAATGTTTTCATAAGCCTTTTTCTTAATGGTCATTAAAACTGAAGATTGTTAGGTAGAGATTTAATCTATATCCCATTTTCTTCTTTTCCCATAATGTTTTCAAAGGCCTTCTTTTTCAACGTTGTTTAAAAAAAAAAACAGGGTTGTCTGTAAAGGGTAAACTCTTGTCACAGCTAAATTAATACATTGATCCTTGTAGATGGTCAAAGGCATACTTCCACAAGCACAGTGACTTTTTGGTCACTCTAGAATCAAGTTGTTGGAAGTCACAGATGATTCAAGTTTAGCTTGCATGTCAGGACAGACTTATACAATTGCATATTCAATGACCTTACCTCTGCACATTGATTACAACCCAAAACATTGCACAGGAACTCACAAAGTCTTCAAAAGCCCTCCTCCTCAGGGTGGTAGAGACACAGAATTGTTTGGTGATGGCATAATGTTAAATTTTGCAGGAAAAAGAGCAGTTATTTGATTTTAATGTAACTTGAAACTTGTTTTATGAAAGCTAGGACAAATAAGAAGACATCAATGTTTTCAAACTCCATGTTTGTGTTCGGACTATTACATGGTGCATATCCCAAGGTCAAATCATTGTCAATGCTTTTTGTGAATGAATGTGACTTAAATATCTTTTGATATGATCCTCTTTTGATGTGCATAAATGTTATCTGTTTATTGGGAATAAATGACATGGAAGACCCTAATTTAGCCTATTGAGTCGCTATTTCCGAAAGAAGGATCACAGTAAAACTTTACTGAATGATGATTATATTTCAAATAATATTACAAGGACCAAGAAGTGAGTTTAGATCATATAACTCTTTACCAAGCAATGAAATTTTAGACCAGTCTGAATTGAAAGCATTTGCAGACGACAAAATAAATGTGTCTCAAAAATTGAATTTTGTTTTGGGAAGAGTTGAAAATATTGTGGGAAAAGGAGAAAATGCTGGTTACCAGCATTTTCCTCTTTTCCCACAATGTTTTCAGAAGCTTTCTTTCTCAGGGTCGTTAAAAGTCGGGATCGTTTTGGAAAGAGTTAAGTCAGCATATTTGTATTATTATCAAATCCATGAAAACTTCATTGATATATTAACCCTTTACCAAACGACAAAATTTTGGACTTGTCCAAACTGAAAGCATTTGCAGATGACAAATAAACTGGGGCTTAAATGAGGAATTGGTCTGTGAAAGGGTAGAAAACATTGTGGAAATAGGAGAAAATGCATGTTAGTAGCATTTTCTCCTTTTCCCACGGTGCTTTCAAAAGCTTTCTTTGTTGGGGTCATTAAAACTAAAAAATGGCACTTCGTGCTAAAGGGTTAAAGGTTTAAAAAATATATTTGTTGTTTTACTTTTAGTTGAATGATTTTTGCAATAATAGGAGAATTTGTGCTATATTACTTTTCTATTCAAGCACATGTTCGTCTATGCCAGCACATATTCCTACTAGATCACAAGCAGAAACAAAATACAGAAGGTCGTATCATTTTGTGAAAGGTATACAATGTGCAATATCATAAGATCCTAAACTGACCAGCAGATTTATGATTTTGGCTGCTTTTCCAACTTCTTGCTTGTCTCTTTGATCTTCTGTAATATTATTTTGATATTTTACAGCCCTTCAAAAAAATTTACAGCTATATTTTGACATGTATAATTACAAGAAACTTAATACTTGATGAAAAAATTAAGCATTTGACATGAAATTTTTACTTACATATGTACACGCACACACACTCACAAAAAACTTTCAATCATCAGGAATTCAGACTTACACCTTTGTGGAAATGAAAATTTAAAAATGCAATTTATTTAGATTTTATAAATGAATATAGCCTTTAGTTGTTTCTAGCATCTCTAATTTTGGAAAGTGTCAATACTGCACAGTTGGGAAATGGGTCAAGTGGAAATTTAGAGAAATATTTGTACATAAATTAAACCTGTACTATCAATCTATTGATACATCAACAATGACAAAATACCTAGACCCTGTTTCAACACTTTATGCTGTAATCAGGAATCACTTCAACTCTTTGATCGTTACAGACATTAACCTGTAACCTGCTAAATAACTCAAAAGAAACTTTAAAGCCGACAGTAAAATCTTGAGTTTGGCTTTTTCAAAGTTATTTTTTGTGGAAAAATATCTCCTTATAAGACAGTGTAGATCCAAGATCAGACTGCACATTCTGTGCAGTCTGATCTTAGATCTACACTGTCCACAAAAGGCCATCAAGTGGCACTAAGCAACCTAAGAGTTATAATTATAGCAGGAGACAACTTTCTAGTCCTTTAACTCTTTACTGCACAGTCCCGAGTTTAAATGACCTTGAGGAAGACAGCTTTTGAAAATATTGTAGGAAAAGGAGAAAATGCTGGTTACCAGCATTTTCTCCTTTTCCCACTATGTTTTCTTCCCTTCCAAAGGCAAATGCTAGTTTTTGAGTCATGCTTAATTTGTTGTCTGCAAATGCTTTCAATTTGGACCAGACTAAAACTTTGTTGTTTGGTAAAGAGTTAATAAGCAACTTAGCAAACATTGTGGTAAAAGGAGAAACAAATTGTTTTGAATACTGATTATCAGTATTTTACAAGTTTGTTTTTAGAAGTTGCCTGCTACTAATTTGCTTATCCAAGTAAGTTAGAAATTATAAAAATTTTGGTCTCTTGCAAGCCCTAGTTACCTTTGGATTTTAAACTGTAACATTTAGTATGAAAAGTGAAAAATTGATTGATATATTGTATGGTGTTTAACACTGTTTTCAACATTATTTCAATTATATAGCGGCAGCCAGTGCACCTGTCCATGCTTTCCTGGAATCTTTTTTACCAGTACTCCACATAATTTTCTCTCCAAGCCACTGGCTGCTTTCCCACATAACCGTTTAAACAATGGTCGCGGTGAGAGAGGAATAAATCCTGTCGCAATGGCTATCATCAATCCTTGGAAAGAAATTGGCCGAGCCAGGGATCGAACCCCCTGACCCCTTGTTCTCAAGTCCTGCAAGCTACCGACTGAGCTACCAGGGCTCGGCTGTTAGAAATCATACTGTCTTACCAATCTCCCATTTGTCACAATGTTTTCAAGACCCAAAAAACATGCATAGGTTTCAAGAGCTATGTTTGAGAGACAAGGCTAGAGTGAGTCAATTGAACATGATAATAGTAAGTCTTTCATTGCTGAAGTGCATAGACAGATCTCCTTGAAACCCTATGCTCTCTTTTGTGCCATGCATTTTGAACCCTTTACCAAACAGAAAATTTTTTGACTTGTTCAAATCCAAAGCTGGTTACTAGCATTTTCTCTTATCAAATGTCTTCTTTATTAGGGTCGTTAAAAGATGGAATCCCTTGGTAATGTTAATTTTTCAACATAAACAAAGTTTTAGCTCTTTACCAAACAAAAAAAAATACAACTTGTAATTGAAAGCATTTGCAGATGACAATTTAAATAAAACTAAAATTAATGGATTTGTCTCTCATGGGATGGGAAACATTGTGGGAAAAGTAGAAAATACTGGGTACCAGAATTTTCTACTTTTCCCACAGTTTTTTTCAAAAGGCTTTTTTCCTAAGGTTGTTAAAATCCAGGATTTTTTGGGACAGGGTTACATGTCTATATTAAAAGCATTTTCAAAGACAAATACATGTACATATGTAACAAGGCCTGGCAGGGTAGCTCAGTGTTTAGCATATCCGACTTGTGACCTGATGGTTATGAGTTCAATACCCAGTTGAGGCAAACTTTCTATCAGGCGATTTTTTGCCTCTCACGTCTGATGCATGTGAGAAAAGTAGCCAATGACTTGGAAAGAAAGTTGTGTCAGTACTGGTGTGAGAAAGCCATGAAACACATGCGTAGGTGCACTGACCACTGTGATACGACCTAAGCTGTTTTAAATGGTATTAAACTCCAATACAATCAATCAAAAAACCTGTGCAAAAAGAAAAGGGTTTAGTCTTAAGTGTTAACCCCTTAGTGCAAAGTACTGCCAGGTATTCAATATTCCAGGTAGGCCAGACTTATGACATATTGTTTGCATTCTGGTTTCAGCCTTGGTTTCATTCTATGAATGATCAACAAATGATTTCAGACTTAGGTCAGAATACCTGTCAAGATGGTAGGTAGTGTGGTTTTAGGATCAGATGGGTGGTTCTTTGCAGTCTGATCTTGATCTACACTGCAAAAGCAAATTCAGGTGTGGTAGCTGCTTCACAGGTGACTACATTGTGATGATTGCCACTTCATTATCTGTACAAGACGACAAAATTTTAGACTTGTCCAAATCCAAAGCAATTGCAGACCTCGCACAGTGTTCGCCTTCGGTTTCGTGCGATATCAAATACAAGCATCAGGAAAGTTACTACAACATAATGTTTGATATTGATAAGAAAGGATGCTGACCATACAGTATGAACAGTTCCCTACCGAATTTTGTCAAGTATTTTAAGTGGATGCTCCACTTAACCCTGTACTGAACAATCCCTAGTTTTGATGTCCATAAAGAATAAGGCTTTTGAAAACATCGTGGGAAAAGGAGAAAATGCTGGTTACCAGCATTTTCTCCTTTTCTCACGTTGTTTTTTACCATTCCAAAGAAAAATCACACTATTTGAGCCACTTTCATTTTGTGGTCTGCAAATGCTTTTAATTTAGACAAATCAAAATTGTTATCATTTAATAAAGGAATAATGCGTTGAAGTCAATGAATTTATTATGTGTAGACAGATGGTAGGCCATTATTGGGGATTGGATCGCAACATAAAAGGGCTCTACTGGGTGTTTGACCATTGTCCAGAAAGATCACATGACTCAGGTACATTTCACTCCGCCCAATGTTTGATATAGTTGACAGGAAATAACACTTCAAAGTAACAGTCTTTTGAATTAAAATGTGAAGAGTTTAATTTGAATTTACTGGTGTTTGTAATGTTACCATATATTTACCAAGGGTGACAGAAGAACTTATTAGCCTGTTACCTTCAGTGCGTCCATTTGTCACAGTGCAATAGCCATGAAATCTGGGCAGAAAGATGTAGAACGCACCATCTGCTTTTTTTTTTCCTTGGTTTCATTCTCACCTCGCCATGCAGAATATTAATTATTGTGATAGACCAAGCTCCTTCAAACAAAAGAACTGTATAAATTTCATATACAGAGTAACTAGGGTTTTTTACCACACAATCCCAAGTTTTCATGACCTTTAGGAAGAAAGCGTTTGAAAACATTGTTGGAAAAAGTAGAAAATGTGGTAACCAGCATTTTATCCTTTCCGAATAATATTTTTCACCATTTCAAGAACAAATTTCTGCCATTTGAGCCATATTTGACCCTTACCACACTACAAAATATAGTCTTGTATAAATTGAAAGCATTTGCAGACAACAATTAGGGCATTGCTCAGATGATAAAATTGGTCTTTGAGAGGATAGAAAATATTATGGGAAAGGGAGAAAATGCTGGTTACCAGCATTTTTTCCTTTTCCAACAATGTTTTCTAAAGGGTTCTTCTGGTAAAGGGTTAATATGTCGTCTGCAAATGCTTTAATCCACAATTTTGACATTTTGTGAAAAGTTTATGCACACTTGGATACATCATAATGTAGATTTCCAATGATGAAAGCACCCATTATCCCTAAAAATTAGGTAATTTCATGATACTCCTTTGTCCAAGTTTTACAGTCAAAACTTTGGTTCATGGTTGAGAAGCAGAGGAAATGAATCTTGTTATAATGACTATCATCAATCTCTGAAAAGAAGAAGACCAAGCTGGGATTCAATCTTGTGAGACCGATGTCTGTATTCACCAACCATTCTTCAGAACGTTCTTAGTCTTATTCTCCAGTATTTTCCAAATTTGAAAGTTACATTGTGTTACTTTCAAATTTAGAAAATCTTGAAGAGTAAGACTAAGAGTATTCTTAAGAATGGTTGGTGAGTATGGATATGGTGTCCATATTCACCAACCATTCTTAAGAACATTTTTAGTCTAACTCTAGATTTAGAAAGTTACACAACTTCTGATACAGGCTGGACCATTTGGTTTTTCCTGTGAGAAGTTATGGTACTTCCAAATTTTAACAATTTGTGAGAATAGCACCAAGATTGTTCCTGAGAATGGTTGGTAGACATGGACCCTGGTTTAGATCTACTTGCCCTCTGAGTTACCCACTGAGCTGTTTGCCAGCTTACAAAAGAAGAAATGCCTGGGAGTTTTCCAAATGACAGAAAAAAGTCTCTTTAGAACGATTAGGAAAACATTGTTGTCAAAGGACCAATTGATAATCACACTGCTCTGAAAATCAAACGTCCTATGTTGTAATAATGACAAGGTCATCAAACTCTCGTCTAGAAATTTACTGTTATTGCATCCCCCCTTGTCTCCCAGTGTCAGCCTCATTTTTCACCTGCGATCAATACAGCAGGTATGTGTGGAATGTGAGAATCAATAGCAGCTGAGAACTGCGATACATAGGATCCACTTGTCATTTATTGTTGACAATATAGCTCGGGCAAAATTGCAGCTGCGCCTTGATGGCTTAATGGTCATGTGCCTAGCAAATAAGCCCAGGGTTGGCAGTTCAAATCCGGTGGCCAGAGCTCTATCTGATGAATTATTTATCCTTTACCAAACCATCTTGTGACCCAGAAAAATAAAGCTTTTGAAAGCATCAGAGGAAATGGAGAAAATGCTTGTAACCAGAATTTTCTCCTTTTTCCACAATGTATTCTATCTATTCAAGGACAGTTTATTCATATCATTTTACCCAAGCTAAATTTGCTGTCTGCAGCCTCTATCAAGATATACAAGCTGCATTTTTTGTTATCAGGTACAGCTTAAAAACCAATTCAATATCAAGGTTTTAGTTGGTAAAAAGACACCGAAACGATTATTGTTTCAGTACTGCTATCAGTCGGAACATCTCAGCATGGCTGGCACAGTCTGCATATTTTGTGCAATCTGATCTTGATCTACAGTGATAACAAAAGCAACAATAGATGAGAAAATCATGCCCTGTACATTTTAAATTCTAACAGAAGGATTCATAATCTACCCACAGACTGATCTTGTTTAGGGAAAGCAGCCGATGGCTTGTAGAAAAATTTCAGTTTGCATGTAAATATTTTTTTCTGTATATGCTATCAATATTGAAAATTGTCATCACCAACAGTTGTCGAAGATAAAACTTAGTTTCTATTGTGGTGAATTTACTCATGCCGATATTGATGTTTTAGTATTTTATTTTTCCTGATAGCAGCTTGGCTTGATGTTCAAGCAGTCAGTTTGTTACATTTGCCAGTGTGTGCAGTGTAATTTAAATATTTGTGGCTTTTGTTGTGTTACAGTAATTTCCGAATTCAGACGTCAATTGCATGTGAAAATGCAATAATATTTTTTGTGTTGTATATTAAAAAGTCATTGGAATACTTTGGAATTGGTAAAGTATGATTGTTTTAGTTGCTTATTTTTTGGACTCATTCATCCATAATCCTTTACCACAAGATCCCAACTTTTAATAACTTCTAGAAAGAAGGCTTTAGAAAACAATGTTGGTAAAGGAGAAAATGTTGGTATCTAGCATTTTCTCCTTTTCCTACTTTGTTTTTTTCCCAAGCAAAGCAACTTTTCTCATCTGAGCTAAGTTTAATTAGTTCTCTGCAAGTGCTTTTATTTTCAGACACGTCTTAAATCTTGTCTTCTGGTGAAGAGTTATAGCCCTTGCAGAGCACAAATAAATGTGGCTCAAATTATCAGCTGTATCTTTTAACAGATAGAAATGGCTACTTTCCCCACATTAACACTGTTGAAACAATGATCAGCATCAAGTAAAAAGTGTAACTGTCACAATGACTATCTAATCAATCCTGAGAAAGGAATTGGCAGAGCTGGGAATTCGAACCAGTGAAACCCTCCCTCCAAAGAAAAATAAGACAAAATGTTTTTAGACTGGTCCATATTGAAAGCATTTGCAGATGATAAATCTAATGGTGCTCCCAAGGAAATTGCTGATTATCAGCTTTGTCTCCTTTTCCCACAATGTTTTCCAATGCTTAATCATTCAGGTCATTAAAACATGGGGTTGTTTGGCGTAGGGTTTAGGGTAAAGATGGCATTTTATCAAGCCCAAATCCCCCACCATATGGTAAATACCCCTGTCAGCAAGATGGATTATCAATTTGTGACCTTTTACAGCCAGCTAACAAAGTTATTTGATATGGTTAGCAAACATTTCTGCTACAAAAAACGTGACTTTTATGAAATGTAGTCTTTTCACTTTTAAAAAGGTCCAAGTGCCAATGCCTGAACCCTTTACCATACAGTCCCTTGTGTTAACAATTCCGAGGTATGAAGCTTTTGAAAACAATGTGGGGAAAAGGAGAAAATGCTGGTAACCAGCATTTTCTCCTTTTTCCCCACAATGTTTTCTACCTATTGAAGGACAAGTTATATCATTTGGGCTACACAGAATTTGGTGTCAGTAAATGCTTTCAATTTTGTTGAGTCTTCAATTTTGGTACAGAGTAAATTAGCACTGATTGATTAGTGGCCTTTTAACCCTTTACTATAAAATCATTCGTTTCAATAACCCTGATAAGGAAACTTAAGCTTTTGAAAATATAGTGGGGAAAGGAGAAGATGCTGGTAACCAGCGTTTTCCTTTTCCCACAATGTATTCTACCATTCGAAAGGCAAATTCCAATACTTGAGGCAGATTTAATTTGTTGTCTGCAAATACTTTAATAAATTTTACTGCAGGTTTTTGTACATAGACCATGGATCAAGAGCACACTACTCAAAAAAAATTTCCTGTATGAGCTTTGATTTATGTTGTCCATCTGTATCCTATGCACATCAAGTTTGCTTTTTCCTGATGTTAAGTAGCAATGAAGCAATAAAAAACAACATCTGTTAAAGTTTTTATTAACAAATCAACATTCAAAAATCAACCTTTTAATGCCCTTGTAGTGTTTCAGATTTTAAGCGATGTTTTGAAAAGGAACAATTGCTTATTACAAGCATGCTGTTCATCTGCATTCTGTCTATTTCCCAAGCTCTCCTTAACTCTTTACCACACAATTCCGACTCTTAACGACCCTGAGAAAGAAGCCTTATGAAAACATTATGGTAAAAGGATAAAATGCTGGTAACCAGCATTTTCTCCTTTTACCACAATGTTTTCTACCATTCCCAAACCAAATTGCAATTTTTCAGTCACGGTTATTTTGTCGCCTGCAAAATGCTTTCAATTTGGACCAGTCTATAATTTTGTTGATTGGTAAAGAGTTAAATAGCCTACAACAGTGTCTTGGACAGGGTTGTAAAAATGCGGCATTGGCTTTAACATTTTTAATTTGGAAAAGTCTAGTAAAGATTTAGACACCTATATTTTGGCGAAATGAGATGAAGGGTTGTTCAGTTTGTCCAAGAATGATAGCAGGTCAGATTTTGATATTATGGATCATGGATTATTTGTTAATTTAAATGAGACGTGGCAGCTCAATCAATAACATAAAATGTCAATTTCGGAGTTGACCATTGGTGGCGTTTCATTGGGGCTAATCCACCGTGATGTTACCAATGTTTTGTTACTGCAGGACAAAAATTCATTTGACATTATTTCTCCTAAAATGTCACTGTAGAATGTATGGAATTCAGTGTTATTGGGGCAAAAAAGGTATTGGATATGTTTATTTGATGATCCTAAACCACTGGTGATAAAAGGCGGTAAATCGTAGGTTTCAAATTGATGTCTATGGTATCAATAGTTCATTATGTCCTCTTGCTAGAGGGAGAAGGACGTCATGCGGACATGTTTTTGTCTTCAATAGATCTGAAGGGTGAAGAAGCTGAGTTGATATACTTGAAGTGAACTATAAAAAGAAACTATTAACATTCTTTCTTATCATTATGCAAATTGAGTTAGCGTATAATTGATACAATTTCTCCACGGGAACTGTTTGATTTGACTTTGATTTGTTGTGGTCAAAAACTGCTGTAAAAAAGTAGTTAGTGGTCAGTAAAGTGAGGTTAGGAGTAAGTTTTACAGGTAGGCTTATAACTTTCTTCTTTATTTCTGTGACTAGTGCTGTATAAGTTATAACTGTCAACATTGTTGAAAAAGGAGTAATTGCTTGTTTCAAGTGAATTTATTGATCATCACTGTTTATGAAACTAGTTGATTGATTGACAGTTATTAAAAGCTAGAATATGATCATTTGATTTATTCATGAAAAAACTTTTCTTTCCTTTAACTCTTTACCACATAATTCCGAGTTTTAATGCCCGTGACGAAAAAGGCTTTTGAAAACATTGAGGGAAAAGGAGAAAATAACCAGCATTTTCTCTGTTTTCCACTATGTTTTCTACCCTTCCCAAAACAAATTTCATTTTTTGAGTCATGTTTATTTTGTCTTCTGCAAATGCTTTGAATTTGGACCAGTCTTAAATTGTGTTGGGTGGTAAAGACTTAAACCTGTCCCCTGATGGTACATGTCGTTAGCTAAAATTTGTTTGAATAATGTTCTAGTCTTAACTTCTTCCATTCCTGGTGCCTAACTTACAGGCCCAAATTGTACAAAATCAGTGTCATCAAGTTCTATCCAGAAATTTTCGTACAGCTATATTTTGCAAATACTTTCCTGTATGAAGGCAGTGCAGTTATCCATGCTTTCCGGGGTTTCTTTTACCACTACTTCCCACAGTTTTTTTTTTCCCAAGCCATTTGCTGCTTTCCCACATAACCATCATCTAGACAATGATCATTGGAGAGGGTGGATTGAATCCTGTTCTTATGATTATCATCAATTCTTGAAAAGAAATCGACCAAGCTGGGGATTCGAACCAGCAACCCCCTGTTTTCAAGCCCAGTACATTACAAGCTGAGCTACTGGGCTTAGCATGAAGGCATCCCATGCACATTTAGTGTCGCTATTTAGAAGCGTTTTCACGACTTTGGAGGTCCTTTGATCAAATAAACTATTTCAAAGTATTTTGTCTATTGATGGTCTGTGGAAAATCTCATAAAAAGGCTATAATCCCCATATTTGGTCACTTTAACTGAAACCTTATGTAGACTAATTTAATCCTTGACTGAACAAACCTGGGTTTTGATGACCCTGAGGAAGAGGCCTTTTGAAAACATTGTGGGAAAAGGAGAAAATGCTGGTACCCAGTATTTTCCCCTTTTATCACAATGTTTTCTACTCTTTCAAAGAATCAATTTCATTTCAGCCACATTTAATTTGTCATCTGTAGATGGTTACAATATGGATAAGTTTAAATTTTTGTCAACCAATTTCAAGTTCTCTATGCAGTCTCCATACAGTTTGTCATGATTGCTGTTTATTCTAATTCCATCCCTACCCAAAGCAGGTTAAATGTTATTGCAGACTGTATAGATTAAGATCAGACTGTGCAGAGAATACAGTCTGATTCCTGATATACAATATACGTATTACAGTTTGCTTGAAATTTGATACACAGAGTTAAAAGTTCCAAATCAAAATAGCTTTTGTAACTAATTTCGACAGTCAACACTGAAAGCACCTTCCACAACTTGTTGCCATTGGGACCAGGATAGATCAAGATCAGATTTCACAAAATAATCAGCCTGAGCTTTGATATTTACTGAAGGCTTTTTTTTCGTCATTCTAGATGCAAGAAGTTACGAAATTGCACTGATTTGGGTCTTATGTCTACACTGTAAATGTCTGTATGGGTTATTCGGCACAAATAAAATTGAAATCTGAAATCAAAAGTGGGGATATTGCATATTGTGCATAGTTTCTCTTTTGCAACAATGTTTTCTTAAATGGTTTGTTGGGGGGGGGGGGAACTTGTATGTAATTACAGGAGGTCATGTGTTCAGGTATGTCAGAAAATAGTATCTTTATCAGGGTAACATAGACAAATATTTACCTAAGGTCTATCAAGTCTGAATGGTCACACCAAGTCCAGGGATATCAGTTACTTAATTCTTTACCACACAGTCCCGACTTTTAACGACCATGAGGAAGAAGCCTTTTGAAAACATTGTGAGAAAAGGAGAAAATGCTGGTAACCAGCATTTTTTCCTTTTCTCCACAGTGTTTTCTACCCTTTGAAAGACAATTTCCACAAGTTGAGCAACATATAATTTGTCATCCGCAAAAGCTTTCAGTTTCAACAGTTCTAAAATTTTGTTGTTTGGTAAAGAGTTAAATCTTAACCAAACGACGAAATTTCAGACTTGTCCAAATTCAAAGCATTGGCAGACATCAATTTAGTAAAAGTGACTCAAAAATTGAAATTTGCTTTCGGAAGAATGGAAAACATATTGGGAAAAGGAGAAAATGCTGGTTGCCAGCATTTTCTCCTTTTCCCACTATGTTTTCAAAAGGCTTATGTCTCAGGGTGGTTAAAACTCTGTATTGTGTGTTAAAGAATTAATAGTTTCCCTCATATATTTTAATCCTTTACCAAACAATACTGCAATTTGAATACCCTGAGGAAAAGAGCTTTTTAAAACAGTGTTGGAAAAGGAGAAAATGCTCGTAACCAGCATTTCCTCCTTTTCTCACAATCTTTTCTACCATTTCAAAGTCAAAAATCCTCTTAATATGTACTATGTATATTGAACTTGTCATCTTTAAAGGCTTTGGATTTGGTGGGAGTCCAAAAGGCTGCTGTGTAATACAGAGTTAACCCTTTGCCATACAATCCTGAGTCTTTATGACCCTGAGGATGACTGCCTTTTGAAAACATTGTGGGGAAAGGAGAAAATGCTGGAAACCAGCATTTTCTCCTTTTCCCACAATGTTTTCTGCCTATCCAAATATCAATATTGTCATTTAAACCGTCATCCGTAAATCCCTTTAATATGGACGAGCCTAAAATTTTGTTGGTTGGTAAAGGGTCAAGAGATTAAAAAGGGTCAACAGCCGTTGGTATGTGGGAAAAATATCCATTTTGACAGTTTGGTGCAAGATTGCACAATCCAGATCCCCTTTTGTCAGCATATTCAAATCAGCTGATCAAACTATGCACTCTACATATTGTCATAAATATATTTACTGGTCAGAATTGTGTCAGTGCCATGTAAAATTATGGTCCAAAGAGTGTGTACAGTGGATTTTGACAATAGGGACAAGAAAATTGTGTGGGTATGATTGGGAACATTCATTTTGTGGATATTTTCAGTGGAATTTTTATGGCGAGAGAAAAATGAACAAGCTTCAGTGGAGTTTGGTTTGTATCAAAACTTGTCGTGTGAAGTACTTATTATAAATCTGTACCTTCTAGAAAATTTTTTCAGTTGTCTGTATGAAAGGCATTGGCTGATGCCAAATGTTGCTTGAATGGAATTTGTGTGTGAACAGTTATAAAATATTGTAGGAAAAGTCATTATGTGGTTCACAAAGTTATTTTGAAAACATGGTTGTTGGCATGTTACAGAAGCTGTAGATTTGTAAATTCACACTTGGCTTTTGAAAGGGGGTGATGCTGGTAGACTAAAACTTACGATACTGGATTACAAAAAGCAATAGATTCTAAGAATACAAAGAAACTAAGTTTAACGCTTTACCAAACAACAATGTTTGGTCTGGATCAAATTGAAGTTATTTGCAGATGACAAATAATTGTAGCTGAAGCGATGATTTCTGTTTTTGATAGAGTTGAAAACGTGGGAAAAGAAGAAAATGCTGGTTACCAGCATTATCTTCTTTACCAACAATCTTTTCAGAAGCCTTCTTCTTCAAAATTGTTAAAACTCGGACCGTGTCTTAAAGGAATGTGGTAGAGTTTGTAGGCAGGAAAGAGCAATCACTGGAAGTAAGTGACCATTAATAATAAGTGTAACTGAGTAGAAAACAGCTGCATCAGTATCAAAACAAAACCAAAGGCCTTAATACTCAGTGTTAACATTATGTTATGACAATTAATATTGACAATGAGACGGCAAAACAGCGGTAAATATTTTCATATTGATAGTAAATGGAATTATTATCTGATGATTACATGTTTTTGGATAAAATATTTTACTAACACATGTCTTTCTTGCTCTTAACCCTTAAAGATAAATCCTTACAGGCAGAGAGAAAAAACACTGTTAGACTTTGAAAGGCTGTAGAATGGCTCAGAATTTAGTCAGCTGTGAAAAGGTATATAAATTTCCAATATATAGTATGTAATGGATAAATACATATATTGCAAATCTTTGATTTGAAACCAGAAATGTCACAACAGTGATTTCTTTGATGGTCAGGGTCCAAAAATTTCCAGAAAAGGCACTCGTCCTGTAGGACAAGTGACTTTGAAAAAACACTTGCCCTGCTTTGATCCTCGCTCGTCCGACGAGAAAAACCCTTCCAATATACTGGTGTAATCGAATTTTGGCAACGCAAGAGAAACTGCTCTTGTGGATTGCACAAAACAATAGTTATTTTCTTGACGTTTTTTTTTTTTTTTTCAGACGAAACGGAAACTTTACAACGAACCTTAAATATCGGGTTTTAAAAACCTGTACCAGTTATCTGGTCAAGTTACAGAAATTAATAAAGCCGAAACAACAGTTTTTTGAACTGGTTTCGGGAAAGTATTTGTGTTAATGTTAATATCGTTCGTTTTAATAATTAGCAAAGTCGCTCATATTGAATTAGGTCTACCTGAAGCATATTATAAGATTTTTGTTTGCAATAAAAGGTTCCAGGTTATATCATTAGGCCGACTTGAAACCGGTCTTTATTTGGAGCGGGGACCAGCATGTTTTATGTTCTGTTTCAAAATTTGATTTCCTGAATACCCTTAGTTTGCTTTTTCAATAATGGAATGGCCGTTTTGTCTCCTGTAAGTTAAATATTCATCTGAAAAACTTGTTTTACTATCTTCTATTCACCACTCGTCCTGCCAGACGGGCATGACAGATATTTCACTCGTCCTCATCCATTTCTTACTCGTAAATACGAGCGAACGAGTGGATTTTTTGGACCCAGATGATATCCAGAAAATGAAATGCATTTTCTATCTGTCGTATTGTATGCAACCTTGAAACCATCAGGGACTTTGACCACTTTGTACACAGATACAAGAACGATCATATAGTTGGATAATGTAAAGAAGAAATGGGTTAAATGCTGGCTGAAAACCAGTAAAGATATATCTTTAAAGCTAAATTAATGAACTTTAAGTCGTTCGTCAGAGGGGACAATTTTACATAGTTGTACTGGATTAGGTGATGGTTATTTCAGAATACAAGGCTAAAGTTTCCCATAGTTAAGTCATTCATTTTAGCTCCCTGCAGTTGAATAATGAGAAAGGTGACATTTAACCATAATCATCTGGACTCATTGTTCTATCCCCTGGATAAAGAGTGGCAGGAGACAAGTTGTAAATATTATTTTCAAAATATTGATAACTACATGAATATAGCTTTAATTTGTTAAAAATGTGAAAAGTTGTGACAAAAAATGGAAAAGTCATCAAAACAAGTAGTGTATTCTTTTGCCACAATCTTAATCAAATTGGATTAAGATCAGAAAGTATGTGTAAATACTGGAAGAATATGTTGTGTGACATCACCTTCTTGACAGTTAGGATACACTTGGTAATTGAAATAACTAAAAGTAAATACAATAAAGATTTGTAATAAAGATTAAAATCTACAGACAAATTTATGACCATTTCATTATATTAAATTACTTTGTCATTGGGCTTTGAGCTAAGTTTTCAGAAACATTATTACAAGATTGTAGAACTTGAGCAAGATACTGTACACATGTTAGAAAATAATGTCAATGGGCTGTCAGATGTTTTCATTTCATGAATAAAAGCATTGTTCTTGTCCTTACAGAGCTCAGGGAAAAAAACTTACAGTACACAACTCAAAAAAAAGTCCTTGTACAGTAAAGCTGAACTACATGAAATAAGGTTTTAAAAGTAACACGATAAAAATATTGTGGCAAAAGAAACTGCTTGTTATAATAAGTTTCTTTTGCCACAATATTTGCTGAGGTCTGATAGCATGGTAAACTGTGTAGATCAAGATCAACCTTCACAGATTGTGAAGTCTGCTCTTGGATCTACACTGACCTTTGATCATCAGTGTCCACTTCTTTCCCAGTTATTCTGACAAAAAAGCTTTGAAATTGGGGAATATGCTAACATGTTTTGTATACTGACTGAAAAATGCTCATTTTATTTATTTAGCATAACAAGTGTTAACCCTTTACCACCCAAGCCTGATTTTTAACAACCCTAAAGGAGGCTTTTGAAAACATTGTGGGAAAAGAAGAAAATGCTGGTAACCAGCATTTTCTCCTTTTCCCACAATGTTTTCTTCCCTTTCATTGACAAATCCCATTATTTGAGCCACTTAATTTGTCTGCAAATGCTTTGAATTTGGACAAGTCCAGAATTTTAAAGTCAAGTAAAGATTAATGATGACCCATAGGTATAGGAAACTATCATCAGGTATATATCTGATTTTTCACTGATAAGGTGTGGTGGCTGTCCCCTCTGGTCAAATATAGGGTCACAAGGTTGATTGGATTGGTGTGAAATTAGCATACAGGTTTGAAAATTAACTGCTTTTTATTAGATCAGCAGAAGTGTGCAGCAGGCTGATGTCATATGCTATTTTTAGACATATGATTTAATTATTCTTATCCTTATATTTCTGCCTTATAATTTGAATGAACCATTTACCACAAAATCCTTAATTTTAATGACCCTGAGAAAAATGCCTTTTGAAAACATTGTGAGAAAAAGAGAATATACTGTAAACTAGCATTTTCTCCTTTTTACCACAATGTTTCCTGTGTTATCCTTTCAAACACAAAAATTCAAATTTTGATTTACATTTATTTTGTTGTCTGCGAACGCTTATAATTTGCACTAGACCTAAATTTTTGTTGTTCATTAGAGGGTTAACTTTGTACTAAACAACAGTATTTTTAACTTGTCCAAATTAAGAGCAGTAAAGTGTTGTGTGTGAACACAGATATAGAGCAAGAATATTTGTCCAAGTATATTTGTCCTTGAAAGGTACATTGTGGGAAAAGCAGAAAATGCTGGTTACCAGCATTTTCTCCTTCTTCCACACTGTTTTTTAAAAACCTTTAGTTTCAGATTTGTTATATAAAGGGTTTAAGTAGGAAGTCATTAAAGTTTGGGTAATTCTCTCATATGAATGAAAATAATCTTTCATTGAATCATGCTTTCTAATGTTGGATAATTTAATGCACAACTCATTTTAATTACATAGATAAACAGGTTTTCAAGGATTTTCACTTGTTAATGTTAGGATTATACAAAAGGACATTTATTATTCAGATCAAAATATTTCATGGTGGGGCAAAATATATATGTTAGGGAGGTAACTCTTGTCTATATAACTACACAAGTAGGGGAGATAATAAGTCCATAGGTTGTGACTGGGATGACATTGTTGACAGGTAAATGGACTAAAACAGGCAGATATGAGTTAAATTTGTGACTCTCTTAATAGTTTGTGGATTTTATTTGAACATTGAAACAAAGTTCGCAAATGTCAAAGTAATTTTTTTTATGATGAACTCTGACTTGTACGCTTGAACAATTTATAAGACAGTATTTGCCAATGGATAAAGTATTACAAATACATGTACATTAAAATTGTGCTAGCTTGTGATGGAACTTCTAGAAGTTTGCAACAGTATAACGTGTAACAGCTTTCTCTAAAGGTAAATTTAGCATGCTGCCTGAGTTGGGGATTTGAAGTGCCTTGATCAAGGACATATCCACACCAACAATGAGGACCTTGCTTACCCTTGGCTGAGCAATGCATAATGCTAGAAATTACAAGTATCTTGGTAAAAAGAAATTTGCCTTAAACAGGATAAAACTACAATGTATTATGTATTAATGAATAATTGATGAGGATTAAGGGTGGAGTGGTATAATTTTACAGATATAATGTTTGTATAATTACTAATCTAGAATTTATAATGGCTGTAAAATTGTATTGTGGATGCTGACAAATGGCCTGATATACCTTTGAAAGGCACAGAAGTTATCTGATCACAGTCTTAAGTAAGAAAAAAAAGTTATATGCTCTGGTAAAATGGGGCTTAATGCATCTCTATGATGCTTTTATGCTTTCATCATATAATTATGCATCCATAAAATCTATTTTGTTTTACAATCTACTGAGTCATGAGGTTAACTGATCCTTTGGCATGCAGAAAATTGATAGCAAAAAGTTCCGGCCAAGGTCAGCCTGCGCATACTGCCCAGGCTGACCTGGATCGATACTTTTCACAGATGCATTTAGCCTCCTTTTCATAGACCATGGCTCATATCTATATAACTTGTCAAAACCCATCTTGAGTGAAAAATTACTGTATCAGCTTTGATGACATCTCTTTTCACAAAACGTGCAGTCTTATCTTTGATCTATGCTGTCTGCCTGGCTGAGACATTCTGGACAAGAACATCCTTGACTACCTTTGTGTACATTGTAGGAAAGAAAATGCTGGTACCCAGTATTTTCTTTCTTTCCCACCATACTCTTAAGCCTTTTTCAGGATAAATCGAACCAATTTCATTTGTCATCTGCACATTGCTTTTTGCTGTGGATTTGGACAAGTACCAAATATTATCATATGGTCAAGAATTAACAATGTTGTAAAGGCCCTTGTAAAATAGGTATAATCAACATATATCAAAGTTTTCATGTTATCTATTCCTAAGCTTACAAAGAAAGTTTTCAAAGACTTGTTGGTTAAGTTTGTTTCAGGAAATAATTTCTTTTAACCCATTACCACACAATGACGCCTTTTAACACCCCTGAAGAAGAGGCCTTTTGAAAACATTGTGGGAAAAGGAGAAAATGCTGGTAACCAGCATTTTCTCCTTTTCCCACAAAGTTTTCTACCCTATCAAAGAAAAGTTGCGTCATTTGAGCCACTATGAAATTGTCTTCTGCAAATTTGGATAGGTCATAAATTTTGCCGTGTGGTAAAGGGTTAAACATGTTCCACATGGCTAAATTTTAGAATTATCCATATTGTATTTGAACAAGTTTACAGATGACAATTCAAATGTATGTTAATTGACAGTATAAATTTATCCTTGAATAGTTAAAAAACATTGTGGGAAAAGGAAAAGTTAGTTTCCTTAGGTTCATTAAAACTAGGGATTGTGTGGTAAAGAGTTAACCTTCCTGTGATAAGGAAAAGGTTGATAGATAATCAGGTAAGAAGATTAAGTGATATTAGCTGTGAAAATATTCCGTGACAGTCATTTGTTGACCTGTTTTCTCCATATGCTATCGATAAAATATGTGGGCTAGTGGATTGGTTTTCCTGTGAATCATGCTTTGCTTTTAAATTGTTCGATAACATTCACTGTGGCTTTAAAGGTCTCAAAAACATAAGCAAGTAGTATATGACCATGTTTGATGGGAAATTTTTGATGTTGGAAGCAGCTTGATATTATAGTAAGACTGTTGGGATGGATTTTGAATGAATGGTTGTTTTATATTAATTTCTGTGGAAAACCATTATATTTTGAGGAGAAAGAGGTGGTTGCTTGATTGATCAACTGTCAGAGATACCTGCAGCTGCTGGTATTGTGCTTTGAATTAGTTGTCTTCTTATCATGCTAAATAAGTGAAAAGAACATTTCAAGCCAAGAGTAAAAACTCAAATTTTGCTTTTTCAAGGGTAGTTTTTGGAAAAGATATCTCCTTATTGGACAGTGTAGATCCAAGATCAGACTGGACGACAAAATTTTAGACTTGTCCATATTGAAAGCTTTAACCCTTTACCAAACAATCCCTGGTTAAAATTTACGACCCTGAGATAGAAGCCTTTTGAAAACATTGTGGGAAAAGGAGAAAATGCTGGTAACCAGCATTTTCTCCTTTTCCCACAATGTTTTCTACCCAGCTGGAAACAAATTTCAATTTTTGAGTTACGTTTATTTTGTCGTCTGCAAGTGCTTTTAATTTGGACCAGTCTAAAATTTTGTTGTTTGGTAAAGAGTTAATTGTTGTCTACATATTAAGTGTGGCTGAAATTATAGGATTTGCTTTTGAAATTATAAAAGACAATGTGCAAAATGAAGAAAATGCTGGTTACCAGCATCAGGAAGTAGAAAATTAATGGTAGACAGGATAAACCTTTGAAGGAAGGAAAAGAATAATTTTTTTCAGACAACAGTACATCAATTTGAAGGATCATGGAAAAGGAGCAATTACTTGCTACTAACAATCACTCTCTTTCCCACTATGGTTTTAAAAGCTTCCAACTGAAGGAGCGTGAACAACTGTAGTCCTGTTACTAAAGGCTGTTGTGTTGCTCTGAGTGGGAAAGTGTCGGACATACAACCTGGAGGCCCTGGGTTTGAACCTCACTCAAACACGGGGTTTTTCATGGGATTGATCTTGGGCAAGATACTTCATAGCCATAGGCTAGTATCTGTGAAATCCAGGAAACACATCAATAAGTGAGCTTTCACTGTGATAATATGACTAAAATGATGATGAAAGTGGCATATAACACCATTCAATTCAATTTATTCTGTTACTGGTTATAGTTAGGCAGAAAACCAGAATTCATTCTTAAAATAAAACTTCCCTCACTTGTCCTAGTTAAATATTTTTACTGTTGAAATCATGTTCTGTAATAGGTTGAATTAAGACAGAAAACTAATATTTAACCAAAATATATAACTTCCTCTGGATTTTATTTTAAATTTTTGAATGTTGAAATCCTGCCTTGAAAGCCAAATAGATTGTATGACCGTATTATAATAATGGATAGATCATGTTACTGGTGATGTATAGGACGAACATATCTCTTGTCACATCAGGCTGTGATGTGGTGTGGTGCGTAGTACACTGACTTCATCCTTTACCAAATTGCCTTAGTCTTTTTATGATCCTGAACCAAAAGAGGCCTTTGAAAACATGTGGGGGAAAAGGAGAAAATGCTGGTAACCAGCATTTTCTCCTTTTTCCCCGAAATGTTTTCTACAATTGCTCAATTAAAATTTCATAATTTGAGCCATATTTTGTTTGTCATTTACAAAATGGTTGATGCATCAGTGTAAAATGTGGTCATGTGATAAAGAGTTGAAACAGTTTGGTTTTATTGTTTTGCGCATGGTTTACATACTTACTAATATCTTTCAGGGATTTTTTTTTTGTAGACCTGTAGTTCATTAAGTTCTATTTTACTGTGGTGTATGACATTATATTTGTAAAGAGGATTTAGATTGATCGGGTATTAAACTGGGTTGCGAAAAAGTTTTTGTCGGTGTGAGTTTTGTTTGGATTTTCAATGGAAGGATTTTTTTTTTTCTAAGTGACCTACTATAAGTTTTCTTGTAAGTTTGTCACAATATTTGGAGGTTTTTTTTCCTTTTTAAAGAAAAATTGACAAGCGTTTTAGGGACATTCAATGATTTATTTTGGTTTCAAGTTGGAAAAAATCTAGAATTTTATTGCCTGGTAAAAAGTTAACTCTCAAAGTGCCTTTCATGACTAGAGTTGCCTTTGTGCCCAGTGTTAGTCAAGATAAGACTGTACAAAACATGCAGTTTGATCTTTGACCTTTGCTGAAACACCACAAACAAAACGCAACTACTAAATTGCAACTATCTGGGTCTTATTTCAGAATGAAAATGTCCTTTGGGTTTATAGGCACTTTAAGGGTGAATCAGAATTAACTTGTCAGAGACAAATACCATCATTGAAGCCACATTTAATTTGTTGTCTGCAAATGATTTCAATAGAGATAACTCCTAAAAAATCTGTCATTTACTAAAGAACTAACTAAATGAATTTTCTTTCTATATTTTCAGTCCACATCCCAGCAATAATGACACCATGGTGACCTCGCCCATTTATCACAACTTCCCAGGTGGGGACTACCCAAGGAGGCCCCCACCACCTGTGCCTGGAATTGGAAGTGAAGAAAAGCCACCAGCTCTTCCCCCAAGGTCATATCATCGACCTTTCACCCACAGCAAATCGGAATCTATGTTGCGTGTTGATTCTAATATAGTGGATGATGTTGGTTCTAATTTACAAAAGTGGGAACAAAGTGCTAATGGAACGTTACGAGAAGATGCGTATGCGCAACAGTTACGCCGTCAAGCAAGACGGTTTTCTGAGCAACAGCATAAACCTATCTCTATGCAAGTTGTGTCGACAAAATCAACAGTGCAAGTGTCAATGACTCAGTCCTTTAAACAGGAGCCAAATCAAGCAATGGAGGCTATGCCTCTACAAAAACTTTCGTCTTCTTCGTCACCTAATTCTGACAAAATGCCGTCGACACACCACTCGCCTCCTTTAAGGTCGGAGACAAGTGCAGAGCCCGTGGGTCTACCTCCGCTCCCAACGCCGCTTAAAAATGGGGAGACTGAGATCGTTATGGATACAACTTCACCAGTCGAGTTTCCTCCCCCTCCGCCAGAATTCATGGAGGGTGCCGACCAAATAACAGACAAAGAAAAAAGGTAAACCACCATTATTATTTCCTACAAAATATGATGAACATGATATATTGTTATGGCACCAGTGACCCTTGACCGAACAACCAATGTTTTTACGACCCTGAGGAAGAGAACTTTTAAAAACATTGTGGGAAAATGAGAAAATGCTTGTAACCAGCATCTTCTCCTTTGCCCTAAATGTTTTCTGCCCTTTCAAAGCCAAGTCCCATCTTTAACACTTTACCACACAATCCCGAGTTTTAACAACCCTGAGGAAGAAGCCGTTTGAACACATAGTGGGAAAAGGAGAAAATGCTGGTAACCAGCATTTTCTCCTTTTCCCACTAGGTTTTCTACTCTGTCAAAGACAAAATCCATCATTTGAACCACATTTAATTTGTCGTCTGCAAATGCTTTAATTTGGACAAATCAACATTTTTGTGGTGTCGTAAAGAGTTAAGCCATATTTCATTTTTTGTTTGCAAATACTTTCAATTTGGATGAGTCTAGAATTTTGTTATCCAGTAAAAACCTGAAACTTATGTTTAACCCTTTACTACACAAACCAAAGTTTTAATGACCCAGAGGAAGAAGCCTTTTGAAACCATAGTGGGAAAAGGAGAAAATGCTAGTAAACAGCATTTTCTCCTTTCCGACAATGTTTTCTACCCTATCAGAGACGATTTTCATCATCTGAACCACATTAAGATTGACGTCTGCAAATGTTCTCAATTTGGATAGGCTAAAATTTTATCATCTGGTAAAGGATTAATGAATTACAACCTGCATTCAACTGTTGTTGTTTTGCAACTGGCTGCTTTCAAGGTATTGGTAATTTTGAAATGAAATGGGTAATTGTCTAACTTGAAAAAGACTTACAAATAAATCCTGAAATCTTTCACTTACTATCAGACAGTTTAGAAGAAAATTAGACTATGCTTTCTTGGCAATCTGATCTTGATCCACAGGCTCTTTACATGTCCTGTGATACCATCTGTTAGTAGAGGCTGGTCTGTAATTGTAATATGCATAGGAAGTATGCAGTAGGTTTAGAGTTAATTCTCACCAAACATTCTGAGTTTTAAGGAGGAGTGCTTTTGAAAAAAAATTTTAGGAAAAGGAGTAAATTTTTGTAATGAGGATTTCTCCTTTCCCACAATACTTTTTTACTGTTTCAAAGTTAAATCCCATAATTTCAGTTGCATTCAGTTTTTTGTCTGCAAAGGCTTTCAATTCAAAAAAGCCAAAACTTTAAAATGTTGCATGAGGACTAAAATAATGCAGAAGTTGGAGCCATACTCTGAAAAGTAGGTTTAATGCATGCACCCATGCAAGCTGACCTGGGATGAAACTTTTTGGTTTGGGTAAATTTTCTGCATGTTAAAGGACCATTCTACCTCATGATTCAATGGTATTTTCGACAAAATGCATTTCATGGATCCATGATTATGTAAATGACTTGCTTGGTATAATGCATCACAGATATGCATCAAATCCCCTTTTCCCAGAGCATGGCTGATTTATACAGGAAAATTATTGCATTTTATGAACTTAAAGAATTTAGCAGAAATATGTAAGGAAATAAGATGGTTGTCAAGCATGAGTTCCCTATAACAATAGGAGAGATGTTAACATGTTGTTTATTCCTTTACCACACAATCCTGACTTTTCACGACCCTGAGGAAGAAGCCTTATGAAAACATTGTAGGAAAAAGAGAAAATGCTGGTAACCAGCATTTTCTCTTTTTCCCACAATGTTTTCTACTCTATGGAAGACAAATTTCGTGTTGCATGTGATTTGTCGTCTTCAAATGCTTTCAATTCAGACAAGGCTAAAATTTTGTCGTTTGGTAAAGGGTTAACCCTTCATCAAATATTCCTGGTTTTAAGTACCCTGAGAAAAATATACT
This sequence comes from Hippopus hippopus, assembly GCA_946811185.2. NCBI lineage: Eukaryota > Metazoa > Mollusca > Bivalvia > Cardiida > Cardiidae > Hippopus > Hippopus hippopus. Next base: position 15,176,376 of record OX328100.1, on the reverse strand, counting down.
TTTGAAAGCATTGTTAGAAAAGTAGAAAATGCTGTTAACCGGCATTTTCTACTTTTCGCACAATGTTTTCTGCCCATCAAATGATAAATTTCAATATTCATCATTTAATACATAACCTTGAAGTGCAGTTAGCTTGAATAAGCTTAAATATTTTTTTCATCTGAGATAGTGTTGATGATGTATTAGATCTAAAGGAAATAGGAACTTAAATATTATTATTGTTAGTCATTGAAAGGTCACACTGTGTGCCCCTTGATTATTTAGCGGACTTGAAACCATGATTTAGTTCTGCACTATTGTTTCCGGAGATAAGTTCTTTTTTTTTTGGTTTTAGGTAACTGAGCACTCAAACCACATTTAGCTCTTTACCACATATTGCCCGAGTTTTGACGACCCAAAGGAAAAGGCTTTTTGAAAAGCATTGTGGGAAAGGAGAAAAACTGGTAACCAGCATTTTCTCCTTTTCCCACAATGTTTTCTACCATACTAAAGATAAATTCCATCTTTTCAGCCACGTTTAAGTTGTCATGTACAAATGCTTTCAATTTGGACAAGGCTAAATATTTGTAATTTCATAAAGAATGCACCCTTTACCAAACAATCTCTACGTTTAAACAGTTTTTGGAAAAATGACTTTTGAAAACATTGTCAGAAAAGGAGAAAATGCTGGTAACCAGAATACCAAAGATAAATTCCAGTATTTCAGCCACATGTAAATTATCATCTGCAAAATTTTCTTTCAATTTGGACAAGGCTGAATATTTGTCGTTATGTCGGTATAGAGTGAACTCTTTACCAAACAACAAAATTTTTGTCTTGTCCAATTTGAAAGCTTTGGCAGACGACAAATTAAATGTAACTCAAAGCATAGAGTAGAAAACAATATGGGAAAAGGAGAAAATGCTGGTAACCAGCATTTTCTCCTTTTCCCACAATGTTTTCGAAAGGTTTCTTCCTAAGGGTTGTTAAAAGTTGGGATTATGTGGTAAATGGTGAAGATGAGGATGGGCATGTTTTTGTTTCTGACCGAGTAATGTTTCATACTGGCTTTTCAGTTTTCGACATTTGTCAAATACAAAGTGCTAGATCTAGTTAACTCCTTACCAGATGACAAAATTTTGGACTGGATCGAATTGAGAACATTTGCTGATGATAAATTAATTGTGACTCAAACATAGAAATGCACCTTTGGAGGGTTGAAAACATGCATGGTGGGAAAAGGAGAAAATGCTGGTTACCAGCATAGAAAATGCTAGTTACCAGCATTTTCTTCTTTTCCTACAATTTTTTTTAAAAGCCTTTTTCCTCAGGGTCTTTAAAACTAAGGATTGTATGGTAAATGGTTACTTATTACAGTTTTGGCTTTTTTGAAAGCACTTAAAAATTGTTCATGTCGGAAAGCCGTCAGCAACATAAAATGATACACGTATAATTGGAGAGGCATTGCTTGTATTACACAGTATAATGAAGATTCAGTGAGACGTTCTGAAGGTCATACCATTGCAAGAAAGAAGCCATATTTGTGTGTGTAAAAGAAACAACCTTCATGATGGATCATATGCCTAAAATAGGCATTTTATTACAAATGTAACATTTTCCTTGCAAAAACTGTTCCATAATTTTTTAAAAGTTGCAACATGTTGTAAAGAAATAGATGGAAAAATTAGCTTAATAATTGGAGAGATATGGCATATTGAACATACCACCAGAGTAGATCAAGATTAGATGGCACAGAATTTGCAGTCTGATCATAGATCTACACTGCCCCTTACTTTGCCAGAAATTCTGAGATAAGGAGCCTTGAGATTGTAAAATCTGCATCAGAGAATGTCTTATTCATAAATTGAGCTCTACAGGAGCTAAAAAGCCAGAGAGAAGGCTTTTGAAAACTTGGTGGGAATAGAAAGAAAATGCTGGTAACCAGCATTTTCTTCTTTTTCCCACAATATTTTCAACCCTAGCAAAAACATAAATCTTTCATTCCAGACATTTTTCGTTTGCTGTCTGCAATTGTTTTGGATTTAGACAAGTCTAAGATGTCAGGAAAAGTGTAATACAGGGAAAAAAGTTGACAAAGAGAGATACTGCTATTACTTTTTGTCATTTCAAGTGTTCCATGTTTTAATAACTTGTTTATCATGAAAGTTTTATTAGGCCCTTTAAATTGGTTTTCTAACTAAATATTGACATTTGATACACTAATTTAAATGTCTTAACCCTTTATCACACAATCCTGAGTTTAAATGACCCTGAAGAAGAAGGCTTTTGAAAACATTGTGGGAAAAGGAGAAAATGCTGGTAACCAGCATTTTCTCCTTTCCTCACAATGTTTTCTATCATTTCAAAGACAATTTCCACTATTTGAGACTAATTTGATTTGTTGTCTGCAAATGCTTTGTTGGTCTATTTGAAAAAGTTGAAAAATTTTCTTGTGTAGTAAAGAGCTTAAAATGGTTAGTCATTATCATGGAATTGGTTTAATCTTGTGTGATTAACCACAATATTACCCATATAAAGGGAAAATATGGAGCGAAAAAAATCAGCTTATTCAAACAATTAATCTTTTCATAGCATACAGTACCTTTCTCACTGACTTATATAATATTATCATCTCATTACCAAACAACAAAATTTTAGGCTGGTCCAAATTGAAAGCATTGGCAGACAACAAACTAGGTTTAGCTGAAAGGATTGTAATTGTATGTGAAAGTGTAGAAAACATTGTGGGAAAAGGAGAAAATGCTGGTCCTTTACCCACAAGGTTTTCAAAAGGCTGCTTCCTCAGGATTGTGTGGTAAAGAGTTTACCATATAGTCTCAAGTCTTAATGACCCTGACAGAGAAGACTTTAGAAAACATTGTGAGGAAAAAAAACCCCAAAATACCAGTAATCAGCATTTTCTTCTCTTCCTACAATGTTTTCTACCCATTCAACAACAGATCCCACCATGTTAGCAACATTTATGTTGTTGTCTGCATATGCTTTGAATTTGTACCATTCAAAAATTGTTTGTGTGGCAAAGAATTGAAGCAGATCATAGATGTTGAGAAAAGCAGCTTTTGGAGGAATTGATTTACAATGAATCTTTTCAGAGGACACAAAGGCTGTGCTAGCCATCTTGTCTGTTTCATTATGAAAACTGTGGTAAACAAGTTGACCATTACACCTTCAGCACTGTGGTTGCCATTTTGAACCCAGATTTTATTACCAGAAAAAAATCAAAGCGTTGAGAACACTGAAGTGGTATTTGTCAAGGAAGCCATTGTGTGGAATTAATAATTTGAAAGAAAAGGAGAAATATTATTCAAATATTGGCTTGAAAGTCAACCTACTAAGCAAATAAATACTTTTTTTCATTGAAGTGAGAGTACTCATGACAAAGTTAGGATTATTTGCGTATTGATGGTCTCCCTCTGATCATTAGGAGGAGTCAGGAGTAATGTCCCTTGACAGTAGGATGCATGATGGATAGAGAGAGAAACCATGTGAATATATCAAGTAAAATTAAGTTTGTAACTTAAAACTATGATTTTGAAATATATTTGGCCGTTAACATTTAATTCCCAACATAACAATCAATTATATCGATCTATAAATATTCATGCCCAATCAAATGGAGTAGCGCGCAATCATGGGACGAACAAGCAATGGGACGAACTGGTTTTGGAACGAAAAAGCCCAGGACCAAGCGATCAGTAGACAAATTCTGTATATCATTGCGCCAATAGAAGGCTATGAGTGAGTGAAGCTATTTTCAATTAGGAATTAGTATTTTCACGATCGATGGCCACACCCAGTGTATTTTAACATGCCATTTCCAACTACATATCTGAGTGCTATTGAAAAACTCATTTGTCTGAGAAAAATTGAGTTTAATTGGGTTTATTTCCTTCGGCTTTGCACAAAATACGATACATGGTCTTCAAAATTCAATATTGAACTCATAGTGGTATTGTCTTTGACAAATACCACAAAAATCTATATGCACCTGTGTATAGCACAGCTTTGGAAAACATTACAAGAAGGGAGGAAAGGACAGATAGCAGCATTATTGAAGATAGACATACCAACTGAGATAATAACAGAGTCGGTATTTGCCAACCATTCTAAAGAATATTCTTTGTCTAATTCTCAAAAAATCTCTAGGTTTGAAAGTAACACAGCTTCTGATTGGCTGAACCAAATGGTTTAGCCAATCAGAAGTTGTGTTCCTTTCAAATTGAGAAATTCTTCAGCTTTAGTCTAAGAATATTCTTAAGAATGGTTGGTGAAAATGGACTCGGGTTGATCATAATACCGATCCAGCTGACATTTTTTTGAAACACAGCCCGGCTGGGTAGCTCAGTGGTTAGCTTATCTGACTTGTGACCTGGTGGTTGCGAGTTCTATACTCGGTTGAGGCAAACTTTCTTTCTGGCGATTTTTTACCTCTCACCATTGTTGCATGTGAGAAAAGCAGTCAGTGGTTTTTGGAAAGAGAGTTGTGTCAGTACTGGTGTGAGAAAGCCAAACATACATGCGTAGGTGCACTGACAGTCGAGGTATGACCTAAGCTGCTGAAACAATGTTAAACTCCAATACAAACAATTTGAAAACATGTTTGGTAATGGCACAACAGACCAATTGCAGCTAGAAATAAGATATGCATACCCACTGTCAGGGGAAACTATCTTGAAGGAATAGAAATATCTTTAATGAATGTTTTTTTTGACACATTATGTGAAAAGAAACAATGGCCTGGTACAAGCAATTGCTCTTTTTCTCGCAATGTTCTCAAAAACAATTTTATGGCTAGGCCATCTAAAGCTGTATTTTGGTTAAAACATCAGTTACACACATAATGTCTAAATATTTCTGAAGCACCGCTGGCCATATATTGTGAATAACGACAATGACATTTATACCGCAAATTGACTGGCCATTTTTCTTTGCCTAGGTCAGTGGGAACATGTTGGTCAGGTATTTTTTGGATACTGTCCAGTTTACAAATGAATAGCGGGCCAGGTATTTTGTTACAAAGTAAAAACCTGTCAATTCTTCACATTATGATGTTGACAATAATTTAACTGCCCCCCCGAGAGGTGTAATGTTGGGGTTAACGCTTTACCTAACAACCGTATGACCCTGAGGGAGAAGCCTTTTGAAAACATTGTGTGAAAAGGAGAAAATACTGGTTACCAGCATTTTCTCCTTTTCCCACAATGTTTTCGACCTGTTCTAAGACAAACTACACCAATTCAGTAACATTGCATTTATCATCTGCGAATTGCTTTAATTATGAACAAGAAGAAAATTTTTGTTGTTTAATAAAGAGTTAGCTTGTAGAAATTTACAACAGGGCACCTCAAAAACATCCATGTAAAAATGAAGATAATCAAATTTAAAAAAAGTTAAAAAAAAACGATTTAAATACATAAAAACCATGTGAAAACATTGTGGCATAGGGATATACATGTACTATTTATTATGAGCAATTTCTCCTTTTGCCACAATGTTTTCTATCATGGTCTGTTGCAAGATGATCCAAATTGGCTGCAGGTGGTATTCGTGTTAAGTGGCTTACTAAGTTGTTTTACATAAATAACATTTTGTTATGGAGTTCTTGAATGGGCAGCATTTGTTAGGCTTTGTCCCTTTCTACATGTGGTCTAATTTTGAAAAAAAAAATTATTAGTCATGTGCAAAAATATTATGGCAAATGGAGTCAATCTGCTTTTAAGAGCTATTTATTCTTATGACCCAATGTTTTTAAGAATAGTAGGACATAGGTGAAAGTCACCAATTTAGATCAAGTTGTAGTTTTTGAATGACACATGACTTAGAATCATATGCATCATATCATGTTATTTGCTAGTTGCCAGATAAACTTAACTCTTTACCACACAATCCCAACTTTTATCAACCCTGGGGAAGAAGACTTTTGAAGAAATTGTGGAAAAAGGAGAAAATGCTGGTCACCTGCATTTTCTCCTTTCCTCACAATGTTTTCCATCCTATCAAGGAGAAACTTGGGCTACCTTTAACTTGTTGTCTGCAAATTTCAAATTGTTTGCAATTTGGACCAGTCCTAAAATGTGGTCGTTTGATTAAAGATTAAAGAATGGTAGACCATAGGTGAAAGTCACCAAGTTGGATCAGGTTGTAATTTTTGAAATGACACATCACTGAGAATCATTTGCACCATATCTCTTAATTTGCTGAATAAACTCAAAGGATACTTTCAGTCTTGAAATAAGACCTAAATGGTAGCAATTTTCAAGGTTGTATTTGCCCAGAATGTCCAAGCAAAGGGATACATATGATGTATAATTATCCAAGATCAGAGTACAAGTTCCCTGCAGTTTGATCTTGATCTACTGGTACATTGTCTGAAAAAACGACTGAAGTGGTGAAAAGAGCTTCAAGTGTTAAGAAGAGAGATGAATGACATGAGTCAAGCTATGTTTGCAGTGCCAAATGTACAGTATCGATGGGAGTTAACTCTTATTCTACAAGAAATAAAGAGATGAGTTACCTCCCATTGTAGATGTACAACACAAAATTTTACTTGAACAAAGAAGGTGAATAGCCTTTATCTAGTGGAAGAATTATGAAGTCAGTGAACTTTTTATCTCTCTTTGTTGACAAAGCAAATTAATCCCATTTCAGTAATGAAATATATCACCTGTATGGATAAATATTCATAATTCAAGTGGTTGTAGAAAAGTCTTGTTAAGTGTTAACCCATTGCCTAACAATGCAGTGTTTAAATGATCATAAGAGCTACAGCTTTTAAAAGCATGGTGGGAAAAGGAGGAAATGCTAGTAACAAGCATTTTTCTCCTTTTTCCGCAATGTCTTTTAACCTTCCCAAAACAAATTTCAGTTTTTTTAGTCACAATATTTGTTTTAAATCTGCAGATGCTTTGAGTTTGGACAAGTCTAGAGTTTTGTTTTTTGCTGAGTTAACTCATTACATCTTTTCTTGAAAACATTGTGCCAAAAGATGAAATTGCTATTGATGTTGATCATCCATGTGTAACTGAAAGATGTTCTTAACATCATCTTGAATTTGGACCAGTCTAAACTTTTGTCATTAGGTAAAGAGTTAATTGAGCATAAAGTAAACAGTCAATATGATCTGATGTCAAGATATTATGAGCTATGGCAGGACAAAAAACTTATCTCCCCTCCCACATAGATGTAATTAAATACTGTTTAAAGACCAAATTGGCAATATGATGATACCTGAATCATTCAGAAGTTTTTGTGTCACATAGTCCTATAAAACTACCCCATTCTCTTTGCGGGGTCCTGCATGGATCAGTGATGAAGGTCTAGGATTCAAAACCTAGAGGCCCATTGTTCAATCCTATCTGGAGACACTAGGTTTTTTGTTGGACTGTGACTGTTCTTGGGTAAGGATCTACAGGGCTAAATACAGAACACATTATGTAACAGCGAGCTATTGCCATGATATCACTGGAATAGTGACGAAAGGGGCATAAAACACCATTTATTTAATCAGTTGATTTTCTTGGTTTCTTTGGTCTTCATGAGCCTGGACTTTGGATAACGAGGAAATTCTAGTTTAAATTTTTAGTTTGTATGTTTTTGAAGAAAACAACAAGGTATTTTCATAGCCCTATCATGGGACGTTGTCGTGTGGGTCATCGTGCAGAAACTTGGACACTTTATAATATCTCTGTCATTACTGAAGATATTTACTTCAGACCTGGACTATTTGTTAACTTTCAAATGTACAAGGGTTAATAACGGGAAGTACATAAAATCTGAATTGTTTTATTTCTTTACCTCATGACAAAAATACAGATTTGTCCAAATTTAAAGCATTTGTAGAAGGCAATGTAGATGTGGCTAAAATGATGGAATTTGTCTGGTAGGGTATAAAACGTTGTGGGAAAAGGAGAAAATGCTGGTTACCAGCATTTTCTCCTTTTCCCACAATGTTTTCATAAGGGTTCTTTCTCAGGGTCGTTAAAACTCTGGATTATTGTTTTGTAAAAGGATACACATCTGAGCTCATCTTTTCAGTTATGTCAGATTTAATATACATCTCAAACCATACTTTGGTCTCACCTTTCACCTAATTATTTATAGAGAAAACATTTCTAGAACACTAGATTCCAACTTTGCAGGAAATAAACACCTGGTGATATTAAACAGCTGTCTTTGGCAGAAATACCTTTGTTTTGGGTTTTTCTAGTATCAACAAATCTCTGGTGAAGGTTTACAATTTCTAGGAATTAATAATCAATGACCACATTTCCACCTGTACCTGTAGGCAAGGAAGCTATTTCCGCCTTGCAGTAGACAGCTTTCTAGATCTTCTCCAGAGAATTCACAAAATTCCACAAAATTCTATACTGGTGCTCCTGGTTGTTGGGAAGAGCATCTGCCTCAGAACCATAAGGTCATGAGTTCAATACCTGGGAGGCGGTTTCAACTTTGGGACTGTTCATTGGCCCATACATTTGGTGCGAGTACTGGTGTAGGTTCCAGGAAGCTGAATCAAGAGAGATTAGTATAAGTTGTGAGAGCTTGTTTCTCAATTGGTGTAAAATAAATATTTTTAACTTAAAATTCTATCCTAATCTAAACTGAAAGTATTTGTAGACACACAAAAGTGGCTGGAATGAAAGGATATGTCTTCGCAAGGGTAGAAAATGTGTGGGAAAATGAAAAATTGCTGGTTAACAAGACCGTGTTAAACAGTTGTTACCAAATAATAAATTTTTGGACTTCATAAAATTGAAATTTGTTTGTGGAAAGGTAGAAAACATTTTGAGAAAAGGAGAAAAAATAATGTTGGTTACCAGCACTTTCTCCTTATCCTACAATATTTTCAAAAACCTTCTTCCTCAGGGTCATAAAACATGCAATGGTTTAATGACTTAGCTAATAAAGTGGTACTTGAACTTGGGTATAAAAGCAGATCATCCATGTAAAGAGGCAGTAGCCATATCTCCTTCCCTCTTGTTTGTTAATGACACATGGCCCCTTATAATGGGGAAAAGGCTTTTGAAAATATTGTGGGAAAAGGTAACCAAGCATTTTCTCATTTTCCCACTACGTTTTTAAAAGCCTTTCACTAACATGAACAATTGATTCATATTTGAAATGTTTTCAACATTATCTTGATATTAATGGTGCTTAAGTATTGTTACCTGGTAAAAATGGAAGCCTTAGCCCTGTACATGTATGATATTGAACATGCTAAGAGAAAAGAGGCTATTACTTTGTAATTACCTAATACAGTGTAGACTTTTTAAATAAATGACATGGACATTTTGGTCCATAGTCAAATTCTATCGACATTGGCAGCAAAGTTTTGATTGGCAGGCTAAGAGTTAAGATAATATAAAGCAGCTGCTGTTTGGCATTTATGCCGCTTATCAGTATTCTATTGTTCTCATGTTTAGAGAGAAGTGATATTTTTTATGTTCTTTTATGTACTTATCGCTTGTCAAAACCATTAATATTTTGGATAGCTTTGATCCTGCCAAGGCGTTCTTTGGTCACTCAGAAGTTTTGGATCTTGAACTAACTGTCAGGAAACCCAGGTTTACTCTCCACTGGTAGCGATGGGCACCTAGGTGTGTCCTTGGGCAAGGCACTTCAGGGCCTGAGAAGAAAATGACTGTTGCCTTTATGAATTATGATTGAAATACTTATGAAGCACTTAACCTCTGACATCTAACCGTTGACCACACAATCCCAAGTTTAAATGACCCTAATAAGACTTGGAAAAAATCGTGGGAAAAGCAGAAAAATGCTGGTAAACAGCATTTTATTTATTCCACAATGTTTTCTACTTATTCAAGGACAACTTTGCCCATTGGACCTTTTCAGGACAACCCTATGTTTTTATGACTAGGAGGAAAAAGCAATTCTATGCAGTCTGATCTTACGATCTACACTGTCCACAAAAGCGGCTTAACCCTTTACCACACAATCCAGAGGTGTAACAACCCAACAGAAAATGGCTTTTGAAAACATAGTAGGAAAAAGAAGAAAATGCTTGTAACCTGCAATTCTCCTTTTCCCCTAAATGTTTTCTACAGTTCCAAAGAGAAATGGCAGTTTTTGAGTCACATTTTGTCTTCTACAATTGCTTTCATTTTGAAAAGATGTAAAGTTGTTTTGATTGGTAGAGAGTTAGATTGGTTCCAGTGTTCTAAGGGTCAAGTTTTTATTTTTCTGGACTGAAAATGGATAACAGAAAGGATGTAATGTATGTGAATTGGAGATTACCAGGTGTATCTATTCTGGGCTCTGAAGACTTATAACTTATGTCTGTAACAGAAAGCCGCTGTTGGTCTATAATTAGCTTGGACATTATTATTTCAGGTAGCCTATATAACTGTCTTCCATACACCTAGATAATTATGTCATACTTTGATCAAAGTTCTGAGAGGAAACACCCAGTCTTTTTTTTTTTAATAACCAAACAATCATTTTTTAGCTCCACTGGCCAAAGGTAAGCAAGCTTATGTCATGGTCCTGTGTCCCTATGTGTGTCTGTGTGTATGTTAACTTTTATTTTAACCATTTACTTCTCTGAAAAACCTAACTAATTTTGACCAAATATCATAAAAATTAACCTGCCGTGATGCTCTTCACAATTCCTTCAGATATTCCGTTAACTCTTTACCAAATGACAAAATTTTAGACCTGTCCGAATTGAAAGCAGATGAAAAAATGAATACTGCATACTGGGCGGAATTTGTCTATAAGGGTAGAAAAAAATCTACAATAAGAAGAATATGCTGGTCACTTTGAAAATAAATCTTGTTTACTCAATATGGTGTTTGTTGCCATCTATCTCCCTTGATTATCAAACTGTTTTTATGCTACTTAAAGATACATCCCTACAGCCAGAGAGAAAGAAGGCTGTTAAAATTTAATAGTGTTTATAATATTTCAGAACTTATTCAAGTGTATAAACATAGATAAATTACCAATATTTATGGAATGAAGGAGAAAGAAACTCAATGAAATCCATTTTCTGTCAGTCGTAAATTATGCAACCTTGCAATTTTCAGGAGCAACATTTGGCATGACAATACAAGAATGATTGTAGTTTTCCTAAGATAAAGATGAAATAGGTTAAAAACTGGATGTAAAGGAGTATAGATGTATCTTTAAGTTAGGAAATTTCCATGTCCAAGTACTCATTAACCCTTTATCACACAATCCCCACTTTTAACGACCCTGAAGAAGAAGGCTTTTGAAAACAATGTGAGAAAAGGAGAAAATGCTGGTAACCAGCATTTTCTCCTTTTCCCACAATGTTTTCTACCCTTCCCACAACAAAGTCCAAGATTTTGGTCATGTCTGTTTTGTCATCTGCAAATGCTTTCAATTTTGCCAAGTCTAAAATTTTGTTGTTTGGTAAAGAGTTAATACGGTTCATAAAAATTTAGCTTGACTGGTACTTTATTAGACCTTTTTGTAAACCCTTACTTCATCTCATCAACATGTGCAAAAGATAGTTACTGTTTTTTTTTGGGGGGGGGGAAGGGGGAGGTGTGGGGGGGGGTTTCAGGCTTATTTTACCTATGAAATTTTATTGCCATACTAAATTCTAATGGATTAATATCTCTTTTTGATGCCAATAAAGTTTTATATGGCAGATTTATTAAAAGGCAGTGGAGTGATACAGGGCCATCATGATCCTCTTGTTTACAAACTGTAGCAAAAATGCTTTTGGATAAATGCTAATTGCCAGGATTTTCCTCTTTTTTTTCTCCACAATGTTTTCACCCTTTCATTGACAAATAAAGTCATTTAACCCATTACCACACAATCCCGAGTTTTGATGCCCATGTAGGAGAAGGCTTTTGAAAACATTGTGGGAAAAGGAGAAAATGCTGGTAACCAGCATTTTCTCCTTTTCCCACAATGTTTTCTTTCCCATCCAAAACAAAAATCATCATTTCAGTTACATTTAATTTGTCGTCTGCAAATCCTTTGAATTTGGACCAGTCTAATTTTTTGTCGTTTGGTAAAGAGTTAAACCACAATGAACTGCCATTTGCAAATGCTGTCTGTGTGTGCGCAATGCTCTCATGGTTTTATTCTTCACGGTTGTTAAAACTGGCTTGTTTAGTAAACTGGGTTAATCTCTGAAATCAAAATTTATGCACTAACATTTTTTGTTTTCCCTAAAAAACTAGACTTCTGAGACAGAACTTGTCAGCCAATCAGATTGCAAGTCTTTGAATGCAGAATTAGGATTTGGTTTTAACTCTTTCACTACTGAATAAATAAATTGCATTTTTTCAAAGGCTAAAAATACATTTCTTCTACAAGATCAAAAGATCAAGAGACAGTTTGGTCATAATCTAGAATATAGCAGTGGACAGTGTAGATCAGACTGCACATTCTTTGTAGTCTGATCTTGATCTACACTGTCCACAAAAGCTTCTGGTGTCATCTATGGTATGGAAAGAGTTAAAACAGGGCCCCTGGAGCTTTTTTTATGTGGAAAGAAACTGTGTATGCATGAGAGTAGGGATTTGAAATTCAACCATTACACTATCCTAATAATGAATGGAGATAAATACTTTCTCGGTGAAGCAAAGGTTAATTTATAGAGAAAAAGGCGGGAGATACAAGCCCCAGCAGTTTTACTGTTTTATATGTCTGTCTGTTTTATACTTGGGTGTTTTGTGAGGCAGTGAAAGTGTAAGGTTGGAAAAAGTTGTTTGTTTACAAGTGTCTGGAAGTCAAATCAGTGGATTTAATGATCTGAGTTTGTGGTGCTTGTATGTAGTGTTGATACAATTGTTGATCTTATTGTTTTGTGAAAGTGTGACCTTTTGTTAAACATTTGTATTCTTTCATGATTCTCTCATTTTGAATTCCAAGCACTGTAATGAAGAATTCTCTTAGAGTATTACTGACTGCCAGAGCACAACAGTTATTGAATAATAACAGAGGTGTTTCCAGTGGGCTTGCATAGAATCTGTTGTCTGATCTTTGATCTGCACAATCTAATGTGTTGTGAGATGATCTGACAGAAACAGATTTGGAATTGTGATGTAGTGGCTTGAAAACTTTACAGTAGTGGTTTTGGTATTGAGCATCTTTTTTCTTTCCTTCGGTCCCAAATAGTTTGTCTTAAAGAAATTAAAAAAAATTCTCAGAACACTTTCAGAACTAAGCCATGTCCAACAAATGTCCTTTATTATAGAAAACTGTTCATAATACTGGTAGTTCAGGTACAGATACACTAGAACTTCAATACTGAACAGATCTAGAACTGTTCTTGATGTTCTAGAACAATTCCAGAAATGTTCTAATTCGTCTAAATACAGTTTTGTGTGGTAAAAGGTTTACGTGACATCCAGTATTTGACCCTTTACCACACAAACCCAACATTTCCCCCTTTCCCACCATGTTTTCCAAAGACTTCTTTCTCAGGGTCGATAAAGCACAAGAATGGTAAAGGATTAAATGGCTGGTAGATAATACTTCATGGTATTTTGATATCTTTTACAAAATGCCATGTTTTAGCACCTAGTAACATCATGTAGGCACACAAAGATGGGAAATGATGTAACAATTGAGACTTCATTTAATTTTGATACTGTAAGTTGAAGATGTCAGAAAACGTCATTCGAGCTACATTTTATCTCTGCAAATACTCTCAATTTGTTCAAGTCTAAAATTTTGTCTTTTGTTAATTAAAGGATTAAAGTGGGTAATACAAATTGCGTTGCCTTTCTTGACAGTTTAGACAAAATCAGGCTGCAGATCAGATCTTCCCCTGTCTGCTATTGTGACCAAAATGAGCCTTGGCTATTGCCATACCTGGGTGAACTTCACTAAAATCCCTTTACCAAACAGTCACAAGTTTTAATGACCCAGAGGATGAAAGATTTTATGAAACATTGTGAGAAAGGGAGAAAATGCTGGTCAACAGCATTTTCTCCATTTCTCACACTGTTCTCTGCCCTTGCAAGACAAACCCTATCATTTGAACCACAATTTGGTATGCAAATACCTTCAAAATAGAAAAGTCCAAAATTTTGTTGTCTGGTAGAGATCTTGGTGGGGTACCATAGTGGTTAGCGTATCTGACTTGTGATCTGGTGGTTGCGGATTTGAACTTTCTCAACGGGGATTTTTCACCTCTCACATCTGATGCACATGAGAAAAGCAGTCAGTGGCTTTTAAAGAAAGCTGTGTCAGTGCTGGTGTATGAAAGCCAGGAAACACATGGGTAGGTGCATTGACCAGTGTGATATGACCTAAGCTGTTAAAACGGAGTTAAACTCCAATACAGACCAAACCAAGCAAGTGTAGTAGAGTTGGTTCATTAAGTGCTTCAAAGGTTAAACCTAAATTTTTGTGGCAGTATCAAGATGGTTAGAAACTGAAATATTCATCAATTACCCTGTGAGTCTGTTGTTTTAACCTTATAGCACACAATCCAAACTTTTAACAACCCTGATAAAGAAAGCTTTTGAAAACATTGTGGGAAAAGGAGAAAATGCTGGTAACCAGCATTTTCTCCTTTTCCTACAATGTTTTCTACCATTCCTTGAAAAAAATTCAATTAATTTATTTTGTCATCTGTATATGATTTCAATTTGGACTAGTCCAGAATTTTGTTGTTTGGTAAAGAGTTTATTTCTGTGTTACTTCAAAGGGTTTATTCTGGGTTAGTACTTTAGGCATATGATTCTTTACCATTAATTCAAGGTTCGATCCATGCTGGCAGAGATAGTGGAAATCGAGTGTCTATCAGCAAAGCAACGCAGAGGCCAAACTTACATCTGCTGAATCAAGGAAATACAAGTCCGTCCGTGTGTCCGTCCGTCCATGGGAAAGCAACCTTTAGAAATCATTGTTAGAAAAGGAGAAAATGCTGGTAACCAGCATTTTCTCCTTTTCCCACAGTGTTTTCTATTCTATCCAAGAAAAGTTGCACCATTTGAGCCACATTGAAATTGTCGTCTGCAAATGCTTTCAATTTGGACAATCCGAAAATTTTGTCGTCTGGTAAAGGGTTTATGCATCTGCTAAACTTATCAACACCAGGTCAGCATATGCAGTCTGTGCAGCCTGACTCGAGTCGAAACTTTTTAGCACTGGTCTATTTCCTACATGTCAAAGGACCATTCTACCTTATGATTCAGTTGATTGTCTGACAAAATGTTTTTTATGGATCCAAAATTATGTGATGACCTACTTAATATAATGCATTACAGAGATGCACTAAACCCCTTTTGGCCAGAGCATGGTTCAAATATTGCTCAAAAAATATTATTCTGTACTCTTATGAAAAAGATGTCATTGATATAGCAGAAGGAAATAAATGTGAGGTTATTTCACATGTAGGTGCAAAACAATTGAACTTCCTTGGTATCAGTTTCATGGATTTCCCAGCCTGTTTCCCTATCTATTTCTCTTCCTCGTTCCAAGAAAATAATGAGTAAGAGGAAAACAATACTGTTTTAAATGTTGAAACAAAAGGTATCTGATTCTGATCCTTTTTCTTAGGTAATAAAGAATTGCCTATTGTAACATTGCAGTTCAAGTCTGTTTAAGTCAGAATATTTCGAAAACTTATTGGACAATGTAGATCAGGGATCGGTCTGCATTTTCCATGATCCATTCTGTGGTAACAGCCTTCTTCCTCCAGGTGTTAAAACGGAATTTAAGGCTGTTTTAGTAGGTCAACTAAAGAAGTAAATGCATAATTATAATATGAAGGTAAGAAAGTACACTAAGTGCATACTGTTTTGTGCATATTAATCCTGTGCTTCACAATCCAGAGTTTTAATACCCTGAGAAAGAAAGTTTTTGAAGGAAGTGTGGGAAAAGAGAAAATGTTGGTAACCAGCCTTCTTTCCTTTTTCAGCACTGTTTTATACCCCATCAAAGACAGAAATCATTTAAGCTACATATAATTTGTTATATGTGATTACATGTACTTAAAATTTGGTCCAGTCAAAATTTTTGTTGTTTGGTAATGAGTCTACAAGCTGACTGAACTGTAAGTAACTTGTCTACAAAAACAAGTGGAGTTTTGATGATAATACTATAATCAGAGCTCCAGACAGAGGTAGTGATTTTGATTTCAAAATTGAAAGTATTAATTGTTCTCCACTAAAGCCTATGTAGTGGGTACTCATTAGAATTGTCTCGTCAAGACGATTCTAATGAGTACACACAACATAGGGTTTTAAAGAGAAATGATGGATTAAGAATACCATCTCTCCCTATTATCTGGAGCTCTGGTATAATGGTAAAAAGATGTCATGAAATTCAATTTCATCCTGGTCATCAAGTTGTTAACCTTGAAATTATCTTACACCTTTTTTGCCTTTTCTGCCAGCGTAGGCCAAGATAAGACTCAAAATCTGCAAAAAGAAATGTCTGAACTAAGTCAACTAATATTACTGTTGGTCACATGACTGTTCTCTTAATATTGTCCCAATTTTCAAAAACTAAAGTGCTATCTTTTTTTAAATTTCTTTTAAAGGAATGTGCAAGGACAAGAAACTTTTGATCCAGTGTTTATGTTTGAATTGTCAGAAAAGTTAGATAATTTATCAGGTTTTATTGTAAACGCCTAATGAGTCATTGGTGACCTTTCCGACTTCTGTCTTTACGCTTTTCTTCTTTGAGATGTAAAGCATTTTTGGCTCCACAGGCCGAAATAAATTATTCTTATTTTGGAAGAAAGGTTTGCTACTGCCTGGCAATTCTTTCCTTTTAAGATCCTGAAGGAGAAGGCCTTTAACAACTTACCTGGAAAAGGAGAAAAACTGGTAGCCGGCATTTTCCCCTTTTCCTGTAATCTTTTCTGCCATGTCAGCATTATTCATTTTGCCTTCTACAAATCCTTTCAGTGTGGATGAGTGAAAAATTTTATTGTGGAACAGCCAGCATCTCAATATTTTCATCGGTTCATAGTCCCTCAATACACAATCCTGACTTTTAACAACTCTGAGGAAGAAGCCTTTTGAAAACAGTGTGGGAAAAGGAGAAGGTGCTGGTATTCAGACAAGTCTAAAATTTTGTCGATTTGTAAAAAGTTAACTAAGTGAATAGATCAACAGAAACTTATCATTGTGTTCTTGACATAGAAAGAGGAAGAGCATATGACAAATGGACAAAATACTAGTTCCAATAGAACTTCTTTATTAGCCTTGTTGTTTACCCGAGGACCATCTGTTATATTTACATCAGAATAGTGAACCCCAAGAGCATATATCACAGCTAAAGTTACAGTTTTGGCTAGTACAGATCAAAATCAGACAACACGAAACATGCAGGTTGATCTTGGGCCTCCCCTGTCCACTATTGTGTGCCCTTTTGTACCAAGATGAAAATGTCCATTTTGTAATTGCTCTTTAACTCTTTACCACACGACAAAACTTCAGATTGGACCAAACTGGAATTATTTGCAGACAACAAATAAAATGTTACTCAAATGACCAGATTTGTACCAAAAAGGGCGGAAAACATAGTGGGAAAAGGAGAAAATGCTGGATACCAGCATTTTCTCCTTTTCCCACTGTTTTCCAAAGTGTTCTTCCTCAGGGTCGTTGAAACTCTGGATTGTGTGTTAAAGGGTTAATCCTTTATTAGATGACAAAAATTTTTGACATGTCCATTATGAAAGCATTTGCAGACCATGAAGAAAGTTTGGCTGATATGAAGGGATTCATCATAAGGACAGAACACTTTGTTGGTTACCAGCATTACATAATTTCTCCTTTTCCCACAATGTTTTCAGAAGCTTTCTTCCTTTGTCATTCAAACTCCCCAGTTGTTTGGTATAGGGTCAAAGCTTTGTACCAGTAGTTAAATCTGAGGCTGTAACTTGTAATTTGTGGTTAAGTTAGTTACAAAGGTCAGAGGTTTTATTTGCATATAATGGGTTTCTAATGACTAGTATTGGTGTAAAAATGGGCAAAGTTGGGAATTTTCACACAGTAACAGAAGATGTTAGACCTATGACCTTGCAAACGTTCTTCAAATGTATCAGGACTGATGGACATTTTGATAAAATGCACAGAAATGAAGTTTGCATCTTATTACTAAGGTGTTGAAGTCAACTTTCATGTGAATATAAAAATGCTCACGATAGGGAAATCTTGCAAATACAAAAATGCTCATAATAGGGAATTCTTGCATAATACGAAAATGCTCATGATAGGGAATTTTTGCACAATGCAAACATAAAAAAAGGTCATGTAAGGGAATTCTTGCATATACAAAAATGCTCATGATAGGGAATTCTTGCATAATACGAAAATGCTCATGATAAAGAATTCTTGCAAATACAAAAAATGCTCATGACAGGGAATTCTTGCATAATACAAAAAATGCTCATGTAAAGGATTAATGCATATACAAAAAAAAAAAATGCTCATGATAGGGAATTCTTGCAAATACGAATCATGATAAGGAATTCTTGCATGATACGAAAAAGCTCCTGTAAGGGAATTCTTGCATATACAAAAATGCTCATGATAGGGAATTCTTGCAAATACAAAAACTCTCGTAATAGGAAGTTTATCTCATGATGAGCAATTAATCCATTTGGCACACTGAATTACAAGTAAAAGAAACTGGTCACAGAGGTTTCAGCATGTGTCAGTATGAGGTATAGACTTAACCACTGAACCTTAACCAAGCAACGATGCATGACATTTCATCGAAAGGGCATTTTGTCGAAACCCATGTATGTGTTAAAATACTCAATTCCTAGATATTTCATGAAAAGCGCTGTCTGGGAGGAAGATTTAAGCCACAATTCGTCTGGGTAAGGGCTAGGGATCGTTTTGGACAAACGTACTTTCGACGAAATGTCGCGGACCCACCAAACAATCCCGAGTTTTAAAGATGTCAGGGAGGAAGGTGTTTGAAAACATTGTTGGAAAAGGAGAAAATGCTGGTAACCAGCATTTTCTCCTTTTCCAACAATGTTTTATACCCTATCAAAGAACTTCAGGTCAAATTGTACCAATTTTAAACATTGACGCCTGCAAATGCTTTCACATTTGAAGAGTCCAAAATTTGTCATTTTGGAACGAGTTAGATACATAGATGGCAGCAAGAGGAGAAATTGGTTGTCAGGGCTGTTTTACTGACTCATTTTACATCAAGATTCTAATCTTAGGTAATGTTCTTTTTTCCATTAATAAGCAGTTAAAGGGATCTTCGGGGATTTTGTGAACTAAAGCTTTGGTATTATAGTATATTGTAGCAGTCACTCTTTCTCAATTATTGTAGGTTCTTTATGAATTTCGGCAATAGTTTTACAAGATTGAAACTTATTGGGGTCCTTCATGGCTCACTGGTAAAGTGGACCCCGTGAGGCCCAGGTTAGAGCTTCACTGGAACCACCAGGGCTTTTCATGAGAGTGTCCTTGGGCAAGACATTTCACTGCCATAGCCTGGGCACTGGTGAAACCCAGGACATAGTATTACATGAATAAGTTAGCTGTCCCTGTGATATAACTGAAGTAATGTTGAAAGCGGTGTAAAACACAATCAATCAAACTGAAACTTATAGTGAAACTTGGAATTAGAGCGGATACTTCTACTTTTTCTGGACAAACCAAGATGGTGTCTTCACTTCCTTTGCACTTTTTTAATCACAGTTTTGAATAGATAAATGAACATTTCCAGACAGTTGTAAAAACTCAAAAAATGTTCTGGAAAAATCTTGCTATGAACAGTGTAAATCAGAGGTCAGATTGTACATCCTGTGCAGTCTGATCTTGATCTTCATGGTTAGCTGAAGCATAGGTCAGGCTTAGCAGCCTCTGTGTGAAGAGAAGTTGTTTGTTAGACAGTATTTACCAGCCGTTCGTTAGAACATTCTTAGTTAATTTATAGATTTAGAAAGTAAAACAATTTCTGATTTGCTAGACCGTTTGGTTTAGCCAGCCAGAAGTTATGTTGCTTTCAAATTTAGAAAATTCTTGGGAAAGAGACTAAGAGTGTTCTTTAGAATGGTTGGTGAATACAGACCCTGCTGTGCTGACCTTGCCTTGTCACGGGCTAGTAACCTCATGGAATCTGTAATTTATGACCCTTGGGCTCTGATGGGAGTTTTATTGGGTGTACAGAAAATGAACAAGCACATCCTGGGAAAATTGCTTTGATCTTAGTGCTTTTGGCATGTTGTTGAACTTTTTATTTGAGAATTTCCTGTCCAAAATCCAGCATGGAAATTTAAAAGATGTATGTGTTGGGATAGACATCACATCAGTATGTAATGTGTTGTTTCTTTGTTTTGCTACTATTTGTTAGTATTTTAAGATTGATTGTATTGGAGTTTAACAGCAGTTTTAACAGCTAAGGTCATTTCATGGTGGTCATTACACCAGTACTGATACAACTTTCTTTCCAAGTCACTGACTGCTTTTCTAATATGCATCAGAGGTGAGAGGCTTAAAATCGCTGGAAAGAAAGTTTTCCTCAACAGGGTATCAAACTCATAACCACCCGATCACAAGTCAGATAAGCTAACAACTGAGCTACCCGGCCGGGCTAGTATTTCATGATAAAAATCCTCTCAAAACATTAGATAGTTCTGCTCTGCTCTGCTGTCTGGTCTGCACATAGCTCTGCACTTTAGCTGTTAACCAAACAACCAAATTTTAGACTTGTCCGAATTGAAAGCATTTGCATACAACAAATAAAAGGTAGCTCAAATATTGAGATTTGTCTTTAAAAAGACAGAAAACAATGTTGGAAAAGGAGAAAATGCTGGTTACCAGCATTTTCTCCTTTTCCCACAATGTTTTCCAAAGTCTTCTTTCTTAGAGTCCTTAAAACTTGAGATTGTTTGGTAAGGGGTTCAGAGTTAAAAACTTTTTGTATGTATTTTTCTTCCTTTCAGAGGACTACAGCCTTCTGAATCTCAAATCGAAAATTCTAATCTGCCTCAGCTCAGGAAAATGTGCTCAGAAATGATGTACTGGGTATTTACTGAGTATTCTGCGGAGTTGGGGGGGGGGGGGGGTCTAGGGCATTTTCTTCCCTCTCATATATCATCAAATCCCTAAATTTTGTTCTGTATATAGGTTCAAAAATATCCAGTTGGAAATAAACATCAATTTTCTAACCTGATGAAAAACACATGAGTGATGCTCTGTGAAAATGGGGCTTAATGCATCTGCAAACATATCAGCTCATGTCAGTCTGCAAAGGCTGACATTGGTTGCACCTTTTTGCTACCAGTAAATTTTCAGCATGTTGAAGGACCATTGTACTTTCAGATCCAGTTGCTTACTAGCCTAAATGGAATTTAAGGATTCAATATCAAGTGATGACTTGCTTGTTCTGATGCATCATGAAGATACATTAAACCGCCTTTTACCAGAGCATGACTCACATATTTCTTTCTTTGTAAATTATCCAATTGGCAAGGAAACTGGTTGCCAGTATGGTCCATGTTAGTCCATGTTTAGTCTGAACTAAGTCTATCAGTGGGAGTTCCAAGCTAGGTACACTATTGTTTATGAGAAGGAGTTATTGTTGCCAAGGAATTTTTTTTCATGATATGCCTTAATTCCTCATAAACCAGTAGATCTGATGTTTATATCTCGCATCTTAACCCTTACAAAACAACAAAATTTTGGACTTTCCAAACTGACAGCATTTGCAGACGACAAAATAAATGTGACCCAAGAATTATTTTGGGAAGGGTAAAAAACATTGTGGGAAAAGGAGAAAATGCTGGTTACCAGCATTTTCTCCTTTTCTCTCAGTGTTTTCAAAAGGGTTTTTCTTCAAGGTCATTAAAACTCGTGAATGTGTGGTACGCGGATAACTCTTTGAGCATCAAACAAGTGAAATGGATATTCTAAACTTGAATTGTTTATTTTTTTTGCTGTTTTGAATATGAATTTGTATAAATTGTGCCAATGCACCTATGTATGCTTTTTTGCAGTTTCATGTACCAGTACTTTGCACAACATCCTTTCCAAGCCACTGGCCTTGTTACCACTAAAACATCAACAAAAACATATTCAGCAGCATGGGTAGAATGAATCCTGTCGGTGCAATGACCATCAATGATCAGAAATTATTTAGCTGAACGGGATACGGAAGCTTGGACCCCTGGACCTCAAGCCCTGCATTTACCTGGCTAGGTATCAAACTTGATAGGAAAAGACAAGTACCTAGTTGCAATATTTAGGCTCGGTGTTGCCATAGTATCTCTGCATGTATGGCAGACAGTTAGGATTCAAGTTCAGACTGCATATTTTGTTTAGTCTAATCTTGATCTACACTTGCTGCAAAGGCAACAAGAGTAGTCTGATCTTGATGTCTATATCTACACTGGCTGCAGAGGCAAAAAGAGTTGTTTAAAGTAATTGAAAGGTTCTGTAATGAATATTTCTTTACCAAACGACAAAATATTAGAATTGTCCAAATTAAAAGCATTTTCAGATGACAAGCTTAGTGTTGCACTAATCAGGAATTTGTTCTTTGAAAGGGTAGAAACATTGTGGGAAAAGGAGAAAATGCTGGTTACCAGCATTTTCTCCTTTTCCCACAATGTTTTCAAAAGGCTTCTCCCTTAGGGTTGTTAAAAATCAGGATTGTGTGGTAAAGGGATAATGCAATGAAAATTGCTAATGGTAAAAGTTGTTCTGTTTGTGAACTCATTTTTCCTATTTTAAATACACCAAAGCTGCAGTTTGCAAGAATATGGTAATTAGCAGTAAAATTATCATATTTATAATGAAATTGGGAACAATTAACTTCAAGAAATGAATGACTGCACACATCGGAAAAGGTCATTCTCAGAAAACAGTTGTTAAACATTTATAAAGAACTGATAATTACGCCATTAATTCAGTAACAGTTAACCACAAACAAAAACATTTTTTTAGACAGGTCCAAATGGAGAAAATTTACAAGTCATAAATAGAGTGTGACTCACAAGATATTTTTTTTTAACTCCTTACCAAACTAGAGAATTTTAGGCCCGTCAAAATTTAAAGCATTTGCAGATGACAAAATTATTTGACTCAAAATTTCTTCATAGAGGGGTAGAAACATTGTGGTGAAAGGAGAAAATGCTGGTCGTAAGAAGTTGGGATTGTGTGGTAAAGTGTTAAAAAGGAAATTATTTTGACAAAAGGAGAAAATGTTGTTTACCAGTGTTTACTCTTTTTCCTAGAATATTTTCCAAAAGCCTTGTTCAGGAAGTTTGGGATAGATAATGGAAACATCATTATGCATGTTCTGACTAAGCCTGAACTTGGCCTGTATACCAGAATAGAACTTGTCTGAATGAAACATAGGATTGACCACCTGTTAACCCTTAGGCTGCTAAGCTGAACTCACTGACCTGTTGCGGACAGTGTAGATCAAGATCAGACTGCACAGAATGTGCAGTCTGATCTTTGATCTACACTGTCTGAGAAGGTATATTTCACCTCAAAACTTAACTTTGAAATAGCAAAATTTGGGTTTTTACTATCGGCTTAAAAGTTTCATTTCACTTACTTAGCAGGATAAGGGTTAATGGAATTGTTATGTTTGGAAGTTCTTTGAGAAAATAACTCCAGCTGTTTATATACAATTGTAGCTTTTGTTGAATTGTTTTTCAAGATAATATAAGTTCAAGCGGTTACAGGCATTCGCAGTGGAATAGAAGTGGAATACATGCTATTTTTGCAGTCATGTATGGTAAAGATGGTATTACTCATAAAAAACAAAATCCTCTCTTATTCTTTTGCAGCAGTTACCATAGATTTGAGTTTTTAATGTGAGTGAGGTACACTTTATGTCCCTTAACCCCTTTCCACACAATTCCGTGTTTTAACAACCCTGAAGAAAGAGATTTCTTGAAACATTGTGGTAGGAGGAGAAAATGCTGATAAACGGCAGTTTCTCTTTTTTCCACAATGATTTAAATTTTATTAAAGAAAAATCCCATCTCTTGAGCAATATTCAATTTGTTAATTTGCAAATGCTTTTAATTCAGACCAGTCTGAAATATTATAATTGTTGTAAAAAGTTAACCACTTACAAAATAATCTTTTTTTTATCAGTTCTAAGAAAGATGGCTTTTGCTAACATCATGGGCAAAGGAGAAAATGTTGGTAACTATCATTTCCTTCTTTTCTCAAAGTGTTTCCTAGCTTTTCAAAGACAAATCACACTGATTGAGCCTTATCTGATTGTCATCTGCAAATTTAATAATTTCAGTGAGGACAGGTCTAGAATTTTGTCCTCTTGTAAAGAGTTTAGAATTGATCATCAATATGTCGGGGGAAAAAATGGCAGACTGATACATGTTGTAGATGCTGAAAATGGTGCTAGAAGTTCAAAAGGGGTTAAATTTGCTCATTTACTCATCAGCACAGCAGGGTGACACTAATGATCAGCAGTATTTCACTCAGGGATTTTGTGGAATGCTTGAAACTTTTGTAATTTATGATAACAGTTTGATGAAGTATTTCTGAGAGTCTCGAAGAACAAATTAAGTATGACTCAAATTTCTGAGATTTGCCTAGAAAAGAGCAGAAAATATTTTGGAAAAAGGAGAAAAGGCAGGTTAGCAGCATTGTTTTCAAAAGCCTCCTTCAGGAATGTTAAAACTCAGGGCCCGGTTTTCACAAAAAAAACTTGAGTCCCTTATTTTACTGAAATCCAATAATGGTCCAAGGTGCTGATTTAAGTTCATTATTTAAGATGCATTTCAGTAACATTAGCAGACTGTAGTAAGGTTCTCAGATCCCTAGGTGACACAATGTTTCAGACTCACTAAGCAGTATAAATGGCCTTAGGTTAATTAACCCTTTACCAGACGACAAGATTGAGCCTCATCCAAATTGAAAGCATTTGCAAGCGACAATTTCATTGCGGCTGAAATGGTGCAATTTTTCTTTGATAAGATAGAAAACATTGTGGGAAAAGGAGAAAATGCTGGTTACCAGCATTTTCTCCTGTTCCCACAATGTTTTTAAAAGGCTTCTTTCCCAGGGTCGTTAAAAGTCGGCATTGTGTGGTAAAGGGTTAACAGACTAACGGGCTATGGCCCCTAACTCATCAGTAAACTTCGGCCTTTTCGTGAAGGCTATTCGGCCAATCTTGGCAGCTTCCTTCTTTTAATATGAGAGGGCCGTAGACCTTAAGTCCGTTATTTTGCTGAGTTGAGTCCGAAACGTTGTGTCGACTTTGGATATGAGAATGTTACATAAGACTGTTAATATAAGTGAAATGTGTCTTGAATAAAAAACTCAACTTAAGTTAGAAAATAAGTATTTTTGCTGATTGGAGTAAAATAAGAGACTTTAGTTTTTTCGTGAAACCGGAAACTGGATTGTTCTGTAAAGGAATAAGCAGGAATTGTAGTTGAGAAACATGTAGTAGTATGTAGAAAACAATTTATGGACTAATGGTTATCTGCCCCTTCTTTAGCTGTTTTCTCTATCAAACCACTTGGTTGGGGGTACTGACAGTTATAAAGGTAGTTTTGTTTTGTCTTTGAAGTGATTATGAACAAATTCATACCACCATGGGGAGATGATAAATAGAGACAACAAAAGAGAAGGCTTTTTAATATTGCCTAATTCATATAACTGAAACATACAATAATGAATAAACAGGATGTTATATAGAGCTCAACTGAAGTTGCAAAGAAAGTTACTGGTTAAAATATTAAAGTGTATCCGTTGTGTCATATTTAAGGAGTGATCTTGATGTCTGTTGATAGAAAATCATGAAAAACATTATTTTTTTCTTGTGAAATGATAAGTTTCAGGGAAATGAATTTTACAACTTGAACAGTGATTGTGTTTGGGGTGGCCAAAAAAAAAAATGACACTGGAAAAATGCCAATGGAGGAGAGCGCTTGCAATGTCATTCATTACAACACATGATTTTGCACCATTGCTCAAACGTGCCACTGAATTATAAAACGCCAATTCTCAATTATGTATGCATATCAGCGATGGGGAGTCAGGTAAGGAGGTGCAGCTTAAGATTTCTATTTTAACACTTTACCGCTCAAAATCCCGACTTTTAACAACCCTGAGGAAGGCGCCTTTTGAAAACATTGTAGGAAAAGGAGAAAATGCTGGTAACCAGCATTTTCTCCTTTTCCCAAAATGTTTTCTAACCTTACACAGACAAGTCCTATTATTTCTGCCACCATTTATTACATCGTCTACAAATGTGCTGAATTCGGACCAGTCTGAAGTTTTGTCATTTCGTAAAGAGTTAAGGGTTATACACTTATTCATAAGCAGTAACAAGTCACTTGCTAAAGCAGACTTTATCGCAGATCTGTAAACATGTCCATAAAAACTTCAATGGAACACACAGTTATATGTCACTCATCTTGTTTTTTCGGAGGGCAACTTGTTGATGACTCCACGGTCCATCCTTAATTCTGTATCTCACAATCCCCAGTTTGAACGACCCAGAAGAAGAAGGCTTCCGAAAACATTGTGAGAAAAGGAGAAAATGCTGGTCACCAGCAGTCTCCTTTTCCCACAATGTTTTCTACCCTTCCATAGACAGAGATCATTACCAGAGCTACATGTGCATTTATTGTGTTATCTGAAAACGCTTTGAACTTGGGCTAGTCCAGAAATGTGTCGTTCGGTAAAGAGTTAAGACTGATGGTGACATTTTGTGGTATGACAATAACTCTTTACCAAAGGACATGATTTTGTAGCGTGATCAAATTAAAAGCATCTGAAAGTGAAAAGTTGAAAGGGGCTCATCTGCAAATGGCTTTTGTCTTTGAATCGGGGAAAAACATTGAGAAAAACACTGTCTTGATTACCAGCATTTTCTCCTTTTCCCCGCAAAGTCGCAAAAAGATGGGATTGTTTGGTTATAAGCATTAAACCCTTTACCAGATGATAAAGGTTGGTCCAAATTGAAAGTATTTGCACACAACAAATTACAGGAAGCCCAAATAATGAAACTTGGCCATGATGGGTAAAAAACTTTGTTAGAGGAAAAAATGCTTGTTGCCAGCATTTTCTCCTTTTCCCACAGTGTTTTCAAAGCCTTCTTCCTGTGGGTCGTTAAAACACAGGATTGTTCCATAAAGCATTTTTTTAGGTGAGTTTACCTGCAGCATATCTTGTACTCCTTTTGCTGTGATCTTCTTTACCCTTTACCAAATGACAGAATTTCAGACTGGTCCAAATTCGAAGCGTTTGCAGACAACAAAATGAAAGCAGCCCAACTGACAACATTTGCCCTTCATAGGGTAGAAAACATTGTGGGAAAAGGAGAAAATGCTGATTACCAGCATTTTCTCCTTTTCGCACAATGTTTTCAAAAGAATTCTTTCTCAGGGTTGTTAAAAACAGGGATCATGTGGTAAAGGGTTAACCCTTCCATGTTTCAATAAGATGAGTTGTAATTGTTGATGCAGTTTGTTGACAAAATCAGCTGTTTACATGTACATGATCATCAATAACATAAAATTTTAATGATGTTACATTTTGACAGCCTGGAGGCATTTAAACTCTTTATCAGACGATAAAATTTTAAAACGATCCATTTTGAAAGTATTTGCAGATGACAATTAACCCTTAGAGTGATGAATAAATCCAACAGACATTGTAAGTCGAAAAATAAGACCAAAATAGTTGCAATTGCATGGTTGCATTTAACTATAAAGATTAAGGTAGTACCCTCCTAATGGAAAACAGCTCTTTCCACTATAATATTATCTACAAAATTTGCCATTATTAGAAACGAGTATTATTGTACTACTTTAACCGAGCCACTTTTTCCTTTTTTTCCTTCTTAGAATTATCATTTATAAATCTAAAACCACTGTATTCTCATTACAAAGGGAGATAATAATTAACATCCCTTTTCTGGAAACTAACAAAAGTATCAACAAATAATTTCAAGATAGACATCAGAGGAATTTCTGGTAGGTTAAAAATATGCAAAAGTATTATATCGGTATAAATCCTTATTCATCAACTAACAAGAAATTCTATTCCATGTTGGACTAGAAGCGTTAGGAGGGTAATACCTTAAGCAAAGCAGACTGTGTAGATCAAAGATTAGATTGCATGTTTAGTACAGTCTGATCTTGAACTACACAGGCCAGTAAGGCAACTTTATTCGTGAAAGGCACTATTAGGGTTAAATAAATTGAGACTGTTGGAAATGATGGGCCTTATATTTGGCTGAAGAATATGGTATTACATGAACATACTTTTACATAAATTTTATGAAATTCTATTGTAACAGAGAAGCAAAGACAAAAATTTAGACAAAGTAGGAATAATATCTTTTGAGATTTTTTCACATAAAGTTTGAAAATTTTTGAAATGTTGGCCAGGTATGCTAGTACCTTGTTTGTAAAATTGTTTTAACTTTACACCAATCAACAAAATTTTAGACCAGTCCAAAGGGAGATTATTTGCAGACGACAGTTTTAATATGACTCAAATAATGGTATTTTTGCCTGAAAGAAAAGAAAACAATGTGGGAAAAGGAGAAAATGCTGGTTACCAGCATTTTCCTACAATGTTTTCAAGAGTCTTCTCTTGCAGGGACGTTAAAACTCGGGATTGTGCGGTAAAGAGTTAAATAGCCAAAGGGTAAAGTCCATGTCTAGATTTTGTCATCTGTCAAAGTATTTTTTTTGTTTTGTTGTTCATAATTATAGGCTACACATAGATTGAAAGAAATAACACAGTTTGTATTAATGAAAGAGTTTGACACTTCTCCAAAATTGATGAAAAAGATGATTATCAGTTTTCAAAAAATTAACAAATATATCAAAATAGCAAGATTTGTATGTAAATCTTTAAAACGATATTTGAATAAATAGATTTTTATGAAGGATTTTAAAAAACAGACACTGTTGAGTAGTAGATTTGGATAAGTGACAATTATGGTTTTAATGACATCTAATTACCATACAAGTCATCATGCATTATTTTTGTTATTCCAAATTTGAAGCAATTTGGATGTTTTAGTCAAGAAAACAGTGTCATTACTTAAGAACTGTCTCATAATGAGCAAGTTTATCATCTTCCACAGTGTTTTCCTAAAGTAGTTCATTGAGTTGTGTCAAAATATGTCTATAAGAGGGAATGGGCTAATGTGTTAGATAATCAAGGGAGTGTGCATAATTAATTAATGAGGAGACATGTCCATGTTGATATTTCATTGAGATGATTCAAGGATGAGTAATTAATTAGTATGATGTAATTATAGTAATTATTAATCGTTAGTTTTATTTCAATCTGTGAAGTAGTGTTCTAATTTTGAGGATATGTATCTAGTAGAAATAAGGTAATTTTACTCAACTGCTTTTCATTATTATCATGTATTAAGTCTTAATAAGACAGTAGTTTTAGTGAGATTTTATGTTTTCATTTTGTACAATTTGAACAGATCTTATTACAGACTTGTTCTGTTCACTTTTTGTGTTTCTGATACGTAGCATGGAGTATAGAAAACTAGCTTGGTTGAATTGCAGAGTATAATGGGAAAATTATTTGGAGTGAGAAATTTAAATGTGACAAAAAAGAAAGTTAGCTTTACAAAGAGGATCAAGAAATTATTTAGTGTTAAAAAGTAGGTGGATTTTCTGTAGTTTAAGGGCAGTGACTTAGGTTACCCAACTGATGAAAGTTTGAGTTTTTTTAGGGCAGGGGTGTAAAATTCCACTGACGAGTATTGACGAGTAACATTTGGCTTCAGGCAAGTAGAAAAAATGCCAAGCTCGTCCTGTCGGACAAGTACATTTTAAAACTAATGAATTCTGAATTTGTCAAGTAAAATTCAAATTACAGGTTACTTCACGGCAAACACTAAGCGAAAGTAAAACTGAAATTCCAGAGCGTCTCTTCGATCACGATACAGGATGTTTATGTTTATTACGCATGCGCATCTGTAAAGTGCTTGACGGGTTTTCTGTTCATGGCGTCGGTTAGACTAGTATACCTGTACGATCTATGCTACAATTCCTATATTGTTAGATCAGGACAGGTTTACCAGTTAAGCCACCGGAAAAAATAAGTATTAAAGACCATCTACTTTGTTTATATCGACCCCATAGTATATGCAGTAGAAATGGTCATTCAAGTCCGCAAGTTGGGACAAGTGATAGTGTCATAAGGATGAGTAACTTTTTCTACCCACTAGTTGTACAGGGCAAGTAGACAAAGAAAAAATTGTACACCCCTGTAGGGTAGCTGAATGTGCTGGCTTTTCACCTACTTTTTGGTACTGATAACAGATGAATAAATACAAGTTTGTGATTGGTCAAAAAAGTAGACATTTATTTCAAGGGCCCTTGCCTACTTGCTGGCAAATTTACGCCATCTCTCTTTTTTAAAGATTCTTGTTTATTCTTAACAAACTAGCACTTGTGTGTACAGGTATGGTGTTTTCCAAGTTAGTTTTAGGGATATGAAGAGATGGAAAAAATTATGTAAAATAAACTCATAAGTGATTAACTAATTTTTTATCAAAATTTGAATATGACACTGACTTTGAACACTCTTTTCATGGTTACATTTTTGTTCTAGAACAGAGTATGAAATTGGTAAATGTTTTTAAAAGTCCTCTTCCTCAGGGTTGTAAAAACCTGGGACTGTTTGGTAAAGAAGTTCGATAGATGTTATATTTCAAAGATGTATTCACTGTCAACATTTTATTTTATTTTCAGGTACGCAGATGATTCGTATGCTTCTTACAAGTCTAAAGCTGCCCAGAGAGAGGTTGGAAAGTACAAAAGGGCAATATCAGATAGTAATGTGCTGAGAGTACAGCAGGAAACAAAATTACGCTCCCCAGATCTGAACAGTATATCAGAAACTCCAAACAAACCACCAAGAAAGAAACTTGAACTTGGTCGCAATTCCCCAGATTTCGGTCAGCGATCAAACAGTCCAAGTATGACAGGTGGGGAAAGTCATATGCCGTCACCACAAGTGCCATCTTTTAAAGCGGCTGAAACCAGCCCAGTGCCTCATGTACAAAAATCTGTGGCCAAACCTTTACAATCAGCGAATGCACAAAAACTTAACTCTCCAGCTTCCTCCGGATCGTCTGGAAGCTTTGTAAGTACCGTTGTGCAGAGACCCATGCCACCAGGTCAAGGTGGAGCATCCGTGCCGGAGGAGCAGCGGCCCTCCGTTAAAGACCGTGTCAAATCAATCGAGGTTTACTCTCATTCACCAGTGTTAAGCAAAGCCCCTCAAAAAAGGGACAGCCCTTTGACAGAAAGGAAAACTGTATTTCAAAGTGACAGTAATAAAACAGGAGAGCAAGGTACAAGTCAGCAAATGGTGGACTCTCTGGAAAAACTGGAATCCTCTGTTAAAAGCAGTGATAGTTTCAGGGACAGGTTGAGACCAGTTGTGAGGAAGGTAGAGTCAGAGAGAGTTGAGGAACCATCACATGTTTCCTCTCGAAGATCACATGAGAGGAAGAGTAGCGATAGTCTTGATCGTGTTATAGGTTTACCACCTGAGGTGCCGAGTAGGACTTACAAAGACACTAGTTACACTGGAGAACAGCGCTCTAATCGTGAGTTGCCATATAGAAGTAATTCATTCCAGAGTCGTCACCCAGCAGTACATCATCCTCGTCCTTATGATAAAAATAAAACATCTGGAAGTGGGTACAGTCCTGTCGAAATGAACAATTATAAAAACAGATCTGGGAAAGAACCACAAAGAAGCCCAAGTCAGTCTGTGCCTGAGCCCCAGGTTCCCAGGCAAAATATTCAGCCCTATTCCCAAAGGCAATCTCATGATATTCCTCACAAGTTTAGTGATAAACCAAAAATTGATCAAAAATCAAATATTCCTAGTCCAGAACATAGAGTTAGACATTCAAGTTACAGTGATAAAACTGAAAATAGTCCAGGACAAACTCAAAATAGTGTTTTAGTTGGACAGAAAAGGAAAATGGACAATTCGTTTGTGAATCATGGAAAATCTCATGTTGTAACAGTTCAGTCAAATACAGACGCTAACACTTACATGCCAGACAAAAATATGCACGACACCTTCATGCCATCAAGTCGTTCAAATCCAAATACTCAAAGTGATATTAACAGGGGAGACAATAAACTTACGCCAGATAAACAGGGAGATGAATCTAGCGACAAGACCAAATCATCACAAATTGAGAAATCTCCTGCACATGTAACAAGCTATCACCGTGGTGATTTCAAAAACTGGAAAAATGATCCCTCATCTTATAAACCATCAAACATAAGTATTCAGGAATCTAAAAGTGCAAGCATTCAAAGTAGTGATTCAAATTTACAACGGGATCTTAACAAAGTAAGTGAAAAAGTGCAAAACAAAGAAGTTCATTCGATGGAAATATTACACAACAGACAGCCATCAGCGGAAGAGATAGAATGTGATCTGAAAGCGCATGAACTTGCTCAAGTATTGAAAGAGTCAGATAGGGAACTTTCGTCAGTGTTAGCTACAGACAGTCATAAAGTACGCATGAGGTATATGGATGGTATATTGCCTGTTGAGGGATCTAATGAGGATCTGAAACCTCGTCCTCGATCGCAGTCAGAATTGAAAGAGGACAAGAAAGAGGAACAAAAAGAACAGTAAGTAATTCTCAGAATGAGAGTTTTTAGCCATTTACCACACAATCCCCAAGAATTGATAACCTTGAGGAAGAAGCTTTTTGAAAATCATTCTGGGAAAAGGAGAAAAGGCTAGTAGACAGCATTTTTGCCTTTTCCACAATGTTTTCTGAAGCTTGTTCCTCTTGACAGTTTTTGAAACATGGGATTGGCATAAGTTGTTTGGAGTTTTAAAAGTGAAAGCATTACAGTCAATGATAATTGGTTGAATAACAGTTGTAGCCTACTGATAGTCAACCCTTTGGTGAGTTATTATCTACTTTTACAACTCTTGGGAGGAAGGATTTGAAAAACATCATGGGGAATAGAGGTGTCGGACATCAGCAGTTTTTTCTTTTGCCGTAATATTTTCAACCATTACATAGACAAATCTATTTTTTTAGCCACAAATAATTTGTCCTCTGCAATTACTTTCAATTTTGATGGGTCTAAATTTTATAGCCAGGTACATCTTAACTCCTTACCAGACGACAACAATTTAGCCTTGTCCAAATTGAAAGCATTTGCAGACAACAAATTAAATACTCCTCAAAACATGAAATTTTTCATAGACAGGATAGAAAACATTGTGGGAAAAGAAGAAAATGCTGGTTACCAGCATTTTCCCCTTTTCCCACAATGTTTTTTAAAGGCTTCTTCCTTATGGTTGTTAAAATTCGGGATTGTTTGTCAGAGTCTTAAACATTTTCAAATATCTTTGCAGACCCACCTCCCCGATGCCATCAGAATATTATGTTTCTCCACCAAAAGCCATGATAGAACTGGAGATTCGTAAATTCGGAGATAAACTGACACAGGATATAGGGGACAATGATGCTCTTGCTCAGAAAAAGGTAAAATTTCAAGTTTACATATCAAAGTTAACCAATAACTGTAAATGAAGTGAAATACAAATCTTAACTAGCCTATTGCTGTTGAAACCCAGGACTTGCATGAACATGTAAGCTGTCAACGTAATTTTGCTGAAAAATATTGTAATCAGTATAAAAAATACCATTCGATAAATCAGTATTTCCATATTGAAAGCATTTGTGTGCAATGAAAGTATCAAATATTACATGTCAAAACATGAGAAATTTAATTCACCAGTATTTCTCCTTTTCTCAGTTTTCAAAAGCCTTCTCTATTGAGGTGCTCTTTTCTCAGTTTTCAAAAGCCTTCTCTATTGAGGTGCTGAACATAAATCAGGATTGTGTAGTAAAGGGTTAAATGCTAGAAAATCAAAACCATATTTATACAAGTGCCTTCAGGGAAGTTGAAACATTAAAAAGAACACTAAGCACCAAATTCTCTATCTGTCTTTGCTCTCTCCATATGAGAGGGTAACTTTTCCCTGGAATGATCTTGGACTTTTAGAGTTTATGTGTTTATCAAGTTTACTGTTTGTTTTATTGTTCATGATACCCCTTTTGCCTTTTTTATTTTGTTGCATTAGACTGTCATTAAATCTATTTTCCATGATGTTTTCACATGCAGTTTTGTTCTATCTACATGTACATATATTCACCAGATGACAAAACTTTGGCCTAACCCAAATTGGTAGCATTTGCGGACCACAAGTGTAGCTAAAATGATGATTTCTGTCTTTTATAGGGCAGAAGGCATTATAGGAAAGGTAGAAAATGCTGATTACAAGCATTTTCTCCTTTTTCCACAATGTTTTCAAAAGCCTTCTCTTTCAGAGTTGTTAAAAGTTAGGATTGTGGGGTAAAGAGTTAAACCCCTCTTAACTCTTTACCGAACGATAAAATTTGAGACTGGTCCAAATTGAAAGCATTTGCAGACGACAAATAAAAGATGGCTTAAATAGTGGAATTTGTAATTGATAGAATAGAAAACATTGCGGGAAAAGGAGAAAATGCTGGTTACCAGCATTTTCTCCTTTTCCCACAATGTTTTCAAAAGGCTTCTTTCCAAGGGTCGTTAAAACTCGGGATTGTGTGGTAAAGAGTTAATTGATGATCCACACTTTTACAGAATGTTTTCAAAGTTGTCTGGTGCAAACTTCTTTTAGGGGGAAATGAGTTAAATTGTCATGTAATTGCAATAAATGTATGATATGATAAGCTATAAACCTTTTCAAGGTCAAAAGGTCAATATTGGTTTTATTACAGCTTTCACTGTAAAAAAATTGAAGGAAAATAGTTCTCTCCTACTTACATTTTTCAAAATAAATTTTTAGTAAAAATTTCCTTTTTTTTTGTTGAAGAACCTGGGCCAATCTCCTGCAGCGCAGGTGGTAGTTTACAGAAGTGGAGAACAAGGAGCCACTGGTTCGAATCTCCAGCCTGGCCAATTTGCCATCATTTGAGTCACAGTGAATGTGACCATCAAATACCACAGATCTTCTATCTAAAGAAAAAAAATATATGCATGGAATCGATGCTATTATCTTTACTGAATAGTGGTATTTGTCAAATCGATAAGTTGCTGTTTTATTTGAAGTTCATTTGTCAGTTAGATTTCTACTTTCACTTACAGTGTTTCAAGCTTGTTGATTGTATAGAGAATGTGTTTTGCTATTTTATAGGAGGAGTTACTGCAAAGAATGATTCGGAAAGTAGATATCCTGAAGGAGGATAGAAAGGAGCTAATATCAGATATTGATGCCAATGAATCTCTTGGGAGACAGGTAATTATAAGCCTTGTAGACTGTAATTCTTAAAATGTCATCCTAAGTTGGTACAAAAAAAAAAGCTTTAAAAACCCTGAGGAAGGAGGCTTTTGAAAACATTGTGGGAAAGGGAGGAAATGCTGGTAACCAGCATTTTCTGCTTTTCCCATGATGTTTTTCTCTTCGCTCAAATCCCACAATTTTAGCTACATTACTTTGTCTTCTGCAAATGCTTTGAATTTTCAACAATCTAAAATTTTGTTGCTTGACAAAGAGGTAAGCAATTTTACATGTCAATAAGCCTGAAAGCGTCTTTCACAACTGTTGTATTTGTGGCCAAAGTAGGTCAAGGTCAGGCTGCACAAAATATGCAGTCTGATCTTTGATCTACATGGTCTACTTTGCTTAGACATTCTAGACAAGAGCAACCGTGAAACTTTATTATCTAGGTCATATTTCTAGACTGAAAGTGTATATTTGATGCTCTAAGGGTTTAACTCTTTACCACATGGACAAATTTTTGACTTTTCCAAATTAGAAGGATTTGCAGACCACAAATTAAATGTAACTCAAATGCTGGAACTTGTCTTTGACAGGGTAGGAAAAAATGTGGGAAAAGGAGAAAATGCTGATTACCAGCATTTTCTCCTTTTTCCCACATTGTTTTCAAATGTCCTCTTTCTTATGGTCGTTTAAACATGGGATTGTGTGGTAAAGGTTTAAACGTAGGATTGTTTGGTATGGAGGCAAAGGAGAAATTACCTGTTACATGCAATTTCTTCTTATGGCAGACTGCATTTTATTCATTATCCCCCACCGAAGGCTGAGGGATACAGTTTTAGCGTTGTCCGTCCAACCGTCCTTCAGTCCGTCCGTGTGTCCATCCGGGAGAATATCTCTAATACCATTAGACAGAATTTTGTGAAACTTTACACATGTGTACACTAACCCATTCCGCCAATACACTTTTTTTTTATTTTATGATTCGATGAAAAATGGCCGACTAGGAGCGATTTTAAGTTACGCGGTCAAGTAAATTTTTCGGCAGGGGATATCATTTCAATGAAATTGCTTATGTATATTTTTTGTTGATCATCCATATTTTACAAAGATGTTAAAAAGTTGTATGCTGCAAATATGTTACAGAAAGTGATAAGTTACCATACACAACTATTTTCCAGGTGATGTCACTAGTAGAGCAGAAATGTTGCAGTCAACAAGAGAAGGAAAAGTACAAATCGTACATCGAGGATGTGGACAAAATTATCAAACTCTTGTTGAAACTTTCGGGACTCCTGGCTCGAGCAGAGAACACTATACAAGGCCTTACAGAGGGAACAAATGAGAAAATTAGAGTAAGTGCTTGTTTGACAGTTGTTTTTCGGAACAGATTTGTGTCTCTTTGATTGATTGATTGATTAATTAATTGAAAATAATATTTTATGCCACATTCTTCAGTCATATCACAACAACAGATAATTTCTTCATGCATGCCTTGGGTTTCACTAGTATGGGGGTAGAGAGAGCCCTTAGTTGTCTTGCCCAGAGATACTTGCAGAAAATATCTAGTGAGGATCAAACCTGAGGCCTCCAGGTTACAAAACCCACAATTTAACCACTGACTCATTTGGGACCCCTTTTTTAAATGGCTTGCAACACGCGAAAAGGGGCATTCAGACATTTGCGTAAGGTGTCGTCTCGGATCAGTCCGCGCAGGCTAATCCGAGACGGCACTTTACGACTACATTAGATTTTGTGCTACAGTAGACTTGCGCAAAATAGAAAATTACATAAAAACGGAAAGTGCTGTTTCGGATTAGCCTGCGCGGAATGCGCAGGCTGATCCGAGACGACACTTTACGCAAATGTCCGAATGTCCCTTTTTGCGTGTTGCAGGCCAAATGGTGTCATTTACAATATGAGCCACGCTCTGGCAAAAAGGGGGTTTAAAGCATCTCTGTGATGCATTATATCAAGCAAGTCATCATATAATTATGGAACCATAAAGTCCATTTTGCCCAACAATTGTCTGGACATGGAGCTAGAATGGTCCTTGGACATGCAGAAAATTTACAAGTAACAACAAGTTTTGACCTGGCTGACATGGAAAGATACTTTTTGTAGATGCATTGAGCCACCGTCTCACAGAGCATCAGCAATTGTAACCCATTTTGCTGCTTCAGAATGTTGCAACATGTGCAGTAAGGACCGTAACTGAAATATTCGAATTGATAAATGAACAGGGGCTTTTCTCATTAGCATTAACCCTTTACCACATACTTGGAAGTTTTAGCGACTCTAAGGAAGATGGCTTTGAAAACATTGTAGGAAAAGCAGAAAATGCTGGTAACCAGCATTTTCTGCTTTTCCCAAAATGTTTTAAACACATTTTTCCAGCCTATCTCCTTTTTTTTATCACAAATTCCATGATGCCTTTACATAAAGTCTAATACTTCTGTGTAATTCCAGAAAATGACCTATGATAAGCGAGATAGACTCCACAAACAGCATGAAGATGCTAAAGAGCTCAAACTTGACATTGACAGGCGAAGAGAACAAGTGGAAATGTTCTTGAAGGAAGCATTTACAGAACCTGAAATGGAAGATTATAATTATTACATAAAAATGAAGTCAAAATACATTATTCAGATGCAAGAACTGGAGGACAAAATTACTCTAGGAAATGAACAAATTGGTGCGTTACAAAAGAGTATTCCAGCTAAAAGCTAGTGGGGAGCAAACTCAACTTCTTGGACCATTATAGATTTTGGATTATGCTATCACTGTGAATGTGTAGGACAGATATTGAGTTAACCTTGTACCAAACTATCTTGAGTTTTAATGACCCTGAAGAAAACGCCTTTTGAAAACCTTGTGGGAAAAGGAGAAAATGCTGGTAACCAGCATTTTCTCTTTTTCCCACATTGTTTTCTACCCAATCAAAAACAAATTCCATCATTTGAGCCACACTTAAATTGTCCTCTGCACATGCTTTCAATTTCGGACAAGTCTCATTTTTGCTTGTGTAGTAAAGAGGTAAGTAAGGATTGATAAAAAAAAAATAGAAAATGTCAGGAAGAACAAAGCTGAGCCATCAGTTACTAGTATTTTCCTGCAGTAATTTCTAAAATAGATCTGTAGATATGTCAGCATTTCCTTTTTGTCTGGTAATCTAATTAATCCTGAACCACACAAAAAGTGACTTTTGGAAAACAATGTTGGAAAAGGAGAAAATGCTGGTTGGAAAAGGAGAATATGCTGGTAACCAGCATTTTCTCTTTTTCCCACAATATTCGCCACCCTATCAAAGACCGAAGTCATCTACTGAACTACATTTAGTTTGTCGTCTACAAATACTTTCAGTTTGGTCAAGTCCAAAATTTTGTTGATTGGTAAAGAGTTGAATCAAACTGGATGGCAGATGTTATAAAGGTGTACCAAGGTCTTTCGTTTTTTATGACCAATTTTTGCTGTAGGTAGATAATTGCTAATATATGAGCATGGTGTTTCAGTATGTATAACAACCAATGAATTTTGACATTACAACGTCTTTTCAATACATATGAGACAATCTCTGTGAAAAGAGGATAATGTATCTTTTAGTTCACTTTACCAAGCAATCTGATGCTTAAGATATACCCATTTTACCTTAAAACAGGCTTAACCACCAGATAGAATGAGTTAGAATGCAGAACATTTACCAGTAGCAAAAAGTTTGACCAAGGTTAGCCTGCGCTGACTGCACAGGCTGGCACGAGTCACATACTTTTTTCAGATGAATTAAACCCAGTTTTCACAGAGCGTGGCACATATCTATGTTTGTTAAATAGATTTTTCGATAAGGGATTGGACAAGTAACATGTAAAATTCTAAGTATATTGCAGTTATAATGATTGCCTTTCGAGAGATGTCTCTAAATAAGCTTGATAAGTTGGAAACAATATAAGCCCATTACCCCTTTACCAAATAATCCTGTGTTTTAAATGTCATAAAGAATAAAACTGTTTTAAACATAGTGAAAAAGAGAAATTGCCTGTAGCTAGCATTTTGTCCTTTGACCACAACGTGTTTTACCCGTTCACAGGCAAATCCTGTAATTTGAGCCAGATATAACTCGTCTGAAAGTGCCTTCAATACAGAGTCGATTAACAATTTTGTGGTCTGATAGAGAATTAACTGCTCTCTTTTTATGCTATCAAAACAAAAAATGGAGTCTTGCTGGTTATCACTTTTTTTCCTTTTCCCACAATATTTTTTCAAAAGCCTTCACTGTCAAATCTACTAAGACACAGGATTATGTGAAAAAGAGGTGAACAGATGGTGAAATAGCAATCATAAGTGGATTATCTAACTGTTTACCAGACAACAAAATTTTAGCCTTGTCCAAATTGGAAGCATTTGCAGATGACAATTTCAATGTGGCTCAAATGGTGGAACTTTTCTTTAATAGGGTAGAGAACATTGTTGGAAAAGGAGAAAATGCTGGTTACCAGCATTTTCTCCTTTTCCCACAATGTTTTCAAAAGGCTTCTTTCCCAGGGTCGTTTAAAGTCAGCATAGTGTGGTAAAGGGTAAATGGGATACAGGTCTCATTTTGTATTTTGTAGTCGTCAGCAATTCCTGATATCATTTTTGTTTCGGCCAATATGATGACTGCTCTTAAAATTAAGAGCAGGCATTGAATTTAGATTAGTTCAAGAAAATGGTCCCTTATTGGGAATGAAATTGTTGAAAACAGAACAGTCGGTTTTCTATACAATATTCTGTATTAAAGATTTTCAAAAATCAAACAATTTCCCCCATTTTTAAGGCTTGAGTCCACTGTATATATTCCTGTTAATACTGTACATAGATTGTAGGGTCTTGTTGTGCATGTATTTGTGAAAAAGGGTATATACAAAAAATTTTATAGTTTAAAAAAGAATTTTAACCAAAAAAAGGTATTAAATGTTGTTTTATAGTTTTGTGGGTGTGTGATAAAATATGATGAGTGCTATACGAGGATTGAAATAGATTTTATTCTAAGAATAGATTCTGGTAAAGATAATGTGACAAGAAATACAATTAGATGCAAAAATTTATTTATCAGTTCAGTAAAATCTTCAAAAAACGGTATGGACATTGAAGTTGACTGAACATTATCAGTGATTTGAAGAACCTCAGATTGAAATTGATACTTTTTTAAAACTATTTTTGTGTATTATTAATTGAGTAGGCAACGATCAAAAATCTATTTTTTTATGAAAGGGAAAACACTATAGGAAAAGAAACAATCCCTTCAAACAAGCTAATGCTTACTCTTCCATTCTTCTACAATGTTTTCAAAAGCTGTAGACGGTTAGGTTCTTAAAACGCATAGATCAGAGATAAAATTACTTGAGGTGATATAAACCATTATGTAAATTCCTACAGACACATAAAAAAGAAAATTTCTATGTAATGAAAGGAAAAACACTGTGAGAAAAGAATCAATTGCTTTGAAGAAGTGGTTGCTACTTTTTCCATAATGTTTGAAATGCCTTCTACTGCAAGGTTGTCATATCTCATTATTTCAGACATAGATAATTGAGTCATATCTACCATTATGTAATATTTCTTAATTCTTTACCAAAGCTTTCGAAAACATTGTGGGAAAAGGAGAAAATGCTGGTAACCAGCATTTTCCCCTTTTCCCACAATTTTTCCTACCTTATCAAGGACAAGTTTCATCAGTTGGACCACCTTTGTCATCTGCAAATGCTTTCAAGTTGGACC
Source organism: Hippopus hippopus (assembly GCA_946811185.2). Lineage (NCBI taxonomy): Eukaryota > Metazoa > Mollusca > Bivalvia > Cardiida > Cardiidae > Hippopus > Hippopus hippopus. The sequence goes on along the minus strand of OX328100.1, from coordinate 15,135,391 downwards.
GCTCTAAAATTTTTGTCATTTGGTAAAGTTAAACCTGTTCAACGTAGTTACAGTGGGGTCATTGCATGACCTATTTGTAAATTGTATCCAATACTAGAATACCTGTTTGTCAGGTCATTGGTGTTTCTTTTCTTGTTCTGTTAATATAAACCCATGTTTTTGATGATGCTAATAATAATTAAAAAGCAAACATTCCATCAACAAATATGTCTCTGTTCTTATTTTGACATCAACCGTTACCATGTCTTTCACAACTATACATGTAGTTGCCTTGGACACCGTCCGCTTAGCCGAGACATTCTTGACTAAACCAGCTATGACATTTCTAGTATTTTGCCTTATTTCTTGACTGAAAATATTCCTAGGGTTTATTTAGTGCCCTGAGGGTTAACTTAATATTATCTTGGACAACTTTACATGGGATGACTTGAAAAATTTCTTGTGTGAAACTAATAATCCTTTACTACGTAGTTTTTACGACCATTGCCAAGAGTGCTTTTGAAAACATAAAGAAAAAAGAAAATACTTGTAACAAAACATTTTCTGTTTCCACAATGTTTTCTATCCTTTCCATTATTATACACCCGAAAGGTCTTACTATATTATGATCCCGGTCGCCCGTCTGTCCATCCGTCTGTCCATCCGCTAGCAATTTCTTGTGTGTGCAACTCCTACAGTTTCCATTAGAATAAGTTCAAACTTACCACAATGAATCTCTATGATGTGTAGTTGTGCATGTGACTCTTAAAATTTGGATCTCTGTAGGTGTTCTAGATTTTAACCCATTTCACTGACAAACCCCTTCGGGCATATATGCGCCGCTCTGTGAAGCTCTTGTAGATTTCAACATACTGATCACATTTGATTTGTTGTCTGAATTGCTTTCAGTTTGGATAAGTCTAGAATTTGTTGTGTGGTAAAGAGTTAATTCATTTGAAGTAAAGTTTATTATATAAACAACATTAAAACATACTGGCAAAAGGAGAAATCGCTCATCCTTTGCCAGTATTTTTTAACCCTTAACCAAGTAATCCGTTGTTGTAACAACCCTGAGAAAGAAGCCCTCTGAAAACATGGTGGAAAAGGGAGAAAACGCTAGTGACCAGCATTTTCTTCTCTTCCCACAATGTTTTCTACCCTGCCAAATACAGAAGTCACCATTTAATCTACATTTGATTCGATACAGAAATCACCATTTAAGCTACATTTGATTTGCAACAGACTAATCGTTGTCTGGTTATCAGCATTTCTCCTTTTCCCACAATGTTTTACATCCTTCCAAAAACAGAAATTATCTTTTGAACTACATTTGTCTTCTGCCAATGCCTTCAATTTGGTTGAGTTTTGTCATTTGGTAAAGTATAAAAAAAAAAATAGATCTAGATAAAATCAAATACAGTTGTCTGCAGGAGGAAGTGTTAAAGATGCATTTGGCTTGTCACCTCTTGCCAACCAATCCCATGTTGCTACCATCTTAACAAGAAGGCTTTAGAAAACATTGTGGGAACAGGAGACATTTCTTGCCACAAGCAATTTCTCTTTTTCCCACAACTATAAGACAACATAGCTCCTTTATTCCACGCTGGATATGTCCAAATTTTGCTATTTGGTAAAGGGCTAAATCCTAAGCCAATAGGGTACATCGGCGTGACGTCACATTCCCTAGCAACGAGCGGCCGCCATTTTCGGAGGTGAAATTGATAACATAGCAACCATATATTTCAGTGCTGTTCGCAATTTTTTTTTCGTTGAGAAAAACTACATTTTTTACGAATCAAAGCTATTGACAGTTAGGATAACTGTTAGAAATATACTTTAGAATACGTATGACGAGTTGTCAATTCTTCTTTTAGACGATTTTCATTAAATGGGCCTGACACAAATAGACCTACCATTTAAATATAAAGTGGGTCCAGACCCCTCAGACATGAAATGAATATTCCAGACTCAATCTATGTAGCTTTTTCTCTTTGTCTATTTCATGTCCGAGCGTAAAAAAGTGTAATCTACATTATGTTGTTCATCAGATTAAAAGAAAGGTCGGAGAAATCCATGCTTCCCGAGGATTTCTCTCTCTCTCTCTCTCTCTCTCTCTGACCAAAGCAATTTCCTGAATGTTCAAAGGCTGATAAGCTATTAAACCTCTCAAGAATCGTCATAAAAAATTACTTCACCTGTAAAATATCTATGTATTTGGTGGTGATCATTTTAATAGTCTAATATTTGAGCGAAAAAAAGAGTCGACTGATAAAACTTTTTAAACATTGCCCCGAGACAGACTTAATTAAATCTAACCCAGCACAAAAAAAAATCTAGGGTTTTTCCGACAATGAAAAAGAATTTTAAAAATATTTCAGTGAAAGGAAAATACTAATCAGCATCCTTTCTTTTTTCCACACTTTCAAAGACAAACATCGCTTTGGTATGTCTCGTTCGAAAATTCTCCCTAATTTTGATGAACATATTAGTTTGAAGAATGAACTTACCCTCTGTAACCTGCGAAAATGTCTAAATCCTAATCACAAATGATCATCTTAAGGGTGAATTAAGATCAGTGACAGACAAAAACAGTCAGTGTAATGTGACACGTGTGCGTTAATTTCTATTTCTACCAAGCAATTACGTTATGTACAGCTCTTTGGTCGTCCACCCTGCAGTGCGATACCGAAATCAAAGGAACACGGAGTTACACCCTTCACCCATTTTGTGAAAATTCATATGACACGTACAAAGTACGAGGAGTGATCAGAAAGAACGTGGACCAGTGCCGGTATCGGAATATTGTTATAAAAAGCAACTTGGAGTGTTCACTATTTTTGAAAGTAACCTCCTCTGAGTTCTATGCACTTATTCATTCTTGATTTCCATGAGCGAAGCACGTGTGGGAGCGCGTCACGTGACGTTACCATCAAGGACCCGGTCATAGCGAGGGTTAGCTCCTCTCTGCTCTCGTAGTGCATGCCACATAGAGAATCTTTCAAAACAGGAACAAGTCAGAGGAAACATGGAGTCAGGACTAAATTATACTGAGCGTTGGCAAGTGTTTCCATGTTTAGTTTTTGCAAAGTTTCCAGTACAAGTGTGGCTCTGTGAGCTAGGGCGTTATTTTGGTGTAAAATGACGTCACTCTGCAGGACTTCTGGCTAAATTTTTCGTACGGTGTATGTGAAATTTATTTGAATAATGTGGGCATAAAACTCAGTATTGACTGTAGTATGTATAGATACAACATGATTTAGAAGAAAAACAGGAAAACAGAAATACTTGATGTAGATAACTTTGCCAAGTGACTTAGAAAGGTTAGCTTTACCAGCGGAAGGCGATGTTGAATGTTTCAAAACACTACTTTGTTGTTTAGATTCAGTCTCGTTAAAGTGTGCCTATCTTTCATAGCAGGTTACAATACGATCAGTAAAGTTTGACCCCTCTACCCTAATGCATTCAGAAATTTCTTTAAAGATTTCGATCCTAACCCCGATTTTCTCGGGCGTCAGTTGCCGAGGTACCCACATTGTGCAATTACGCGACATTTCAAGATTCCCTGTCAAAATCTCCTGGGCACTTCTATATGAAAGGTCAAATGTATAAGCTATTTTCCTGACAGTACCTCGGCGATCTTGTTTTACATGCTGCACTACAGCCGTTATGATTTTGTCTGTGACTGATGTTGATGGACGGCCAGATTTAGGGTCATCTTTAACAGTATCGCACCCTTGTCTAAACCAGTCCGATCCATGTACAAATATCAGATTTCTTGAGTGCAGAGTCCCCTTTAACTGGTTCTATATCGCTTTTGATTTCCGATAAATACTTTTCGAGTTTGACGTAAAAATTTATGATTACTCTCGCTCAAATAAAACGTCGTCCGATATTTTAGACCACTAATGCAGTATATGACGTCATTAAAATGACGTCATACTTTACCTACTTGAATATGACGACATTTGAAAGCTTGAGTCAGTTACCAGATAATTGATGCTCATCTATGCAAAAATTTGTAATTCTATGTGTAGTAGTTTTCAAAATAACGAGGTAGTCCGCGATCTTTTTGATCACCCCACGTATTTCTTAAAAACTTTTGAAAACTTAAGCTGGAATATAAATATTTCGTGAAAGGGGACGGAAAATTAAATATTTAAACTGAAGCTATGTTTCTTATGTCATGAAATTGACTTTATTACATTTATTCGTCCTAAATAGGAACATGACTAAGTTATGCGCAACATAAAGTTCGGTTTTCTTTTAGATCGGGCTTTTCTTAATATTCAAAGTATGGTTGTCGTGCTGTAATTTCAGTGAATGAACTGTCCCTGTTTCTTTTAAGGCACTGGGAAGCTTCTTAACCCTTTACCAAACAATACTAAATTTTAACAATCCTGGGAACGAAGGTGCTTGAAAGGAGGAAATGCTTGGAACTTGCATTTGCTTCTTTTCCCACGATATTTTCTACTTTTTCGAAAACCATTTCAACAATTTGACCCACGTCTAAACTGTCGGCTTCAAATGCTTTGAATTTTGACAGGTCCTAACTTTTGCAGTTTACTAAAATTCTTAGTCAAATAAGCCATCACTCTTATTGTTCAAATCCTTTTAGCAAAGTTTTAAAATACCGACTTTTAAAGACCCGTAGGAAAATAGCCTTTGAAAACATTGTGGGAAAAGGAGAAAATTCTAGTTACAAACATTGTCTCCTCTTACAATGTCTTCTACCCTTTTTGAACAAAATTCCATTTTTGAGTTACACTTATTTTTGTTGTCCTCAAATGCTTTTAACTTGGACAGCTCAAAATTTTGTCGTTCTGTAAAGAATACATTTATAAAAACTGCCATAGATGGTCTGATTGTTCAACAGGTGCCGTTCAACACATGTCAGACATTGCCAAATTGGTAAAGTACAGGGCTTGAAACCCGAGAATCTCTGGTTCGATTTATTTTAACTATTAACCTTTTACCACACAATTCCGAGTTTAAAAAGAAAAAAAAGAAAAAGAAATCTTTTGCAAACATTGTGGGAAGAGTAGAAGGTGCTGGTAACCAGAATTTTCTGCTTTTCCCACGTTGTTTTTTATTCAGTTTCATTACTTGAGCCTTATGAAATTGAAGTGTGCAAATGTTTTCAACTAGGAGAAGTCTTTTTTTTTATTTTTATTTTATTTATTTATCTTTTTATTTATTTATTTATTTATTTATTTTTTTTTTTTTGTAAAGGATTAGAGTGGTGATAAAATTTTGTAATAAGAAAAAAAGAGATTTATTGTGTGCAAAGAGACACCGACAGACCATTTCTTGAAAGCTGGAATACCATAAACTTTGAGTTTCTTGAGCAAATTCTGACCGAAGAAGATATCAAGTCTTCTTAGTTGCATTTTTTCACATCCCTCTTAATCGATGACTGTCGTAACGGCGAAGGTCAGTTCAAATTTTAAACCTTCCTTTCCTTATAAAAATGGTAGTTCAAGTTTCATTTTTAGGAGAGAAATATGTGCTAAAACTGTTTTCATTATAAAAATGGTAAAGGGTTAGCCGGGTGTTCCTTTGATCTCGGTATATCACTGCCGTTGTAGGTGACACACAGTCTTTGCTAAACACAGACTAACACGTGTCATAAAAATATGTCTGCCCTGTTCAATTCTAAGTTGATCATTTTGTTAATACAGTATATAGGATTTGGATTTATCAACTTTTTCACATAGGGTAAGTCCATTCTCATTTTTGAGTTCAAAAGATCCATAAACTTGTCTGTCCGAACACTTTTTTTGTTTTCAAATGCATTAAATGGAGCCTTGATTTCACTGCAGCTTGCAATTCATTAATTTTTTTAATTCTTGTCTTTTAAATCTAAGGCAGTTTGCTAGAAATTAATTGTTTCTTTCTCGGGTGTTCATAATGTAGTCTGCATACGAAAGTTTTTATTAAAACCAAAAGGAGGCAGGGCTTGTGTTATAACTATTTTCTGTAGGATACCGAAAAATTGATAAATTGACAGTTTGTGCATCTTCGAAAGTGATAATTGATACAACTACCGACACAGCCGATTTTAGGCATATTTATAGTTTTTACGGTGAATTCCATTTCTAAAATGTCACAAAATAACTATACGGGTATATACAAGATAGCGTTTGTTTTCACCTCGGCCCTTGTTGCTATCACGTGATCATCGAAAATGCCCGGATGTCCGACGTTATCTATCAGGCACTACTTCAGGTCTAAACTTAAGCCCTCACTTCACAATCCTGACTTTTAACGACCTTGAGAAATAAGCATGTTGAAGACATGGGAAAAGGAGGAAACGCTGATAACCAGCATTTTTTTTTCTTTCTCTGCGATGTTTTCTACCCTTCCCAAAACAAAGTTCAATGTTTCAGTCATATTTGTCATCTGCAAATGCTTTCAATACGTGGATCCGTGGAAATCGGTATTTCACCAATCGCATTTATTTGGTTGCAAGAGAACTCGTACCCTGGAGAACTCGCACTCTGGAGAACTCGTACCTTACAAATATTTTGGGGGATAGATATTTTTTATTATAAATCATTCAGGTTTTGTAGACTTGATGATTTTCATTTTACCTCTTGTGAAATCAATAGGTTATACATTAATCAAGCTTTGATAACTTATAGTATTTGTGATAAAATATCACTTTTGTTACCGAATGTCTGGTAGATTTAAATGGAAGGAAGGTAAGGTAAATGGACAGGTAAATCTTAGAAAGATGAAATTATAAGGTAGATCTACATAATCTGGACTACATTGATTGTTTCGAAGATATGATTTTTTAAATAGCTTTTTTTAGATATTGATGGTTCGTTAATGGAACTTGCCAATTTATTCCGGTCAAGGGTGTCGGGTACAATCAATTCACATATCAGGTGTGATAAACACCACTGTTCATACTTGCCATTTACCAGCACTTTTAACCCTTTAACAAACAATAGCATGTTTTAACGAGGAAAAAGTCTTCTAATTACATTGTTTGAAAAGGAAAAAACGAGTATAACTGTTTTTTATGTAACATTAAAAGAAGAACTTTAATCCCGAGTTGTTAAATACTATCCTGTGCGAGACAACTTTTGAAAATGTTGTTGGAAGGAAGAAGAAGAAGGAAAAAAAAAAAACACGCTTAAAAAACAGTATTTTCTCATTTTCCCACAATGGTATTAACCCTTTCGGAGAACTAAAGTCCTTTTGTACCAAACATGAATTTTTCGTCTGCAGAATTTTGAAGTGTCTATTAAATTGTGAGTTCATATAGAACAATATCTCCATTTTTCACTCTGCTCTTTCTCTCTCATTTTCATTGTACAGACTTCCTCAATGTTTTCTGAGCCGTTTACAACACGATCTCGAGTTTCAACCACCCTGATGAAGCGTTGTGGGAAAAGGAGCAAAATCAGATTACCAACATAATCTCCTTTTTTACCATATGTGTTTTCACCTTTAAACACAAAATCTGTTTATTAATCTGTAGTGCTTGAGCAGATATTATGAATAAATGTATAAATGAAATTAACAGCAAAAAAGATATTGATAATTCATCATGAGAAAAATATCTCCACTTAATGGTCAGTCATAAAACTCGGTATTCTTTTTTTCAATAAGTACATTATAAAAAAAGATTCCCATTACTTTTCTCGAACAGATCATTGTTTCTAACATCCGACAAAATTTTCAATCGTCCATTTTGAAAGACCCTGTAGATGGGTAATATGAAATTTACCACGTTACAAGCAATTGGCATTTTTGTATTACTGAGAAATTTTTGAGAAATGAAGTTACTTTCATGACCCTCAGAGGTTCTTACTTTTCAAATCATTTTCCTACATGCTAACTCTTTTGGCGTCAAATCTATATAGTGGATCCCATCGACGGCTGAAATTTCGATTCACCAAAACTTAGAAAAGAACTTTTCTGAGGTTTGGCTAAGAAATTTGACTAAGTAAATCCGTGCTCAGACTACACATTCTTTGCATACTAATCTTGTTCTTTGCCACCCGTTTTCGACCATATAGTGCAAAAAGGGTTCAGGGTTCAATATTGAATAACATCAATTATGTTATTGTAATTAGATTAATCACATTTTTCTAGCTCTCTTTGTTTTGGAAATTTGCCTCGTGAAAATTTGACCAATTATGTGTTAATTTTACCCACTCCTTCCATTTAACAAATATCTAATCCAATCAAATATTAATTGTTAATCTGTTCCCACACAAACCAATATCAATCATCGATTCAAAACTTCAATGCAAATGAAGGTTACCCGAAGGATTTAATATAGCAAAAATTAACACTATTTACTTGATTGATCAGTAGAATACAATTTACTTACCCCTCATTTATGTTCCAATTTACGGTTTTTACTTCAAATACAACAAACACTACATTAGAAAACACACATTTTTTTTTTTAATTTATTTATGTCTTTTCAACACATAAACAAAAAGAAAGTTTTAAACAAATGTACATCACAATAAAGGCATACAAATTTTGTTTGAAACAAAAACGATGTTAGTCTTGTTACTTTTGAAAAATAAAACATGAAAACATGCTGGTTACTATCATTACATATATTTGTGGGGTACGACTTCTCTGGAGAACTCGTACCCTTGAGATTGGGGTACGAGTTCTCCAGGGTACGAGTTCTCCTGATACCATTTATTTTACCCGACGTGCACCATTGTTATCTGTTATTTTGGCTCCCAAACAAACGACTGTTAACGTTGGAGGGGTGCAATAGTATTTATTTATCTTGTGTTTTAAACGTTTGAATTTAAGAAAAAAGTTTAAAATATGTGCTTTGCGAACGTGTACCGCTGACGTGAGATCACGCAGAGGCTGTAGACAAGTTTGAATTATGACAATGACTGAAAATGGGACATATGTAAAGAGTTCTGATCAGGCGCTACATTACACAATGGATTAATTAATGCCATAGTTTTTTCCCCTCTGAAAGATTCTGAAAGAGACGCAAATGTTTTAAAATGCAAGACAAAGGTAAAAATAGATCTATATGAAATACTAATACAATGACAATGTGTTTACTTGAATATCTAACCTTGTTCAATAACCTAGGCACATCCAAAAAGTGGCACTTGTCATCAGTGTTTCAGTTTGACATTAATATTAACCCTTGGTGCATGAAGAATATGCTGAATGTGTAGATATACATGTAGATCAGATTGCAAATTACATGCAGTGAAGTCTTGGGTTTAAACTGTCTAGTATTTACAATAAGCACATTGACGTGTAGCTCTTACTGTCTTTCTCAATGAGAGTTGATTTCAATTATAAAAAAAAGTCTAACTTCTGTACTGGTGGAAAGTTCAGCTCAATAGGCAACTTGTAAATTTTTCTTTTGATTTAGCCGTTTTAACCATTTACCACAAAAGCCCGAGTTTTAACGACCCTGAGAAAGACAGCATTTGAAAGCCTTGCGAAAAAAGGAGAAAATGCCGGTAACATTCATTTTCTCCTTTTCTCAGTGTTTTGTGCTCTTTAAAAAAACAATTTTTAATTGTTGAGTCATTTATTTTGTTGTCTGCAATTGCTTTGAGTTTGGATTGTTCTAAAATTTTGTCATGTAGTGAAGAGTTAAAGTGGATTAGCACATTTGCATGTCAAAGGGTGTGTCGGTAAACTGTTAATCGATAGAAAGTGTGTTTAATTGCAAACCAATTTGCCGCTCTAATCAACTTGACCACCCGTTGTCTTCAGTATATAAAAAGATAAAACAAACTACCGTCAATGATATTAACAAGTTTGCTAATTGACGACACACTTGACGCATTATAAAATCATCGGACAACCCTTTTTCTCTTAACCTGATATTGAAATTTTTCATAAACTTACACCTCTTTGTAGAATTAGACGATCTATAAATTTTTCGAAATCCTTGTAATTCAGTGTTATTTAATTGGGTATGATGTTGAGACTTTTTAAGCCTTACGAAAACAATAAGTATCTTTAATTAATTTATTCTGTGACAAAACGGAGTTTTGTTATGTGTTTTAGTCTTTCTTATTGAAGTTAAAAACTTTGGTAAAACACGTAGATCTGTTACATTGTACATATCCTTGTGAAAATTAGTTCAAACGTCTTTATATAACTTACCGAGAATTTTATCGAGAAAATTGTCATGACAGCACGATTTCAGTACACTATCTGCTATATACTGTATATGTATTAACTGTGTTTACTGTTGTTGTTTGGGAGCCCTTGGCAACAGTAACCAAGAAAGTCGGTTTATCTTATCACCACGGATCCATGTATTTGGACTAGTCTAAAATTTTGTCATTTGGTAAAGAGATAAAATCTCAATATCTTGGCCTCTTTTCCTTACCGGAAATCTCCATGTTTTCAGCATTATGGATCATTCGGCATACCTCGGGTGATGGGAGCCATCATATCCCTCGGCTGTATCTGGTGGATTAATATGCATCAGATCGATACATATCCGGAAATACACCGGTTTACCGTTCTGAAAATTGTAAGGCTCCTCTTGAAAAAAGAAAACTTGAGTTTCAATTTTCTATCGAAATATTTCTATGTTTCAGTTGAGTTGGCAAACAGTTCGTACATTCATTATTTATCAATTTCGATTAAAGTTTTCACCGACAGATAAACAGATGTGAATAACTTCATCGAGGTTGTTTATGTCGTTGCTAAACGACTGAAAGTGGCGCGCCATGTATAAGATCACGTGATTCGCAGTTCAAATGGAAACGACCGTTATACGGACGAGGTTAGATGTAGGTACGGAATCGGCCGAGTTGTGACGAGTGCATCATGGATGGTGGTTCATGCCAATTATCTCCCGCTAGATGGCATTCTACAAATACACATCCGTTGTCTGCGCATGTCATATTTTTCGAAGATTCGACCTGTCTGCTATGACACATCACCCATCCGCCGAATATTCGGGAAAAGTAGGGCTTACAGAGAAGCTATTAGCCTATTACCCAAGCATGTAGGGGCTGTTTTAATAAATGGCCGATCCCTGGTTACATGCTAGCCGATCACAGCTGAATGAATCGCACCAGGTAGCGTTTCATTGAGTAAACGTTTATTTTATTTTGACATTCAAAGTAACGGTTGTCGTTTTGAAAAATTAGTCCGCTTCTGTACCCAGCATGCCCATATTAGATAGATGTGTATTTATAGAATGCCATCTAGCGGGAGATAATGAATACACATCTATCTAATTTGGGCAGTCTGGGTACAGAACCGGACTACTTTTCAAAACGAAAACCGTTACTTTGAATTTCAAAATGAAATAAACGTCTACTCAATATAACGCTTCATGGTGCGATTCATTCAGCTATGATCAGCTAGCATGTAACCTATGCACCGGCCATTTATTAAAACAGCCCCTACAAGCTTGGGTAATAACTTCGACAAGAACAGTATAAGCCCTACTTTTCCCAAGTATTCGGGGATGGGTGATGCGTCATAGCAGACAGGTCGAGTCTTCAAAGAATATGACATGCGCAGACAACGGGTTCATGCCAACTTTCATCCTCGGTGACCCAGTTTCGATTCATTCTGTAATCGCCCCTAGGTTATTTCGCTGGCGTTTCCTCGTTCTCATGAATTATTCATGAAGCATTTTGATTGGTGATCTCAGTTTTTCTTTGAGAAGATTTAAACTATCAACACCACAATCGAGAAGCACTTAAAAGAGATTTTCGGTGTAACACCAAAAGATTGTCAGTTAAAATCGTACACAAAGATCGATAGTGTCGTCCCTGTATTGCAGAATGGCATATCTCACAGGAGACAAGTACGCCGACGGCCGCCATATTTATTGACAACCTCGGGTTTTTTCCAGTGTTATTTTAGTAACGGAAGAAATGAAATTTTCCTCTCGACAAGAGTATCATTATGTTATCGATCTTTCGATTGGCTATTAGGGTATTTCCTGACTATATGAATATTCATAAGAAACGACGATTTGCTAGTTCCCGAGGGTGATGCATGGAGAGTAACGTTATGCTTCAAACCTGGGTTCCGAGGATGGCCAACTTGTCATTGTTACCTGGGGTAATATTCACCAATCAATCTAAATTGCTGTTGAAATCTAATTCTCATTTTTTTCTTAATTGCAAACAAGTTCTTGCAACTTATACTAATCTCTCTCCATTCTGCTTTCTGGAAACTACCAGTATCCGTACCAAATGTGTGGGCCAATGAGTAGTCCAAGGTATCAAACAGTTGAGGCCCTATAGTTATGAGGCCGATCCTCTACCTTACAAAGTAAGTAAAGTAACATAATCTCTGATTGGCTAAACCAAACCGTTCAACCAATCAGAAACTGTTCTACTTCCTGAATTTAGAATTAGATTAAAAATTGCAATTAAGTCTAGTTACAAAACCCACACCTTAACCACTGACTCATTTGGGACCCCTTCTTTAAATGGCTTGCAACACGCGAAAAGGGGCATTCGGACATTTGCGTAAAGTGTCGTCTCGGATCAGTCCGCGCAGGCTAATCCGAGACGGCACTTTACGACTACATTAGATTTTGTGCTACAGTAGACTTGCGCAAAATAGAAAATTACATAAAAACGGAAAGTGCTGTTTCGGATTAGCCTGCGCGGACTGCGCAGGCTGATCCGAGACGACACTTTACGCAAATGTCCGAATGTCCCTTTTTGCGTGTTGCAGGCCAAATGGTGTCGTTTACAATATGAGCCACGCTCTGGCAAAAAGGGGGTTTAAAGCATCTCTGTGATGCATTATATCAAGCAAGTCATCATATAATTATGGAACCATAAAGTCCATTTTGCCCAACAATTGTCTGGACATGGAGCTAGAATGGTCCTTGGACATGCAGAAAATTTACAAGTAACAACAAGTTTTGACCTGGCTGACATGGAAGATACTTTTTGTAGATGCATTGAGCCACCGTCTCACAGAGCATCAGCAATTGTAACCTATTTTGCTGCTTCAGAATGTTGCAACATGTGCAGTAAGGACCGTAACTGAAATATTCAAATTGATAAATGAACAGGGGCTTTTCTCATTAGCATTAACCCTTTACCACATACTTGGAAGTTTTAGCGACTCTAAGGAAGATGGCTTTGAAAACATTGTAGGAAAAGCAGAAAATGCTGGTAACCAGCATTTTCTGCTTTTCCCAAAATGTTTTAAACACATTTTTCCAGCCTATCTCCTTTTTTTTATCACAAATTCCATGATGCCTTTACATAAAGTCTAATACTTCTGTGTAATTCCAGAAAATGACCTATGATAAGCGAGATAGACTCCGCAAACAGCATGAAGATGCTAAGGAGCTCAAACTTGACATTGACAGGCGAAGAGAACAAGTGGAAATGTTCTTGAAGGAAGCATTTACAGAACCTGAAATGGAAGATTATAATTATTACATAAAAATGAAGTCAAAATACATTATTCAGATGCAAGAACTGGAGGACAAAATTACTCTAGGAAATGAACAAATTGGTGCGTTACAAAAGAGTATTCCAGCTAAAAGCTGGTGGGGAGCAAACTCAACTTCTTGGACCATTATAGATTTTGGATTATGCTATCACTGTGAATGTGTAGGACAGATATTGAGTTAACCTTGTACCAAACTATCTTGAGTTTTAATGACCCTGAAGAAAACGCCTTTTGAAAACCTTGTGGGAAAAGGAGAAAATGCTGGTAACCAGCATTTTCTCTTTTTCTCACATTGTTTTCTACCCAATCAAAAACAAATTCCATCATTTGAGCCACACTTAAATTGTCCTCTGCACATGCTTTCAATTTCGGACAAGTCTCACTTTTGCTTGTGTAGTAAAGAGGTAAGTAAGGATTGATAAAAAAAAATAGAAAATGTCAGGAAGAACAAAGCTGAGCCATCAGTTACTAGTATTTTCCTGCAGTAATTTCTAAAATAGATCTGTAGATATGTCAGCATTTCCTTTTTGTCTGGTAATCTAATTAATCCTGAACCACACAAAAAGTGACTTTTGGAAAACAATGTTGGAAAAGGAGAAAATGCTGGTTGGAAAAGGAGAATATGCTGGTAACCAGCATTTTCTCTTTTTCCCACAATATTCGCCACCCTATCAAAGACCGAAGTCATCTACTGAACTACATTTAGTTTGTCGTCTACAAATACTTTCAGTTTGGTCAAGTCCAAAATTTTGTTGATTGGTAAAGAGTTGAATCAAACTGGATGGCAGATGTTATAAAGGTGTACCAAGGTCTTTCGTTTTTTACTACCAATTTTTGCTGTAGGTAGATAATTGCTAATATATGAGCATGGTGTTTCAGTATGTATAACAACCAATGAATTTTGACATTACAACGTCTTTTCAATACATATGAGACAATCTCTGTGAAAAGAGGATAATGTATCTTTTAGTTCACTTTACCAAGCAATCTGATGCTTAAGATATACCCATTTTACCTTAAAACAGGCTTAACCACCAGATAGAATGAGTTAGAATGCAGAACATTTACCAGTAGCAAAAAGTTTGACCAAGGTTAGCCTGCGCTGACTGCACAGGCTGGCATGAGTCACATACTTTTTTCAGATGAATTAAACCCAGTTTTCACAGAGCGTGGCACATATCTATGTTTGTTAAATAGATTTTTCGATAAGGGATTGGACAAGTAACATGTAAAATTCTAAGTATATTGCAGTTATAATGATTGCCTTTCGAGAGATGTCTCTAAATAAGCTTGATAAGTTGGAAACAATATAAGCCCATTACCCCTTTACCAAATAATCCTGTGTTTTAAATATCATAAAGAATAAAACTGTTTTAAACATAGTGAAAAAGAGAAAATTGCCTGTAGCTAGCATTTTGTCCTTTGACCACAACGTGTTTTACCCGTTCACAGGCAAATCCTGTAATTTGAGCCAGATATAACTCGTCTGAAAGTGCCTTCAATACAGAGTCGATTAACAATTTTGTGGTCTGATAGAGAATTAACTGCTCTCTTTTTATGCTATCAAAACAAAAAATGGAGTCTTGCTGGTTATCACTTTTTTTCCTTTTCCCACAATATTTTTTCAAAAGCCTTCACTGTCAAATCTACTAAGACACAGGATTATGTGAAAAAGAGGTGAACAGATGGTGAAATAGCAATCATAAGTGGATTATCTAACTGTTTACCAGACAACAAAATTTTAGCCTTGTCCAAATTGGAAGCATTTGCAGATGACAATTTCAATGTGGCTCAAATGGTGGAACTTTTCTTTAATAGGGTAGAGAACATTGTTGGAAAAGGAGAAAATGCTGGTTACCAGCATTTTCTCCTTTTCCCACGATGTTTTCAAAAGGCTTCTTTCCCAGGGTCGTTTAAAGTCAGCATAGTGTGGTAAAGGGTAAATGGGATACAGGTCTCATTTTGTATTTTGTAGTCGTCAGCAATTCCTGATATCATTTTTGTTTCGGCCAATATGATGACTGCTCTTAGAATTAAGAGCAGGCATTGAATTTAGATTAGTTCAAGAAAATGGTCCCTTATTGGGAATGAAATTGTTGAAAACAGAACAGTCGGTTTTCTATACAATATTCTGTATTAAAGATTTTCAAAAATCAAACAATTTCCCCCATTTTTAAGGCTTGAGTCCACTGTATATATTCCTGTTAATACTGTACATAGATTGTAGGGTCTTGTTGTGCATGTATTTGTGAAAAAGGGTATATACAAAAAAATTTATAGTTTAAAAAAGAATTTTAACCAAAAAAAGGTATTAAATGTTGTTTTATAGTTTTGTGGGTGTGTGATAAAATATGATGAGTGCTATACGAGGATTGAAATAGATTTTATTCTAAGAATAGATTCTGGTAAAGATAATGTGACAAGAAATACAATTAGATGCAAAAATTTATTTATCAGTTCAGTAAAATCTTCAAAAAACGGTATGGACATTGAAGTTGACTGAACATTATCAGTGATTTGAAGAACCTCAGATTGAAATTGATACTTTTTTAAAACTATTTTTGTGTATTATTAATTGAGTAGGCAACGATCAAAAATCTATTTTTTTATGAAAGGGAAAACACTATAGGAAAAGAAACAATCCCTTCAAACAAGCTAATGCTTACTCTTCCATTCTTCTACAATGTTTTCAAAAGCTGTAGACGGTTAGGTTCTTAAAACGCATAGATCAGAGATAAAATTACTTGAGGTGATATAAACCATTATGTAAATTCCTACAGACACATAAAAAAGAAAATTTCTATGTAATGAAAGGAAAAACACTGTGAGAAAAGAATCAATTGCTTTGAAGAAGTGGTTGCTACTTTTTCCATAATGTTTGAAATGCCTTCTACTGCAAGGTTGTCATATCTCATTATTTCAGACATAGATAATTGAGTCATATCTACCATTATGTAATATTTCTTAATTCTTTACCAAAGCTTTCGAAAACATTGTGGGAAAAGGAGAAAATGCTGGTAACCAGCATTTTCCCCTTTTCCCACAATTTTTCCTACCTTATCAAGGACAAGTTTCATCAGTTGGACCACCTTTGTCATCTGCAAATGCTTTCAAGTTGGACCGCTCTAAAATTTTTGTCATTTGGTAAAGTTAAACCTGTTCAACGTAGTTACAGTGGGGTCATTGCATGACCTATTTGTAAATTGTATCCAATACTAGAATACCTGTTTGTCAGGTCATTGGTGTTTCTTTTCTTGTTCTGTTAATATAAACCCATGTTTTTGATGATGCTAATAATAATTAAAAAGCAAACATTCCATCAACAAATATGTCTCTGTTCTTATTTTGACATCAACCGTTACCATGTCTTTCACAACTATACATGTAGTTGCCTTGGACACCGTCCGCTTAGCCGAGACATTCTTGACTAAACCAGCTATGACATTTCTAGTATTTTGCCTTATTTCTTGACTGAAAATATTCCTAGGGTTTATTTGGTGCCCTGAGGGTTAACTTAATATTATCTTGGACAACTTTACATGGGATGACTTGAAAAATTTCTTGTGTGAAACTAATAATCCTTTACTACGTAGTTTTTACGACCATTGCCAAGAGTGCTTTTGAAAACATAAAGAAAAAAGAAAATACTTGTAACAAAACATTTTCTGTTTCCACAATGTTTTCTATCCTTTCCATTATTATACACCCGAAAGGTCTTACTATATTATGATCCCGGTCGCCCGTCTGTCCATCCGTCTGTCCATCCGCTAGCAATTTCTTGTGTGTGCAACTCCTACAGTTTCCATTAGAATAAGTTCAAACTTACCACAATGAATCTCTATGATGTGTAGTTGTGCATGTGACTCTTAAAATTTGGATCTCTGTAGGTGTTCTAGATTTTAACCCATTTCACTGACAAACCCCTTCGGGCATATATGCGCCGCTCTGTGAAGCTCTTGTAGATTTCAACATACTGATCACATTTGATTTGTTGTCTGAATTGCTTTCAGTTTGGATAAGTCTAGAATTTGTTGTGTGGTAAAGAGTTAATTCATTTGAAGTAAAGTTTATTATATAAACAACATTAAAACATACTGGCAAAAGGAGAAATCGCTCATCCTTTGCCAGTATTTTTTAACCCTTAACCAAGTAATCCGTTGTTGTAACAACCCTGAGAAAGAAGCCCTCTGAAAACATGGTGGAAAAGGGAGAAAACGCTAGTGACCAGCATTTTCTTCTCTTCCCACAATGTTTTCTACCCTGCCAAATACAGAAGTCACCATTTAATCTACATTTGATTCGATACAGAAATCACCATTTAAGCTACATTTGATTTGCAACAGACTAATCGTTGTCTGGTTATCAGCATTTCTCCTTTTCCCACAATGTTTTACATCCTTCCAAAAACAGAAATTATCTTTTGAACTACATTTGTCTTCTGCCAATGCCTTCAATTTGGTTGAGTTTTGTCATTTGGTAAAGTATAAAAAAAAAAATAGATCTAGATAAAATCAAATACAGTTGTCTGCAGGAGGAAGTGTTAAAGATGCATTTGGCTTGTCACCTCTTGCCAACCAATCCCATGTTGCTACCATCTTAACAAGAAGGCTTTAGAAAACATTGTGGGAACAGGAGACATTTCTTGCCACAAGCAATTTCTCTTTTTCCCACAACTATAAGACAACATAGCTCCTTTATTCCACGCTGGATATGTCCAAATTTTGCTATTTGGTAAAGGGCTAAATCCTAAGCCAATAGGGTACATCGGCGTGACGTCACATTCCCTAGCAACGAGCGGCCGCCATTTTCGGAGGTGAAATTGATAACATAGCAACCATATATTTCAGTGCTGTTCGCAATTTTTTTTTCGTTGAGAAAAACTACATTTTTTACGAATCAAAGCTATTGACAGTTAGGATAACTGTTAGAAATATACTTTAGAATACGTATGACGAGTTGTCAATTCTTCTTTTAGACGATTTTCATTAAATGGGCCTGACACAAATAGACCTACCATTTAAATATAAAGTGGGTCCAGACCCCTCAGACATGAAATGAATATTCCAGACTCAATCTATGTAGCTTTTTCTCTTTGTCTATTTCATGTCCGAGCGTAAAAAAGTGTAATCTACATTATGTTGTTCATCAGATTAAAAGAAAGGTCGGAGAAATCCATGCTTCCCGAGGATTTCTCTCTCTCTCTCTCTCTCTCTCTCTCTGACCAAAGCAATTTCCTGAATGTTCAAAGGCTGATAAGCTATTAAACCTCTCAAGAATCGTCATAAAAAATTACTTTACCTGTAAAATATCTATGTATTTGGTGGTGATCATTTTAATAGTCTAATATTTGAGCGAAAAAAAAGAGTCGACTGATAAAACTTTTTAAACATTGCCCCGAGACAGACTTAATTAAATCTAACCCAGCACAAAAAAAAATCTAGGGTTTTTCCGACAATGAAAAAGAATTTTAAAAATATTTCAGTGAAAGGAAAATACTAATCAGCATCCTTTCTTTTTTCCACACTTTCAAAGACAAACATCGCTTTGGTATGTCTCGTTCGAAAATTCTCCCTAATTTTGATGAACATATTAGTTTGAAGAATGAACTTACCCTCTGTAACCTGCGAAAATGTCTAAATCCTAATCACAAATGATCATCTTAAGGGTGAATTAAGATCAGTGACAGACAAAAACAGTCAGTGTAATGTGACACGTGTGCGTTAATTTCTATTTCTACCAAGCAATTACGTTATGTACAGCTCTTTGGTCGTCCACCCTGCAGTGCGATACCGAAATCAAAGGAACACGGAGTTACACCCTTCACCCATTTTGTGAAAATTCATATGACACGTACAAAGTACGAGGAGTGATCAGAAAGAACGTGGACCAGTGCCGGTATCGGAATATTGTTATAAAAAGCAACTTGGAGTGTTCACTATTTTTGAAAGTAACCTCCTCTGAGTTCTATGCACTTATTCATTCTTGATTTCCATGAGCGAAGCACGTGTGGGAGCGCGTCACGTGACGTTACCATCAAGGACCCGGTCATAGCGAGGGTTAGCTCCTCTCTGCTCTCGTAGTGCATGCCACATAGAGAATCTTTCAAAACAGGAACAAGTCAGAGGAAACATGGAGTCAGGACTAAATTATACTGAGCGTTGGCAAGTGTTTCCATGTTTAGTTTTTGCAAAGTTTCCAGTACAAGTGTGGCTCTGTGAGCTAGGGCGTTATTTTGGTGTAAAATGACGTCACTCTGCAGGACTTCTGGCTAAATTTTTCGTACGGTGTATGTGAAATTTATTTGAATAATGTGGGCATAAAACTCAGTATTGACTGTAGTATGTATAGATACAACATGATTTAGAAGAAAAACAGGAAAACAGAAATACTTGATGTAGATAACTTTGCCAAGTGACTTAGAAAGGTTAGCTTTACCAGCGGAAGGCGATGTTGAATGTTTCAAAACACTACTTTGTTGTTTAGATTCAGTCTCGTTAAAGTGTGCCTATCTTTCATAGCAGGTTACAATACGATCAGTAAAGTTTGACCCCTCTACCCTAATGCATTCAGAAATTTCTTTAAAGATTTCGATCCTAACCCCGATTTTCTCGGGCGTCAGTTGCCGAGGTACCCACATTGTGCAATTACGCGACATTTCAAGATTCCCTGTCAAAATCTCCTGGGCACTTCTATATGAAAGGTCAAATGTATAAGCTATTTTCCTGACAGTACCTCGGCGATCTTGTTTTACATGCTGCACTACAGCCGTTATGATTTTGTCTGTGACTGATGTTGATGGACGGCCAGATTTAGGGTCATCTTTAACAGTATCGCACCCTTGTCTAAACCAGTCCGATCCATGTACAAATATCAGATTTCTTGAGTGCAGAGTCCCCTTTAACTGGTTCTATATCGCTTTTGATTTCCGATAAATACTTTTCGAGTTTGACGTAAAAATTTATGATTACTCTCGCTCAAATAAAACGTCGTCCGATATTTTAGACCACTAATGCAGTATATGACGTCATTAAAATGACGTCATACTTTACCTACTTGAATATGACGACATTTGAAAGCTTGAGTCAGTTACCAGATAATTGATGCTCATCTATGCAAAAATTTGTAATTCTATGTGTAGTAGTTTTCAAAATAACGAGGTAGTCCGCGATCTTTTTGATCACCCCACGTATTTCTTAAAAACTTTTGAAAACTTAAGCTGGAATATAAATATTTCGTGAAAGGGGACGGAAAATTAAATATTTAAACTGAAGCTATGTTTCTTATGTCATGAAATTGACTTTATTACATTTATTCGTCCTAAATAGGAACATGACTAAGTTATGCGCAACATAAAGTTCGGTTTTCTTTTAGATCGGGCTTTTCTTAATATTCAAAGTATGGTTGTCGTGCTGTAATTTCAGTGAATGAACTGTCCCTGTTTCTTTTAAGGCACTGGGAAGCTTCTTAACCCTTTACCAAACAATACTAAATTTTAACAATCCTGGGAACGAAGGTGCTTGAAAGGAGGAAATGCTTGGAACTTGCATTAGCTTCTTTTCCCACGATATTTTCTACTTTTTCGAAAACCATTTCAACAATTTGACCCACGTCTAAACTGTCGGCTTCAAATGCTTTGAATTTTGACAGGTCCTAACTTTTGCAATTTACTAAAATTCTTAGTCAAATAAGCCATCACTCTTATTGTTCAAATCCTTTTAGCAAAGTTTTAAAATACCGACTTTTAAAGACCCGTAGGAAAATAGCCTTTGAAAACATTGTGGGAAAAGGAGAAAATTCTAGTTACAAACATTGTCTCCTCTTACAATGTCTTCTACCCTTTTTGAACAAAATTCCATTTTTGAGTTACACTTATTTTTGTTGTCCTCAAATGCTTTTAACTTGGACAGCTCAAAATTTTGTCGTTCTGTAAAGAATACATTTATAAAAACTGCCATAGATGGTCTGATTGTTCAACAGGTGCCGTTCAACACATGTCAGACATTGCCAAATTGGTAAAGTACAGGGCTTGAAACCCGAGAATCTCTGGTTCGATTTATTTTAACTATTAACCTTTTACCACACAATTCCGAGTTTAAAAAGAAAAAAAAGAAAAAGAAATCTTTTGCAAACATTGTGGGAAGAGTAGAAAGTGCTGGTAACCAGAATTTTCTGCTTTTCCCACGTTGTTTTTTATTCAGTTTCATTACTTGAGCCTTATGAAATTGAAGTGTGCAAATGTTTTCAACTAGGAGAAGTCTTTTTTTTATTTTATTTATTTATCTTTTTATTTATTTATTTATTTTTTGTAAAGGATTAGAGTGGTGATAAAATTTTGTAATAAGAAAAAAAGAGATTTATTGTGTGCAAAGAGACACCGACAGACCATTTCTTGAAAGCTGGAATACCATAAACTTTGAGTTTCTTGAGCAAATTCTGACCGAAGAAGATATCAAGTCTTCTTAGTTGCATTTTTTCACATCCCTCTTAATCGATGACTGTCGTAACGACGAAGGTCAGTTCAAATTTTAAACCTTCCTTTCCTTATAAAAATGGTAGTTCAAGTTTCATTTTTAGGAGAGAAATATGTGCTAAAACTGTTTTCATTATAAAAATGGTAAAGGGTTAGCCGGGTGTTCCTTTGATCTCGGTATATCACTGCCGTTGTAGGTGACACACAGTCTTTGCTAAACACAGACTAACACGTGTCATAAAAATATGTCTGCCCTGTTCAATTCTAAGTTGATCATTTTGTTAATACAGTATATAGGATTTGGATTTATCAACTTTTTCACATAGGGTAAGTCCATTCTCATTTTTGAGTTCAAAAGATCCATAAACTTGTCTGTCCGAACACTTTTTTTGTTTTCAAATGCATTAAATGGAGCCTTGATTTCACTGCAGCTTGCAATTCATTAATTTTTTTAATTCTTGTCTTTTAAATCTAAGGCAGTTTGCTAGAAATTAATTGTTTCTTTCTCGGGTGTTCATAATGTAGTCTGCATACGAAAGTTTTTATTAAAACCAAAAGGAGGCAGGGCTTGTGTTATAACTATTTTCTGCAGGATACCGAAAAATTGATAAATTGACAGTTTGTGCATCTTCGAAAGTGATAATTGATACAACTACCGACACAGCCGATTTTAGGCATATTTATAGTTTTTACGGTGAATTCCATTTCTAAAATGTCACAAAATAACTATACGGGTATATACAAGATAGCGTTTGTTTTCACCTCGGCCCTTGTTGCTATCACGTGATCATCGAAAATGCCCGGATGTCCGACGTTATCTATCAGGCACTACTTCAGGTCTAAACTTAAGCCCTCACTTCACAATCCTGACTTTTAACGACCTTGAGAAATAAGCATGTTGAAGACATGGGAAAAGGAGGAAACGCTGATAACCAGCATTTTTTTTCTTTCTCTGCGATGTTTTCTACCCTTCCCAAAACAAAGTTCAATGTTTCAGTCATATTTGTCATCTGCAAATGCTTTCAATACGTGGATCCGTGGAAATCGGTATTTCACCAATCGCATTTATTTGGTTGCAAGAGAACTCGTACCCTGGAGAACTCGCACTCTGGAGAACTCGTACCTTACAAATATTTTGGGGGATAGATATTTTTTATTATAAATCATTCAGGTTTTGTAGACTTGATGATTTTCATTTTACCTCTTGTGAAATCAATAGGTTATACATTAATCAAGCTTTGATAACTTATAGTATTTGTGATAAAATATCACTTTTGTTACCGAATGTCTGGTAGATTTAAATGGAAGGAAGGTAAGGTAAATGGACAGGTAAATCTTAGAAAGATGAAATTATAAGGTAGATCTACATAATCTGGATACATTGATTGTTTCGAAGATATGATTTTTTAAATAGCTTTTTTTAGATATTGATGGTTCGTTAATGGAACTTGCCAATTTATTCCGGTCAAGGGTGTCGGGTACAATCAATTCACATATCAGGTGTGATAAACACCACTGTTCATACTTGCCATTTACCAGCACTTTTAACCCTTTAACAAACAATAGCATGTTTTAACG
The DNA here is from genome assembly GCA_946811185.2 of Hippopus hippopus. Lineage (NCBI taxonomy): Eukaryota > Metazoa > Mollusca > Bivalvia > Cardiida > Cardiidae > Hippopus > Hippopus hippopus. The sequence goes on along the minus strand of OX328100.1, from coordinate 15,111,948 downwards.
AGGAAAAAGTCTTCTAATTACATTGTTTGAAAAGGAAAAAACGAGTATAACTGTTTTTTATGTAACATTAAAAGAAGAACTTTAATCCCGAGTTGTTAAATACTATCCTGTGCGAGACAACTTTTGAAAATGTTGTTGGAAAGAAGAAGAAGGAAAAAAAAACACGCTTAAAAAACAGTATTTTCTCATTTTCCCACAATGGTATTAACCCTTTCGGAGAACTAAAGTCCATTTGTACCAAACATGAATTTTTCGTCTGCAGAATTTTGAAGTGTCTATTAAATTGTGAGTTCATATAGAACAATATCTCCATTTTTCACTCTGCTCTTTCTCTCTCATTTTCATTGTATAGACTTCCTCAATGTTTTCTGAGCCGTTTACAACACGATCTCGAGTGTCAACCACCCTGATGAAGCGTTGTGGGAAAAGGAGCAAAATCAGATTACCAACATAATCTCCTTTTTTACCATATGTGTTTTCACCTTTAAACACAAAATCTGTTTATTAATCTGTAGTGCTTGAGCAGATATTATGAATAAATGTATAAATGAAATTAACAGCAAAAAAGATATTGATAATTCATCATGAGAAAAATATCTCCACTTAATGGTCAGTCATAAAACTCGGTATTCTTTTTTTCAATAAGTACATTATAAAAAAAGATTCCCATTACTTTTCTCGAACAGATCATTGTTTCTAACATCCGACAAAATTTTCAATCGTCCATTTTGAAAGACCCTGTAGATGGGTAATATGAAATTTACCACGTTACAAGCAATTGGAATTTTTGTATTACTGAGAAATTTTTGAGAAATGAAGTTACTTTCATGACCCTCAGAGGTTCTTACTTTTCAAATCATTTTCCTACATGCTAACTCTTTTGGCGTCAAATCTATATAGTGGATCCCATCGACGGCTGAAATTTCGATTCACCAAAACTTAGAAAAGAACTTTTCTGAGGTTTGGCTAAGAAATTTGACTAAGTAAATCCGTGCTCAGACTACACATTCTTTGCATACTAATCTTGTTCTTTGCCACCCGTTTTCGACCATATAGTGCAAAAAGGGTTCAGGGTTCAATATTGAATAACATCAATTATGTTATTGTAATTTGATTAATCACATTTTTCTAGCTCTCTTTGTTTTGGAAATTTGCCTCGTGAAAATTTGACCAATTATGTGTTAATTTTACCCACTCCTTCCATTTAACAAATATCTAATCCAATCAAATATTAATTGTTAATCTGTTCCCACACAAACCAATATCAATCATCGATTCAAAACTTCAATGCAAATGAAGGTTACCCGAAGGATTTAATATAGCAAAAATTAACACTATTTACTTGATTGATCAGTAGAATACAATTTACTTACCCCTCATTTATGTTCCAATTTACGGTTTTTACTTCAAATACAACAAACACTACATTAGAAAACACACATTTTTTTTTTTTTTTTTAATTTATTTATGTCTTTTCAACACATAAACAAAAAGAAAGTTTTAAACAAATGTACATCACAATAAAGGCATACAAATTTTGTTTGAAACAAAAACGATGTTAGTCTTGTTACTTTTGAAAAATAAAACATGAAAACATGCTGGTTACTATCATTACATATATTTGTGGGGTACGACTTCTCTGGAGAACTCGTACCCTTGAGATTGGGGTACGAGTTCTCCAGGGTACGAGTTCTCCTGATACCATTTATTTTACCCGACGTGCACCATTGTTATCTGTTATTTTGGCTCCCAAACAAACGACTGTTAACGTTGGAGGGGTGCAATAGTATTTATTTATCTTGTGTTTTAAACGTTTGAATTTAAGAAAAAAGTTTAAAATATGTGCTTTGCGAACGTGTACCGCTGACGTGAGATCACGCAGAGGCTGTAGACAAGTTTGAATTATGACAATGACTGAAAATGGGACATATGTAAAGAGTTCTGATCAGGCGCTACATTACACAATGGATTAATTAATGCCATAGTTTTTTCCCCTCTGAAAGATTCTGAAAGAGACGCAAATGTTTTAAAATGCAAGACAAAGGTAAAAATAGATCTATATGAAATACTAATACAATGACAATGTGTTTACTTGAATATCTAACCTTGTTCAATAACCTAGGCACATCCAAAAAGTGGCACTTGTCATCAGTGTTTCAGTTTGACATTAATATTAACCCTTGGTGCATGAAGAATATGCTGAATGTGTAGATATACATGTAGATCAGATTGCAAATTACATGCAGTGAAGTCTTGGGTTTAAACTGTCTAGTATTTACAATAAGCACATTGACGTGTAGCTCTTACTGTCTTTCTCAATGAGAGTTGATTTCAATTATAAAAAAAAGTCTAACTTCTGTACTGGTGGAAAGTTCAGCTCAATAGGCAACTTGTAAATTTTTCTTTTGATTTAGCCGTTTTAACCATTTACCACAAAAGCCCGAGTTTTAACGACCCTGAGAAAGACAGCATTTGAAAGCCTTGCGAAAAAAGGAGAAAATGCCGGTAACATTCATTTTCTCCTTTTCTCAGTGTTTTGTGCTCTTTAAAAAAACAATTTTTAATTGTTGAGTCATTTATTTTGTTGTCTGCAATTGCTTTGAGTTTGGATTGTTCTAAAATTTTGTCATGTAGTGAAGAGTTAAAGTGGATTAGCACATTTGCATGTCAAAGGGTGTGTCGGTAAACTGTTAATCGATAGAAAGTGTGTTTAATTGCAAACCAATTTGCCGCTCTAATCAACTTGACCACCCGTTGTCTTCAGTATATAAAAAGATAAAACAAACTACCGTCAATGATATTAACAAGTTTGCTAATTGACGACACACTTGACGCATTATAAAATCATCGGACAACCCTTTTTCTCTTAACCTGATATTGAAATTTTTCATAAACTTACACCTCTTTGTAGAATTAGACAATCTATAAATTTTTCGAAATCCTTGTAATTCAGTGTTATTTAATTGGGTATGATGTTGAGACTTTTTAAGCCTTACGAAAACAATAAGTATCTTTAATTAATTTATTCTGTGACAAAACGGAGTTTTGTTATGTGTTTTAGTCTTTCTTATTGAAGTTAAAAACTTTGGTAAAACACGTAGATCTGTTACATTGTACATATCCTTGTGAAAATTAGTTCAAACGTCTTTATATAACTTACCGAGAATTTTATCGAGAAAATTGTCATGACAGCACGATTTCAGTACACTATCTGCTATATACTGTATATGTATTAACTGTGTTTACTGTTGTTGTTTGGGAGCCCTTGGCAACAGTAACCAAGAAAGTCGGTTTATCTTATCACCACGGATCCATGTATTTGGACTAGTCTAAAATTTTGTCATTTGGTAAAGAGATAAAATCTCAATATCTTGGCCTCTTTTCCTTACCGGAAATCTCCATGTTTTCAGCATTATGGATCATTCGGCATACCTCGGGTGATGGGAGCCATCATATCCCTCGGCTGTATCTGGTGGATTAATATGCATCAGATCGATACATATCCGGAAATACACCGGTTTACCGTTCTGAAAATTGTAAGGCTCCTCTTGAAAAAAGAAAACTTGAGTTTCAATTTTCTATCGAAATATTTCTATGTTTCAGTTGAGTTGGCAAACAGTTCGTACATTCATTATTTATCAATTTCGATTAAAGTTTTCACCGACAGATAAACAGATGTGAATAACTTCATCGAGGTTGTTTATGTCGTTGCTAAACGACTGAAAGTGGCGCGCCATGTATAAGATCACGTGATTCGCAGTTCAAATGGAAACGACCGTTATACGGACGAGGTTAGATGTAGGTACGGAATCGGCCGAGTTGTGACGAGTGCATCATGGATGGTGGTTCATGCCAATTATCTCCCGCTAGATAGCATTCTACAAGTACACATCCGTTGTCTGCGCATGTCATATTTTTCGAAGATTCGACCTGTCTGCTATGACACATCACCCATCCGCCGAATATTCGGGAAAAGTAGGGCTTACAGAGAAGCTATTAGCCTATTACCCAAGCATGTAGGGGCTGTTTTAATAAATGGCCGATCCCTGGTTACATGCTAGCCGATCACAGCTGAATGAATCGCACCAGGTAGCGTTTCATTGAGTAAACGTTTATTTTATTTTGACATTCAAAGTAACGGTTGTCGTTTTGAAAAATTAGTCCGCTTCTGTACCCAGCATGCCCATATTAGATAGATGTGTATTTATAGAATGCCATCTAGCGGGAGATAATGAATACACATCTATCTAATTTGGGCAGTCTGGGTACAGAACCGGACTACTTTTCAAAACGAAAACCGTTACTTTGAATTTCAAAATGAAATAAACGTCTACTCAATATAACGCTTCATGGTGCGATTCATTCAGCTATGATCAGCTAGCATGTAACCTATGCACCGGCCATTTATTAAAACAGCCCCTACAAGCTTGGGTAATAACTTCGACAAGAACAGTATAAGCCCTACTTTTCCCAAGTATTCGGGGATGGGTGATGCGTCATAGCAGACAGGTCGAGTCTTCAAAGAATATGACATGCGCAGACAACGGGTTCATGCCAACTTTCATCCTCGGTGACCCAGTTTCGATTCATTCTGTAATCGCCCCTAGGTTATTTCGCTGGCGTTTCCTCGTTCTCATGAATTATTCATGAAGCATTTTGATTGGTGATCTCAGTTTTTCTTTGAGAAGATTTAAACTATCAACACCACAATCGAGAAGCACTTAAAAGAGATTTTCGGTGTAACACCAAAAGATTGTCAGTTAAAATCGTACACAAAGATCGATAGTGTCGTCCCTGTATTGCAGAATGGCATATCTCACAGGAGACAAGTACGCCGACGGCCGCCATATTTATTGACAACCTCGGGTTTTTTCCAGTGTTATTTTAGTAACGGAAGAAATGAAATTTTCCTCTCGACAAGAGTATCATTATGTTATCGATCTTTCGATTGGCTATTAGGGTATTTCCCGACTATATGAATATTCATAAGAAACGACGATTTGCTAGTTCCCGAGGGTGATGCATGGAGAGTAACGTTATGCTTCAAACCTGGGTTCCGAGGATGGCCAACTTGTCATTGTTACCTGGGGTAATATTCACCAATCAATCTAAATTGCTGTTGAAATCTAATTCTCATTTTTTTCTTAATTGCAAACAAGTTCTTGCAACTTATACTAATCTCTCTCCATTCTGCTTTCTGGAAACTACCAGTATCCGTACCAAATGTGTGGGCCAATGAGTAGTCCAAGGTATCAAACAGTTGAGGCCCTATAGTTATGAGGCCGATCCTCTACCTTACAAAGTAAGTAAAGTAACATAATCTCTGATTGGCTAAACCAAACCGTTCAACCAATCAGAAACTGTTCTACTTCCTGAATTTAGAATTAGATTAAAAATTGCAATTAAGTCTAGTTACAAAACCCACACCTTAACCACTGACTCATTTGGGACCCCTTCTTTAAATGGCTTGCAACACGCGAAAAGGGGCATTCGGACATTTGCGTAAAGTGTCGTCTCGGATCAGTCCGCGCAGGCTAATCCGAGACGGCACTTTACGACTACATTAGATTTTGTGCTACAGTAGACTTGCGCAAAATAGAAAATTACATAAAAACGGAAAGTGCTGTTTCGGATTAGCCTGCGCGGACTGCGCAGGCTGATCCGAGACGACACTTTACGCAAATGTCCGAATGTCCCTTTTTGCGTGTTGCAGGCCAAATGGTGTCGTTTACAATATGAGCCACGCTCTGGCAAAAAGGGGGTTTAAAGCATCTCTGTGATGCATTATATCAAGCAAGTCATCATATAATTATGGAACCATAAAGTCCATTTTGCCCAACAATTGTCTGGACATGGAGCTAGAATGGTCCTTGGACATGCAGAAAATTTACAAGTAACAACAAGTTTTGACCTGGCTGACATGGAAGATACTTTTTGTAGATGCATTGAGCCACCGTCTCACAGAGCATCAGCAATTGTAACCTATTTTGCTGCTTCAGAATGTTGCAACATGTGCAGTAAGGACCGTAACTGAAATATTCAAATTGATAAATGAACAGGGGCTTTTCTCATTAGCATTAACCCTTTACCACATACTTGGAAGTTTTAGCGACTCTAAGGAAGATGGCTTTGAAAACATTGTAGGAAAAGCAGAAAATGCTGGTAACCAGCATTTTCTGCTTTTCCCAAAATGTTTTAAACACATTTTTCCAGCCTATCTCCTTTTTTTTATCACAAATTCCATGATGCCTTTACATAAAGTCTAATACTTCTGTGTAATTCCAGAAAATGACCTATGATAAGCGAGATAGACTCCACAAACAGCATGAAGATGCTAAGGAGCTCAAACTTGACATTGACAGGCGAAGAGAACAAGTGGAAATGTTCTTGAAGGAAGCATTTACAGAACCTGAAATGGAAGATTATAATTATTACATAAAAAAGAAGTCAAAATACATTATTCAGATGCAAGAACTGGAGGACAAAATTACTCTAGGAAATGAACAAATTGGTGCGTTACAAAAGAGTATTCCAGCTAAAAGCTAGTGGGGAGCAAACTCAACTTCTTGGACCATTATAGATTTTGGATTATGCTATCACTGTGAATGTGTAGGACAGATATTGAGTTAACCTTGTACCAAACTATCTTGAGTTTTAATGACCCTGAAGAAAACGCCTTTTGAAAACCTTGTGGGAAAAGGAGAAAATGCTGGTAACCAGCATTTTCTCTTTTTCTCACATTGTTTTCTACCCAATCAAAAACAAATTCCATCATTTGAGCCACACTTAAATTGTCCTCTGCACATGCTTTCAATTTCGGACAAGTCTCACTTTTGCTTGTGTAGTAAAGAGGTAAGTAAGGATTGATAAAAAAAAATAGAAAATGTCAGGAAGAACAAAGCTGAGCCATCAGTTACTAGTATTTTCCTGCAGTAATTTCTAAAATAGATCTGTAGATATGTCAGCATTTCCTTTTTGTCTGGTAATCTAATTAATCCTGAACCACACAAAAAGTGACTTTTGGAAAACAATGTTGGAAAAGGAGAAAATGCTGGTTGGAAAAGGAGAATATGCTGGTAACCAGCATTTTCTCTTTTTCCCACAATATTCGCCACCCTATCAAAGACCGAAGTCATCTACTGAACTACATTTAGTTTGTCGTCTACAAATACTTTCAGTTTGGTCAAGTCCAAAATTTTGTTGATTGGTAAAGAGTTGAATCAAACTGGATGGCAGATGTTATAAAGGTGTACCAAGGTCTTTCGTTTTTTACTACCAATTTTTGCTGTAGGTAGATAATTGCTAATATATTAGCATGGTGTTTCAGTATGTATAACAACCAATGAATTTTGACATTACAACGTCTTTTCAATACATATGAGACAATCTCTGTGAAAAGAGGATAATGTATCTTTTAGTTCACTTTACCAAGCAATCTGATGCTTAAGATATACCCATTTTACCTTAAAACAGGCTTAACCACCAGATAGAATGAGTTAGAATGCAGAACATTTACCAGTAGCAAAAAGTTTGACCAAGGTTAGCCTGCGCTGACTGCACAGGCTGGCATGAGTCACATACTTTTTTCAGATGAATTAAACCCAGTTTTCACAGAGCGTGGCACATATCTATGTTTGTTAAATAGATTTTTCGATAAGGGATTGGACAAGTAACATGTAAAATTCTAAGTATATTGCAGTTATAATGATTGCCTTTCGAGAGATGTCTCTAAATAAGCTTGATAAGTTGGAAACAATATAAGCCCATTACCCCTTTACCAAATAATCCTGTGTTTTAAATATCATAAAGAATAAAACTGTTTTAAACATAGTGAAAAAGAGAAAATTGCCTGTAGCTAGCATTTTGTCCTTTGACCACAACGTGTTTTACCCGTTCACAGGCAAATCCTGTAATTTGAGCCAGATATAACTCGTCTGAAAGTGCCTTCAATACAGAGTAGATTAGCAATTTTGTGGTCTGATAGAGAATTAACTGCTCTCTTTTTATGCTATCAAAACAAAAAATGGAGTCTTGCTGGTTATCACTTTTTTTCCTTTTCCCACAATATTTTTTCAAAAGCCTTCACTGTCAAATCTACTAAGACACAGGATTATGTGAAAAAGAGGTGAACAGATGGTGAAATAGCAATCATAAGTGGATTATCTAACTGTTTACCAGACAACAAAATTTTAGCCTTGTCCAAATTGGAAGCATTTGCAGATGACAATTTCAATGTGGCTCAAATGGTGGAACTTTTCTTTAATAGGGTAGAGAACATTGTTGGAAAAGGAGAAAATGCTGGTTACCAGCATTTTCTCCTTTTCCCACGATGTTTTCAAAAGGCTTCTTTCCCAGGGTCGTTTAAAGTCAGCATAGTGTGGTAAAGGGTAAATGGGATACAGGTCTCATTTTGTATTTTGTAGTCGTCAGCAATTCCTGATATCATTTTTGTTTCGGCCAATATGATGACTGCTCTTAGAATTAAGAGCAGGCATTGAATTTAGATTAGTTCAAGAAAATGGTCCCTTATTGGGAATGAAATTGTTGAAAACAGAACAGTCGGTTTTCTATACAATATTCTGTATTAAAGATTTTCAAAAATCAAACAATTTCCCCCATTTTTAAGGCTTGAGTCCACTGTATATATTCCTGTTAATACTGTACATAGATTGTAGGGTCTTGTTGTGCATGTATTTGTGAAAAAGGGTATATACAAAAAAATTTATAGTTTAAAAAAGAATTTTAACCAAAAAAAGGTATTAAATGTTGTTTTATAGTTTTGTGGGTGTGTGATAAAATATGATGAGTGCTATACGAGGATTGAAATAGATTTTATTCTAAGAATAGATTCTGGTAAAGATAATGTGACAAGAAATACAATTAGATGCAAAAATTTATTTATCAGTTCAGTAAAATCTTCAAAAAACGGTATGGACATTGAAGTTGACTGAACATTATCAGTGATTTGAAGAACCTCAGATTGAAATTGATACTTTTTTAAAACTATTTTTGTGTATTATTAATTGAGTAGGCAACGATCAAAAATCTATTTTTTTATGAAAGGGAAAACACTATAGGAAAAGAAACAATCCCTTCAAACAAGCTAATGCTTACTCTTCCATTCTTCTACAATGTTTTCAAAAGCTGTAGACGGTTAGGTTCTTAAAACGCATAGATCAGAGATAAAATTACTTGAGGTGATATAAACCATTATGTAAATTCCTACAGACACATAAAACAGAAAATTTCTATGTAATGAAAGGAAAAACACTGTGAGAAAAGAATCAATTGCTTTGAAGAAGTGGTTGCTACTTTTTCCATAATGTTTGAAATGCCTTCTACTGCAAGGTTGTCATATCTCATTATTTCAGACATAGATAATTGAGTCATATCTACCATTATGTAATATTTCTTAATTCTTTACCAAAGCTTTCGAAAACATTGTGGGAAAAGGAGAAAATGCTGGTAACCAGCATTTTCCCCTTTTCCCACAATTTTTCCTACCTTATCAAGGACAAGTTTCATCAGTTGGACCACCTTTGTCATCTGCAAATGCTTTCAAGTTGGACCGCTCTAAAATTTTTGTCATTTGGTAAAGTTAAACCTGTTCAACGTAGTTACAGTGGGGTCATTGCATGACCTATTTGTAAATTGTATCCAATACTAGAATACCTGTTTGTCAGGTCATTGGTGTTTCTTTTCTTGTTCTGTTAATATAAACCCATGTTTTTGATGATGCTAATAATAATTAAAAAGCAAACATTCCATCAACAAATATGTCTCTGTTCTTATTTTGACATCAACCGTTACCATGTCTTTCACAACTATACATGTAGTTGCCTTGGACACCGTCCGCTTAGCCGAGACATTCTTGACTAAACCAGCTATGACATTTCTAGTATTTTGCCTTATTTCTTGACTGAAAATATTCCTAGGGTTTATTTGGTGCCCTGAGGGTTAACTTAATATTATCTTGGACAACTTTACATGGGATGACTTGAAAAATTTCTTGTGTGAAACTAATAATCCTTTACTACGTAGTTTTTACGACCATTGCCAAGAGTGCTTTTGAAAACATAAAGAAAAAAGAAAATACTTGTAACAAAACATTTTCTGTTTCCACAATGTTTTCTATCCTTTCCATTATTATACACCCGAAAGGTCTTACTATATTATGATCCCGGTCGCCCGTCTGTCCATCCGTCTGTCCATCCGCTAGCAATTTCTTGTGTATGCAACTCCTACAGTTTCCATTAGAATAAGTTCAAACTTACCACAATGAATCTCTATGATGTGTAGTTGTGCATGTGACTCTTAAAATTTGGATCTCTGTAGGTGTTCTAGATTTTAACCCATTTCACTGACAAACCCCTTCGGGCATATATGCGCCGCTCTGTGAAGCTCTTGTAGATTTCAACATACTGATCACATTTGATTTGTTGTCTGAATTGCTTTCAGTTTGGATAAGTCTAGAATTTGTTGTGTGGTAAAGAGTTAATTCATTTGAAGTAAAGTTTATTATATAAACAACATTAAAACATACTGGCAAAAGGAGAAATCGCTCATCCTTTGCCAGTATTTTTTAACCCTTAACCAAGTAATCCGTTGTTGTAACAACCCTGAGAAAGAAGCCCTCTGAAAACATGGTGGAAAAGGGAGAAAACGCTAGTGACCAGCATTTTCTTCTCTTCCCACAATGTTTTCTACCCTGCCAAATACAGAAGTCACCATTTAATCTACATTTGATTCGATACAGAAATCACCATTTAAGCTACATTTGATTTGCAACAGACTAATCGTTGTCTGGTTATCAGCATTTCTCCTTTTCCCACAATGTTTTACATCCTTCCAAAAACAGAAATTATCTTTTGAACTACATTTGTCTTCTGCCAATGCCTTCAATTTGGTTGAGTTTTGTCATTTGGTAAAGTATAAAAAAAAAAAATAGATCTAGATAAAATCAAATACAGTTGTCTGCAGGAGGAAGTGTTAAAGATGCATTTGGCTTGTCACCTCTTGCCAACCAATCCCATGTTGCTACCATCTTAACAAGAAGGCTTTAGAAAACATTGTGGGAACAGGAGACATTTCTTGCCACAAGCAATTTCTCTTTTTCCCACAACTATAAGACAACATAGCTCCTTTATTCCACGCTGGATATGTCCAAATTTTGCTATTTGGTAAAGGGCTAAATCCTAAGCCAATAGGGTACATCGGCGTGACGTCACATTCCCTAGCAACGAGCGGCCGCCATTTTCGGAGGTGAAATTGATAACATAGCAACCATATATTTCAGTGCTGTTCGCAATTTTTTTTTCGTTGAGAAAAACTACATTTTTTACGAATCAAAGCTATTGACAGTTAGGATAACTGTTAGAAATATACTTTAGAATACGTATGACGAGTTGTCAATTCTTCTTTTAGACGATTTTCATTAAATGGGCCTGACACAAATAGACCTACCATTTAAATATAAAGTGGGTCCAGACCCCTCAGACATGAAATGAATATTCCAGACTCAATCTATGTAGCTTTTTCTCTTTGTCTATTTCATGTCCGAGCGTAAAAAAGTGTAATCTACATTATGTTGTTCATCAGATTAAAAGAAAGGTCGGAGAAATCCATGCTTCCCGAGGATTTCTCTCTCTCTCTCTCTCTCTCTCTCTGACCAAAGCAATTTCCTGAATGTTCAAAGGCTGATAAGCTATTAAACCTCTCAAGAATCGTCATAAAAAATTACTTCACCTGTAAAATATCTATGTATTTGGTGGTGATCATTTTAATAGTCTAATATTTGAGCGAAAAAAAGAGTCGACTGATAAAACTTTTTAAACATTGCCCCGAGACAGACTTAATTAAATCTAACCCAGCACAAAAAAAAAATCTAGGGTTTTTCCGACAATGAAAAAGAATTTTAAAAATATTTCAGTGAAAGGAAAATACTAATCAGCATCCTTTCTTTTTTCCACACTTTCAAAAACAAACATCGCTTTGGTATGTCTCGTTCGAAAATTCTCCCTAATTTTGATGAACATATTAGTTTGAAGAATGAACTTACCCTCTGTAACCTGCGAAAATGTCTAAATCCTAATCACAAATGATCATCTTAAGGGTGAATTAAGATCAGTGACAGACAAAAACAGTCAGTGTAATGTGACACGTGTGCGTTAATTTCTATTTCTACCAAGCAATTACGTTATGTACAGCTCTTTGGTCGTCCACCCTGCAGTGCGATACCGAAATCAAAGGAACACGGAGTTACACCCTTCACCCATTTTGTGAAAATTCATATGACACGTACAAAGTACGAGGAGTGATCAGAAAGAACGTGGACCAGTGCCGGTATCGGAATATTGTTATAAAAAGCAACTTGGAGTGTTCACTATTTTTGAAAGTAACCTCCTCTGAGTTCTATGCACTTATTCATTCTTGATTTCCATGAGCGAAGCACGTGTGGGAGCGCGTCACGTGACGTTACCATCAAGGACCCGGTCATAGCGAGGGTTAGCTCCTCTCTGCTCTCGTAGTGCATGCCACATAGAGAATCTTTCAAAACAGGAACAAGTCAGAGGAAACATGGAGTCAGGACTAAATTATACTGAGCGTTGGCAAGTGTTTCCATGTTTAGTTTTTTGCAAAGTTTCCAGTACAAGTGTGGCTCTGTGAGCTAGGGCGTTATTTTGGTGTAAAATGACGTCACTCTGCAGGACTTCTGGCTAAATTTTTCGTACGGTGTATGTGAAATTTATTTGAATAATGTGGGCATAAAACTCAGTATTGACTGTAGTATGTATAGATACAACATGATTTAGAAGAAAAACAGGAAAACAGAAATACTTGATGTAGATAACTTTGCCAAGTGACTTAGAAAGGTTAGCTTTACCAGCGGAAGGCGATGTTGAATGTTTCAAAACACTACTTTGTTGTTTAGATTCAGTCTCGTTAAAGTGTGCCTATCTTTCATAGCAGGTTACAATACGATCAGTAAAGTTTGACCCCTCTACCCTAATGCATTCAGAAATTTCTTTAAAGATTTCGATCCTAACCCCGATTTTCTCGGGCGTCAGTTGCCGAGGTACCCACATTGTGCAATTACGCGACATTTCAAGATTCCCTGTCAAAATCTCCTGGGCACTTCTATATGAAAGGTCAAATGTATAAGCTATTTTCCTGACAGTACCTCGGCGATCTTGTTTTACATGCTGCACTACAGCCGTTATGATTTTGTCTGTGACTGATGTTGATGGACGGCCAGATTTAGGGTCATCTTTAACAGTATCGCACCCTTGTCTAAACCAGTCCGATCCATGTACAAATATCAGATTTCTTGAGTGCAGAGTCCCCTTTAACTGGTTCTATATCGCTTTTGATTTCCGATAAATACTTTTCGAGTTTGACGTAAAAATTTATGATTACTCTCGCTCAAATAAAACGTCGTCCGATATTTTAGACCACTAATGCAGTATATGACGTCATTAAAATGACGTCATACTTTACCTACTTGAATATGACGACATTTGAAAGCTTGAGTCAGTTACCAGATAATTGATGCTCATCTATGCAAAAATTTGTAATTCTATGTGTAGTAGTTTTCAAAATAACGAGGTAGTCCGCGATCTTTTTGATCACCCCACGTATTTCTTAAAAACTTTTGAAAACTTAAGCTGGAATATAAATATTTCGTGAAAGGGGACGGAAAATTAAATATTTAAACTGAAGCTATGTTTCTTATGTCATGAAATTGACTTTATTACATTTATTCGTCCTAAATAGGAACATGACTAAGTTATGCGCAACATAAAGTTCGGTTTTCTTTTAGATCGGGCTTTTCTTAATATTCAAAGTATGGTTGTCGTGCTGTAATTTCAGTGAATGAACTGTCCCTGTTTCTTTTAAGGCACTGGGAAGCTTCTTAACCCTTTACCAAACAATACTAAATTTTAACAATCCTGGGAACGAAGGTGCTTGAAAGGAGGAAATGCTTGGAACTTGCATTTGCTTCTTTTCCCACGATATTTTCTACTTTTTCGAAAACCATTTCAACAATTTGACCCACGTCTAAACTGTCGGCTTCAAATGCTTTGAATTTTGACAGGTCCTAAATTTTGCAGTTTACTAAAATTCTTAGTCAAATAAGCCATCACTCTTATTGTTCAAATCCTTTTAGCAAAGTTTTAAAATACCGACTTTTAAAGACCCGTAGGAAAATAGCCTTTGAAAACATTGTGGGAAAAGGAGAAAATTCTAGTTACAAACATTGTCTCCTCTTACAATGTCTTCTACCCTTTTTGAACAAAATTCCATTTTTGAGTTACACTTATTTTTGTTGTCCTCAAATGCTTTTAACTTGGACAGCTCAAAATTTTGTCGTTCTGTAAAGAATACATTTATAAAAACTGCCATAGATGGTCTGATTGTTCAACAGGTGCCGTTCAACACATGTCAGACATTGCCAAATTGGTAAAGTACAGGGCTTGAAACCCGAGAATCTCTGGTTCGATTTATTTTAACTATTAACCTTTTACCACACAATTCCGAGTTTAAAAAGAAAAAAAAGAAAAAGAAATCTTTTGCAAACATTGTGGGAAGAGTAGAAGGTGCTGGTAACCAGAATTTTCTGCTTTTCCCACGTTGTTTTTTATTCAGTTTCATTACTTGAGCCTTATGAAATTGAAGTGTGCAAATGTTTTCAACTAGGAGAAGTCTTTTTTTTTATTTTTATTTTATTTATTTATCTTTTTATTTATTTATTTATTTATTTATTTATTTATTTATTTATTTTTTTTTTGTAAAGGATTAGAGTGGTGATAAAATTTTGTAATAAGAAAAAAAGAGATTTATTGTGTGCAAAGAGACACCGACAGACCATTTCTTGAAAGCTGGAATACCATAAACTTTGAGTTTCTTGAGCAAATTCTGACCGAAGAAGATATCAAGTCTTCTTAGTTGCATTTTTTCACATCCCTCTTAATCGATGACTGTCGTAACGACGAAGGTCAGTTCAAATTTTAAACCTTCCTTTCCTTATAAAAATGGTAGTTCAAGTTTCATTTTTAGGAGAGAAATATGTGCTAAAACTGTTTTCATTATAAAAATGGTAAAGGGTTAGCCGGGTGTTCCTTTGATCTCGGTATATCACTGCCGTTGTAGGTGACACACAGTCTTTGCTAAACACAGACTAACACGTGTCATAAAAATATGTCTGCCCTGTTCAATTCTAAGTTGATCATTTTGTTAATACAGTATATAGGATTTGGATTTATCAACTTTTTCACATAGGGTAAGTCCATTCTCATTTTTGAGTTCAAAAGATCCATAAACTTGTCTGTCCGAACACTTTTTTTGTTTTCAAATGCATTAAATGGAGCCTTGATTTCACTGCAGCTTGCAATTCATTAATTTTTTTAATTCTTGTCTTTTAAATCTAAGGCAGTTTGCTAGAAATTAATTGTTTCTTTCTCGGGTGTTCATAATGTAGTCTGCATACGAAAGTTTTTATTAAAACCAAAAGGAGGCAGGGCTTGTGTTATAACTATTTTCTGTAGGATACCGAAAAATTGATAAATTGACAGTTTGTGCATCTTCGAAAGTGATAATTGATACAACTACCGACACAGCCGATTTTAGGCATATTCATAGTTTTTACGGTGAATTCCATTTCTAAAATGTCACAAAATAACTATACGGGTATATACAAGATAGCGTTTGTTTTCACCTCGGCCCTTGTTGCTATCACGTGATCATCGAAAACGCCCGGATGTCCGACGTTATCTATCAGGCACTACTTCAGGTCTAAACTTAAGCCCTCACTTCACAATCCTGACTTTTAACGACCTTGAGAAATAAGCATGTTGAAGACATGGGAAAAGGAGGAAACGCTGATAACCAGCATTTTTTTTTCTTTCTCTGCGATGTTTTCTACCCTTCCCAAAACAAAGTTCAATGTTTCAGTCATATTTGTCATCTGCAAATGCTTTCAATACGTGGATCCGTGGAAATCGGTATTTCACCAATCGCATTTATTTGGTTGCAAGAGAACTCGTACCCTGGAGAACTCGCACTCTGGAGAACTCGTACCTTACAAATATTTTGGGGGATAGATATTTTTTATTATAAATCATTCAGGTTTTGTAGACTTGATGATTTTCATTTTACCTCTTGTGAAATCAATAGGTTATACATTAATCAAGCTTTGATAACTTATAGTATTTGTGATAAAATATCACTTTTGTTACCGAATGTCTGGTAGATTTAAATGGAAGGAAGGTAAGGTAAATGGACAGGTAAATCTTAGAAAGATGAAATTATAAGGTAGATCTACATAATCTGGACTACATTGATTGTTTCGAAGATATGATTTTTTAAATAGCTTTTTTTAGATATTGATGGTTCGTTAATGGAACTTGCCAATTTATTCCGGTCAAGGGTGTCGGGTACAATCAATTCACATATCAGGTGTGATAAACACCACTGTTCATACTTGCCATTTACCAGCACTTTTAACCCTTTAACAAACAATAGCATGTTTTAACGAGGAAAAAGTCTTCTAATTACATTGTTTGAAAAGGAAAAAACGAGTATAACTGTTTTTTATGTAACATTAAAAGAAGAACTTTAATCCCGAGTTGTTAAATACTATCCTGTGCGAGACAACTTTTGAAAATGTTGTTGGAAGGAAGAAGAAGAAGGAAAAAAAAAACACGCTTAAAAAACAGTATTTTCTCATTTTCCCACAATGGTATTAACCCTTTCGGAGAACTAAAGTCCTTTTGTACCAAACATGAATTTTTCGTCTGCAGAATTTTGAAGTGTCTATTAAATTGTGAGTTCATATAGAACAATATCTCCATTTTTCACTCTGCTCTTTCTCTCTCATTTTCATTGTACAGACTTCCTCAATGTTTTCTGAGCCGTTTACAACACGATCTCGAGTTTCAACCACCCTGATGAAGCGTTGTGGGAAAAGGAGCAAAATCAGATTACCAACATAATCTCCTTTTTTACCATATGTGTTTTCACCTTTAAACACAAAATCTGTTTATTAATCTGTAGTGCTTGAGCAGATATTATGAATAAATGTATAAATGAAATTAACAGCAAAAAAGATATTGATAATTCATCATGAGAAAAATATCTCCACTTAATGGTCAGTCATAAAACTCGGTATTCTTTTTTTCAATAAGTACATTATAAAAAAAGATTCCCATTACTTTTCTCGAACAGATCATTGTTTCTAACATCCGACAAAATTTTCAATCGTCCATTTTGAAAGACCCTGTAGATGGGTAATATGAAATTTACCACGTTACAAGCAATTGGCATTTTTGTATTACTGAGAAATTTTTGAGAAATGAAGTTACTTTCATGACCCTCAGAGGTTCTTACTTTTCAAATCATTTTCCTACATGCTAACTCTTTTGGCGTCAAATCTATATAGTGGATCCCATCGACGGCTGAAATTTCGATTCACCAAAACTTAGAAAAGAACTTTTCTGAGGTTTGGCTAAGAAATTTGACTAAGTAAATCCGTGCTCAGACTACACATTCTTTGCATACTAATCTTGTTCTTTGCCACCCGTTTTCGACCATATAGTGCAAAAAGGGTTCAGGGTTCAATATTGAATAACATCAATTATGTTATTGTAATTTGATTAATCACATTTTTCTAGCTCTCTTTGTTTTGGAAATTTGCCTCGTGAAAATTTGACCAATTATGTGTTAATTTTACCCACTCCTTCCATTTAACAAATATCTAATCCAATCAAATATTAATTGTTAATCTGTTCCCACACAAACCAATATCAATCATCGATTCAAAACTTCAATGCAAATGAAGGTTACCCGAAGGATTTAATATAGCAAAAATTAACACTATTTACTTGATTGATCAGTAGAATACAATTTACTTACCCCTCATTTATGTTCCAATTTACGGTTTTTACTTCAAATACAACAAACACTACATTAGAAAACACACATTTTTTTTTTTTTTTAATTTATTTATGTCTTTTCAACACATAAACAAAAAGAAAGTTTTAAACAAATGTACATCACAATAAAGGCATACAAATTTTGTTTGAAACAAAAACGATGTTAGTCTTGTTACTTTTGAAAAATAAAACATGAAAACATGCTGGTTACTATCATTACATATATTTGTGGGGTACGACTTCTCTGGAGAACTCGTACCCTTGAGATTGGGGTACGAGTTCTCCAGGGTACGAGTTCTCCTGATACCATTTATTTTACCCGACGTGCACCATTGTTATCTGTTATTTTGGCTCCCAAACAAACGACTGTTAACGTTGGAGGGGTGCAATAGTATTTATTTATCTTGTGTTTTAAACGTTTGAATTTAAGAAAAAAGTTTAAAATATGTGCTTTGCGAACGTGTACCGCTGACGTGAGATCACGCAGAGGCTGTAGACAAGTTTGAATTATGACAATGACTGAAAATGGGACATATGTAAAGAGTTCTGATCAGGCGCTACATTACACAATGGATTAATTAATGCCATAGTTTTTTCCCCTCTGAAAGATTCTGAAAGAGACGCAAATGTTTTAAAATGCAAGACAAAGGTAAAAATAGATCTATATGAAATACTAATACAATGACAATGTGTTTACTTGAATATCTAACCTTGTTCAATAACCTAGGCACATCCAAAAAGTGGCACTTGTCATCAGTGTTTCAGTTTGACATTAATATTAACCCTTGGTGCATGAAGAATATGCTGAATGTGTAGATATACATGTAGATCAGATTGCAAATTACATGCAGTGAAGTCTTGGGTTTAAACTGTCTAGTATTTACAATAAGCACATTGACGTGTAGCTCTTACTGTCTTTCTCAATGAGAGTTGATTTCAATTATAAAAAAAAGTCTAACTTCTGTACTGGTGGAAAGTTCAGCTCAATAGGCAACTTGTAAATTTTTCTTTTGATTTAGCCGTTTTAACCATTTACCACAAAAGCCCGAGTTTTAACGACCCTGAGAAAGACAGCATTTGAAAGCCTTGCGAAAAAAGGAGAAAATGCCGGTAACATTCATTTTCTCCTTTTCTCAGTGTTTTGTGCTCTTTAAAAAAACAATTTTTAATTGTTGAGTCATTTATTTTGTTGTCTGCAATTGCTTTGAGTTTGGATTGTTCTAAAATTTTGTCATGTAGTGAAGAGTTAAAGTGGATTAGCACATTTGCATGTCAAAGGGTGTGTCGGTAAACTGTTAATCGATAGAAAGTGTGTTTAATTGCAAACCAATTTGCCGCTCTAATCAACTTGACCACCCGTTGTCTTCAGTATATAAAAAGATAAAACAAACTACCGTCAATGATATTAACAAGTTTGCTAATTGACGACACACTTGACGCATTATAAAATCATCGGACAACCCTTTTTCTCTTAACCTGATATTGAAATTTTTCATAAACTTACACCTCTTTGTAGAATTAGACAATCTATAAATTTTTCGAAATCCTTGTAATTCAGTGTTATTTAATTGGGTATGATGTTGAGACTTTTTAAGCCTTACGAAAACAATAAGTATCTTTAATTAATTTATTCTGTGACAAAACGGAGTTTTGTTATGTGTTTTAGTCTTTCTTATTGAAGTTAAAAACTTTGGTAAAACACGTAGATCTGTTACATTGTACATATCCTTGTGAAAATTAGTTCAAACGTCTTTATATAACTTACCGAGAATTTTATCGAGAAAATTGTCATGACAGCACGATTTCAGTACACTATCTGCTATATACTGTATATGTATTAACTGTGTTTACTGTTGTTGTTTGGGAGCCCTTGGCAACAGTAACCAAGAAAGTCGGTTTATCTTATCACCACGGATCCATGTATTTGGACTAGTCTAAAATTTTGTCATTTGGTAAAGAGATAAAATCTCAATATCTTGGCCTCTTTTCCTTACCGGAAATCTCCATGTTTTCAGCATTATGGATCATTCGGCATACCTCGGGTGATGGGAGCCATCATATCCCTCGGCTGTATCTGGTGGATTAATATGCATCAGATCGATACATATCCGGAAATACACCGGTTTACCGTTCTGAAAATTGTAAGGCTCCTCTTGAAAAAAGAAAACTTGAGTTTCAATTTTCTATCGAAATATTTCTATGTTTCAGTTGAGTTGGCAAACAGTTCGTACATTCATTATTTATCAATTTCGATTAAAGTTTTCACCGACAGATAAACAGATGTGAATAACTTCATCGAGGTTGTTTATGTCGTTGCTAAACGACTGAAAGTGGCGCGCCATGTATAAGATCACGTGATTCGCAGTTCAAATGGAAACGACCGTTATACGGACGAGGTTAGATGTAGGTACGGAATCGGCCGAGTTGTGACGAGTGCATCATGGATGGTGGTTCATGCCAATTATCTCCCGCTAGATGGCATTCTACAAATACACATCCGTTGTCTGCGCATGTCATATTTTTCGAAGATTCGACCTGTCTGCTATGACACATCACCCATCCGCCGAATATTCGGGAAAAGTAGGGCTTACAGAGAAGCTATTAGCCTATTACCCAAGCATGTAGGGGCTGTTTTAATAAATGGCCGATCCCTGGTTACATGCTAGCCGATCACAGCTGAATGAATCGCACCAGGTAGCGTTTCATTGAGTAAACGTTTATTTTATTTTGACATTCAAAGTAACGGTTGTCGTTTTGAAAAATTAGTCCGCTTCTGTACCCAGCATGCCCATATTAGATAGATGTGTATTTATAGAATGCCATCTAGCGGGAGATAATGAATACACATCTATCTAATTTGGGCAGTCTGGGTACAGAACCGGACTACTTTTCAAAACGAAAACCGTTACTTTGAATTTCAAAATGAAATAAACGTCTACTCAATATAACGCTTCATGGTGCGATTCATTCAGCTATGATCAGCTAGCATGTAACCTATGCACCGGCCATTTATTAAAACAGCCCCTACAAGCTTGGGTAATAACTTCGACAAGAACAGTATAAGCCCTACTTTTCCCAAGTATTCGGGGATGGGTGATGCGTCATAGCAGACAGGTCGAGTCTTCAAAGAATATGACATGCGCAGACAACGGGTTCATGCCAACTTTCATCCTCGGTGACCCAGTTTCGATTCATTCTGTAATCGCCCCTAGGTTATTTCGCTGGCGTTTCCTCGTTCTCATGAATTATTCATGAAGCATTTTGATTGGTGATCTCAGTTTTTCTTTGAGAAGATTTAAACTATCAACACCACAATCGAGAAGCACTTAAAAGAGATTTTCGGTGTAACACCAAAAGATTGTCAGTTAAAATCGTACACAAAGATCGATAGTGTCGTCCCTGTATTGCAGAATGGCATATCTCACAGGAGACAAGTACGCCGACGGCCGCCATATTTATTGACAACCTCGGGTTTTTTCCAGTGTTATTTTAGTAACGGAAGAAATGAAATTTTCCTCTCGACAAGAGTATCATTATGTTATCGATCTTTCGATTGGCTATTAGGGTATTTCCCGACTATATGAATATTCATAAGAAACGACGATTTGCTAGTTCCCGAGGGTGATGCATGGAGAGTAACGTTATGCTTCAAACCTGGGTTCCGAGGATGGCCAACTTGTCATTGTTACCTGGGGTAATATTCACCAATCAATCTAAATTGCTGTTGAAATCTAATTCTCATTTTTTTCTTAATTGCAAACAAGTTCTTGCAACTTATACTAATCTCTCTCCATTCTGCTTTCTGGAAACTACCAGTATCCGTACCAAATGTGTGGGCCAATGAGTAGTCCAAGGTATCAAACAGTTGAGGCCCTATAGTTATGAGGCCGATCCTCTACCTTACAAAGTAAGTAAAGTAACATAATCTCTGATTGGCTAAACCAAACCGTTCAACCAATCAGAAACTGTTCTACTTCCTGAATTTAGAATTAGATTAAAAATTGCAATTAAGTCTAGTTACAAAACCCACACCTTAACCACTGACTCATTTGGGACCCCTTCTTTAAATGGCTTGCAACACGCGAAAAGGGGCATTCGGACATTTGCGTAAAGTGTCGTCTCGGATCAGTCCGCGCAGGCTAATCCGAGACGGCACTTTACGACTACATTAGATTTTGTGCTACAGTAGACTTGCGCAAAATAGAAAATTACATAAAAACGGAAAGTGCTGTTTCGGATTAGCCTGCGCGGACTGCGCAGGCTGATCCGAGACGACACTTTACGCAAATGTCCGAATGTCCCTTTTTGCGTGTTGCAGGCCAAATGGTGTCGTTTACAATATGAGCCACGCTCTGGCAAAAAGGGGGTTTAAAGCATCTCTGTGATGCATTATATCAAGCAAGTCATCATATAATTATGGAACCATAAAGTCCATTTTGCCCAACAATTGTCTGGACATGGAGCTAGAATGGTCCTTGGACATGCAGAAAATTTACAAGTAACAACAAGTTTTGACCTGGCTGACATGGAAGATACTTTTTGTAGATGCATTGAGCCACCGTCTCACAGAGCATCAGCAATTGTAACCTATTTTGCTGCTTCAGAATGTTGCAACATGTGCAGTAAGGACCGTAACTGAAATATTCAAATTGATAAATGAACAGCGGCTTTTCTCATTAGCATTAACCCTTTACCACATACTTGGAAGTTTTAGCGACTCTAAGGAAGATGGCTTTGAAAACATTGTAGGAAAAGCAGAAAATGCTGGTAACCAGCATTTTCTGCTTTTCCCAAAATGTTTTAAACACATTTTTCCAGCCTATCTCCTTTTTTTTATCACAAATTCCATGATGCCTTTACATAAAGTCTAATACTTCTGTGTAATTCCAGAAAATGACCTATGATAAGCGAGATAGACTCCACAAACAGCATGAAGATGCTAAGGAGCTCAAACTTGACATTGACAGGCGAAGAGAACAAGTGGAAATGTTCTTGAAGGAAGCATTTACAGAACCTGAAATGGAAGATTATAATTATTACATAAAAATGAAGTCAAAATACATTATTCAGATGCAAGAACTGGAGGACAAAATTACTCTAGGAAATGAACAAATTGGTGCGTTACAAAAGAGTATTCCAGCTAAAAGCTAGTGGGGAGCAAACTCAACTTCTTGGACCATTATAGATTTTGGATTATGCTATCATTGTGAATGTGTAGGACAGATATTGAGTTAACCTTGTACCAAACTATCTTGAGTTTTAATGACCCTGAAGAAAACGCCTTTTGAAAACCTTGTGGGAAAAGGAGAAAATGCTGGTAACCAGCATTTTCTCTTTTTCTCACATTGTTTTCTACCCAATCAAAAACAAATTCCATCATTTGAGCCACACTTAAATTGTCCTCTGCACATGCTTTCAATTTCGGACAAGTCTCACTTTTGCTTGTGTAGTAAAGAGGTAAGTAAGGATTGATAAAAAAAAATAGAAAATGTCAGGAAGAACAAAGCTGAGCCATCAGTTACTAGTATTTTCCTGCAGTAATTTCTAAAATAGATCTGTAGATATGTCAGCATTTCCTTTTTGTCTGGTAATCTAATTAATCCTGAACCACACAAAAAGTGACTTTTGGAAAACAATGTTGGAAAAGGAGAAAATGCTGGTTGGAAAAGGAGAATATGCTGGTAACCAGCATTTTCTCTTTTTCCCACAATATTCGCCACCCTATCAAAGACCGAAGTCATCTACTGAACTACATTTAGTTTGTCGTCTACAAATACTTTCAGTTTGGTCAAGTCCAAAATTTTGTTGATTGGTAAAGAGTTGAATCAAACTGGATGGCAGATGTTATAAAGGTGTACCAAGGTCTTTCGTTTTTTACTACCAATTTTTGCTGTAGGTAGATAATTGCTAATATATTAGCATGGTGTTTCAGTATGTATAACAACCAATGAATTTTGACATTACAACGTCTTTTCAATACATATGAGACAATCTCTGTGAAAAGAGGATAATGTATCTTTTAGTTCACTTTACCAAGCAATCTGATGCTTAAGATATACCCATTTTACCTTAAAACAGGCTTAACCACCAGATAGAATGAGTTAGAATGCAGAACATTTACCAGTAGCAAAAAGTTTGACCAAGGTTAGCCTGCGCTGACTGCACAGGCTGGCATGAGTCACATACTTTTTTCAGATGAATTAAACCCAGTTTTCACAGAGCGTGGCACATATCTATGTTTGTTAAATAGATTTTTCGATAAGGGATTGGACAAGTAACATGTAAAATTCTAAGTATATTGCAGTTATAATGATTGCCTTTCGAGAGATGTCTCTAAATAAGCTTGATAAGTTGGAAACAATATAAGCCCATTACCCCTTTACCAAATAATCCTGTGTTTTAAATATCATAAAGAATAAAACTGTTTTAAACATAGTGAAAAAGAGAAAATTGCCTGTAGCTAGCATTTTGTCCTTTGACCACAACGTGTTTTACCCGTTCACAGGCAAATCCTGTAATTTGAGCCAGATATAACTCGTCTGAAAGTGCCTTCAATACAGAGTCGATTAACAATTTTGTGGTCTGATAGAGAATTAACTGCTCTCTTTTTATGCTATCAAAACAAAAAATGGAGTCTTGCTGGTTATCACTTTTTTTCCTTTTCCCACAATATTTTTTCAAAAGCCTTCACTGTCAAATCTACTAAGACACAGGATTATGTGAAAAAGAGGTGAACAGATGGTGAAATAGCAATCATAAGTGGATTATCTAACTGTTTACCAGACAACAAAATTTTAGCCTTGTCCAAATTGGAAGCATTTGCAGATGACAATTTCAATGTGGCTCAAATGGTGGAACTTTTCTTTAATAGGGTAGAGAACATTGTTGGAAAAGGAGAAAATGCTGGTTACCAGCATTTTCTCCTTTTCCCACGATGTTTTCAAAAGGCTTCTTTCCCAGGGTCGTTTAAAGTCAGCATAGTGTGGTAAAGGGTAAATGGGATACAGGTCTCATTTTGTATTTTGTAGTCGTCAGCAATTCCTGATATCATTTTTGTTTCGGCCAATATGATGACTGCTCTTAAAATTAAGAGCAGGCATTGAATTTAGATTAGTTCAAGAAAATGGTCCCTTATTGGGAATGAAATTGTTGAAAACAGAACAGTCGGTTTTCTATACAATATTCTGTATTAAAGATTTTCAAAAATCAAACAATTTCCCCCATTTTTAAGGCTTGAGTCCACTGTATATATTCCTGTTAATACTGTACATAGATTGTAGGGTCTTGTTGTGCATGTATTTGTGAAAAAGGGTATATACAAAAAAATTTATAGTTTAAAAAAGAATTTTAACCAAAAAAAGGTATTAAATGTTGTTTTATAGTTTTGTGGGTGTGTGATAAAATATGATGAGTGCTATACGAGGATTGAAATAGATTTTATTCTAAGAATAGATTCTGGTAAAGATAATGTGACAAGAAATACAATTAGATGCAAAAATTTATTTATCAGTTCAGTAAAATCTTCAAAAAACGGTATGGACATTGAAGTTGACTGAACATTATCAGTGATTTGAAGAACCTCAGATTGAAATTGATACTTTTTTAAAACTATTTTTGTGTATTATTAATTGAGTAGGCAACGATCAAAAATCTATTTTTTTATGAAAGGGAAAACACTATAGGAAAAGAAACAATCCCTTCAAACAAGCTAATGCTTACTCTTCCATTCTTCTACAATGTTTTCAAAAGCTGTAGACGGTTAGGTTCTTAAAACGCATAGATCAGAGATAAAATTACTTGAGGTGATATAAACCATTATGTAAATTCCTACAGACACATAAAAAAGAAAATTTCTATGTAATGAAAGGAAAAACACTGTGAGAAAAGAATCAATTGCTTTGAAGAAGTGGTTGCTACTTTTTCCATAATGTTTGAAATGCCTTCTACTGCAAGGTTGTCATATCTCATTATTTCAGACATAGATAATTGAGTCATATCTACCATTATGTAATATTTCTTAATTCTTTACCAAAGCTTTCGAAAACATTGTGGGAAAAGGAGAAAATGCTGGTAACCAGCATTTTCCCCTTTTCCCACAATTTTTCCTACCTTATCAAGGACAAGTTTCATCAGTTGGACCACCTTTGTCATCTGCAAATGCTTTCAAGTTGGACCGCTCTAAAATTTTTGTCATTTGGTAAAGTTAAACCTGTTCAACGTAGTTACAGTGGGGTCATTGCATGACCTATTTGTAAATTGTATCCAATACTAGAATACCTGTTTGTCAGGTCATTGGTGTTTCTTTTCTTGTTCTGTTAATATAAACCCATGTTTTTGATGATGCTAATAATAATTAAAAAGCAAACATTCCATCAACAAATATGTCTCTGTTCTTATTTTGACATCAACCGTTACCATGTCTTTCACAACTATACATGTAGTTGCCTTGGACACCGTCCGCTTAGCCGAGACATTCTTGACTAAACCAGCTATGACATTTCTAGTATTTTGCCTTATTTCTTGACTGAAAATATTCCTAGGGTTTATTTGGTGCCCTGAGGGTTAACTTAATATTATCTTGGACAACTTTACATGGGATGACTTGAAAAATTTCTTGTGTGAAACTAATAATCCTTTACTACGTAGTTTTTACGACCATTGCCAAGAGTGCTTTTGAAAACATAAAGAAAAAAGAAAATACTTGTAACAAAACATTTTCTGTTTCCACAATGTTTTCTATCCTTTCCATTATTATACACCCGAAAGGTCTTACTATATTATGATCCCGGTCGCCCGTCTGTCCATCCGTCTGTCCATCCGCTAGCAATTTCTTGTGTGTGCAACTCCTACAGTTTCCATTAGAATAAGTTCAAACTTACCACAATGAATCTCTATGATGTGTAGTTGTGCATGTGACTCTTAAAATTTGGATCTCTGTAGGTGTTCTAGATTTTAACCCATTTCACTGACAAACCCCTTCGGGCATATATGCGCCGCTCTGTGAAGCTCTTGTAGATTTCAACATACTGATCACATTTGATTTGTTGTCTGAATTGCTTTCAGTTTGGATAAGTCTAGAATTTGTTGTGTGGTAAAGAGTTAATTCATTTGAAGTAAAGTTTATTATATAAACAACATTAAAACATACTGGCAAAAGGAGAAATCGCTCATCCTTTGCCAGTATTTTTTAACCCTTAACCAAGTAATCCGTTGTTGTAACAACCCTGAGAAAGAAGCCCTCTGAAAACATGGTGGAAAAGGGAGAAAACGCTAGTGACCAGCATTTTCTTCTCTTCCCACAATGTTTTCTACCCTGCCAAATACAGAAGTCACCATTTAATCTACATTTGATTCGATACAGAAATCACCATTTAAGCTACATTTGATTTGCAACAGACTAATCGTTGTCTGGTTATCAGCATTTCTCCTTTTCCCACAATGTTTTACATCCTTCCAAAAACAGAAATTATCTTTTGAACTACATTTGTCTTCTGCCAATGCTTTCAATTTGGTTGAGTTTTGTCATTTGGTAAAGTATAAAAAAAAAAATAGATCTAGTTAAAATCAAATGCAGTTGTCTGCAGGAGGAAGTGTTAAAGATGCATTTGGCTTGTCACCTCTTGCCAACCAATCCCATGTTGCTACCATCTTAACAAGAAGGCTTTAGAAAACATTGTGGGAACAGGAGACATTTCTTGCCACAAGCAATTTCTCTTTTTCCCACAACTATAAGACAACATAGCTCCTTTATTCCACGCTGGATATGTCCAAATTTTGCTATTTGGTAAAGGGCTAAATCCTAAGCCAATAGGGTACATCGGCGTGACGTCACATTCCCTAGCAACGAGCGGCCGCCATTTTCGGAGGTGAAATTGATAACATAGCAACCATATATTCCAGTGCTGTTCGCAATTTTTTTTTCGTTGAGAAAAACTACATTTTTTACGAATCAAAGCTATTGACAGTTAGGATAACTGTTAGAAATATACTTTAGAATACGTATGACGAGTTGTCAATTCTTCTTTTAGACGATTTTCATTAAATGGGCCTGACACAAATAGACCTACCATTTAAATATAAAGTGGGTCCAGACCCCTCAGACATGAAATGAATATTCCAGACTCAATCTATGTAGCTTTTTCTCTTTGTCTATTTCATGTCCGAGCGTAAAAAAGTGTAATCTACATTATGTTGTTCATCAGATTAAAAGAAAGGTCGGAGAAATCCATGCTTCCCGAGGATTTCTCTCTCTCTCTCTCTCTCTCTCTGACCAAAGCAATTTCCTGAATGTTCAAAGGCTGATAAGCTATTAAACCTCTCAAGAATCGTCATAAAAAATTACTTTACCTGTAAAATATCTATGTATTTGGTGGTGATCATTTTAATAGTCTAATATTTGAGCGAAAAAAAGAGTCGACTGATAAAACTTTTTAAACATTGCCCCGAGACAGACTTAATTAAATCTAACCCAGCACAAAAAAAAATCTAGGGTTTTTCCGACAATGAAAAAGAATTTTAAAAATATTTCAGTGAAAGGAAAATACTAATCAGCATCCTTTCTTTTTTCCACACTTTCAAAGACAAACATCGCTTTGGTATGTCTCGTTCGAAAATTCTCCCTAATTTTGATGAACATATTAGTTTGAAGAATGAACTTACCCTCTGTAACCTGCGAAAATGTCTAAATCCTAATCACAAATGATCATCTTAAGGGTGAATTAAGATCAGTGACAGACAAAAACAGTCAGTGTAATGTGACACGTGTGCGTTAATTTCTATTTCTACCAAGCAATTACGTTATGTACAGCTCTTTGGTCGTCCACCCTGCAGTGCGATACCGAAATCAAAGGAACACGGAGTTACACCCTTCACCCATTTTGTGAAAATTCATATGACACGTACAAAGTACGAGGAGTGATCAGAAAGAACGTGGACCAGTGCCGGTATCGGAATATTGTTATAAAAAGCAACTCGGAGTGTTCACTATTTTTGAAAGTAACCTCCTCTGAGTTCTATGCACTTATTCATTCTTGATTTCCATGAGCGAAGCACGTGTGGGAGCGCGTCACGTGACGTTACCATCAAGGACCCGGTCATAGCGAGGGTTAGCTCCTCTCTGCTCTCGTAGTGCATGCCACATAGAGAATCTTTCAAAACAGGAACTAGTCAGAGGAAACATGGAGTCAGGACTAAATTATACTGAGCGTTGGCAAGTGTTTCCATGTTTAGTTTTTGCAAAGTTTCCAGTACAAGTGTGGCTCTGTGAGCTAGGGCGTTATTTTGGTGTAAAATGACGTCACTCTGCAGGACTTCTGGCTAAGTTTTTCGTACGGTGTATGTGAAATTTATTTGAATAATGTGGGCATAAAACTCAGTATTGACTGTAGTATGTATAGATACAACATGATTTAGAAGAAAAACAGGAAAACAGAAATACTTGATGTAGATAACTTTGCCAAGTGACTTAGAAAGGTTAGCTTTACCAGCGGAAGGCGATGTTGAATGTTTCAAAACACTACTTTGTTGTTTAGATTCAGTCTCGTTAAAGTGTGCCTATCTTTCATAGCAGGTTACAATACGATCAGTAAAGTTTGACCCCTCTACCCTAATGCATTCAGAAATTTCTTTAAAGATTTCGATCCTAACCCCGATTTTCTCGGGCGTCAGTTGCCGAGGTACCCACATTGTGCAATTACGCGACATTCCAAGATTCCCTGTCAAAATCTCCTGGGCACTTCTATATGAA
Organism: Hippopus hippopus; assembly: GCA_946811185.2. Classification (NCBI taxonomy): domain Eukaryota; kingdom Metazoa; phylum Mollusca; class Bivalvia; order Cardiida; family Cardiidae; genus Hippopus; species Hippopus hippopus. Next base: position 15,082,272 of record OX328100.1, on the reverse strand, counting down.
AGGTCAAATGTATAAGCTATTTTCCTGAAAGTACCTCGGCGATCTTGTTTTACATGCTGCATTACAGCCGTTATGATTTTGTCTGTGACTGATGTTGATGGACGGCCAGATTTAGGGTCATCTTTAACAGTATCGCACCCTTGTCTAAACCAGTCCGATCCATGTACAAATATCAGATTTCTTGAGTGCAGAGTCCCCTTTAACTGGTTCTATATCGCTTTTGATTTCCGATAAATACTTTTCGAGTTTGACGTAAAAATTTATGATTACTCTCGCTCAAATAAAACGTCGTCCGATATTTTAGACCACTAATGCAGTATATGACGTCATTAAAATGACGTCATACTTTACCTACTTGAATATGACGACATTTGAAAGCTTGAGTCAGTTACCAGATAATTGATGCTCATCTATGCAAAAATTTGTAATTCTATGTGTAGTAGTTTTCAAAATAACGAGGTAGTCCGCGATCTTTTTGATCACCCCACGTATTTCTTAAAAACTTTTGAAAACTTAAGCTGGAATATAAATATTTCGTGAAAGGGGACGGAAAATTAAATATTTAAACTGAAGCTATGTTTCTTATGTCATGAAATTGACTTTATTACATTTATTCGTCCTAAATAGGAACATGACTAAGTTATGCGCAACATAAAGTTCGGTTTTCTTTTAGATCGGGCTTTTCTTAATATTCAAAGTATGGTTGTCGTGCTGTAATTTCAGTGAATGAACTGTCCCTGTTTCTTTTAAGGCACTGGGAAGCTTCTTAACCCTTTACCAAACAATACTAAATTTTAACAATCCTGGGAACGAAGGTGCTTGAAAGGAGGAAATGCTTGGAACTTGCATTAGCTTCTTTTCCCACGATATTTTCTACTTTTTCGAAAACCATTTCAACAATTTGACCCACGTCTAAACTGTCGGCTTCAAATGCTTTGAATTTTGACAGGTCCTAACTTTTGCAGTTTACTAAAATTCTTAGTCAAATAAGCCATCACTCTTATTGTTCAAATCCTTTTAGCAAAGTTTTAAAATACCGACTTTTAAAGACCCGTAGGAAAATAGCCTTTGAAAACATTGTGGGAAAAGGAGAAAATTCTAGTTACAAACATTGTCTCCTCTTACAATGTCTTCTACCCTTTTTGAACAAAATTCCATTTTTGAGTTACACTTATTTTTGTTGTCCTCAAATGCTTTTAACTTGGACAGCTCAAAATTTTGTCGTTCTGTAAAGAATACATTTATAAAAACTGCCATAGATGGTCTGATTGTTCAACAGGTGCCGTTCAACACATGTCAGACATTGCCAAATTGGTAAAGTACAGGGCTTGAAACCCGAGAATCTCTGGTTCGATTTATTTTAACTATTAACCTTTTACCACACAATTCCGAGTTTAAAAAGAAAAAAAAGAAAAAGAAATCTTTTGCAAACATTGTGGGAAGAGTAGAAGGTGCTGGTAACCAGAATTTTCTGCTTTTCCCACGTTGTTTTTTATTCAGTTTCATTACTTGAGCCTTATGAAATTGAAGTGTGCAAATGTTTTCAACTAGGAGAAGTCTTTTTTTTATTTTTATTTTATTTATTTATCTTTTTATTTATTTATTTATTTATTTATTTTTTGTAAAGGATTAAAGTGGTGATAAAATTTTGTAATAAGAAAAAAAGAGATTTATTGTGTGCAAAGAGACACCGACAGACCATTTCTTGAAAGCTGGAATACCATAAACTTTGAGTTTCTTGAGCAAATTCTGACCGAAGAAGATATCAAGTCTTCTTAGTTGCATTTTTTCACATCCCTCTTAATCGATGACTGTCGTAACGACGAAGGTCAGTTCAAATTTTAAACCTTCCTTTCCTTATAAAAATGGTAGTTCAAGTTTCATTTTTAGGAGAGAAATATGTGCTAAAACTGTTTTCATTATAAAAATGGTAAAGGGTTAGCCGGGTGTTCCTTTGATCTCGGTATATCACTGCCGTTGTAGGTGACACACAGTCTTTGCTAAACACAGACTAACACGTGTCATAAAAATATGTCTGCCCTGTTCAATTCTAAGTTGATCATTTTGTTAATACAGTATATAGGATTTGGATTTATCAACTTTTTCACATAGGGTAAGTCCATTCTCATTTTTGAGTTCAAAAGATCCATAAACTTGTCTGTCCGAACACTTTTTTTGTTTTCAAATGCATTAAATGGAGCCTTGATTTCACTGCAGCTTGCAATTCATTAATTTTTTTAATTCTTGTCTTTTAAATCTAAGGCAGTTTGCTAGAAATTAATTGTTTCTTTCTCGGGTGTTCATAATGTAGTCTGCATACGAAAGTTTTTATTAAAACCAAAAGGAGGCAGGGCTTGTGTTATAACTATTTTCTGTAGGATACCGAAAAATTGATAAATTGACAGTTTGTGCATCTTCGAAAGTGATAATTGATACAACTACCGACACAGCCGATTTTAGGCATATTTATAGTTTTTACGGTGAATTCCATTTCTAAAATGTCACAAAATAACTATACGGGTATATACAAGATAGCGTTTGTTTTCACCTCGGCCTTTGTTGCTATCACGTGATCATCGAAAACGCCCGGATGTCCGACGTTATCTATCAGGCACTACTTCAGGTCTAAACTTAAGCCCTCACTTCACAATCCTGACTTTTAACGACCTTGAGAAATAAGCATGTTGAAGACATGGGAAAAGGAGGAAACGCTGATAACCAGCATTTTTTTTTCTTTCTCTGCGATGTTTTCTACCCTTCCCAAAACAAAGTTCAATGTTTCAGTCATATTTGTCATCTGCAAATGCTTTCAATACGTGGATCCGTGGAAATCGGTATTTCACCAATCGCATTTATTTGGTTGCAAGAGAACTCGTACCCTGGAGAACTCGCACTCTGGAGAACTCGTACCTTACAAATATTTTGGGGGATAGATATTTTTTATTATAAATCATTCAGGTTTTGTAGACTTGATGATTTTCATTTTACCTCTTGTGAAATCAATAGGTTATACATTAATCAAGCTTTGATAACTTATAGTATTTGTGATAAAATATCACTTTTGTTACCGAATGTCTGGTAGATTTAAATGGAAGGAAGGTAAGGTAAATGGACAGGTAAATCTTAGAAAGATGAAATTATAAGGTAGATCTACATAATCTGGACTACATTGATTGTTTCGAAGATATGATTTTTTAAATAGCTTTTTTTAGATATTGATGGTTCGTTAATGGAACTTGCCAATTTATTCCGGTCAAGGGTGTCGGGTACAATCAATTCACATATCAGGTGTGATAAACACCACTGTTCATACTTGCCATTTACCAGCACTTTTAACCCTTTAACAAACAATAGCATGTTTTAACGAGGAAAAAGTCTTCTAATTACATTGTTTGAAAAGGAAAAAACGAGTATAACTGTTTTTTATGTAACATTAAAAGAAGAACTTTAATCCCGAGTTGTTAAATACTATCCTGTGCGAGACAACTTTTGAAAATGTTGTTGGAAGGAAGAAGAAGAAGGAAAAAAAAAACACGCTTAAAAAACAGTATTTTCTCATTTTCCCACAATGGTATTAACCCTTTCGGAGAACTAAAGTCCATTTGTACCAAACATGAATTTTTCGTCTGCAGAATTTTGAAGTGTCTATTAAATTGTGAGTTCATATAGAACAATATCTCCATTTTTCACTCTGCTCTTTCTCTCTCATTTTCATTGTATAGACTTCCTCAATGTTTTCTGAGCCGTTTACAACACGATCTCGAGTGTCAACCACCCTGATGAAGCGTTGTGGGAAAAGGAGCAAAATCAGATTACCAACATAATCTCCTTTTTTACCATATGTGTTTTCACCTTTAAACACAAAATCTGTTTATTAATCTGTAGTGCTTGAGCAGATATTATGAATAAATGTATAAATGAAATTAACAGCAAAAAAGATATTGATAATTCATCATGAGAAAAATATCTCCACTTAATGGTCAGTCATAAAACTCGGTATTCTTTTTTTCAATAAGTACATTATAAAAAAAGATTCCCATTACTTTTCTCGAACAGATCATTGTTTCTAACATCCGACAAAATTTTCAATCGTCCATTTTGAAAGACCCTGTAGATGGGTAATATGAAATTTACCACGTTACAAGCAATTGGCATTTTTGTATTACTGAGAAATTTTTGAGAAATGAAGTTACTTTCATGACCCTCAGAGGTTCTTACTTTTCAAATCATTTTCCTACATGCTAACTCTTTTGGCGTCAAATCTATATAGTGGATCCCATCGACGGCTGAAATTTCGATTCACCAAAACTTAGAAAAGAACTTTTCTGAGGTTTGGCTAAGAAATTTGACTAAGTAAATCCGTGCTCAGACTACACATTCTTTGCATACTAATCTTGTTCTTTGCCACCCGTTTTCGACCATATAGTGCAAAAAGGGTTCAGGGTTCAATATTGAATAACATCAATTATGTTATTGTAATTTGATTAATCACATTTTTCTAGCTCTCTTTGTTTTGGAAATTTGCCTCGTGAAAATTTGACCAATTATGTGTTAATTTTACCCACTCCTTCCATTTAACAAATATCTAATCCAATCAAATATTAATTGTTAATCTGTTCCCACACAAACCAATATCAATCATCGATTCAAAACTTCAATGCAAATGAAGGTTACCCGAAGGATTTAATATAGCAAAAATTAACACTATTTACTTGATTGATCAGTAGAATACAATTTACTTACCCCTCATTTATGTTCCAATTTACGGTTTTTACTTCAAATACAACAAACACTACATTAGAAAACACACATTTTTTTTTTTAAATTTATTTATGTCTTTTCAACACATAAACAAAAAGAAAGTTTTAAACAAATGTACATCACAATAAAGGCATACAAATTTTGTTTGAAACAAAAACGATGTTAGTCTTGTTACTTTTGAAAAATAAAACATGAAAACATGCTGGTTACTATCATTACATATATTTGTGGGGTACGACTTCTCTGGAGAACTCGTACCCTTGAGATTGGGGTACGAGTTCTCCAGGGTACGAGTTCTCCTGATACCATTTATTTTACCCGACGTGCACCATTGTTATCTGTTATTTTGGCTCCCAAACAAACGACTGTTAACGTTGGAGGGGTGCAATAGTATTTATTTATCTTGTGTTTTAAACGTTTGAATTTAAGAAAAAAGTTTAAAATATGTGCTTTGCGAACGTGTACCGCTGACGTGAGATCACGCAGAGGCTGTAGACAAGTTTGAATTATGACAATGACTGAAAATGGGACATATGTAAAGAGTTCTGATCAGGCGCTACATTACACAATGGATTAATTAATGCCATAGTTTTTTCCCCTCTGAAAGATTCTGAAAGAGACGCAAATGTTTTAAAATGCAAGACAAAGGTAAAAATAGATCTATATGAAATACTAATACAATGACAATGTGTTTACTTGAATATCTAACCTTGTTCAATAACCTAGGCACATCCAAAAAGTGGCACTTGTCATCAGTGTTTCAGTTTGACATTAATATTAACCCTTGGTGCATGAAGAATATGCTGAATGTGTAGATATACATGTAGATCAGATTGCAAATTACATGCAGTGAAGTCTTGGGTTTAAACTGTCTAGTATTTACAATAAGCACATTGACGTGTAGCTCTTACTGTCTTTCTCAATGAGAGTTGATTTCAATTATAAAAAAAAGTCTAACTTCTGTACTGGTGGAAAGTTCAGCTCAATAGGCAACTTGTAAATTTTTCCTTTGATTTAGCCGTTTTAACCATTTACCACAAAAGCCCGAGTTTTAACGACCCTGAGAAAGACAGCATTTGAAAGCCTTGCGAAAAAAGGAGAAAATGCCGGTAACATTCATTTTCTCCTTTTCTCAGTGTTTTGTGCTCTTTAAAAAAACAATTTTTAATTGTTGAGTCATTTATTTTGTTGTCTGCAATTGCTTTGAGTTTGGATTGTTCTAAAATTTTGTCATGTAGTGAAGAGTTAAAGTGGATTAGCACATTTGCATGTCAAAGGGTGTGTCGGTAAACTGTTAATCGATAGAAAGTGTGTTTAATTGCAAACCAATTTGCCGCTCTAATCAACTTGACCACCCGTTGTCTTCAGTATATAAAAAGATAAAACAAACTACCGTCAATGATATTAACAAGTTTGCTAATTGACGACACACTTGACGCATTATAAAATCATCGGACAACCCTTTTTCTCTTAACCTGATATTGAAATTTTTCATAAACTTACACCTCTTTGTAGAATTAGACAATCTATAAATTTTTCGAAATCCTTGTAATTCAGTGTTATTTAATTGGGTATGATGTTGAGACTTTTTAAGCCTTACGAAAACAATAAGTATCTTTAATTAATTTATTCTGTGACAAAACGGAGTTTTGTTATGTGTTTTAGTCTTTCTTATTGAAGTTAAAAACTTTGGTAAAACACGTAGATCTGTTACATTGTACATATCCTTGTGAAAATTAGTTCAAACGTCTTTATATAACTTACCGAGAATTTTATCGAGAAAATTGTCATGACAGCACGATTTCAGTACACTATCTGCTATATACTGTATATGTATTAACTGTGTTTACTGTTGTTGTTTGGGAGCCCTTGGCAACAGTAACCAAGAAAGTCGGTTTATCTTATCACCACGGATCCATGTATTTGGACTAGTCTAAAATTTTGTCATTTGGTAAAGAGATAAAATCTCAATATCTTGGCCTCTTTTCCTTACCGGAAATCTCCATGTTTTCAGCATTATGGATCATTCGGCATACCTCGGGTGATGGGAGCCATCATATCCCTCGGCTGTATCTGGTGGATTAATATGCATCAGATCGATACATATCCGGAAATACACCGGTTTACCGTTCTGAAAATTGTAAGGCTCCTCTTGAAAAAAGAAAACTTGAGTTTCAATTTTCTATCGAAATATTTCTATGTTTCAGTTGAGTTGGCAAACAGTTCGTACATTCATTATTTATCAATTTCGATTAAAGTTTTCACCGACAGATAAACAGATGTGAATAACTTCATCGAGGTTGTTTATGTCGTTGCTAAACGACTGAAAGTGGCGCGCCATGTATAAGATCACGTGATTCGCAGTTCAAATGGAAACGACCGTTATACGGACGAGGTTAGATGTAGGTACGGAATCGGCCGAGTTGTGACGAGTGCATCATGGATGGTGGTTCATGCCAATTATCTCCCGCTAGATGGCATTCTACAAATACACATCCGTTGTCTGCGCATGTCATATTTTTCGAAGATTCGACCTGTCTGCTATGACACATCACCCATCCGCCGAATATTCGGGAAAAGTAGGGCTTACAGAGAAGCTATTAGCCTATTACCCAAGCATGTAGGGGCTGTTTTAATAAATGGCCGATCCCTGGTTACATGCTAGCCGATCACAGCTGAATGAATCGCACCAGGTAGCGTTTCATTGAGTAAACGTTTATTTTATTTTGACATTCAAAGTAACGGTTGTCGTTTTGAAAAATTAGTCCGCTTCTGTACCCAGCATGCCCATATTAGATAGATGTGTATTTATAGAATGCCATCTAGCGGGAGATAATGAATACACATCTATCTAATTTGGGCAGTCTGGGTACAGAACCGGACTACTTTTCAAAACGAAAACCGTTACTTTGAATTTCAAAATGAAATAAACGTCTACTCAATATAACGCTTCATGGTGCGATTCATTCAGCTATGATCAGCTAGCATGTAACCTATGCACCGGCCATTTATTAAAACAGCCCCTACAAGCTTGGGTAATAACTTCGACAAGAACAGTATAAGCCCTACTTTTCCCAAGTATTCGGGGATGGGTGATGCGTCATAGCAGACAGGTCGAGTCTTCAAAGAATATGACATGCGCAGACAACGGGTTCATGCCAACTTTCATCCTCGGTGACCCAGTTTCGATTCATTCTGTAATCGCCCCTAGGTTATTTCGCTGGCGTTTCCTCGTTCTCATGAATTATTCATGAAGCATTTTGATTGGTGATCTCAGTTTTTCTTTGAGAAGATTTAAACTATCAACACCACAATCGAGAAGCACTTAAAAGAGATTTTCGGTGTAACACCAAAAGATTGTCAGTTAAAATCGTACACAAAGATCGATAGTGTCGTCCCTGTATTGCAGAATGGCATATCTCACAGGAGACAAGTACGCCGACGGCCGCCATATTTATTGACAACCTCGGGTTTTTTCCAGTGTTATTTTAGTAACGGAAGAAATGAAATTTTCCTCTCGACAAGAGTATCATTATGTTATCGATCTTTTGATTGGCTATTAGGGTATTTCCCGACTATATGAATATTCATAAGAAACGACGATTTGCTAGTTCCCGAGGGTGATGCATGGAGAGTAACGTTATGCTTCAAACCTGGGTTCCGAGGATGGCCAACTTGTCATTGTTACCTGGGGTAATATTCACCAATCAATCTAAATTGCTGTTGAAATCTAATTCTCATTTTTTTCTTAATTGCAAACAAGTTCTTGCAACTTATACTAATCTCTCTCCATTCTGCTTTCTGGAAACTACCAGTATCCGTACCAAATGTGTGGGCCAATGAGTAGTCCAAGGTATCAAACAGTTGAGGCCCTATAGTTATGAGGCCGATCCTCTACCTTACAAAGTAAGTAAAGTAACATAATCTCTGATTGGCTAAACCAAACCGTTCAACCAATCAGAAACTGTTCTACTTCCTGAATTTAGAATTAGATTAAAAATTGCAATTAAGTCTAGTTACAAAACCCACACCTTAACCACTGACTCATTTGGGACCCCTTCTTTAAATGGCTTGCAACACGCGAAAAGGGGCATTCGGACATTTGCGTAAAGTGTCGTCTCGGATCAGTCCGCGCAGGCTAATCCGAGACGGCACTTTACGACTACATTAGATTTTGTGCTACAGTAGACTTGCGCAAAATAGAAAATTACATAAAAACGGAAAGTGCTGTTTCGGATTAGCCTGCGCGGACTGCGCAGGCTGATCCGAGACGACACTTTACGCAAATGTCCGAATGTCCCTTTTTGCGTGTTGCAGGCCAAATGGTGTCGTTTACAATATGAGCCACGCTCTGGCAAAAAGGGGGTTTAAAGCATCTCTGTGATGCATTATATCAAGCAAGTCATCATATAATTATGGAACCATAAAGTCCATTTTGCCCAACAATTGTCTGGACATGGAGCTAGAATGGTCCTTGGACATGCAGAAAATTTACAAGTAACAACAAGTTTTGACCTGGCTGACATGGAAGATACTTTTTGTAGATGCATTGAGCCACCGTCTCACAGAGCATCAGCAATTGTAACCTATTTTGCTGCTTCAGAATGTTGCAACATGTGCAGTAAGGACCGTAACTGAAATATTCAAATTGATAAATGAACAGCGGCTTTTCTCATTAGCATTAACCCTTTACCACATACTTGGAAGTTTTAGCGACTCTAAGGAAGATGGCTTTGAAAACATTGTAGGAAAAGCAGAAAATGCTGGTAACCAGCATTTTCTGCTTTTCCCAAAATGTTTTAAACACATTTTTCCAGCCTATCTCCTTTTTTTTATCACAAATTCCATGATGCCTTTACATAAAGTCTAATACTTCTGTGTAATTCCAGAAAATGACCTATGATAAGCGAGATAGACTCCACAAACAGCATGAAGATGCTAAGGAGCTCAAACTTGACATTGACAGGCGAAGAGAACAAGTGGAAATGTTCTTGAAGGAAGCATTTACAGAACCTGAAATGGAAGATTATAATTATTACATAAAAATGAAGTCAAAATACATTATTCAGATGCAAGAACTGGAGGACAAAATTACTCTAGGAAATGAACAAATTGGTGCGTTACAAAAGAGTATTCCAGCTAAAAGCTAGTGGGGAGCAAACTCAACTTCTTGGACCATTATAGATTTTGGATTATGCTATCACTGTGAATGTGTAGGACAGATATTGAGTTAACCTTGTACCAAACTATCTTGAGTTTTAATGACCCTGAAGAAAACGCCTTTTGAAAACCTTGTGGGAAAAGGAGAAAATGCTGGTAACCAGCATTTTCTCTTTTTCTCACATTGTTTTCTACCCAATCAAAAACAAATTCCATCATTTGAGCCACACTTAAATTGTCCTCTGCACATGCTTTCAATTTCGGACAAGTCTCACTTTTGCTTGTGTAGTAAAGAGGTAAGTAAGGATTGATAAAAAAAAATAGAAAATGTCAGGAAGAACAAAGCTGAGCCATCAGTTACTAGTATTTTCCTGCAGTAATTTCTAAAATAGATCTGTAGATATGTCAGCATTTCCTTTTTGTCTGGTAATCTAATTAATCCTGAACCACACAAAAAGTGACTTTTGGAAAACAATGTTGGAAAAGGAGAAAATGCTGGTTGGAAAAGGAGAATATGCTGGTAACCAGCATTTTCTCTTTTTCCCACAATATTCGCCACCCTATCAAAGACCGAAGTCATCTACTGAACTACATTTAGTTTGTCGTCTACAAATACTTTCAGTTTGGTCAAGTCCAAAATTTTGTTGATTGGTAAAGAGTTGAATCAAACTGGATGGCAGATGTTATAAAGGTGTACCAAGGTCTTTCGTTTTTTACTACCAATTTTTGCTGTAGGTAGATAATTGCTAATATATTAGCATGGTGTTTCAGTATGTATAACAACCAATGAATTTTGACATTACAACGTCTTTTCAATACATATGAGACAATCTCTGTGAAAAGAGGATAATGTATCTTTTAGTTCACTTTACCAAGCAATCTGATGCTTAAGATATACCCATTTTACCTTAAAACAGGCTTAACCACCAGATAGAATGAGTTAGAATGCAGAACATTTACCAGTAGCAAAAAGTTTGACCAAGGTTAGCCTGCGCTGACTGCACAGGCTGGCATGAGTCACATACTTTTTTCAGATGAATTAAACCCAGTTTTCACAGAGCGTGGCACATATCTATGTTTGTTAAATAGATTTTTCGATAAGGGATTGGACAAGTAACATGTAAAATTCTAAGTATATTGCAGTTATAATGATTGCCTTTCGAGAGATGTCTCTAAATAAGCTTGATAAGTTGGAAACAATATAAGCCCATTACCCCTTTACCAAATAATCCTGTGTTTTAAATATCATAAAGAATAAAACTGTTTTAAACATAGTGAAAAAGAGAAAATTGCCTGTAGCTAGCATTTTGTCCTTTGACCACAACGTGTTTTACCCGTTCACAGGCAAATCCTGTAATTTGAGCCAGATATAACTCGTCTGAAAGTGCCTTCAATACAGAGTAGATTAGCAATTTTGTGGTCTGATAGAGAATTAACTGCTCTCTTTTTATGCTATCAAAACAAAAAATGGAGTCTTGCTGGTTATCACTTTTTTTCCTTTTCCCACAATATTTTTTCAAAAGCCTTCACTGTCAAATCTACTAAGACACAGGATTATGTGAAAAAGAGGTGAACAGATGGTGAAATAGCAATCATAAGTGGATTATCTAACTGTTTACCAGACAACAAAATTTTAGCCTTGTCCAAATTGGAAGCATTTGCAGATGACAATTTCAATGTGGCTCAAATGGTGGAACTTTTCTTTAATAGGGTAGAGAACATTGTTGGAAAAGGAGAAAATGCTGGTTACCAGCATTTTCTCCTTTTCCCACGATGTTTTCAAAAGGCTTCTTTCCCAGGGTCGTTTAAAGTCAGCATAGTGTGGTAAAGGGTAAATGGGATACAGGTCTCATTTTGTATTTTGTAGTCGTCAGCAATTCCTGATATCATTTTTGTTTCGGCCAATATGATGACTGCTCTTAAAATTAAGAGCAGGCATTGAATTTAGATTAGTTCAAGAAAATGGTCCCTTATTGGGAATGAAATTGTTGAAAACAGAACAGTCGGTTTTCTATACAATATTCTGTATTAAAGATTTTCAAAAATCAAACAATTTCCCCCATTTTTAAGGCTTGAGTCCACTGTATATATTCCTGTTAATACTGTACATAGATTGTAGGGTCTTGTTGTGCATGTATTTGTGAAAAAGGGTATATACAAAAAAATTTATAGTTTAAAAAAGAATTTTAACCAAAAAAAGGTATTAAATGTTGTTTTATAGTTTTGTGGGTGTGTGATAAAATATGATGAGTGCTATACGAGGATTGAAATAGATTTTATTCTAAGAATAGATTCTGGTAAAGATAATGTGACAAGAAATACAATTAGATGCAAAAATTTATTTATCAGTTCAGTAAAATCTTCAAAAAACGGTATGGACATTGAAGTTGACTGAACATTATCAGTGATTTGAAGAACCTCAGATTGAAATTGATACTTTTTTAAAACTATTTTTGTGTATTATTAATTGAGTAGGCAACGATCAAAAATCTATTTTTTTATGAAAGGGAAAACACTATAGGAAAAGAAACAATCCCTTCAAACAAGCTAATGCTTACTCTTCCATTCTTCTACAATGTTTTCAAAAGCTGTAGACGGTTAGGTTCTTAAAACGCATAGATCAGAGATAAAATTACTTGAGGTGATATAAACCATTATGTAAATTCCTACAGACACATAAAAAAGAAAATTTCTATGTAATGAAAGGAAAAACACTGTGAGAAAAGAATCAATTGCTTTGAAGAAGTGGTTGCTACTTTTTCCATAATGTTTGAAATGCCTTCTACTGCAAGGTTGTCATATCTCATTATTTCAGACATAGATAATTGAGTCATATCTACCATTATGTAATATTTCTTAATTCTTTACCAAAGCTTTCGAAAACATTGTGGGAAAAGGAGAAAATGCTGGTAACCAGCATTTTCCCCTTTTCCCACAATTTTTCCTACCTTATCAAGGACAAGTTTCATCAGTTGGACCACCTTTGTCATCTGCAAATGCTTTCAAGTTGGACCGCTCTAAAATTTTTGTCATTTGGTAAAGTTAAACCTGTTCAACGTAGTTACAGTGGGGTCATTGCATGACCTATTTGTAAATTGTATCCAATACTAGAATACCTGTTTGTCAGGTCATTGGTGTTTCTTTTCTTGTTCTGTTAATATAAACCCATGTTTTTGATGATGCTAATAATAATTAAAAAGCAAACATTCCATCAACAAATATGTCTCTGTTCTTATTTTGACATCAACCGTTACCATGTCTTTCACAACTATACATGTAGTTGCCTTGGACACCGTCCGCTTAGCCGAGACATTCTTGACTAAACCAGCTATGACATTTCTAGTATTTTGCCTTATTTCTTGACTGAAAATATTCCTAGGGTTTATTTGGTGCCCTGAGGGTTAACTTAATATTATCTTGGACAACTTTACATGGGATGACTTGAAAAATTTCTTGTGTGAAACTAATAATCCTTTACTACGTAGTTTTTACGACCATTGCCAAGAGTGCTTTTGAAAACATAAAGAAAAAAGAAAATACTTGTAACAAAACATTTTCTGTTTCCACAATGTTTTCTATCCTTTCCATTATTATACACCCGAAAGGTCTTACTATATTATGATCCCGGTCGCCCGTCTGTCCATCCGTCTGTCCATCCGCTAGCAATTTCTTGTGTGTGCAACTCCTACAGTTTCCATTAGAATAAGTTCAAACTTACCACAATGAATCTCTATGATGTGTAGTTGTGCATGTGACTCTTAAAATTTGGATCTCTGTAGGTGTTCTAGATTTTAACCCATTTCACTGACAAACCCCTTCGGGCATATATGCGCCGCTCTGTGAAGCTCTTGTAGATTTCAACATACTGATCACATTTGATTTGTTGTCTGAATTGCTTTCAGTTTGGATAAGTCTAGAATTTGTTGTGTGGTAAAGAGTTAATTCATTTGAAGTAAAGTTTATTATATAAACAACATTAAAACATACTGGCAAAAGGAGAAATCGCTCATCCTTTGCCAGTATTTTTTAACCCTTAACCAAGTAATCCGTTGTTGTAACAACCCTGAGAAAGAAGCCCTCTGAAAACATGGTGGAAAAGGGAGAAAACGCTAGTGACCAGCATTTTCTTCTCTTCCCACAATGTTTTCTACCCTGCCAAATACAGAAGTCACCATTTAATCTACATTTGATTCGATACAGAAATCACCATTTAAGCTACATTTGATTTGCAACAGACTAATCGTTGTCTGGTTATCAGCATTTCTCCTTTTCCCACAATGTTTTACATCCTTCCAAAAACAGAAATTATCTTTTGAACTACATTTGTCTTCTGCCAATGCTTTCAATTTGGTTGAGTTTTGTCATTTGGTAAAGTATAAAAAAAAAAATAGATCTAGTTAAAATCAAATGCAGTTGTCTGCAGGAGGAAGTGTTAAAGATGCATTTGGCTTGTCACCTCTTGCCAACCAATCCCATGTTGCTACCATCTTAACAAGAAGGCTTTAGAAAACATTGTGGGAACAGGAGACATTTCTTGCCACAAGCAATTTCTCTTTTTCCCACAACTATAAGACAACATAGCTCCTTTATTCCACGCTGGATATGTCCAAATTTTGCTATTTGGTAAAGGGCTAAATCCTAAGCCAATAGGGTACATCGGCGTGACGTCACATTCCCTAGCAACGAGCGGCCGCCATTTTCGGAGGTGAAATTGATAACATAGCAACCATATATTCCAGTGCTGTTCGCAATTTTTTTTTCGTTGAGAAAAACTACATTTTTTACGAATCAAAGCTATTGACAGTTAGGATAACTGTTAGAAATATACTTTAGAATACGTATGACGAGTTGTCAATTCTTCTTTTAGACGATTTTCATTAAATGGGCCTGACACAAATAGACCTACCATTTAAATATAAAGTGGGTCCAGACCCCTCAGACATGAAATGAATATTCCAGACTCAATCTATGTAGCTTTTTCTCTTTGTCTATTTCATGTCCGAGCGTAAAAAAGTGTAATCTACATTATGTTGTTCATCAGATTAAAAGAAAGGTCGGAGAAATCCATGCTTCCCGAGGATTTCTCTCTCTCTCTCTCTCTCTCTCTGACCAAAGCAATTTCCTGAATGTTCAAAGGCTGATAAGCTATTAAACCTCTCAAGAATCGTCATAAAAAATTACTTTACCTGTAAAATATCTATGTATTTGGTGGTGATCATTTTAATAGTCTAATATTTGAGCGAAAAAAAGAGTCGACTGATAAAACTTTTTAAACATTGCCCCGAGACAGACTTAATTAAATCTAACCCAGCACAAAAAAAAATCTAGGGTTTTTCCGACAATGAAAAAGAATTTTAAAAATATTTCAGTGAAAGGAAAATACTAATCAGCATCCTTTCTTTTTTCCACACTTTCAAAGACAAACATCGCTTTGGTATGTCTCGTTCGAAAATTCTCCCTAATTTTGATGAACATATTAGTTTGAAGAATGAACTTACCCTCTGTAACCTGCGAAAATGTCTAAATCCTAATCACAAATGATCATCTTAAGGGTGAATTAAGATCAGTGACAGACAAAAACAGTCAGTGTAATGTGACACGTGTGCGTTAATTTCTATTTCTACCAAGCAATTACGTTATGTACAGCTCTTTGGTCGTCCACCCTGCAGTGCGATACCGAAATCAAAGGAACACGGAGTTACACCCTTCACCCATTTTGTGAAAATTCATATGACACGTACAAAGTACGAGGAGTGATCAGAAAGAACGTGGACCAGTGCCGGTATCGGAATATTGTTATAAAAAGCAACTCGGAGTGTTCACTATTTTTGAAAGTAACCTCCTCTGAGTTCTATGCACTTATTCATTCTTGATTTCCATGAGCGAAGCACGTGTGGGAGCGCGTCACGTGACGTTACCATCAAGGACCCGGTCATAGCGAGGGTTAGCTCCTCTCTGCTCTCGTAGTGCATGCCACATAGAGAATCTTTCAAAACAGGAACTAGTCAGAGGAAACATGGAGTCAGGACTAAATTATACTGAGCGTTGGCAAGTGTTTCCATGTTTAGTTTTTGCAAAGTTTCCAGTACAAGTGTGGCTCTGTGAGCTAGGGCGTTATTTTGGTGTAAAATGACGTCACTCTGCAGGACTTCTGGCTAAGTTTTTCGTACGGTGTATGTGAAATTTATTTGAATAATGTGGGCATAAAACTCAGTATTGACTGTAGTATGTATAGATACAACATGATTTAGAAGAAAAACAGGAAAACAGAAATACTTGATGTAGATAACTTTGCCAAGTGACTTAGAAAGGTTAGCTTTACCAGCGGAAGGCGATGTTGAATGTTTCAAAACACTACTTTGTTGTTTAGATTCAGTCTCGTTAAAGTGTGCCTATCTTTCATAGCAGGTTACAATACGATCAGTAAAGTTTGACCCCTCTACCCTAATGCATTCAGAAATTTCTTTAAAGATTTCGACCCTAACCCCGATTTTCTCGGGCGTCAGTTGCCGAGGTACCCACATTGTGCAATTACGCGACATTCCAAGATTCCCTGTCAAAATCTCCTGGGCACTTCTATATGAAAGGTCAAATGTATAAGCTATTTTCCTGAAAGTACCTCGGCGATCTTGTTTTACATGCTGCATTACAGCCGTTATGATTTTGTCTGTGACTGATGTTGATGGACGGCCAGATTTAGGGTCATCTTTAACAGTATCGCACCCTTGTCTAAACCAGTCCGATCCATGTACAAATATCAGATTTCTTGAGTGCAGAGTCCCCTTTAACTGGTTCTATATCGCTTTTGATTTCCGATAAATACTTTTCGAGTTTGACGTAAAAATTTATGATTACTCTCGCTCAAATAAAACGTCGTCCGATATTTTAGACCACTAATGCAGTATATGACGTCATTAAAATGACGTCATACTTTACCTACTTGAATATGACGACATTTGAAAGCTTGAGTCAGTTACCAGATAATTGATGCTCATCTATGCAAAAATTTGTAATTCTATGTGTAGTAGTTTTCAAAATAACGAGGTAGTCCGCGATCTTTTTGATCACCCCACGTATTTCTTAAAAACTTTTGAAAACTTAAGCTGGAATATAAATATTTCGTGAAAGGGGACGGAAAATTAAATATTTAAACTGAAGCTATGTTTCTTATGTCATGAAATTGACTTTATTACATTTATTCGTCCTAAATAGGAACATGACTAAGTTATGCGCAACATAAAGTTCGGTTTTCTTTTAGATCGGGCTTTTCTTAATATTCAAAGTATGGTTGTCGTGCTGTAATTTCAGTGAATGAACTGTCCCTGTTTCTTTTAAGGCACTGGGAAGCTTCTTAACCCTTTACCAAACAATACTAAATTTTAACAATCCTGGGAACGAAGGTGCTTGAAAGGAGGAAATGCTTGGAACTTGCATTAGCTTCTTTTCCCACGATATTTTCTACTTTTTCGAAAACCATTTCAACAATTTGACCCACGTCTAAACTGTCGGCTTCAAATGCTTTGAATTTTGACAGGTCCTAACTTTTGCAGTTTACTAAAATTCTTAGTCAAATAAGCCATCACTCTTATTGTTCAAATCCTTTTAGCAAAGTTTTAAAATACCGACTTTTAAAGACCCGTAGGAAAATAGCCTTTGAAAACATTGTGGGAAAAGGAGAAAATTCTAGTTACAAACATTGTCTCCTCTTACAATGTCTTCTACCCTTTTTGAACAAAATTCCATTTTTGAGTTACACTTATTTTTGTTGTCCTCAAATGCTTTTAACTTGGACAGCTCAAAATTTTGTCGTTCTGTAAAGAATACATTTATAAAAACTGCCATAGATGGTCTGATTGTTCAACAGGTGCCGTTCAACACATGTCAGACATTGCCAAATTGGTAAAGTACAGGGCTTGAAACCCGAGAATCTCTGGTTCGATTTATTTTAACTATTAACCTTTTACCACACAATTCCGAGTTTAAAAAGAAAAAAAAGAAAAAGAAATCTTTTGCAAACATTGTGGGAAGAGTAGAAGGTGCTGGTAACCAGAATTTTCTGCTTTTCCCACGTTGTTTTTTATTCAGTTTCATTACTTGAGCCTTATGAAATTGAAGTGTGCAAATGTTTTCAACTAGGAGAAGTCTTTTTTTTATTTTTATTTTATTTATTTATCTTTTTATTTATTTATTTATTTATTTATTTTTTGTAAAGGATTAGAGTGGTGATAAAATTTTGTAATAAGAAAAAAAGAGATTTATTGTGTGCAAAGAGACACCGACAGACCATTTCTTGAAAGCTGGAATACCATAAACTTTGAGTTTCTTGAGCAAATTCTGACCGAAGAAGATATCAAGTCTTCTTAGTTGCATTTTTTCACATCCCTCTTAATCGATGACTGTCGTAACGACGAAGGTCAGTTCAAATTTTAAACCTTCCTTTCCTTATAAAAATGGTAGTTCAAGTTTCATTTTTAGGAGAGAAATATGTGCTAAAACTGTTTTCATTATAAAAATGGTAAAGGGTTAGCCGGGTGTTCCTTTGATCTCGGTATATCACTGCCGTTGTAGGTGACACACAGTCTTTGCTAAACACAGACTAACACGTGTCATAAAAATATGTCTGCCCTGTTCAATTCTAAGTTGATCATTTTGTTAATACAGTATATAGGATTTGGATTTATCAACTTTTTCACATAGGGTAAGTCCATTCTCATTTTTGAGTTCAAAAGATCCATAAACTTGTCTGTCCGAACACTTTTTTTGTTTTCAAATGCATTAAATGGAGCCTTGATTTCACTGCAGCTTGCAATTCATTAATTTTTTTAATTCTTGTCTTTTAAATCTAAGGCAGTTTGCTAGAAATTAATTGTTTCTTTCTCGGGTGTTCATAATGTAGTCTGCATACGAAAGTTTTTATTAAAACCAAAAGGAGGCAGGGCTTGTGTTATAACTATTTTCTGCAGGATACCGAAAAATTGATAAATTGACAGTTTGTGCATCTTCGAAAGTGATAATTGATACAACTACCGACACAGCCGATTTTAGGCATATTTATAGTTTTTACGGTGAATTCCATTTCTAAAATGTCACAAAATAACTATACGGGTATATACAAGATAGCGTTTGTTTTCACCTCGGCCCTTGTTGCTATCACGTGATCATCGAAAATGCCCGGATGTCCGACGTTATCTATCAGGCACTACTTCAGGTCTAAACTTAAGCCCTCACTTCACAATCCTGACTTTTAACGACCTTGAGAAATAAGCATGTTGAAGACATGGGAAAAGGAGGAAACGCTGATAACCAGCATTTTTTTTCTTTCTCTGCGATGTTTTCTACCCTTCCCAAAACAAAGTTCAATGTTTCAGTCATATTTGTCATCTGCAAATGCTTTCAATACGTGGATCCGTGGAAATCGGTATTTCACCAATCGCATTTATTTGGTTGCAAGAGAACTCGTACCCTGGAGAACTCGCACTCTGGAGAACTCGTACCTTACAAATATTTTGGGGGATAGATATTTTTTATTATAAATCATTCAGGTTTTGTAGACTTGATGATTTTCATTTTACCTCTTGTGAAATCAATAGGTTATACATTAATCAAGCTTTGATAACTTATAGTATTTGTGATAAAATATCACTTTTGTTACCGAATGTCTGGTAGATTTAAATGGAAGGAAGGTAAGGTAAATGGACAGGTAAATCTTAGAAAGATGAAATTATAAGGTAGATCTACATAATCTGGATACATTGATTGTTTCGAAGATATGATTTTTTAAATAGCTTTTTTTAGATATTGATGGTTCGTTAATGGAACTTGCCAATTTATTCCGGTCAAGGGTGTCGGGTACAATCAATTCACATATCAGGTGTGATAAACACCACTGTTCATACTTGCCATTTACCAGCACTTTTAACCCTTTAACAAACAATAGCATGTTTTAACGAGGAAAAAGTCTTCTAATTACATTGTTTGAAAAGGAAAAAACGAGTATAACTGTTTTTTATGTAACATTAAAAGAAGAACTTTAATCCCGAGTTGTTAAATACTATCCTGTGCGAGACAACTTTTGAAAATGTTGTTGGAAAGAAGAAGAAGGAAAAAAAAAAAAAAAAAAAAAACACGCTTAAAAAACAGTATTTTCTCATTTTCCCACAATGGTATTAACCCTTTCGGAGAACTAAAGTCCATTTGTACCAAACATGAATTTTTCGTCTGCAGAATTTTGAAGTGTCTATTAAATTGTGAGTTCATATAGAACAATATCTCCATTTTTCACTCTGCTCTTTCTCTCTCATTTTCATTGTATAGACTTCCTCAATGTTTTCTGAGCCGTTTACAACACGATCTCGAGTGTCAACCACCCTGATGAAGCGTTGTGGGAAAAGGAGCAAAATCAGATTACCAACATAATCTCCTTTTTTACCATATGTGTTTTCACCTTTAAACACAAAATCTGTTTATTAATCTGTAGTGCTTGAGCAGATATTATGAATAAATGTATAAATGAAATTAACAGCAAAAAAGATATTGATAATTCATCATGAGAAAAATATCTCCACTTAATGGTCAGTCATAAAACTCGGTATTCTTTTTTTCAATAAGTACATTATAAAAAAAGATTCCCATTACTTTTCTCGAACAGATCATTGTTTCTAACATCCGACAAAATTTTCAATCGTCCATTTTGAAAGACCCTGTAGATGGGTAATATGAAATTTACCACGTTACAAGCAATTGGCATTTTTGTATTACTGAGAAATTTTTGAGAAATGAAGTTACTTTCATGACCCTCAGAGGTTCTTACTTTTCAAATCATTTTCCTACATGCTAACTCTTTTGGCGTCAAATCTATATAGTGGATCCCATCGACGGCTGAAATTTCGATTCACCAAAACTTAGAAAAGAACTTTTCTGAGGTTTGGCTAAGAAATTTGACTAAGTAAATCCGTGCTCAGACTACACATTCTTTGCATACTAATCTTGTTCTTTGCCACCCGTTTTCGACCATATAGTGCAAAAAGGGTTCAGGGTTCAATATTGAATAACATCAATTATGTTATTGTAATTTGATTAATCACATTTTTCTAGCTCTCTTTGTTTTGGAAATTTGCCTCGTGAAAATTTGACCAATTATGTGTTAATTTTACCCACTCCTTCCATTTAACAAATATCTAATCCAATCAAATATTAATTGTTAATCTGTTCCCATACAAACCAATATCAATCATCGATTCAAAACTTCAATGCAAATGAAGGTTACCCGAAGGATTTAATATAGCAAAAATTAACACTATTTACTTGATTGATCAGTAGAATACAATTTACTTACCCCTCATTTATGTTCCAATTTACGGTTTTTACTTCAAATACAACAAACACTACATTAGAAAACACACATTTTTTTTTTTAAATTTATTTATGTCTTTTCAACACATAAACAAAAAGAAAGTTTTAAACAAATGTACATCACAATAAAGGCATACAAATTTTGTTTGAAACAAAAACGATGTTAGTCTTGTTACTTTTGAAAAATAAAACATGAAAACATGCTGGTTACTATCATTACATATATTTGTGGGGTACGACTTCTCTGGAGAACTCGTACCCTTGAGATTGGGGTACGAGTTCTCCAGGGTACGAGTTCTCCTGATACCATTTATTTTACCCGACGTGCACCATTGTTATCTGTTATTTTGGCTCCCAAACAAACGACTGTTAACGTTGGAGGGGTGCAATAGTATTTATTTATCTTGTGTTTTAAACGTTTGAATTTAAGAAAAAAGTTTAAAATATGTGCTTTGCGAACGTGTACCGCTGACGTGAGATCACGCAGAGGCTGTAGACAAGTTTGAATTATGACAATGACTGAAAATGGGACATATGTAAAGAGTTCTGATCAGGCGCTACATTACACAATGGATTAATTAATGCCATAGTTTTTTCCCCTCTGAAAGATTCTGAAAGAGACGCAAATGTTTTAAAATGCAAGACAAAGGTAAAAATAGATCTATATGAAATACTAATACAATGACAATGTGTTTACTTGAATATCTAACCTTGTTCAATAACCTAGGCACATCCAAAAAGTGGCACTTGTCATCAGTGTTTCAGTTTGACATTAATATTAACCCTTGGTGCATGAAGAATATGCTGAATGTGTAGATATACATGTAGATCAGATTGCAAATTACATGCAGTGAAGTCTTGGGTTTAAACTGTCTAGTATTTACAATAAGCACATTGACGTGTAGCTCTTACTGTCTTTCTCAATGAGAGTTGATTTCAATTATAAAAAAAAGTCTAACTTCTGTACTGGTGGAAAGTTCAGCTCAATAGGCAACTTGTAAATTTTTCCTTTGATTTAGCCGTTTTAACCATTTACCACAAAAGCCCGAGTTTTAACGACCCTGAGAAAGACAGCATTTGAAAGCCTTGCGAAAAAAGGAGAAAATGCCGGTAACATTCATTTTCTCCTTTTCTCAGTGTTTTGTGCTCTTTAAAAAAACAATTTTTAATTGTTGAGTCATTTATTTTGTTGTCTGCAATTGCTTTGAGTTTGGATTGTTCTAAAATTTTGTCATGTAGTGAAGAGTTAAAGTGGATTAGCACATTTGCATGTCAAAGGGTGTGTCGGTAAACTGTTAATCGATAGAAAGTGTGTTTAATTGCAAACCAATTTGCCGCTCTAATCAACTTGACCACCCGTTGTCTTCAGTATATAAAAAGATAAAACAAACTACCGTCAATGATATTAACAAGTTTGCTAATTGACGACACACTTGACGCATTATAAAATCATCGGACAACCCTTTTTCTCTTAACCTGATATTGAAATTTTTCATAAACTTACACCTCTTTGTAGAATTAGACAATCTATAAATTTTTCGAAATCCTTGTAATTCAGTGTTATTTAATTGGGTATGATGTTGAGACTTTTTAAGCCTTACGAAAACAATAAGTATCTTTAATTAATTTATTCTGTGACAAAACGGAGTTTTGTTATGTGTTTTAGTCTTTCTTATTGAAGTTAAAAACTTTGGTAAAACACGTAGATCTGTTACATTGTACATATCCTTGTGAAAATTAGTTCAAACGTCTTTATATAACTTACCGAGAATTTTATCGAGAAAATTGTCATGACAGCACGATTTCAGTACACTATCTGCTATATACTGTATATGTATTAACTGTGTTTACTGTTGTTGTTTGGGAGCCCTTGGCAACAGTAACCAAGAAAGTCGGTTTATCTTATCACCACGGATCCATGTATTTGGACTAGTCTAAAATTTTGTCATTTGGTAAAGAGATAAAATCTCAATATCTTGGCCTCTTTTCCTTACCGGAAATCTCCATGTTTTCAGCATTATGGATCATTCGGCATACCTCGGGTGATGGGAGCCATCATATCCCTCGGCTGTATCTGGTGGATTAATATGCATCAGATCGATACATATCCGGAAATACACCGGTTTACCGTTCTGAAAATTGTAAGGCTCCTCTTGAAAAAAGAAAACTTGAGTTTCAATTTTCTATCGAAATATTTCTATGTTTCAGTTGAGTTGGCAAACAGTTCGTACATTCATTATTTATCAATTTCGATTAAAGTTTTCACCGACAGATAAACAGATGTGAATAACTTCATCGAGGTTGTTTATGTCGTTGCTAAACGACTGAAAGTGGCGCGCCATGTATAAGATCACGTGATTCGCAGTTCAAATGGAAACGACCGTTATACGGACGAGGTTAGATGTAGGTACGGAATCGGCCGAGTTGTGACGAGTGCATCATGGATGGTGGTTCATGCCAATTATCTCCCGCTAGATGGCATTCTACAAATACACATCCGTTGTCTGCGCATGTCATATTTTTCGAAGATTCGACCTGTCTGCTATGACACATCACCCATCCGCCGAATATTCGGGAAAAGTAGGGCTTACAGAGAAGCTATTAGCCTATTACCCAAGCATGTAGGGGCTGTTTTAATAAATGGCCGATCCCTGGTTACATGCTAGCCGATCACAGCTGAATGAATCGCACCAGGTAGCGTTTCATTGAGTAAACGTTTATTTTATTTTGACATTCAAAGTAACGGTTGTCGTTTTGAAAAATTAGTCCGCTTCTGTACCCAGCATGCCCATATTAGATAGATGTGTATTTATAGAATGCCATCTAGCGGGAGATAATGAATACACATCTATCTAATTTGGGCAGTCTGGGTACAGAACCGGACTACTTTTCAAAACGAAAACCGTTACTTTGAATTTCAAAATGAAATAAACGTCTACTCAATATAACGCTTCATGGTGCGATTCATTCAGCTATGATCAGCTAGCATGTAACCTATGCACCGGCCATTTATTAAAACAGCCCCTACAAGCTTGGGTAATAACTTCGACAAGAACAGTATAAGCCCTACTTTTCCCAAGTATTCGGGGATGGGTGATGCGTCATAGCAGACAGGTCGAGTCTTCAAAGAATATGACATGCGCAGACAACGGGTTCATGCCAACTTTCATCCTCGGTGACCCAGTTTCGATTCATTCTGTAATCGCCCCTAGGTTATTTCGCTGGCGTTTCCTCGTTCTCATGAATTATTCATGAAGCATTTTGATTGGTGATCTCAGTTTTTCTTTGAGAAGATTTAAACTATCAACACCACAATCGAGAAGCACTTAAAAGAGATTTTCGGTGTAACACCAAAAGATTGTCAGTTAAAATCGTACACAAAGATCGATAGTGTCGTCCCTGTATTGCAGAATGGCATATCTCACAGGAGACAAGTACGCCGACGGCCGCCATATTTATTGACAACCTCGGGTTTTTTCCAGTGTTATTTTAGTAACGGAAGAAATGAAATTTTCCTCTCGACAAGAGTATCATTATGTTATCGATCTTTTGATTGGCTATTAGGGTATTTCCCGACTATATGAATATTCATAAGAAACGACGATTTGCTAGTTCCCGAGGGTGATGCATGGAGAGTAACGTTATGCTTCAAACCTGGGTTCCGAGGATGGCCAACTTGTCATTGTTACCTGGGGTAATATTCACCAATCAATCTAAATTGCTGTTGAAATCTAATTCTCATTTTTTTCTTAATTGCAAACAAGTTCTTGCAACTTATACTAATCTCTCTCCATTCTGCTTTCTGGAAACTACCAGTATCCGTACCAAATGTGTGGGCCAATGAGTAGTCCAAGGTATCAAACAGTTGAGGCCCTATAGTTATGAGGCCGATCCTCTACCTTACAAAGTAAGTAAAGTAACATAATCTCTGATTGGCTAAACCAAACCGTTCAACCAATCAGAAACTGTTCTACTTCCTGAATTTAGAATTAGATTAAAAATTGCAATTAAGTCTAGTTACAAAACCCACACCTTAACCACTGACTCATTTGGGACCCCTTCTTTAAATGGCTTGCAACACGCGAAAAGGGGCATTCGGACATTTGCGTAAAGTGTCGTCTCGGATCAGTCCGCGCAGGCTAATCCGAGACGGCACTTTACGACTACATTAGATTTTGTGCTACAGTAGACTTGCGCAAAATAGAAAATTACATAAAAACGGAAAGTGCTGTTTCGGATTAGCCTGCGCGGACTGCGCAGGCTGATCCGAGACGACACTTTACGCAAATGTCCGAATGTCCCTTTTTGCGTGTTGCAGGCCAAATGGTGTCGTTTACAATATGAGCCACGCTCTGGCAAAAAGGGGGTTTAAAGCATCTCTGTGATGCATTATATCAAGCAAGTCATCATATAATTATGGAACCATAAAGTCCATTTTGCCCAACAATTGTCTGGACATGGAGCTAGAATGGTCCTTGGACATGCAGAAAATTTACAAGTAACAACAAGTTTTGACCTGGCTGACATGGAAGATACTTTTTGTAGATGCATTGAGCCACCGTCTCACAGAGCATCAGCAATTGTAACCTATTTTGCTGCTTCAGAATGTTGCAACATGTGCAGTAAGGACCGTAACTGAAATATTCAAATTGATAAATGAACAGCGGCTTTTCTCATTAGCATTAACCCTTTACCACATACTTGGAAGTTTTAGCGACTCTAAGGAAGATGGCTTTGAAAACATTGTAGGAAAAGCAGAAAATGCTGGTAACCAGCATTTTCTGCTTTTCCCAAAATGTTTTAAACACATTTTTCCAGCCTATCTCCTTTTTTTTATCACAAATTCCATGATGCCTTTACATAAAGTCTAATACTTCTGTGTAATTCCAGAAAATGACCTATGATAAGCGAGATAGACTCCACAAACAGCATGAAGATGCTAAGGAGCTCAAACTTGACATTGACAGGCGAAGAGAACAAGTGGAAATGTTCTTGAAGGAAGCATTTACAGAACCTGAAATGGAAGATTATAATTATTACATAAAAATGAAGTCAAAATACATTATTCAGATGCAAGAACTGGAGGACAAAATTACTCTAGGAAATGAACAAATTGGTGCGTTACAAAAGAGTATTCCAGCTAAAAGCTAGTGGGGAGCAAACTCAACTTCTTGGACCATTATAGATTTTGGATTATGCTATCACTGTGAATGTGTAGGACAGATATTGAGTTAACCTTGTACCAAACTATCTTGAGTTTTAATGACCCTGAAGAAAACGCCTTTTGAAAACCTTGTGGGAAAAGGAGAAAATGCTGGTAACCAGCATTTTCTCTTTTTCTCACATTGTTTTCTACCCAATCAAAAACAAATTCCATCATTTGAGCCACACTTAAATTGTCCTCTGCACATGCTTTCAATTTCGGACAAGTCTCACTTTTGCTTGTGTAGTAAAGAGGTAAGTAAGGATTGATAAAAAAAAATAGAAAATGTCAGGAAGAACAAAGCTGAGCCATCAGTTACTAGTATTTTCCTGCAGTAATTTCTAAAATAGATCTGTAGATATGTCAGCATTTCCTTTTTGTCTGGTAATCTAATTAATCCTGAACCACACAAAAAGTGACTTTTGGAAAACAATGTTGGAAAAGGAGAAAATGCTGGTTGGAAAAGGAGAATATGCTGGTAACCAGCATTTTCTCTTTTTCCCACAATATTCGCCACCCTATCAAAGACCGAAGTCATCTACTGAACTACATTTAGTTTGTCGTCTACAAATACTTTCAGTTTGGTCAAGTCCAAAATTTTGTTGATTGGTAAAGAGTTGAATCAAACTGGATGGCAGATGTTATAAAGGTGTACCAAGGTCTTTCGTTTTTTACTACCAATTTTTGCTGTAGGTAGATAATTGCTAATATATTAGCATGGTGTTTCAGTATGTATAACAACCAATGAATTTTGACATTACAACGTCTTTTCAATACATATGAGACAATCTCTGTGAAAAGAGGATAATGTATCTTTTAGTTCACTTTACCAAGCAATCTGATGCTTAAGATATACCCATTTTACCTTAAAACAGGCTTAACCACCAGATAGAATGAGTTAGAATGCAGAACATTTACCAGTAGCAAAAAGTTTGACCAAGGTTAGCCTGCGCTGACTGCACAGGCTGGCATGAGTCACATACTTTTTTCAGATGAATTAAACCCAGTTTTCACAGAGCGTGGCACATATCTATGTTTGTTAAATAGATTTTTCGATAAGGGATTGGACAAGTAACATGTAAAATTCTAAGTATATTGCAGTTATAATGATTGCCTTTCGAGAGATGTCTCTAAATAAGCTTGATAAGTTGGAAACAATATAAGCCCATTACCCCTTTACCAAATAATCCTGTGTTTTAAATATCATAAAGAATAAAACTGTTTTAAACATAGTGAAAAAGAGAAAATTGCCTGTAGCTAGCATTTTGTCCTTTGACCACAACGTGTTTTACCCGTTCACAGGCAAATCCTGTAATTTGAGCCAGATATAACTCGTCTGAAAGTGCCTTCAATACAGAGTCGATTAACAATTTTGTGGTCTGATAGAGAATTAACTGCTCTCTTTTTATGCTATCAAAACAAAAAATGGAGTCTTGCTGGTTATCACTTTTTTTCCTTTTCCCACAATATTTTTTCAAAAGCCTTCACTGTCAAATCTACTAAGACACAGGATTATGTGAAAAAGAGGTGAACAGATGGTGAAATAGCAATCATAAGTGGATTATCTAACTGTTTACCAGACAACAAAATTTTAGCCTTGTCCAAATTGGAAGCATTTGCAGATGACAATTTCAATGTGGCTCAAATGGTGGAACTTTTCTTTAATAGGGTAGAGAACATTGTTGGAAAAGGAGAAAATGCTGGTTACCAGCATTTTCTCCTTTTCCCACGATGTTTTCAAAAGGCTTCTTTCCCAGGGTCGTTTAAAGTCAGCATAGTGTGGTAAAGGGTAAATGGGATACAGGTCTCATTTTGTATTTTGTAGTCGTCAGCAATTCCTGATATCATTTTTGTTTCGGCCAATATGATGACTGCTCTTAAAATTAAGAGCAGGCATTGAATTTAGATTAGTTCAAGAAAATGGTCCCTTATTGGGAATGAAATTGTTGAAAACAGAACAGTCGGTTTTCTATACAATATTCTGTATTAAAGATTTTCAAAAATCAAACAATTTCCCCCATTTTTAAGGCTTGAGTCCACTGTATATATTCCTGTTAATACTGTACATAGATTGTAGGGTCTTGTTGTGCATGTATTTGTGAAAAAGGGTATATACAAAAAAATTTATAGTTTAAAAAAGAATTTTAACCAAAAAAAGGTATTAAATGTTGTTTTATAGTTTTGTGGGTGTGTGATAAAATATGATGAGTG
Source organism: Hippopus hippopus (assembly GCA_946811185.2). Lineage (NCBI taxonomy): Eukaryota > Metazoa > Mollusca > Bivalvia > Cardiida > Cardiidae > Hippopus > Hippopus hippopus. The sequence continues at coordinate 15,053,585 of OX328100.1, read as the reverse complement.
CTATACGAGGATTGAAATAGATTTTATTCTAAGAATAGATTCTGGTAAAGATAATGTGACAAGAAATACAATTAGATGCAAAAATTTATTTATCAGTTCAGTAAAATCTTCAAAAAACGGTATGGACATTGAAGTTGACTGAACATTATCAGTGATTTGAAGAACCTCAGATTGAAATTGATACTTTTTTAAAACTATTTTTGTGTATTATTAATTGAGTAGGCAACGATCAAAAATCTATTTTTTTATGAAAGGGAAAACACTATAGGAAAAGAAACAATCCCTTCAAACAAGCTAATGCTTACTCTTCCATTCTTCTACAATGTTTTCAAAAGCTGTAGACGGTTAGGTTCTTAAAACGCATAGATCAGAGATAAAATTACTTGAGGTGATATAAACCATTATGTAAATTCCTACAGACACATAAAAAAGAAAATTTCTATGTAATGAAAGGAAAAACACTGTGAGAAAAGAATCAATTGCTTTGAAGAAGTGGTTGCTACTTTTTCCATAATGTTTGAAATGCCTTCTACTGCAAGGTTGTCATATCTCATTATTTCAGACATAGATAATTGAGTCATATCTACCATTATGTAATATTTCTTAATTCTTTACCAAAGCTTTCGAAAACATTGTGGGAAAAGGAGAAAATGCTGGTAACCAGCATTTTCCCCTTTTCCCACAATTTTTCCTACCTTATCAAGGACAAGTTTCATCAGTTGGACCACCTTTGTCATCTGCAAATGCTTTCAAGTTGGACCGCTCTAAAATTTTTGTCATTTGGTAAAGTTAAACCTGTTCAACGTAGTTACAGTGGGGTCATTGCATGACCTATTTGTAAATTGTATCCAATACTAGAATACCTGTTTGTCAGGTCATTGGTGTTTCTTTTCTTGTTCTGTTAATATAAACCCATGTTTTTGATGATGCTAATAATAATTAAAAAGCAAACATTCCATCAACAAATATGTCTCTGTTCTTATTTTGACATCAACCGTTACCATGTCTTTCACAACTATACATGTAGTTGCCTTGGACACCGTCCGCTTAGCCGAGACATTCTTGACTAAACCAGCTATGACATTTCTAGTATTTTGCCTTATTTCTTGACTGAAAATATTCCTAGGGTTTATTTGGTGCCCTGAGGGTTAACTTAATATTATCTTGGACAACTTTACATGGGATGACTTGAAAAATTTCTTGTGTGAAACTAATAATCCTTTACTACGTAGTTTTTACGACCATTGCCAAGAGTGCTTTTGAAAACATAAAGAAAAAAGAAAATACTTGTAACAAAACATTTTCTGTTTCCACAATGTTTTCTATCCTTTCCATTATTATACACCCGAAAGGTCTTACTATATTATGATCCCGGTCGCCCGTCTGTCCATCCGTCTGTCCATCCGCTAGCAATTTCTTGTGTGTGCAACTCCTACAGTTTCCATTGGAATAAGTTCAAACTTACCACAATGAATCTCTATGATGTGTAGTTGTGCATGTGACTCTTAAAATTTGGATCTCTGTAGGTGTTCTAGATTTTAACCCATTTCACTGACAAACCCCTTCGGGCATATATGCGCCGCTCTGTGAAGCTCTTGTAGATTTCAACATACTGATCACATTTGATTTGTTGTCTGAATTGCTTTCAGTTTGGATAAGTCTAGAATTTGTTGTGTGGTAAAGAGTTAATTCATTTGAAGTAAAGTTTATTATATAAACAACATTAAAACATACTGGCAAAAGGAGAAATCGCTCATCCTTTGCCAGTATTTTTTAACCCTTAACCAAGTAATCCGTTGTTGTAACAACCCTGAGAAAGAAGCCCTCTGAAAACATGGTGGAAAAGGGAGAAAACGCTAGTGACCAGCATTTTCTTCTCTTCCCACAATGTTTTCTACCCTGCCAAATACAGAAGTCACCATTTAATCTACATTTGATTCGATACAGAAATCACCATTTAAGCTACATTTGATTTGCAACAGACTAATCGTTGTCTGGTTATCAGCATTTCTCCTTTTCCCACAATGTTTTACATCCTTCCAAAAACAGAAATTATCTTTTGAACTACATTTGTCTTCTGCCAATGCTTTCAATTTGGTTGAGTTTTGTCATTTGGTAAAGTATAAAAAAAAAAATAGATCTAGTTAAAATCAAATGCAGTTGTCTGCAGGAGGAAGTGTTAAAGATGCATTTGGCTTGTCACCTCTTGCCAACCAATCCCATGTTGCTACCATCTTAACAAGAAGGCTTTAGAAAACATTGTGGGAACAGGAGACATTTCTTGCCACAAGCAATTTCTCTTTTTCCCACAACTATAAGACAACATAGCTCCTTTATTCCACGCTGGATATGTCCAAATTTTGCTATTTGGTAAAGGGCTAAATCCTAAGCCAATAGGGTACATCGGCGTGACGTCACATTCCCTAGCAACGAGCGGCCGCCATTTTCGGAGGTGAAATTGATAACATAGCAACCATATATTCCAGTGCTGTTCGCAATTTTTTTTTCGTTGAGAAAAACTACATTTTTTACGAATCAAAGCTATTGACAGTTAGGATAACTGTTAGAAATATACTTTAGAATACGTATGACGAGTTGTCAATTCTTCTTTTAGACGATTTTCATTAAATGGGCCTGACACAAATAGACCTACCATTTAAATATAAAGTGGGTCCAGACCCCTCAGACATGAAATGAATATTCCAGACTCAATCTATGTAGCTTTTTCTCTTTGTCTATTTCATGTCCGAGCGTAAAAAAGTGTAATCTACATTATGTTGTTCATCAGATTAAAAGAAAGGTCGGAGAAATCCATGCTTCCCGAGGATTTCTCTCTCTCTCTCTCTCTCTCTCTGACCAAAGCAATTTCCTGAATGTTCAAAGGCTGATAAGCTATTAAACCTCTCAAGAATCGTCATAAAAAATTACTTTACCTGTAAAATATCTATGTATTTGGTGGTGATCATTTTAATAGTCTAATATTTGAGCGAAAAAAAGAGTCGACTGATAAAACTTTTTAAACATTGCCCCGAGACAGACTTAATTAAATCTAACCCAGCACAAAAAAAAATCTAGGGTTTTTCCGACAATGAAAAAGAATTTTAAAAATATTTCAGTGAAAGGAAAATACTAATCAGCATCCTTTCTTTTTTCCACACTTTCAAAGACAAACATCGCTTTGGTATGTCTCGTTCGAAAATTCTCCCTAATTTTGATGAACATATTAGTTTGAAGAATGAACTTACCCTCTGTAACCTGCGAAAATGTCTAAATCCTAATCACAAATGATCATCTTAAGGGTGAATTAAGATCAGTGACAGACAAAAACAGTCAGTGTAATGTGACACGTGTGCGTTAATTTCTATTTCTACCAAGCAATTACGTTATGTACAGCTCTTTGGTCGTCCACCCTGCAGTGCGATACCGAAATCAAAGGAACACGGAGTTACACCCTTCACCCATTTTGTGAAAATTCATATGACACGTACAAAGTACGAGGAGTGATCAGAAAGAACGTGGACCAGTGCCGGTATCGGAATATTGTTATAAAAAGCAACTCGGAGTGTTCACTATTTTTGAAAGTAACCTCCTCTGAGTTCTATGCACTTATTCATTCTTGATTTCCATGAGCGAAGCACGTGTGGGAGCGCGTCACGTGACGTTACCATCAAGGACCCGGTCATAGCGAGGGTTAGCTCCTCTCTGCTCTCGTAGTGCATGCCACATAGAGAATCTTTCAAAACAGGAACTAGTCAGAGGAAACATGGAGTCAGGACTAAATTATACTGAGCGTTGGCAAGTGTTTCCATGTTTAGTTTTTGCAAAGTTTCCAGTACAAGTGTGGCTCTGTGAGCTAGGGCGTTATTTTGGTGTAAAATGACGTCACTCTGCAGGACTTCTGGCTAAGTTTTTCGTACGGTGTATGTGAAATTTATTTGAATAATGTGGGCATAAAACTCAGTATTGACTGTAGTATGTATAGATACAACATGATTTAGAAGAAAAACAGGAAAACAGAAATACTTGATGTAGATAACTTTGCCAAGTGACTTAGAAAGGTTAGCTTTACCAGCGGAAGGCGATGTTGAATGTTTCAAAACACTACTTTGTTGTTTAGATTCAGTCTCGTTAAAGTGTGCCTATCTTTCATAGCAGGTTACAATACGATCAGTAAAGTTTGACCCCTCTACCCTAATGCATTCAGAAATTTCTTTAAAGATTTCGATCCTAACCCCGATTTTCTCGGGCGTCAGTTGCCGAGGTACCCACATTGTGCAATTACGCGACATTCCAAGATTCCCTGTCAAAATCTCCTGGGCACTTCTATATGAAAGGTCAAATGTATAAGCTATTTTCCTGAAAGTACCTCGGCGATCTTGTTTTACATGCTGCATTACAGCCGTTATGATTTTGTCTGTGACTGATGTTGATGGACGGCCAGATTTAGGGTCATCTTTAACAGTATCGCACCCTTGTCTAAACCAGTCCGATCCATGTACAAATATCAGATTTCTTGAGTGCAGAGTCCCCTTTAACTGGTTCTATATCGCTTTTGATTTCCGATAAATACTTTTCGAGTTTGACGTAAAAATTTATGATTACTCTCGCTCAAATAAAACGTCGTCCGATATTTTAGACCACTAATGCAGTATATGACGTCATTAAAATGACGTCATACTTTACCTACTTGAATATGACGACATTTGAAAGCTTGAGTCAGTTACCAGATAATTGATGCTCATCTATGCAAAAATTTGTAATTCTATGTGTAGTAGTTTTCAAAATAACGAGGTAGTCCGCGATCTTTTTGATCACCCCACGTATTTCTTAAAAACTTTTGAAAACTTAAGCTGGAATATAAATATTTCGTGAAAGGGGACGGAAAATTAAATATTTAAACTGAAGCTATGTTTCTTATGTCATGAAATTGACTTTATTACATTTATTCGTCCTAAATAGGAACATGACTAAGTTATGCGCAACATAAAGTTCGGTTTTCTTTTAGATCGGGCTTTTCTTAATATTCAAAGTATGGTTGTCGTGCTGTAATTTCAGTGAATGAACTGTCCCTGTTTCTTTTAAGGCACTGGGAAGCTTCTTAACCCTTTACCAAACAATACTAAATTTTAACAATCCTGGGAACGAAGGTGCTTGAAAGGAGGAAATGCTTGGAACTTGCATTAGCTTCTTTTCCCACGATATTTTCTACTTTTTCGAAAACCATTTCAACAATTTGACCCACGTCTAAACTGTCGGCTTCAAATGCTTTGAATTTTGACAGGTCCTAACTTTTGCAGTTTACTAAAATTCTTAGTCAAATAAGCCATCACTCTTATTGTTCAAATCCTTTTAGCAAAGTTTTAAAATACCGACTTTTAAAGACCCGTAGGAAAATAGCCTTTGAAAACATTGTGGGAAAAGGAGAAAATTCTAGTTACAAACATTGTCTCCTCTTACAATGTCTTCTACCCTTTTTGAACAAAATTCCATTTTTGAGTTACACTTATTTTTGTTGTCCTCAAATGCTTTTAACTTGGACAGCTCAAAATTTTGTCGTTCTGTAAAGAATACATTTATAAAAACTGCCATAGATGGTCTGATTGTTCAACAGGTGCCGTTCAACACATGTCAGACATTGCCAAATTGGTAAAGTACAGGGCTTGAAACCCGAGAATCTCTGGTTCGATTTATTTTAACTATTAACCTTTTACCACACAATTCCGAGTTTAAAAAGAAAAAAAAGAAAAAGAAATCTTTTGCAAACATTGTGGGAAGAGTAGAAGGTGCTGGTAACCAGAATTTTCTGCTTTTCCCACGTTGTTTTTTATTCAGTTTCATTACTTGAGCCTTATGAAATTGAAGTGTGCAAATGTTTTCAACTAGGAGAAGTCTTTTTTTTATTTTTATTTTATTTATTTATCTTTTTATTTATTTATTTATTTATTTATTTTTTGTAAAGGATTAGAGTGGTGATAAAATTTTGTAATAAGAAAAAAAGAGATTTATTGTGTGCAAAGAGACACCGACAGACCATTTCTTGAAAGCTGGAATACCATAAACTTTGAGTTTCTTGAGCAAATTCTGACCGAAGAAGATATCAAGTCTTCTTAGTTGCATTTTTTCACATCCCTCTTAATCGATGACTGTCGTAACGACGAAGGTCAGTTCAAATTTTAAACCTTCCTTTCCTTATAAAAATGGTAGTTCAAGTTTCATTTTTAGGAGAGAAATATGTGCTAAAACTGTTTTCATTATAAAAATGGTAAAGGGTTAGCCGGGTGTTCCTTTGATCTCGGTATATCACTGCCGTTGTAGGTGACACACAGTCTTTGCTAAACACAGACTAACACGTGTCATAAAAATATGTCTGCCCTGTTCAATTCTAAGTTGATCATTTTGTTAATACAGTATATAGGATTTGGATTTATCAACTTTTTCACATAGGGTAAGTCCATTCTCATTTTTGAGTTCAAAAGATCCATAAACTTGTCTGTCCGAACACTTTTTTTGTTTTCAAATGCATTAAATGGAGCCTTGATTTCACTGCAGCTTGCAATTCATTAATTTTTTTAATTCTTGTCTTTTAAATCTAAGGCAGTTTGCTAGAAATTAATTGTTTCTTTCTCGGGTGTTCATAATGTAGTCTGCATACGAAAGTTTTTATTAAAACCAAAAGGAGGCAGGGCTTGTGTTATAACTATTTTCTGCAGGATACCGAAAAATTGATAAATTGACAGTTTGTGCATCTTCGAAAGTGATAATTGATACAACTACCGACACAGCCGATTTTAGGCATATTTATAGTTTTTACGGTGAATTCCATTTCTAAAATGTCACAAAATAACTATACGGGTATATACAAGATAGCGTTTGTTTTCACCTCGGCCCTTGTTGCTATCACGTGATCATCGAAAATGCCCGGATGTCCGACGTTATCTATCAGGCACTACTTCAGGTCTAAACTTAAGCCCTCACTTCACAATCCTGACTTTTAACGACCTTGAGAAATAAGCATGTTGAAGACATGGGAAAAGGAGGAAACGCTGATAACCAGCATTTTTTTTCTTTCTCTGCGATGTTTTCTACCCTTCCCAAAACAAAGTTCAATGTTTCAGTCATATTTGTCATCTGCAAATGCTTTCAATACGTGGATCCGTGGAAATCGGTATTTCACCAATCGCATTTATTTGGTTGCAAGAGAACTCGTACCCTGGAGAACTCGCACTCTGGAGAACTCGTACCTTACAAATATTTTGGGGGATAGATATTTTTTATTATAAATCATTCAGGTTTTGTAGACTTGATGATTTTCATTTTACCTCTTGTGAAATCAATAGGTTATACATTAATCAAGCTTTGATAACTTATAGTATTTGTGATAAAATATCACTTTTGTTACCGAATGTCTGGTAGATTTAAATGGAAGGAAGGTAAGGTAAATGGACAGGTAAATCTTAGAAAGATGAAATTATAAGGTAGATCTACATAATCTGGATACATTGATTGTTTCGAAGATATGATTTTTTAAATAGCTTTTTTTAGATATTGATGGTTCGTTAATGGAACTTGCCAATTTATTCCGGTCAAGGGTGTCGGGTACAATCAATTCACATATCAGGTGTGATAAACACCACTGTTCATACTTGCCATTTACCAGCACTTTTAACCCTTTAACAAACAATAGCATGTTTTAACGAGGAAAAAGTCTTCTAATTACATTGTTTGAAAAGGAAAAAACGAGTATAACTGTTTTTTATGTAACATTAAAAGAAGAACTTTAATCCCGAGTTGTTAAATACTATCCTGTGCGAGACAACTTTTGAAAATGTTGTTGGAAAGAAGAAGAAGGAAAAAAAAAAAAAAAAAACACGCTTAAAAAACAGTATTTTCTCATTTTCCCACAATGGTATTAACCCTTTCGGAGAACTAAAGTCCATTTGTACCAAACATGAATTTTTCGTCTGCAGAATTTTGAAGTGTCTATTAAATTGTGAGTTCATATAGAACAATATCTCCATTTTTCACTCTGCTCTTTCTCTCTCATTTTCATTGTATAGACTTCCTCAATGTTTTCTGAGCCGTTTACAACACGATCTCGAGTGTCAACCACCCTGATGAAGCGTTGTGGGAAAAGGAGCAAAATCAGATTACCAACATAATCTCCTTTTTTACCATATGTGTTTTCACCTTTAAACACAAAATCTGTTTATTAATCTGTAGTGCTTGAGCAGATATTATGAATAAATGTATAAATGAAATTAACAGCAAAAAAGATATTGATAATTCATCATGAGAAAAATATCTCCACTTAATGGTCAGTCATAAAACTCGGTATTCTTTTTTTCAATAAGTACATTATAAAAAAAGATTCCCATTACTTTTCTCGAACAGATCATTGTTTCTAACATCCGACAAAATTTTCAATCGTCCATTTTGAAAGACCCTGTAGATGGGTAATATGAAATTTACCACGTTACAAGCAATTGGCATTTTTGTATTACTGAGAAATTTTTGAGAAATGAAGTTACTTTCATGACCCTCAGAGGTTCTTACTTTTCAAATCATTTTCCTACATGCTAACTCTTTTGGCGTCAAATCTATATAGTGGATCCCATCGACGGCTGAAATTTCGATTCACCAAAACTTAGAAAAGAACTTTTCTGAGGTTTGGCTAAGAAATTTGACTAAGTAAATCCGTGCTCAGACTACACATTCTTTGCATACTAATCTTGTTCTTTGCCACCCGTTTTCGACCATATAGTGCAAAAAGGGTTCAGGGTTCAATATTGAATAACATCAATTATGTTATTGTAATTTGATTAATCACATTTTTCTAGCTCTCTTTGTTTTGGAAATTTGCCTCGTGAAAATTTGACCAATTATGTGTTAATTTTACCCACTCCTTCCATTTAACAAATATCTAATCCAATCAAATATTAATTGTTAATCTGTTCCCACACAAACCAATATCAATCATCGATTCAAAACTTCAATGCAAATGAAGGTTACCCGAAGGATTTAATATAGCAAAAATTAACACTATTTACTTGATTGATCAGTAGAATACAATTTACTTACCCCTCATTTATGTTCCAATTTACGGTTTTTACTTCAAATACAACAAACACTACATTAGAAAACACACATTTTTTTTTTTAAATTTATTTATGTCTTTTCAACACATAAACAAAAAGAAAGTTTTAAACAAATGTACATCACAATAAAGGCATACAAATTTTGTTTGAAACAAAAACGATGTTAGTCTTGTTACTTTTGAAAAATAAAACATGAAAACATGCTGGTTACTATCATTACATATATTTGTGGGGTACGACTTCTCTGGAGAACTCGTACCCTTGAGATTGGGGTACGAGTTCTCCAGGGTACGAGTTCTCCTGATACCATTTATTTTACCCGACGTGCACCATTGTTATCTGTTATTTTGGCTCCCAAACAAACGACTGTTAACGTTGGAGGGGTGCAATAGTATTTATTTATCTTGTGTTTTAAACGTTTGAATTTAAGAAAAAAGTTTAAAATATGTGCTTTGCGAACGTGTACCGCTGACGTGAGATCACGCAGAGGCTGTAGACAAGTTTGAATTATGACAATGACTGAAAATGGGACATATGTAAAGAGTTCTGATCAGGCGCTACATTACACAATGGATTAATTAATGCCATAGTTTTTTCCCCTCTGAAAGATTCTGAAAGAGACGCAAATGTTTTAAAATGCAAGACAAATGTAAAAATAGATCTATATGAAATACTAATACAATGACAATGTGTTTACTTGAATATCTAACCTTGTTCAATAACCTAGGCACATCCAAAAAGTGGCACTTGTCATCAGTGTTTCAGTTTGACATTAATATTAACCCTTGGTGCATGAAGAATATGCTGAATGTGTAGATATACATGTAGATCAGATTGCAAATTACATGCAGTGAAGTCTTGGGTTTAAACTGTCTAGTATTTACAATAAGCACATTGACGTGTAGCTCTTACTGTCTTTCTCAATGAGAGTTGATTTCAATTATAAAAAAAAGTCTAACTTCTGTACTGGTGGAAAGTTCAGCTCAATACGCAACTTGTAAATTTTTCCTTTGATTTAGCCGTTTTAACCATTTACCACAAAAGCCCGAGTTTTAACGACCCTGAGAAAGACAGCATTTGAAAGCCTTGCGAAAAAAGGAGAAAATGCCGGTAACATTCATTTTCTCCTTTTCTCAGTGTTTTGTGCTCTTTAAAAAAACAATTTTTAATTGTTGAGTCATTTATTTTGTTGTCTGCAATTGCTTTGAGTTTGGATTGTTCTAAAATTTTGTCATGTAGTGAAGAGTTAAAGTGGATTAGCACATTTGCATGTCAAAGGGTGTGTCGGTAAACTGTTAATCGATAGAAAGTGTGTTTAATTGCAAACCAATTTGCCGCTCTAATCAACTTGACCACCCGTTGTCTTCAGTATATAAAAAGATAAAACAAACTACCGTCAATGATATTAACAAGTTTGCTAATTGACGACACACTTGACGCATTATAAAATCATCGGACAACCCTTTTTCTCTTAACCTGATATTGAAATTTTTCATAAACTTACACCTCTTTGTAGAATTAGACAATCTATAAATTTTTCGAAATCCTTGTAATTCAGTGTTATTTAATTGGGTATGATGTTGAGACTTTTTAAGCCTTACGAAAACAATAAGTATCTTTAATTAATTTATTCTGTGACAAAACGGAGTTTTGTTATGTGTTTTAGTCTTTCTTATTGAAGTTAAAAACTTTGGTAAAACACGTAGATCTGTTACATTGTACATATCCTTGTGAAAATTAGTTCAAACGTCTTTATATAACTTACCGAGAATTTTATCGAGAAAATTGTCATGACAGCACGATTTCAGTACACTATCTGCTATATACTGTATATGTATTAACTGTGTTTACTGTTGTTGTTTGGGAGCCCTTGGCAACAGTAACCAAGAAAGTCGGTTTATCTTATCACCACGGATCCATGTATTTGGACTAGTCTAAAATTTTGTCATTTGGTAAAGAGATAAAATCTCAATATCTTGGCCTCTTTTCCTTACCGGAAATCTCCATGTTTTCAGCATTATGGATCATTCGGCATACCTCGGGTGATGGGAGCCATCATATCCCTCGGCTGTATCTGGTGGATTAATATGCATCAGATCGATACATATCCGGAAATACACCGGTTTACCGTTCTGAAAATTGTAAGGCTCCTCTTGAAAAAAGAAAACTTGAGTTTCAATTTTCTATCGAAATATTTCTATGTTTCAGTTGAGTTGGCAAACAGTTCGTACATTCATTATTTATCAATTTCGATTAAAGTTTTCACCGACAGATAAACAGATGTGAATAACTTCATCGAGGTTGTTTATGTCGTTGCTAAACGACTGAAAGTGGCGCGCCATGTATAAGATCACGTGATTCGCAGTTCAAATGGAAACGACCGTTATACGGACGAGGTTAGATGTAGGTACGGAATCGGCCGAGTTGTGACGAGTGCATCATGGATGGTGGTTCATGCCAATTATCTCCCGCTAGATGGCATTCTACAAATACACATCCGTTGTCTGCGCATGTCATATTTTTCGAAGATTCGACCTGTCTGCTATGACACATCACCCATCCGCCGAATATTCGGGAAAAGTAGGGCTTACAGAGAAGCTATTAGCCTATTACCCAAGCATGTAGGGGCTGTTTTAATAAATGGCCGATCCCTGGTTACATGCTAGCCGATCACAGCTGAATGAATCGCACCAGGTAGCGTTTCATTGAGTAAACGTTTATTTTATTTTGACATTCAAAGTAACGGTTGTCGTTTTGAAAAATTAGTCCGCTTCTGTACCCAGCATGCCCATATTAGATAGATGTGTATTTATAGAATGCCATCTAGCGGGAGATAATGAATACACATCTATCTAATTTGGGCAGTCTGGGTACAGAACCGGACTACTTTTCAAAACGAAAACCGTTACTTTGAATTTCAAAATGAAATAAACGTCTACTCAATATAACGCTTCATGGTGCGATTCATTCAGCTATGATCAGCTAGCATGTAACCTATGCACCGGCCATTTATTAAAACAGCCCCTACAAGCTTGGGTAATAACTTCGACAAGAACAGTATAAGCCCTACTTTTCCCAAGTATTCGGGGATGGGTGATGCGTCATAGCAGACAGGTCGAGTCTTCAAAGAATATGACATGCGCAGACAACGGGTTCATGCCAACTTTCATCCTCGGTGACCCAGTTTCGATTCATTCTGTAATCGCCCCTAGGTTATTTCGCTGGCGTTTCCTCGTTCTCATGAATTATTCATGAAGCATTTTGATTGGTGATCTCAGTTTTTCTTTGAGAAGATTTAAACTATCAACACCACAATCGAGAAGCACTTAAAAGAGATTTTCGGTGTAACACCAAAAGATTGTCAGTTAAAATCGTACACAAAGATCGATAGTGTCGTCCCTGTATTGCAGAATGGCATATCTCACAGGAGACAAGTACGCCGACGGCCGCCATATTTATTGACAACCTCGGGTTTTTTCCAGTGTTATTTTAGTAACGGAAGAAATGAAATTTTCCTCTCGACAAGAGTATCATTATGTTATCGATCTTTTGATTGGCTATTAGGGTATTTCCCGACTATATGAATATTCATAAGAAACGACGATTTGCTAGTTCCCGAGGGTGATGCATGGAGAGTAACGTTATGCTTCAAACCTGGGTTCCGAGGATGGCCAACTTGTCATTGTTACCTGGGGTAATATTCACCAATCAATCTAAATTGCTGTTGAAATCTAATTCTCATTTTTTTCTTAATTGCAAACAAGTTCTTGCAACTTATACTAATCTCTCTCCATTCTGCTTTCTGGAAACTACCAGTATCCGTACCAAATGTGTGGGCCAATGAGTAGTCCAAGGTATCAAACAGTTGAGGCCCTATAGTTATGAGGCCGATCCTCTACCTTACAAAGTAAGTAAAGTAACATAATCTCTGATTGGCTAAACCAAACCGTTCAACCAATCAGAAACTGTTCTACTTCCTGAATTTAGAATTAGATTAAAAATTGCAATTAAGTCTAGTTACAAAACCCACACCTTAACCACTGACTCATTTGGGACCCCTTCTTTAAATGGCTTGCAACACGCGAAAAGGGGCATTCGGACATTTGCGTAAAGTGTCGTCTCGGATCAGTCCGCGCAGGCTAATCCGAGACGGCACTTTACGACTACATTAGATTTTGTGCTACAGTAGACTTGCGCAAAATAGAAAATTACATAAAAACGGAAAGTGCTGTTTCGGATTAGCCTGCGCGGACTGCGCAGGCTGATCCGAGACGACACTTTACGCAAATGTCCGAATGTCCCTTTTTGCGTGTTGCAGGCCAAATGGTGTCGTTTACAATATGAGCCACGCTCTGGCAAAAAGGGGGTTTAAAGCATCTCTGTGATGCATTATATCAAGCAAGTCATCATATAATTATGGAACCATAAAGTCCATTTTGCCCAACAATTGTCTGGACATGGAGCTAGAATGGTCCTTGGACATGCAGAAAATTTACAAGTAACAACAAGTTTTGACCTGGCTGACATGGAAGATACTTTTTGTAGATGCATTGAGCCACCGTCTCACAGAGCATCAGCAATTGTAACCTATTTTGCTGCTTCAGAATGTTGCAACATGTGCAGTAAGGACCGTAACTGAAATATTCAAATTGATAAATGAACAGCGGCTTTTCTCATTAGCATTAACCCTTTACCACATACTTGGAAGTTTTAGCGACTCTAAGGAAGATGGCTTTGAAAACATTGTAGGAAAAGCAGAAAATGCTGGTAACCAGCATTTTCTGCTTTTCCCAAAATGTTTTAAACACATTTTTCCAGCCTATCTCCTTTTTTTTATCACAAATTCCATGATGCCTTTACATAAAGTCTAATACTTCTGTGTAATTCCAGAAAATGACCTATGATAAGCGAGATAGACTCCACAAACAGCATGAAGATGCTAAGGAGCTCAAACTTGACATTGACAGGCGAAGAGAACAAGTGGAAATGTTCTTGAAGGAAGCATTTACAGAACCTGAAATGGAAGATTATAATTATTACATAAAAATGAAGTCAAAATACATTATTCAGATGCAAGAACTGGAGGACAAAATTACTCTAGGAAATGAACAAATTGGTGCGTTACAAAAGAGTATTCCAGCTAAAAGCTAGTGGGGAGCAAACTCAACTTCTTGGACCATTATAGATTTTGGATTATGCTATCACTGTGAATGTGTAGGACAGATATTGAGTTAACCTTGTACCAAACTATCTTGAGTTTTAATGACCCTGAAGAAAACGCCTTTTGAAAACCTTGTGGGAAAAGGAGAAAATGCTGGTAACCAGCATTTTCTCTTTTTCTCACATTGTTTTCTACCCAATCAAAAACAAATTCCATCATTTGAGCCACACTTAAATTGTCCTCTGCACATGCTTTCAATTTCGGACAAGTCTCACTTTTGCTTGTGTAGTAAAGAGGTAAGTAAGGATTGATAAAAAAAAATAGAAAATGTCAGGAAGAACAAAGCTGAGCCATCAGTTACTAGTATTTTCCTGCAGTAATTTCTAAAATAGATCTGTAGATATGTCAGCATTTCCTTTTTGTCTGGTAATCTAATTAATCCTGAACCACACAAAAAGTGACTTTTGGAAAACAATGTTGGAAAAGGAGAAAATGCTGGTTGGAAAAGGAGAATATGCTGGTAACCAGCATTTTCTCTTTTTCCCACAATATTCGCCACCCTATCAAAGACCGAAGTCATCTACTGAACTACATTTAGTTTGTCGTCTACAAATACTTTCAGTTTGGTCAAGTCCAAAATTTTGTTGATTGGTAAAGAGTTGAATCAAACTGGATGGCAGATGTTATAAAGGTGTACCAAGGTCTTTCGTTTTTTACTACCAATTTTTGCTGTAGGTAGATAATTGCTAATATATTAGCATGGTGTTTCAGTATGTATAACAACCAATGAATTTTGACATTACAACGTCTTTTCAATACATATGAGACAATCTCTGTGAAAAGAGGATAATGTATCTTTTAGTTCACTTTACCAAGCAATCTGATGCTTAAGATATACCCATTTTACCTTAAAACAGGCTTAACCACCAGATAGAATGAGTTAGAATGCAGAACATTTACCAGTAGCAAAAAGTTTGACCAAGGTTAGCCTGCGCTGACTGCACAGGCTGGCATGAGTCACATACTTTTTTCAGATGAATTAAACCCAGTTTTCACAGAGCGTGGCACATATCTATGTTTGTTAAATAGATTTTTCGATAAGGGATTGGACAAGTAACATGTAAAATTCTAAGTATATTGCAGTTATAATGATTGCCTTTCGAGAGATGTCTCTAAATAAGCTTGATAAGTTGGAAACAATATAAGCCCATTACCCCTTTACCAAATAATCCTGTGTTTTAAATATCATAAAGAATAAAACTGTTTTAAACATAGTGAAAAAGAGAAAATTGCCTGTAGCTAGCATTTTGTCCTTTGACCACAACGTGTTTTACCCGTTCACAGGCAAATCCTGTAATTTGAGCCAGATATAACTCGTCTGAAAGTGCCTTCAATACAGAGTCGATTAACAATTTTGTGGTCTGATAGAGAATTAACTGCTCTCTTTTTATGCTATCAAAACAAAAAATGGAGTCTTGCTGGTTATCACTTTTTTTCCTTTTCCCACAATATTTTTTCAAAAGCCTTCACTGTCAAATCTACTAAGACACAGGATTATGTGAAAAAGAGGTGAACAGATGGTGAAATAGCAATCATAAGTGGATTATCTAACTGTTTACCAGACAACAAAATTTTAGCCTTGTCCAAATTGGAAGCATTTGCAGATGACAATTTCAATGTGGCTCAAATGGTGGAACTTTTCTTTAATAGGGTAGAGAACATTGTTGGAAAAGGAGAAAATGCTGGTTACCAGCATTTTCTCCTTTTCCCACGATGTTTTCAAAAGGCTTCTTTCCCAGGGTCGTTTAAAGTCAGCATAGTGTGGTAAAGGGTAAATGGGATACAGGTCTCATTTTGTATTTTGTAGTCGTCAGCAATTCCTGATATCATTTTTGTTTCGGCCAATATGATGACTGCTCTTAAAATTAAGAGCAGGCATTGAATTTAGATTAGTTCAAGAAAATGGTCCCTTATTGGGAATGAAATTGTTGAAAACAGAACAGTCGGTTTTCTATACAATATTCTGTATTAAAGATTTTCAAAAATCAAACAATTTCCCCCATTTTTAAGGCTTGAGTCCACTGTATATATTCCTGTTAATACTGTACATAGATTGTAGGGTCTTGTTGTGCATGTATTTGTGAAAAAGGGTATATACAAAAAAATTTATAGTTTAAAAAAGAATTTTAACCAAAAAAAGGTATTAAATGTTGTTTTATAGTTTTGTGGGTGTGTGATAAAATATGATGAGTGCTATACGAGGATTGAAATAGATTTTATTCTAAGAATAGATTCTGGTAAAGATAATGTGACAAGAAATACAATTAGATGCAAAAATTTATTTATCAGTTCAGTAAAATCTTCAAAAAACGGTATGGACATTGAAGTTGACTGAACATTATCAGTGATTTGAAGAACCTCAGATTGAAATTGATACTTTTTTAAAACTATTTTTGTGTATTATTAATTGAGTAGGCAACGATCAAAAATCTATTTTTTTATGAAAGGGAAAACACTATAGGAAAAGAAACAATCCCTTCAAACAAGCTAATGCTTACTCTTCCATTCTTCTACAATGTTTTCAAAAGCTGTAGACGGTTAGGTTCTTAAAACGCATAGATCAGAGATAAAATTACTTGAGGTGATATAAACCATTATGTAAATTCCTACAGACACATAAAAAAGAAAATTTCTATGTAATGAAAGGAAAAACACTGTGAGAAAAGAATCAATTGCTTTGAAGAAGTGGTTGCTACTTTTTCCATAATGTTTGAAATGCCTTCTACTGCAAGGTTGTCATATCTCATTATTTCAGACATAGATAATTGAGTCATATCTACCATTATGTAATATTTCTTAATTCTTTACCAAAGCTTTCGAAAACATTGTGGGAAAAGGAGAAAATGCTGGTAACCAGCATTTTCCCCTTTTCCCACAATTTTTCCTACCTTATCAAGGACAAGTTTCATCAGTTGGACCACCTTTGTCATCTGCAAATGCTTTCAAGTTGGACCGCTCTAAAATTTTTGTCATTTGGTAAAGTTAAACCTGTTCAACGTAGTTACAGTGGGGTCATTGCATGACCTATTTGTAAATTGTATCCAATACTAGAATACCTGTTTGTCAGGTCATTGGTGTTTCTTTTCTTGTTCTGTTAATATAAACCCATGTTTTTGATGATGCTAATAATAATTAAAAAGCAAACATTCCATCAACAAATATGTCTCTGTTCTTATTTTGACATCAACCGTTACCATGTCTTTCACAACTATACATGTAGTTGCCTTGGACACCGTCCGCTTAGCCGAGACATTCTTGACTAAACCAGCTATGACATTTCTAGTATTTTGCCTTATTTCTTGACTGAAAATATTCCTAGGGTTTATTTGGTGCCCTGAGGGTTAACTTAATATTATCTTGGACAACTTTACATGGGATGACTTGAAAAATTTCTTGTGTGAAACTAATAATCCTTTACTACGTAGTTTTTACGACCATTGCCAAGAGTGCTTTTGAAAACATAAAGAAAAAAGAAAATACTTGTAACAAAACATTTTCTGTTTCCACAATGTTTTCTATCCTTTCCATTATTATACACCCGAAAGGTCTTACTATATTATGATCCCGGTCGCCCGTCTGTCCATCCGTCTGTCCATCCGCTAGCAATTTCTTGTGTGTGCAACTCCTACAGTTTCCATTAGAATAAGTTCAAACTTACCACAATGAATCTCTATGATGTGTAGTTGTGCATGTGACTCTTAAAATTTGGATCTCTGTAGGTGTTCTAGATTTTAACCCATTTCACTGACAAACCCCTTCGGGCATATATGCGCCGCTCTGTGAAGCTCTTGTAGATTTCAACATACTGATCACATTTGATTTGTTGTCTGAATTGCTTTCAGTTTGGATAAGTCTAGAATTTGTTGTGTGGTAAAGAGTTAATTCATTTGAAGTAAAGTTTATTATATAAACAACATTAAAACATACTGGCAAAAGGAGAAATCGCTCATCCTTTGCCAGTATTTTTTAACCCTTAACCAAGTAATCCGTTGTTGTAACAACCCTGAGAAAGAAGCCCTCTGAAAACATGGTGGAAAAGGGAGAAAACGCTAGTGACCAGCATTTTCTTCTCTTCCCACAATGTTTTCTACCCTGCCAAATACAGAAGTCACCATTTAATCTACATTTGATTCGATACAGAAATCACCATTTAAGCTACATTTGATTTGCAACAGACTAATCGTTGTCTGGTTATCAGCATTTCTCCTTTTCCCACAATGTTTTACATCCTTCCAAAAACAGAAATTATCTTTTGAACTACATTTGTCTTCTGCCAATGCTTTCAATTTGGTTGAGTTTTGTCATTTGGTAAAGTATAAAAAAAAAAATAGATCTAGTTAAAATCAAATGCAGTTGTCTGCAGGAGGAAGTGTTAAAGATGCATTTGGCTTGTCACCTCTTGCCAACCAATCCCATGTTGCTACCATCTTAACAAGAAGGCTTTAGAAAACATTGTGGGAACAGGAGACATTTCTTGCCACAAGCAATTTCTCTTTTTCCCACAACTATAAGACAACATAGCTCCTTTATTCCACGCTGGATATGTCCAAATTTTGCTATTTGGTAAAGGGCTAAATCCTAAGCCAATAGGGTACATCGGCGTGACGTCACATTCCCTAGCAACGAGCGGCCGCCATTTTCGGAGGTGAAATTGATAACATAGCAACCATATATTCCAGTGCTGTTCGCAATTTTTTTTTCGTTGAGAAAAACTACATTTTTTACGAATCAAAGCTATTGACAGTTAGGATAACTGTTAGAAATATACTTTAGAATACGTATGACGAGTTGTCAATTCTTCTTTTAGACGATTTTCATTAAATGGGCCTGACACAAATAGACCTACCATTTAAATATAAAGTGGGTCCAGACCCCTCAGACATGAAATGAATATTCCAGACTCAATCTATGTAGCTTTTTCTCTTTGTCTATTTCATGTCCGAGCGTAAAAAAGTGTAATCTACATTATGTTGTTCATCAGATTAAAAGAAAGGTCGGAGAAATCCATGCTTCCCGAGGATTTCTCTCTCTCTCTCTCTCTCTCTCTGACCAAAGCAATTTCCTGAATGTTCAAAGGCTGATAAGCTATTAAACCTCTCAAGAATCGTCATAAAAAATTACTTTACCTGTAAAATATCTATGTATTTGGTGGTGATCATTTTAATAGTCTAATATTTGAGCGAAAAAAAGAGTCGACTGATAAAACTTTTTAAACATTGCCCCGAGACAGACTTAATTAAATCTAACCCAGCACAAAAAAAAATCTAGGGTTTTTCCGACAATGAAAAAGAATTTTAAAAATATTTCAGTGAAAGGAAAATACTAATCAGCATCCTTTCTTTTTTCCACACTTTCAAAGACAAACATCGCTTTGGTATGTCTCGTTCGAAAATTCTCCCTAATTTTGATGAACATATTAGTTTGAAGAATGAACTTACCCTCTGTAACCTGCGAAAATGTCTAAATCCTAATCACAAATGATCATCTTAAGGGTGAATTAAGATCAGTGACAGACAAAAACAGTCAGTGTAATGTGACACGTGTGCGTTAATTTCTATTTCTACCAAGCAATTACGTTATGTACAGCTCTTTGGTCGTCCACCCTGCAGTGCGATACCGAAATCAAAGGAACACGGAGTTACACCCTTCACCCATTTTGTGAAAATTCATATGACACGTACAAAGTACGAGGAGTGATCAGAAAGAACGTGGACCAGTGCCGGTATCGGAATATTGTTATAAAAAGCAACTCGGAGTGTTCACTATTTTTGAAAGTAACCTCCTCTGAGTTCTATGCACTTATTCATTCTTGATTTCCATGAGCGAAGCACGTGTGGGAGCGCGTCACGTGACGTTACCATCAAGGACCCGGTCATAGCGAGGGTTAGCTCCTCTCTGCTCTCGTAGTGCATGCCACATAGAGAATCTTTCAAAACAGGAACTAGTCAGAGGAAACATGGAGTCAGGACTAAATTATACTGAGCGTTGGCAAGTGTTTCCATGTTTAGTTTTTGCAAAGTTTCCAGTACAAGTGTGGCTCTGTGAGCTAGGGCGTTATTTTGGTGTAAAATGACGTCACTCTGCAGGACTTCTGGCTAAGTTTTTCGTACGGTGTATGTGAAATTTATTTGAATAATGTGGGCATAAAACTCAGTATTGACTGTAGTATGTATAGATACAACATGATTTAGAAGAAAAACAGGAAAACAGAAATACTTGATGTAGATAACTTTGCCAAGTGACTTAGAAAGGTTAGCTTTACCAGCGGAAGGCGATGTTGAATGTTTCAAAACACTACTTTGTTGTTTAGATTCAGTCTCGTTAAAGTGTGCCTATCTTTCATAGCAGGTTACAATACGATCAGTAAAGTTTGACCCCTCTACCCTAATGCATTCAGAAATTTCTTTAAAGATTTCGATCCTAACCCCGATTTTCTCGGGCGTCAGTTGCCGAGGTACCCACATTGTGCAATTACGCGACATTCCAAGATTCCCTGTCAAAATCTCCTGGGCACTTCTATATGAAAGGTCAAATGTATAAGCTATTTTCCTGAAAGTACCTCGGCGATCTTGTTTTACATGCTGCATTACAGCCGTTATGATTTTGTCTGTGACTGATGTTGATGGACGGCCAGATTTAGGGTCATCTTTAACAGTATCGCACCCTTGTCTAAACCAGTCCGATCCATGTACAAATATCAGATTTCTTGAGTGCAGAGTCCCCTTTAACTGGTTCTATATCGCTTTTGATTTCCGATAAATACTTTTCGAGTTTGACGTAAAAATTTATGATTACTCTCGCTCAAATAAAACGTCGTCCGATATTTTAGACCACTAATGCAGTATATGACGTCATTAAAATGACGTCATACTTTACCTACTTGAATATGACGACATTTGAAAGCTTGAGTCAGTTACCAGATAATTGATGCTCATCTATGCAAAAATTTGTAATTCTATGTGTAGTAGTTTTCAAAATAACGAGGTAGTCCGCGATCTTTTTGATCACCCCACGTATTTCTTAAAAACTTTTGAAAACTTAAGCTGGAATATAAATATTTCGTGAAAGGGGACGGAAAATTAAATATTTAAACTGAAGCTATGTTTCTTATGTCATGAAATTGACTTTATTACATTTATTCGTCCTAAATAGGAACATGACTAAGTTATGCGCAACATAAAGTTCGGTTTTCTTTTAGATCGGGCTTTTCTTAATATTCAAAGTATGGTTGTCGTGCTGTAATTTCAGTGAATGAACTGTCCCTGTTTCTTTTAAGGCACTGGGAAGCTTCTTAACCCTTTACCAAACAATACTAAATTTTAACAATCCTGGGAACGAAGGTGCTTGAAAGGAGGAAATGCTTGGAACTTGCATTAGCTTCTTTTCCCACGATATTTTCTACTTTTTCGAAAACCATTTCAACAATTTGACCCACGTCTAAACTGTCGGCTTCAAATGCTTTGAATTTTGACAGGTCCTAACTTTTGCAGTTTACTAAAATTCTTAGTCAAATAAGCCATCACTCTTATTGTTCAAATCCTTTTAGCAAAGTTTTAAAATACCGACTTTTAAAGACCCGTAGGAAAATAGCCTTTGAAAACATTGTGGGAAAAGGAGAAAATTCTAGTTACAAACATTGTCTCCTCTTACAATGTCTTCTACCCTTTTTGAACAAAATTCCATTTTTGAGTTACACTTATTTTTGTTGTCCTCAAATGCTTTTAACTTGGACAGCTCAAAATTTTGTCGTTCTGTAAAGAATACATTTATAAAAACTGCCATAGATGGTCTGATTGTTCAACAGGTGCCGTTCAACACATGTCAGACATTGCCAAATTGGTAAAGTACAGGGCTTGAAACCCGAGAATCTCTGGTTCGATTTATTTTAACTATTAACCTTTTACCACACAATTCCGAGTTTAAAAAGAAAAAAAAGAAAAAGAAATCTTTTGCAAACATTGTGGGAAGAGTAGAAGGTGCTGGTAACCAGAATTTTCTGCTTTTCCCACGTTGTTTTTTATTCAGTTTCATTACTTGAGCCTTATGAAATTGAAGTGTGCAAATGTTTTCAACTAGGAGAAGTCTTTTTTTTATTTTTATTTTATTTATTTATCTTTTTATTTATTTATTTATTTATTTATTTTTTGTAAAGGATTAGAGTGGTGATAAAATTTTGTAATAAGAAAAAAAGAGATTTATTGTGTGCAAAGAGACACCGACAGACCATTTCTTGAAAGCTGGAATACCATAAACTTTGAGTTTCTTGAGCAAATTCTGACCGAAGAAGATATCAAGTCTTCTTAGTTGCATTTTTTCACATCCCTCTTAATCGATGACTGTCGTAACGACGAAGGTCAGTTCAAATTTTAAACCTTCCTTTCCTTATAAAAATGGTAGTTCAAGTTTCATTTTTAGGAGAGAAATATGTGCTAAAACTGTTTTCATTATAAAAATGGTAAAGGGTTAGCCGGGTGTTCCTTTGATCTCGGTATATCACTGCCGTTGTAGGTGACACACAGTCTTTGCTAAACACAGACTAACACGTGTCATAAAAATATGTCTGCCCTGTTCAATTCTAAGTTGATCATTTTGTTAATACAGTATATAGGATTTGGATTTATCAACTTTTTCACATAGGGTAAGTCCATTCTCATTTTTGAGTTCAAAAGATCCATAAACTTGTCTGTCCGAACACTTTTTTTGTTTTCAAATGCATTAAATGGAGCCTTGATTTCACTGCAGCTTGCAATTCATTAATTTTTTTAATTCTTGTCTTTTAAATCTAAGGCAGTTTGCTAGAAATTAATTGTTTCTTTCTCGGGTGTTCATAATGTAGTCTGCATACGAAAGTTTTTATTAAAACCAAAAGGAGGCAGGGCTTGTGTTATAACTATTTTCTGTAGGATACCGAAAAATTGATAAATTGACAGTTTGTGCATCTTCGAAAGTGATAATTGATACAACTACCGACACAGCCGATTTTAGGCATATTTATAGTTTTTACGGTGAATTCCATTTCTAAAATGTCACAAAATAACTATACGGGTATATACAAGATAGCGTTTGTTTTCACCTCGGCCCTTGTTGCTATCACGTGATCATCGAAAACGCCCGGATGTCCGACGTTATCTATCAGGCACTACTTCAGGTCTAAACTTAAGCCCTCACTTCACAATCCTGACTTTTAACGACCTTGAGAAATAAGCATGTTGAAGACATGGGAAAAGGAGGAAACGCTGATAACCAGCATTTTTTTTTCTTTCTCTGCGATGTTTTCTACCCTTCCCAAAACAAAGTTCAATGTTTCAGTCATATTTGTCATCTGCAAATGCTTTCAATACGTGGATCCGTGGAAATCGGTATTTCACCAATCGCATTTATTTGGTTGCAAGAGAACTCGTACCCTGGAGAACTCGCACTCTGGAGAACTCGTACCTTACAAATATTTTGGGGGATAGATATTTTTTATTATAAATCATTCAGGTTTTGTAGACTTGATGATTTTCATTTTACCTCTTGTGAAATCAATAGGTTATACATTAATCAAGCTTTGATAACTTATAGTATTTGTGATAAAATATCACTTTTGTTACCGAATGTCTGGTAGATTTAAATGGAAGGAAGGTAAGGTAAATGGACAGGTAAATCTTAGAAAGATGAAATTATAAGGTAGATCTACATAATCTGGACTACATTGATTGTTTCGAAGATATGATTTTTTAAATAGCTTTTTTTAGATATTGATGGTTCGTTAATGGAACTTGCCAATTTATTCCGGTCAAGGGTGTCGGGTACAATCAATTCACATATCAGGTGTGATAAACACCACTGTTCATACTTGCCATTTACCAGCACTTTTAACCCTTTAACAAACAATAGCATGTTTTAACGAGGAAAAAGTCTTCTAATTACATTGTTTGAAAAGGAAAAAACGAGTATAACTGTTTTTTATGTAACATTAAAAGAAGAACTTTAATCCCGAGTTGTTAAATACTATCCTGTGCGAGACAACTTTTGAAAATGTTGTTGGAAGGAAGAAGAGGAAGGAAAAAAAAAACACGCTTAAAAAACAGTATTTTCTCATTTTCCCACAATGGTATTAACCCTTTCGGAGAACTAAAGTCCTTTTGTACCAAACATGAATTTTTCGTCTGCAGAATTTTGAAGTGTCTATTAAATTGTGAGTTCATATAGAACAATATCTCCATTTTTCACTCTGCTCTTTCTCTCTCATTTTCATTGTACAGACTTCCTCAATGTTTTCTGAGCCGTTTACAACACGATCTCGAGTTTCAACCACCCTGATGAAGCGTTGTGGGAAAAGGAGCAAAATCAGATTACCAACATAATCTCCTTTTTTACCATATGTGTTTTCACCTTTAAACACAAAATCTGTTTATTAATCTGTAGTGCTTGAGCAGATATTATGAATAAATGTATAAATGAAATTAACAGCAAAAAAGATATTGATAATTCATCATGAGAAAAATATCTCCACTTAATGGTCAGTCATAAAACTCGGTATTCTTTTTTTCAATAAGTACATTATAAAAAAAGATTCCCATTACTTTTCTCGAACAGATCATTGTTTCTAACATCCGACAAAATTTTCAATCGTCCATTTTGAAAGACCCTGTAGATGGGTAATATGAAATTTACCACGTTACAAGCAATTGGCATTTTTGTATTACTGAGAAATTTTTGAGAAATGAAGTTACTTTCATGACCCTCAGAGGTTCTTACTTTTCAAATCATTTTCCTACATGCTAACTCTTTTGGCGTCAAATCTATATAGTGGATCCCATCGACGGCTGAAATTTCGATTCACCAAAACTTAGAAAAGAACTTTTCTGAGGTTTGGCTAAGAAATTTGACTAAGTAAATCCGTGCTCAGACTACACATTCTTTGCATACTAATCTTGTTCTTTGCCACCCGTTTTCGACCATATAGTGCAAAAAGGGTTCAGGGTTCAATATTGAATAACATCAATTATGTTATTGTAATTTGATTAATCACATTTTTCTAGCTCTCTTTGTTTTGGAAATTTGCCTCGTGAAAATTTGACCAATTATGTGTTAATTTTACCCACTCCTTCCATTTAACAAATATCTAATCCAATCAAATATTAATTGTTAATCTGTTCCCACACAAACCAATATCAATCATCGATTCAAAACTTCAATGCAAATGAAGGTTACCCGAAGGATTTAATATAGCAAAAATTAACACTATTTACTTGATTGATCAGTAGAATACAATTTACTTACCCCTCATTTATGTTCCAATTTACGGTTTTTACTTCAAATACAACAAACACTACATTAGAAAACACACATTTTTTTTTTTTAATTTATTTATGTCTTTTCAACACATAAACAAAAAGAAAGTTTTAAACAAATGTACATCACAATAAAGGCATACAAATTTTGTTTGAAACAAAAACGATGTTAGTCTTGTTACTTTTGAAAAATAAAACATGAAAACATGCTGGTTACTATCATTACATATATTTGTGGGGTACGACTTCTCTGGAGAACTCGTACCCTTGAGATTGGGGTACGAGTTCTCCAGGGTACGAGTTCTCCTGATACCATTTATTTTACCCGACGTGCACCATTGTTATCTGTTATTTTGGCTCCCAAACAAACGACTGTTAACGTTGGAGGGGTGCAATAGTATTTATTTATCTTGTGTTTTAAACGTTTGAATTTAAGAAAAAAGTTTAAAATATGTGCTTTGCGAACGTGTACCGCTGACGTGAGATCACGCAGAGGCTGTAGACAAGTTTGAATTATGACAATGACTGAAAATGGGACATATGTAAAGAGTTCTGATCAGGCGCTACATTACACAATGGATTAATTAATGCCATAGTTTTTTCCCCTCTGAAAGATTCTGAAAGAGACGCAAATGTTTTAAAATGCAAGACAAAGGTAAAAATAGATCTATATGAAATACTAATACAATGACAATGTGTTTACTTGAATATCTAACCTTGTTCAATAACCTAGGCACATCCAAAAAGTGGCACTTGTCATCAGTGTTTCAGTTTGACATTAATATTAACCCTTGGTGCATGAAGAATATGCTGAATGTGTAGATATACATGTAGATCAGATTGCAAATTACATGCAGTGAAGTCTTGGGTTTAAACTGTCTAGTATTTACAATAAGCACATTGACGTGTAGCTCTTACTGTCTTTCTCAATGAGAGTTGATTTCAATTATAAAAAAAAGTCTAACTTCTGTACTGGTGGAAAGTTCAGCTCAATACGCAACTTGTAAATTTTTCCTTTGATTTAGCCGTTTTAACCATTTACCACAAAAGCCCGAGTTTTAACGACCCTGAGAAAGACAGCATTTGAAAGCCTTGCGAAAAAAGGAGAAAATGCCGGTAACATTCATTTTCTCCTTTTCTCAGTGTTTTGTGCTCTTTAAAAAAACAATTTTTAATTGTTGAGTCATTTATTTTGTTGTCTGCAATTGCTTTGAGTTTGGATTGTTCTAAAATTTTGTCATGTAGTGAAGAGTTAAAGTGGATTAGCACATTTGCATGTCAAAGGGTGTGTCGGTAAACTGTTAATCGATAGAAAGTGTGTTTAATTGCAAACCAATTTGCCGCTCTAATCAACTTGACCACCCGTTGTCTTCAGTATATAAAAAGATAAAACAAACTACCGTCAATGATATTAACAAGTTTGCTAATTGACGACACACTTGACGCATTATAAAATCATCGGACAACCCTTTTTCTCTTAACCTGATATTGAAATTTTTCATAAACTTACACCTCTTTGTAGAATTAGACAATCTATAAATTTTTCGAAATCCTTGTAATTCAGTGTTATTTAATTGGGTATGATGTTGAGACTTTTTAAGCCTTACGAAAACAATAAGTATCTTTAATTAATTTATTCTGTGACAAAACGGAGTTTTGTTATGTGTTTTAGTCTTTCTTATTGAAGTTAAAAACTTTGGTAAAACACGTAGATCTGTTACATTGTACATATCCTTGTGAAAATTAGTTCAAACGTCTTTATATAACTTACCGAGAATTTTATCGAGAAAATTGTCATGACAGCACGATTTCAGTACACTATCTGCTATATACTGTATATGTATTAACTGTGTTTACTGTTGTTGTTTGGGAGCCCTTGGCAACAGTAACCAAGAAAGTCGGTTTATCTTATCACCACGGATCCATGTATTTGGACTAGTCTAAAATTTTGTCATTTGGTAAAGAGATAAAATCTCAATATCTTGGCCTCTTTTCCTTACCGGAAATCTCCATGTTTTCAGCATTATGGATCATTCGGCATACCTCGGGTGATGGGAGCCATCATATCCCTCGGCTGTATCTGGTGGATTAATATGCATCAGATCGATACATATCCGGAAATACACCGGTTTACCGTTCTGAAAATTGTAAGGCTCCTCTTGAAAAAAGAAAACTTGAGTTTCAATTTTCTATCGAAATATTTCTATGTTTCAGTTGAGTTGGCAAACAGTTCGTACATTCATTATTTATCAATTTCGATTAAAGTTTTCACCGACAGATAAACAGATGTGAATAACTTCATCGAGGTTGTTTATGTCGTTGCTAAACGACTGAAAGTGGCGCGCCATGTATAAGATCACGTGATTCGCAGTTCAAATGGAAACGACCGTTATACGGACGAGGTTAGATGTAGGTACGGAATCGGCCGAGTTGTGACGAGTGCATCATGGATGGTGGTTCATGCCAATTATCTCCCGCTAGATGGCATTCTACAAATACACATCCGTTGTCTGCGCATGTCATATTTTTCGAAGATTCGACCTGTCTGCTATGACACATCACCCATCCGCCGAATATTCGGGAAAAGTAGGGCTTACAGAGAAGCTATTAGCCTATTACCCAAGCATGTAGGGGCTGTTTTAATAAATGGCCGATCCCTGGTTACATGCTAGCCGATCACAGCTGAATGAATCGCACCAGGTAGCGTTTCATTGAGTAAACGTTTATTTTATTTTGACATTCAAAGTAACGGTTGTCGTTTTGAAAAATTAGTCCGCTTCTGTACCCAGCATGCCCATATTAGATAGATGTGTATTTATAGAATGCCATCTAGCGGGAGATAATGAATACACATCTATCTAATTTGGGCAGTCTGGATACAGAACCGGACTACTTTTCAAAACGAAAACCGTTACTTTGAATTTCAAAATGAAATAAACGTCTACTCAATATAACGCTTCATGGTGCAATTCATTCAGCTATGATCAGCTAGCATGTAACCTATGCACCGGCCATTTATTAAAACAGCCCCTACAAGCTTGGGTAATAACTTCGACAAGAACAGTATAAGCCCTACTTTTCCCAAGTATTCGGGGATGGGTGATGCGTCATAGCAGACAGGTCGAGTCTTCAAAGAATATGACATGCGCAGACAACGGGTTCATGCCAACTTTCATCCTCGGTGACCCAGTTTCGATTCATTCTGTAATCGCCCCTAGGTTATTTCGCTGGCGTTTCCTCGTTCTCATGAATTATTCATGAAGCATTTTGATTGGTGATCTCAGTTTTTCTTTGAGAAGATTTAAACTATCAACACCACAATCGAGAAGCACTTAAAAGAGATTTTCGGTGTAACACCAAAAGATTGTCAGTTAAAATCGTACACAAAGATCGATAGTGTCGTCCCTGTATTGCAGAATGGCATATCTCACAGGAGACAAGTACGCCGACGGCCGCCATATTTATTGACAACCTCGGGTTTTTTCCAGTGTTATTTTAGTAACGGAAGAAATGAAATTTTCCTCTCGACAAGAGTATCATTATGTTATCGATCTTTCGATTGGCTATTAGGGTATTTCCCGACTATATGAATATTCATAAGAAACGACGATTTGCTAGTTCCCGAGGGTGATGCATGGAAAGTAACGTTATGCTTCAAACCTGGGTTCCGAGGATGGCCAACTTGTCATTGTTACCTGGGGTAATATTCACCAATCAATCTAAATTGCTGTTGAAATCTAATTCTCATTTTTTTCTTAATTGCAAACAAGTTCTTGCAACTTATACTAATCTCTCTCCATTCTGCTTTCTGGAAACTACCAGTATCCGTACCAAATGTGTGGGCCAATGAGTAGTCCAAGGTATCAAACAGTTGAGGCCTTATAGTTATGAGGCCGATCCTCTACCTTACAAAGTAAGTAAAGTAACATAATCTCTGATTGGCTAAACCAAACCGTTCAACCAATCAGAAACTGTTCTACTTCCTGAATTTAGAATTAGATTAAAAATTGCAATTAAGTCTAGTTGGTGAACACAGTCTCAGAGTTACTAACTATACATTCATGGCGTTTCTACGACCAGAACTTTACACAACTCTGTACAATCATATTCCCTCACAGAGACGGTATTTTGCCATGCTTTCTAAACCCAAAACGGCTAGTTGTGGCCATAAATTTATGCTTGCAGCTTACTTTGAGTGTTATGCTGGTGCTGAAAAATTAGTGATATTTTACAGGAATGGCCAGTAAGTGCTGCCTTGATGGGGGAAGGCTAACAGCAGAATTGTTTCAAAGTAAAAGCACTCTTTGCAGTGCTATCAGTACACTAGCTGCAGTTCCATAGTCCTTTACTGCTGGCAGTGATCCATGTGTTACCTTACCGGGTAACTCTTTATCAGGTGACAAAATTTTAGACTAGCCTTAATGAAAGCATTTGCAGACAAATTCAGTGTGACTCAAATAATTAGATTTACCTCTAAAAGGTAACATTGTAGTTGTAGTGCTATCATAATGTAGAGAGGGTAGTTGTAGTGCTGTGCTACCATTATGCAGGGTGGGTAATTGTAGTGCTACCTTTATGAAGAGAGAACTGGTTCTGCTGCCATAACACAGAAAGGGTAGTAGTGCTACAATTACACACAGAGGGTAGTTGTAGTGCTACCATTTGCAGTGCTATCAGTACTTTAGCTGCAGTTCCATAGGCCTTTACTGATGGCAGACTGATCTATGTGGTATCTTAAAGGTGGCCCTTCAGATTTCGGGACGAAAATTTTACAAAAGTACAAAAAAATCATCCTTATACTCCCAAAGCCTTTTAATTTTCATTCATAAAACCCCAGTAGTCGAAAACCATCCGACAACAAGAGAAATTAGAGATTTACTACGGCGCAGGTCGACACCGACAGGAAACACGTTCTATTTTTACATGAGCAACTCGCTCATTTACATACCAGAAATACACAGACAAAGCTTCAAACATTGCGTCCGAAGAAGACATTATGGAAAATAATTACATGTTTGTTATGTTATGGAATTTAAGCGTCATTAGTCACGTGCCAGTCACTTGACATTCCCACATTGCTTTTTTGATTACTGGCGCGAAATCTAAAAATACCTTAAGAGGCTACGTAACCTTTTAAGGGAACACCATCAAAAAAAATTTTTTTTGTAGTTTTATGATTCTTAATTATTGATGATTTGTATTGTTTTTTCATATAAATTTCAGTGATATATATATATTTTTTAATTTGGTGAGATGTGAAAAATCTAAATACCCACCTTTAACTCTTTACCAGATGACAAAATTTTATACCTGTCTAAACTGAGAGCATTTGCAGACAACAAATTCAGTGTGGCTCAAATGTTTGGATTTATCTCTGAAAGATAAGCTGAGCCCTGGTAGCTCAGTCGGTAGCGTGCAGGACTTGAGAATAGGGGGTCGTGGGTTTGATCCCTGGCTCAGCCAATTTCTTTCCGAAGACTGATGATAGTCATTGCAACAGGATTCATTCCTCTCCTACCGCTAACCATTGTCTCGACAATGGTTATGTTGGAAAACAGCCAGTGGCTTGGAAAGAAAATGGTGCGGAGTACTGGTAAAAGTGACTCCAGAAAAGCATGAATAGGTGCACTGGCCGCCATGCTATGACTGAAATAATGTTGAAAATGGCATTACACACCAATCAATCAATCAAAAAATCTATTAGATAACATAGTGGGAAGAGGAGAAAATGTTGGTTATCAGCATTTTCTCCTTTTCTCACTGTATTTTCAGCTTTCTGTTGAAGGGCTGTTTAAACTCAGGATTATGTGCTAAAGGATTAATAGTGACAGAGTAATTGAAGATACATAAGCCAGTTATGTAATCCAGAAATACTGATTGTACCACTGCCATTATGCTTACAGGGTACTTACAGTTCTACCAATTTGTTGACTGCTAGTACTCTGACAAGATGTTGTGGTGCCAATATTCTTACAGGGCCAGGCCCTGGTAGCTCAGTCAGTAGTGCACAGGACTTGAGAATAGGGGGTCGTGGGTTCAACCCCTGGCTCAGCCAATTTCTTTCCGAGGATTAATGATAGTCATTGCGACAGGATTCATTCCACTCCCACCGCTGACCACTGTCTCAACGATGGTTATGTGGGAAACCAGCTAGTGGCTTGGAAAGAAAATTGTGCGGAGTACTGGTAAAAGCGACTCCAGGAAAGAATGGATAGGTGCAATGGCCGCTGCCACATAACTGAAATAATGTTGAAAAACACCAAACAATTGGCAGTCAATACTCTTACAGGATATTCAGAGCTGCCATGAACTCCTTTCCAAAGAACAAAATTTAAGACCCGCAAAATTGAAACTATTTGCAGACAACAAAGATGCCTCAAATAACGGAATTTGTCCTCTATAGGAAAGAAAACATTGTTGGAAAAGGAGAAAATGCTGGTTACCAGCATTTTCTCCTTTTCCCACAAAGCCTTCTTTCTACAAGGTTGGTAATGCTTGAGATTGTGTGGTAAGGGGTTAAGATGACAAGATACATGTACTTGTAGCATTACAAATAGGCTTACAGGGTACTTGACAGGATAGCTGCAGAGCTACCATTATACTGAGGGGGTAATTTTAGTGCTACCCTTTTCCCTGACAGAGCAGTTGTAGTACAATTGTTCTGACAGGATAATTGTATTTAGCTACTATTCACTGAAGGTAAGTTTAAATAAACGATACACATCTATGCAGACAGGATGTTTGCAACACTACAGCTAGGCTGATAGGGTGATAGTAGCACATTTATGCTGACAGGATAGTGCTGCTACTATCATTGGATGACCAGACAGCTGTAGCATAGTTATGCTGACCTGATAGTTACAATGCTACCACTAGGCTGAAGGTGTAGTTGTAGTGTAGCCTGTACTCAAAGGGTGCTTGTGACACTACAATTAGTCTGACAGGGCAGTTGTAGCATATTTGAGCTGACCTGATAGTTATAAGGCTACCATTTTGTGGAGAGGGTAGTTGTAGAGCAAGCATTACCAAGAGAGGGTAGTTGAAGTGCTACCATTATGCAGAGGGTAGTTGTTCTACCATTATGCAGAGAGGGTAGTTGCAGTGCTACCATTATGCATAGAGGGTAGTTGCAGTGCTACCATTACACAGAGCGAGAAGTTGTAGAGCTACTTATACACAGAGAGCGTAGTTGCAGTGCTAACATTACTCAGAGTGTAGCTGTAGTGCTACTTTTACACACAGGGAGTAGTTGCAGTGTTAACATTACACAGAGTGAAGTTGTAGTGCTACCTTTACACAGAGGTTAGTTGTAGTGCTACCATTATGCAAAGAGGGTAGTGGCAGAGTTGCTATTATGCAGATGATAATTGTAGTGTTACTATTATGCAGAGAGGGTAGTTGTAGAGAGCAGAGTAGTTGTTATGCTACCATTACAAAGACAGGTGCTCATAGTGCTTCCATTATCCAGAGAGGGTAGTGCTAGCATTATGCAGAGAGAGGGTAGTTGTTGTACCACAATTACATACAGAGAGTAGTTTTAGAGCTACCATTACAAAGAGTGGGTAGTTGAAGTGGTATCATTATGCAGAGAGTAGTAGAGTTGTAGTGCTACCAGTACACTGAGAGGGTAGTGTTACTGCATCCATTTCACAAAGAGGGGTAGTTGTAGTGCTACCATTATGCAGAGAGGGTAGTTGTAGATTTTCAATTATGCAGAGAGGGTAGTTGTGCTAGGATTATGCAGAAAAGAGGGTAGTTGTGTCACAGAGACAGAGTAGTTGTATTACTATTATGTAGAAAGGTTTGTTGTAGTGCTACCAGTACACAAAAACAGCATGAGTCCTGCTACCATTGCACAGTGAGGGTAGTCATGGTGTTACAGTTACACACAGGGGGTAGTTGTAGAGCTTCCATTATGCAGAGAGGGTAGTTGTAGTGCTACCATTATGCAGAGAGGATAGTCGTAGTGATGTGCTTCCATTACATAGACAGGATAGTTGTACATGTACTATCATTACAAAGAGGGAGTAGTTTTAGTGCTACCATTACACAAAGTGGGTAGTTGAACTACTATCATAATGCAAAGAGGGTTGTTGTAGTGCTACCAGTACACAGAGAGGGTAGTGTTACTGCTACCATCACACAGAGAAGCTAGTTTTAGTGCTACCATTACACAGAGAAGGTAGTTGTAGTGCAACCATTACAAAGAGGGCATAGTTGTAGTGCTACTATAAGGTAGAGAGGGTAGTTTTGGTGCTTCCATTTTGAAGAAAGGGTAGTTGTGCTATCATTATGCAGAGAGGGTAGTTGTAGTGCTACAAAAAATGCAGAGAGGATAGTTTAGGTGCTACCATTATGCAGACAGGGTAGTTGTAGTGCTACCATTTTGCAGAGAGGCAAGTTGTGCTACCATTGTGCAGAGAAGGTAGTTGTAGTGCTTACGATGATGAATAATGATGAATAGCGTTTTAAGGCCCGTCGACAACTTAGGTCATATTGGGCGCACTTACTTAGTAAACAATAATGCGAGGTGAAAATAACATACATGTGCAACAACATAAGACAAACATGATAAATGAGGAATGGACGAAACACAAAATGATGCCCCTTTTGTCGCCTTTTACGACATGCATGCTGTCACTTTTGTTCTGCCAGATGAAATGGCAGATGTGACGATCGCGGGACTGCAGTGGTTTATTCTTATACCCCCGATTAAACCACACAGGGTCCCACAGGCCAACTGATTCCCATTCCAAACCCTATTTACATCGAGAAAAAAATACAGGATTTGGAATAAGAACTACCCAGCCTGCTGCAATCCTACGAATTACGAG
Source organism: Hippopus hippopus (assembly GCA_946811185.2). Lineage (NCBI taxonomy): Eukaryota > Metazoa > Mollusca > Bivalvia > Cardiida > Cardiidae > Hippopus > Hippopus hippopus. The sequence continues at coordinate 15,019,156 of OX328100.1, read as the reverse complement.
GAAAGCAGCCGTTTGTCTCTAATTTTAGTCGCCTTCTACGACATGCCATAGAGAAAGGCCGAGGTCCTATTCTATAAATTAAAAAAACCCGGGACCCCACGGGGATGTAGTGCTTACATTATGCAGAGAGGGTATATGTTGTGCTTCCATTATGCAGATAGGGTAGTTGTAGTGATACCATTAAGCAGAGAGGGTAGTTGTGCTACTATTACACAGGGATGGTATTTGTAGTGCTACCAATACAGAGAGAGAGTAGTTGTACTGCTACCATAATACAGAGGGGTGGATGAAATGCTGTGATCTGCAAAGTTATCATTGTAATGGACACCAGTTTAGGGTACTTCAAGACATGCTACGTAAATCAGATAGTAGTTGTAGTGCAATCATTTAGCAGAGAGGGTAGTTGTAGTGCTACCATTATGCAGACAGGGTAGGTCCAGTGCTACCACTATGCAGACAGGATAGTTCTACTGCTACTGTTTTACAGACAGGGTGGTTCCATGGTACCATCATACAGACAGGGTAGTTCCACTGCTACCATTATACAGACCAGGTAGTTCCCGTTCTACCACTATACAGACAGGAGTTTCAGTTTTACCACTATACAGACACAAAATTTACAGAGCTAACATTATACAGATAGGGTAGTTCCATATGTACCACTCCACATACAGGGAAAGTCATGTGATACTATTATTTAGACAGGGTAGTTGCAGTGCTACCATTTTGACAGTGTTTCTTTTAAACAACTTTTGAATACAACGCCAAAAGCTGAAATTTTTCATTCTCAGTAATGTCTATATTACTCACATTGTCTTCAAAAGCTTTATCTGGTTGACAGGTCAGAATGAATGTGGTCATGAATTCAGGAATTAAAGAATAAGATAGAGGTTTTCTTCGTTTTAACGCTTTTTAATATTGTTTGCATATAAATTATGTCAACTCTGTTTAAAAACCATTTACAAACCATATACTTAACCACCAGTTAAGAAAAAACATCCAAGTTTTACCCATTCACTCATTTTAGTACAGAACAATACAACTTTTTACACTCTCCTACAATGACAGACTTCGGAAACATAGTGGGAAAAGGACCAAACACTTGCTCTTTTCCCATGGTAAGAAAACAGCTGAAACATCAAACATTAACCCCTAAGGTCCCATTTCATTTCAGTTCTTTTACCAGACACGGTAGTTCATGATCAAACTACATCCAACAAGCATTCTGATCTTGGATCTAACGCTGTCTGCTATGTTAAAACTCCAATACAAACAATCAATTGAAACTATCTACACCACGGGACAAGTACTGGTGAGTTTTTCAGGAAACACTGCTGTCTGTTGTAAATTTTTTTTAATCAGTATAAAATGAGTCATGCTCGGTGAAAGACGGCTTGATGCATCTGCAAAAAGTATTGACCCAGGTCGGCCTACACAGTCAGGGCAGGCTGACCTAGGTCAAAACTTTTTTCTATTAGTCAATTTCTGCATGTCAAAGGACTGATCTACCCCATGATTAAAGTGGTTGGTAGACAAATGAATTTTTTTGATCCGTAATTACGTGATGACTTGCTCCAAATCATGCATCGGAGAAATGCATTAAACCCCCTTATGCCAGACCATTGATCAAATAGGTTTAAAGTAAGTCTGACTAACAATTTTAAACAAGAAAATTTGCAAGGATTATGGAATACAATTTTTCTTTGGCAGGAATGGTTAAGTTGCTGAACATAATGCAAAAAAAGATACAACAATGCAATTGAAATAAAGAAAAGCAATTGCTTTTAACAAGCAATGGCTTTTTTTAATTCAATATATTCAAAAAAGCTCCCCACCTTGGAATTTCACACCTTTACCAAGATATGCCATGCTTCACAATCCTATGAAGGATGGAATTTTTTACACTGTGGGAAAAGAAAAGGCTTGTAAACAACATTTTCTCCTTTGCTCACTATGCTTCATTTTCTCTGTTACCCACAATGTTTTCTATCCCTCTAGAGACTGTCTTGTTATTTGAACCACATTTGGGGTCTAAAATTGCTTTCAATTAGGGAAGTTTTATGTTTGTTGTCTTGTAAGGAACATGCAGGAGAGAGTTCTGCCCTCATTTTCACACCTTTTTACTCTGTATTCAGCGGTCACTAAAAGTAGAGCTTGAACACATATGGTGACAGTGAAGGTCTAGATCATGCTGCAAAAAATGTGTAGTCTGATCTTAGATTGTCACTGCATCATCAATTATGAGATATTCTTGACTTGAAATACTATATACCTTGGTCAATTTAACTGACTGCAATATGTTAGTATCTTATGTTCACAGCTCTTAACATAAATATTGTCAATACTTTCAATGACAGGTTTTCCATCCAATCACAACATTCTTAAACTTGATACTGATACATCTATATTGCTTTTTAACCCTTTATCAAACAATCCCAAGTTTTAACAATTCTAAGACAAAAACCTTTTGAAAACATTGTACAATAAGAAGAAAATGCTGGTTACCAGCATTTTCTTCTTTTCCCAAAATGTTTTCTACCCTTTCAAACACAAATCCCATCATTAGGGCAACAGTTAATTTGTCATCTTCAATAGCTTTTGAAGTTCCACGGGTGCAAAGCTGTGTTGTTTGGGAAAAGAGTTAAATAAGCAGCAAAATCACTGACATTTTATATGTCACTGAAATCCCACAACAGGTTAAAAGACATTAAACAATAATTCCCAGGAGAAAGTAAAATATAAAAAACATTGAAGTATTATCAATATGTCAAACTGAACTATTTGCATAGTCATAAAGAAGCATCCCGATTATTGTATCATGTCATCCATGTTGTACAGTAAGATCAAATTACTTGTTTTAGACTTGCCATCCATGTAGAAAGCATTGGCAGATGACATATTACGGTGTCGACAAGAATAGAAAACATTGCTACCTGCACTTTCCCTTTTCCCCACAATGCTTCAAAAAAGCCTTCTATCACATATACATAAAACTATTGAATGGTAAGTTGACGAGTGAAAATCAAAAAAACTGTCGTTACTGTTTGTTTGAGGTAAAAAACAATGTATCGCCCTCACAAATTTCCAATTTACAACAAGTACAACAAAAATCCAAAACAAGTTTAAAAACTGGAATCACTTTCAACTTCATTACCAATGATGAGCCATGTGTGTATGAGTCATGCTCTGTGAAAAGGTGATTTAATGCATTTGTGAAAAAGTATCGACTCATGTCAGCCTGTGCAGTCTGCACAGGCTGACCTTGGTCGAAACTTTTTGCTCTTTATAAACTTTCTGCATGTCAATAGACCATTCTACCTTGTGATTTAGTGGCTGTTAGACAAAATTAATTTCATGGATCCACAAACGTGATGACTTGGCCAGTACTATGCATCATCCAAACGCATTAAACTCCCCTTTCCCCGAGTGCTGCTTATATACACGAACCTGTGAAATGCAGGCTTAATGCACCTGCAAAAAGTATTGACTCAGGTTAGCCTTCGCAGTTGGCGCAGGCTGACCAAGGCCAAAGCTTTTTGCTATGGGCTAATTTTTTTGCATGTCTAAGGACCCATTTACCTCACAATTCAGTCAGTTGTTAGACAAAATGGAACTTACGGATCCATGGACATGTGATGACTAGGCCAGTATTATGCATCATCCAGATGCATTTAACTCCCTTTTCCCAGAGTCCTGCCCAAATACATGTATTTGAACTCTAGTAGTACCTGTACAGATCTGATCTATCTGTGTGAGCATGTAAGATAAAGCATAAACACTGATGATGAAATATACAAGCTATATCAATGAAAAACAGACATTTCTATTCACTGATCACATACTTACATGAACACATAAAGACCACTTCTTTGATTCCAGGTACAGCCCATTCTTTCACAATGTGGTCCATTTTCACCAACCAATTTTAAGAACATTCTCAGTCTAATTTTCCATAATCTATTAAATTTGACAAAAAGGGTTGTAGAAAACATTGTGAGAAAAGCAAAAAATGCTGGTTACCAGCATTTTCTCCTTTTCCCACAATGTTTTCAAAAACCTTTTGTCTCAAGGTCATTGAAGACTAGGAATTGTGAGGTACAGGGTTACAGTAAAAAACAATGTGGCAAAAGTAGAAATTGCTAATAACCAGCAAATCCTGTTTAGCCACAAAATTTTGAAAGGGATAAAAGGACAAGCCTGTAACTTTAATCCATATTAAGAGTGAGTACACAGCAGAACCAGTCTATATTTTGGACAAGGCAACAGCTGAGTCCAAAATATAGACTGGTTCTGCAGTGTAGGAATCCAATTGAATTCAGTATTGTACCTAAGCCTGTTAAATGACCTCTTTATTTCACACTTCTGTATTGACTTTAAAATAAATGACAAGTATTGGACCATTTCAATTTAAAAAAAAAAAATATTAACAACAAAGCAAAAGAGGGTTTTTAAGCCAATGAAGTTGCTTTATGACAATAGACTTCGTAGACTACTCTCCCTGGCAAATATCGATATTCTGAACTCTAGCTTCCTTTTGAAAAATCCACATTCACGGACTCTTGCCTCATTCTGAAATATCCATATTCCGGACTATGCAGAGTCCAATAATGATTCAGATATTACGTACTCACATGGTAGTATTTAAGCGATTTAATTGGGAGTTAGATTGTGGGTGTGAAATAAATAAATTTATTCCTAGATGAAAAAAAGCAGTTCTTAATGCTCAATTCAGCAATTAGAACTGCTGATAATGATTTAATTCAAAATTAACCTGTAAATTCTAGTAACTGCGTAATCAATAAATTGAAATTCAGGAACACATTAAAATTCATAATGAAAAGGAGAACTGATTAGGAAGAAAGTTTACAAAAATCCGAGTACAAGTAATCTATAATTTTTCAATATATTGCTATCTGCAGAAAAATATTATGCCTTTCAATAGACTACTTTTTTTAAAACATACTGCGGTAGTGGGTGTATTGCTCATTTTAACCCATTACCACACAATCCCTACTTTTGACGACCCTGAGAAAGAAGCCTTTAGAAAACATTGTGGGAAAAGGAGAAAATGCTGGTAACCAGCATTTTCTCCTTTTCCCACAATGTTTTCTACTCTTCACAAAACAAATTTCAAATTTTCAGTCACTTTTATTTTGTCGTCTGCAAATGCTTTCGATTTGGACAAGCCTAAAATATTGTCGTTTGGTAATGGGTTAAGCACTTTCTCTTTAACACATGTATATATATATGTGTGAGCCATGCTCTGGCAAACGGGGCTTTGTGCATCTCTGTAATGCATTATATCACGCAAGACGTCACATGGTAAGGGATCAATAAAATCCATTTAGCCTGACAATTGACTGGATATGGAGGTAGAATGGTCCCTGGACATGCAGAAAATTTATGATTAACAAATAGTTTCGACCCATGTCAGCCTGAAGATGCATAGGTTGATACTTTTTGCAGATGCACTAAGCCCCTTTTTCCCAGAGCATGGCTCACACACACACACACACACACACACACACACATATGTGTGTGTGTGTGTGTGTGTGTGTGTGCGCGCGCACTCATGTTTTGAACTTCATCTCAAGGCTAAATGGCTTATGCAAAAAAAGACACTAAGAAAGGCTATTTAACTTATTCAAAATTCCAAACATCACCATTTACTTTGGATGCCAGTATCTCTGCATACTTTGGTGTCTTTATGCAAAAATGATATGAAATTTTTTCAGGACCGTAATATTCATGTAGATATTGAAGTTAACATAACATTTATGTAGACATTAAAGCATGCATTGATATAGAAAGACATTTGAAATACTCAGAGTTACTACAATTGTAAGTTTTGGAATGAAAAATTTCCTACATAACAATCAACAAAACCTTAAATACATGTCAAAGAACAAGAGGGCCATGATGGCCCTGTATCGCTCCACTGGCTAATACGTAAAATCACTACATGCCAAACATTACAATACTTGGCCAATTGGTTTTGAACATAAGACCCCTGAAACAGGACTAAAATTGGTAGCCCTAGTTCATATGGTTAGTAACAAGAAGATTTCTAAAGATTTCACTATATAAGCCCATGTAAAACTTCTGACCCCTCAGGGTGAATCAAATTCCCCCCTAGGGCTATAATTTACGCACTCTTGGTGAAGGGCCTTTAGATATAGCTACATGCGAAATTTGGTAGCCCTACGCTTTATGAATAAGTACAGGGAGATTTCTTAAGTTTTCTCTACATAAGCCCATGTAAAACTTGTGACCCCTGGGGCAGGGCCAATTTTGACCCCAGGGCTATAATTTAAGCACTCTTGGTAGAGACCCACTAGATAAAGCCACATGCAAAATTTGGTAGCCCTAGGCCTTACGGCTAGGTACAGGGAGATTTCTAAAGTTTTCACTAAATAAGCCCATGTAAAACTTGTGACCCCCGGGGTGGGGTCAAATTTGACCCAAGGGCTATAATTTGGGCACTCTTGGTAGAGGCCCACTAGATAAAGCCACATGCAAAATTTGGTAGCCCTAGGCCCCATGGCTAGGTCAAAGAAGAATTTTAAAGTTCTCCCTATATAAGCCCATGTAAAACTTGTTATATAAGCCCATGTAAAACTTGTTACCCCCGGGCAGGGCCTAATTTGACCCCAGGGCTATAATTTGAACAATCTTGGCAGAGGTCCACTAGATAAAGCTACATGCCAAATTTGGTAGCTCTAGGCCCTATGGCTAGGTAGAAGAGGAATTTTAAAGTTCTCCCTAAATAAGCCCATGTAAAACTTGTGACCCCCGGGGCGGGGCCAATTTTGACCCCAGGGCTATAAATTGAAGAAACTTGGTAGAGGTCCACTAGATAAAGCTACATGCCAAATTTGGTAGCCCTTGGCCTTACGGTTTCAGACAAGAAGATTTTCAAAGATTTTCAAAATTTTTCAGTTTTGTTGCCATGGCAACCAGAGTTTTTGAAGGAATTAAATTCTTTCAAGAAATTCTGAAGAGGACCATGGCAGGATCATTTCTGTGAAGTTTCATCAAAATTGGATGGGTAGTTTCAGAGAAGAAGACGTTTTAAAAAAAAGTTAACGCACGGACGGACGGACGGACGGACGACGGACAACAGGCCATGACATAAGCCCGCTGGCCTTCGGCCAGTGGAGCTAAAAATGTTTAGTTGAAAATTTCAATTCAAAAACATAGCCCATAAACTTTATTCAACAAGCAAGTACATGCCAGCAACTGCTTTCCAGTGTTAAAAACATTTTTTTATCTTTTACACCATTTTGCTTGCTTACAAATTATACAAAGGCAGTCTAAATATTACATCTACTCAACTCTTTACCAGATGAAAGAATTTTAGACCTATCCAAATTGGCGCATTTACAGACGACTAATTAAATGTTGCTTGAATGATTGGATTTTGTTTTGAAAGGGTAGACAGTATGTGGGAAAGGGAGAAAATACTGGTTACCAGCATTTTCTACTTTCCCAGTGACATTTTCAAAAGCTTCTTTCTTCAGGGTCTTGAACTCTTTACCACACAATCCCGAGTTTTAACGACCCTGAAAAAGAATACATTTGAAAACATTATCAGAAAAGGAGAAAATGCTGGTAATCAGAATTTTCTCCTTTTTTCCCACAATGTTTTCTATCCTTTCAAAGTAATTTATTGAGTTACATTTAATTTATCATCTGCAAATGCTTTCGATTTAATTGAGTCCATAATTTTGTTGTATGGTAAAGAGTTAAAGCACCTGATTGTTTAGTAAAGGACTAAATTTTATATCCAAGACATCAAAGTCTACATTCCATTTCTCTTGGATTTAAGATGGAAAACAGTAAACAATCATTCAACATTTGTAAAGCAAGTTCCATTTACTTATGACCACTTTCGCCCATGAATGCATGTGATTATTACACTTATGAATGCATGTTTTCACACCTGCAAATGCACCTTCTCACAACTATCACAATGGCTTTCATCAATCTTTTCTTGGCTTTCTCTTTCTTGGGGGTGATCTCCTGAAAGCAAAACATTGTAAGTTTATTCTTTCATGTTCATCTAAAGTGCTAGGTAAAACAGATCAACCTTAAAAGTAATAAAATTTGTATTGACTTACAAGCAAGTGGCGATGATCAATAGACAGAAAAAAGGATCAAAGATACACTTTTCACTTGTTTGAAATAACGAAAGCATCCCATGCAGGTGCCACTGCTCAGTTAAAGTGTTTTTCTTTTTTTAGTGAAAAACCTTAGACCAAAAAGTGGAGTACTGTGTAAAATTTTGGCATGGGTTAATAGTAGCTTGCCAAAGTTTGTGGTAAATAACTAGTAATAACATTTATATGAAATAATGTCAAAGTTTTCACAAACCCAAGACAATGATGACACAGAAAATAAGGTCATGACAATACCTAGAATTTTCTTCGCAAAGAGCTGAGCTAAAAATTTGAGGAAAGGGGCAAGGAACACTTAATATTTTATTCTTGAAAAACAAGGGCTGACATTCAAAATAAACAAAATTACACATTTTTGAATAATGGAACACACTGATGGAATAAGAGCCATTACTTATATAGAGCCATTACTTATATAGAGCAATCGGTTTAGCTCCCTACGTGTGGTCCAGAGCATATGGAAATATGCAAGTTATTCTGATTTGTTACAATACAACTGTTTTATTGACCTTAAAGAAGGCTTTAAAAACATTGCAGGAAAAGGTGATAATGCTGGTAACCAGCAACTCCTGCTTTTCTTACAATACTTTCTTCCCTATCAAAGACAAATCCTATAATTTGATAGGTTAAGTGCAAATGCATTTAATTCAAGCCAGTATAAGATATTGTTATCTTGTTGAAGAGTTAGTTTAAACATACAGTCGACTCTCCATAAGTCGAAATCGTTTATCTCAAAACTCCTGTTATGTCAAAGTCAAAGCTTTGTCCGAACTTCGTGCCTCTTTATTTTATGTTGATTTTTGCTTTTATCTCGAAACCATTGCATCCAAAAACCTGTTATGTCGAAGTAATTTTGAGAACTGTTTCGTACTTTGGATCATATTTTCATTTGTACATCCGCCATTGTTTGTAGATAATAGGGTGCCAATTCACACGATATGACATTATCTTAGTTGATTCATTAGATATCAGATTATAAAAGGTGTGAATAAGTTTGTAGCATTGTTAACAGCGGTTCTTGTAAGACTTACACACATCGTGAAAAATACACTGAATGACAAGGCTTGTTAGTTTGTTTCTCTTGCTAATTGCTCATCTTTTTGGAGTCAACATTGTCGTGTATCAAGTCGGTCTGCACGAATGCAGACAATAAGTTTCTTGAATGCTCATAATGTCATCAGAAATGCAACTTGATTGTGCTTTTGCTATAGCCGAGCAAACCAGCAAGGGACCTTTAAATTTCCGGCGGATAACTGGTTCAGTCATTTAAAATAGAGGCATGATAGGTAAGCTTGATGTGGAGTCATACAGTGAAAAAAAAAAAGCCATTTTAGAGGTTGTTTCACAAAGCCATGACAATTTATCCCCGTTCTATTTTATGTTTACTTCCGGTTTTCGGTAAGTCTGTCTTCGAATTCTTATATCGAACTCCTGTTATGTCAAATTATTTTTGTTGTCCTAAGGGATTCGAGATAACGAAGAGTCGACTGTATTTATTTTACATCGATTGAGAAACAAGTTCTTACAACTTATACTAATCTCTCTCGATTCTGCTTCCTGGGAACTACACCAGTGCTCTTGCCAAGTAAGTGGGCCAATGAACAATCCTGAAGTTGACACCCGCTCCCGGGTATCGAACTCTGGACCTTAACGTTACGAGGTTGATGCTCTACCTCACAACCACGGACACCACACTGTGAAGAGTTAACTCTTTACCACATGATAAAAATTATGACTTGCCCAAATTTAGAGTACGTGAAGAAAAAAATGAAAGATTATTCAAGTAATGGGATTTGTCTATAAAAGGATAGAAAACATTGTGGGAAAAAGAGCAAACATGGTATTGTTTGGTGATGGGTTAAATGACAAAGGGTCAGCTTCTTACTTTGGTGAACTAGATTTATCATCTTGAGTGTCCTCCTTGTTATCTTCATCTTGATCTTCATTTACTTCTTCATCTTCCTCTTCTTCCTCCTCCTCCTCTTCTGGTTGATCATCTACTTCTTCCTGAAGTGTTTATGACAATTTACTATTGAAATCCTTTTATTATAAATGTCAACAACAAAGCAGGGCCTGGCTTCATGAAAAAAATTCATTCCTTTTTTTTGCTCAAATCCACTAACAGACTAATTTTCTGACTTGATTTTTTTTAGATACATTTCATGAACATTAACAGACTTTAGTAACCTTCCAAAACCCTGGGCTGACACCATGTTTCAGACTTAACTCCGCAAAATAATGGACTTAATTCTGTTAACCTTTTACCACACAGCAAAATTTTAGACTTTTCCCAATTGAAAGCATTGGAAGACGACAAATTCAGTGTAGCTCAAAAAGATGATTTCTATCTCTGAAATTGGTGAAAACATTGTGGGAAAAAGGGAAAATGCTGGTTACCAGCATTTTCTCTTTTTCCCACAATGTTTTCAAAAGCCTTCTTCATTAGGGTCGTTAAACCTTGGGATTGTTTGGTAAAGGGTTAAATAAGTGAAGTCTGTTTATTTGGCATGCTGGATTTGAGCAAAATACGAGATATATGATTTTTCTTAAAACCAGATCCAAAGGTATTTTTTATTTAGCTAGATGAATGATTTACTCCACATGCAACAATATTTCAGTCATATCATAGCAAAAGCTCATTCATTCAATGTCTCATCCAAGTACTCTTCCATCTAAATAGTGAGCTTGTGGAAATCAATTTCCAGAACTTCTTGATAATTAATTCAAGGCTTTAAGCATTAAGATATGGTGGACCTTAGATGCTAGGGAAAAGCATACTGATAGTTTTATAATTACTGGATGAAAGCTATTATCTGTAGATTTTGAAAAAGATATTTTATTTATTCTGAACACATGACCTACATTTTTACAGACCCAATAGCTGCCAAAAGTAAAGAATGCAATGTTAAAATGCATGCAAGTTTACATCAAGCCATTTAAAAGCATGAAATTTGTTGTGAAGATGACAATCTGTTATTATGTGATCTGTCCATGTGTCGGTGGCAGAAAAATGAATTTTAAAATCAGGTAAAACGTAAACAAAAGATAGAGCAACCTGGCAACTTTTAACGCTTTACCACACAATCCTGACTTTTAACGAACTTTAAGAAAGGAGTATTTTGAAAACATTTTGGGAGAAGGAGAAAATCCTGATAACCAGCATTTTTTCCTCTTCCCAAATTGTTTTCTTTCAAAGACAAATCTCACTATTTGAGCCACATTCAAACTGTTGTCTACAAATGCTTCCAATTTGGACAACTCTAAAATTTTACCATTTTGTAAAGGGTCAATCATGTTTTAGAATTAATTTTTTCTGCCAGAGACCAATACTTAGACCGACCATACAATAACAGATTGTCTTCTTCACCACAATTTCTGTACTTTTCAATGGTATGATTTAAATTCAAATGCATTTTAACACTGTCATTGTTCACATCTTGCCACTACTTGGCCTAAAACATTTTAAACCTTTATGACACATTAAGAGCTTGGTCTATATTGTTTAGCAAATGATGGTAGAAGGGGCACCTACCTCTTTTTCTAAAGCTGCCTTGGATTTTTTAGGTTTAACTGGACTATCTCCGTCAGGTCCCACCTCACTGGTTTCCTTATTATTATCTCCTGCTTCTTCTCCCTCAGCCTGTTCATCATCTGGAGAGGGCTCATCTGTCTTTTTTCTTTGTATATCTTCTGGCTGTTTTACAACAGATTGATTGAAATGCAAATTAGACGTTTTACTTTTTGACTAGTATCAGAATTTAGAGGTATGGGGAAATGGAATAATTTGGAATTCAAAGAACTTTTCATTTTATATTTTTCACTGTAACTTAAACATGTATTGTGGATACTGTTACGGAAGACCACTCCTTCATGCATGGCTTCGTCCCTATTTAAATACAATACCTAACAACTGCGTTAGGTAGATATCTCTTTGGCTCAGCGGTTATGGTATTGGTCTTTTGAACCTCGAAAAACGAGGATCTTGTCTGCCGTGGGTTCGAATCCCGCCAGATGCGGTTTGTATTTCAGCTATGCATTTGTTCATTTGTTTCTTTGTTACAGACTTTGTTCGTAAAAATACTCATTAAAATTGTCTCATTGAGATACATGTAATTACAATAAGTATCAATAACATAGGTTTTATTGGAGAAACAAGAATTCTAGAATCTGATTAACTCTTTACCAAACAATCCATGCTGATCTCTTTACCAAACAGCAGTATTTAAGACTTGTCCAAATTGATAGCATTTGCGGAGATAAATCAAACAATTTTCAAATGATAGAATTTATCTACAAAAAAGAGTAAAACATTGTGGGAAAACAACAATGTTTCCAAAAGGCTCCTTCCTAAGGGTAGGTAAAACACTGGATGGTTTACTCCATGTATCTAGACCTTTAACAACTCAACTGCCATTTTTAGTCACAGAAAATACAGAAATACAGTTTAAGATTTTTTCTCAAAGTACCAGACAGTGTAAAGCAGGAGATGCTGAAATTTAAGTGGAGTCTGATCTAAATTTATAATGTCCAAAAAAGCATCTAAACTTGCTCTATGCATTTAACGGATTAAACAGCTTTTTCCCATGAAAGACATTAATTGTACAGGCAAAACATTTGATGTAAGGAAGTATGTATATTACTGAATAGTTTGACTCCATTTAAAAGATGATTCATGGTAATTCATATACTTCATAAAGACAACATTTATTGTTTTCAGTAAGGGTAGATGCATCATATAACAATGAGTACCTTTACATATGATAACTTTCCACAAGACAACAAAGTATTAGACAACAAATATTGAACATTTCAGACAAATCATAAGTGTGCCCCAAATAGATGTAATAAATATATCCTCAAAAGGGTAAATTAATGAGAGGAAAGTAAAAAATGCTGGATACCAGCATTTTATATTTTTCCCTCAGAATTTTCAATAGATACCTTTCTCAGGTCATTTAACTGTTAAGCCTTACACAGTAAAGATGAATACATAAACAACACAAAGACCAAGCTATAAGGATGAATACATAAACAACACAAAGACCAAGCTATAAGGATGGATACATAAACAACACAAAGACCAAGCTATAAGGATGGATACATAACACAAAGACCAAGCTGTAAGGATGGATACATAAACAACACAGACCAAGCTATAAGGATGGATACATAAACAACACAAAGACCAAGCTATAAGGATGGATACATAAACAACACAAAGACCAAGCTATAAGGATGGATACATAAACAACACAAAGACCAAGCTATAAGGATGGATACATAAACAACACAAAGACCAAGCTATAAGGATGGATACATAAACAACACAAAGACCAAGCTATAAGGATGGATACATAAACAACACAAAGACCAAGCTATAAGGATGGATACATAAACAACACAAAGACCAAGCTATAAGGATGGATACATAAACAACACAAAGACCAAGCTATAAGGATGAATACATAAACAACACAAAGACCAAGCTATAAGGATGAATACATAAACAACACAAAGACCAAGCTATAAGGATGAATACATAAACAACACAAAGATCATGCTAGTGTTGAAGTGGCTCATCTGAAACATCAGTATTCAAAAATTCTACACAAAAGAATCTTCATGTTTCTGCTCTAAAATTCTTGTGTGTGACTTTTGACTGAAATAAGCCCAGTGGTGTAACATGGGCAGACGTTTACAGAAATTCCATGCAGTAAGTATTGTTTTATGGCATATCAACAGCTAAGGTCATTAAGCCAGTGTTCAATCTAGCTTTGCTTGTAAGGGGGCCCAACAGGCCCACAGACTTCGAAATAGGGGGCCATTTTGGAAAACTGGGAGCCACACATAAAAAATTGTACTTTATTACCATAATGTTAACCTTTTTGTTTAACAAGTGTTGCCATTTCATTTAACAAGTATATTCTCATTCATTATCTATGAATACCATGCTAATAAAACTGCAAGCTTGTTTCCACCATCAATTTAATCCTAAAAGTAAAGTGACAAAATATACCTGTTAATGGTAAACATTTGAAAATTCTGAAATCCCGTCACAGGGGATTTAACTGTCCTGACGATCATTCAAAGTAGAGTTAAATTCTCTCATCATAAACTAACCAACGTTTGAACCAATCGTCAGGGTACCAGGATAATTTGCAGCAAAAAGATCTGTTATATTAAGATATCTATGTAAATTTACTGCTTAAAGTCATTAACTAGAGGCGCTTGAGCGCCTGTATCGCTCCACAGGCCTGATATTTCTATAATGGCGAAAGGAAGTTTTTAACAATTATCATTCAATCCTGCATTTTAGCTCACTGAAGAAACAATTTGGTAGACAACCACCATAGGAACTTACCTGCAAAACAACAATGGAATCCAATGAATAGTTTTAGAGAAGAAATTTTTCAAAGATTTTACTTTATACCATAAAAGGAAAATGAGTCTCCCATAAAAGCCATGTTTTTTGACAGATCTTTTTTTTTTTTTTAAGGAATTCTGTAAACCTGTATCTAAGGAACATTCCTGCAAAATAATAATGCTATCCAAATAGCGGTTTGAGAGGAGAAGATTTTTAAAGGTTTTTTACTTTGGTTGCCATGGCAACCAGAATTCTTCATGGAACACAATTATTTGAAGGAATTTGAAAGAGGACCACCAAAGGAACATTCCTGTGAAATTTGGTAAAAATCCAGTCAATAGTTTCTGAGGAGAAGTTTTTTAAAGAAAAAGTTTACGGACGCACGCACGGATGAACGGACGAACGAACGGACGGACGGACACAACGCCATGACAATAGCTCGCTGGCCTTTGGCCAGTGGAGCTAAAAAGCTGAAAAGGTAGTCTGAAGTGACTCTGATCGGACAATGCCAAAATGATATTTTGTTGTGTCATGGGTTTCAGCGTTTTTTTGCACCGATTGATTTTTCATGTCTGTTAATTTCTGGATAGGTATTTCTACATGATTTGACATAAATTTGTCAATAAGGAAAACAAGTAACTTCAAAACCTGTCATTTTACACAAGACAAGTGGATAATGGCCTTTTTGTACATGTATTTTCTTACGTGAGATCTTGCATGTAACCAATACTTGATACGTGAATTTCAGTTATATAACGTGATTTACGCAATAATTTGCGCCAGTGGAACGCTGGGTACTGGCCAGATTGTGCTTTCTGGAGTAATATTTTAAAAAGCTTTTGCCTTTTTAAGCTCCAGTAAGGCTTCCAACATACTCAGAAAATTGCTTAATTGCGGTATTGAATGATCAGCAGATGCTCAAAGAATCATAACCTCTTGTACCCGTTATTTTGCCGACACTGTCCGACACGAAGATCAATAACATTCTAATCGATAAATTCTCACTAGAAAGCTCAGCATTATGTTTATTGAGCAGAAAGAAAGTAGAAACAGACGAAAGGACCCCAATTCGTGTAATGGGGCTTATACGATCGAGTGTGCCCGATGGGCCCGAGGTTTGTTTAGAATTGCTCCATCTGCGACTTTAAGGGGCCAATGGCGTAATGGCGCGCTCTAGATTGAACACTGATTAAGCCCATATGACAAGTGGAAAATACTTAAAACAGATAAAGACAAATAGCCTTCTTAACTCTCTACCATACAATCCCAGTTTTAACGACCCTAAGAAAAGAGTCTTTTGAAAAGATTGTAGGAAAAGTAGAAAATGCTGGTATGCAGCATTTTCTCCTATTTCCACACTGTTTTCTACCCTATCAAATACAAATTCCATCACTTGAGCCACGTTCAAATTGTCTCCTGCAAATGTTTTCTATTTGTACAAGTGTACATTTTTGTCATGTGGTAAAGACTTAACCCTTTACCAAACAATCCCTGGTTTTTACGACCCAGAGGAAGAAGCCTTCTGAAAACATTGTTGGAAAAGGAGAAAATGCTGGGAACCAACATTTTCTCCTTTTCCCACAATGTTTTCTACTCTTCTAAAGTAAAGTTTCAATTTTTGAGTCACATTTATTTTGTCGTCTGCAAATGCTTTCAATTTGGACCAGTCTAAAATTTTGTCATTTGGTAAAGAGTTAAAAGTTAACTGTAAGAAATTCATGCTCAGATGAGGTAAACTGTGTTGTTAGAAAAAGTAACAAAAACAAATAAATAAATGGCTTTTATACATAAATGCTCATTTCAACAGTATTTAAAATTTGTTATACCCCTGCCATTGCTCAGTTATTTACCTATTTACCTGACTTTACAAAACTAGGCTAGGACTCTGCATTGCCTTGCTATAGGATACTCCTATGCAAACCAACACCATAGATTGGGATTAAAATAGTAACAGGTTTGTATTACAAATCCTTATGGATCCAAAAGTCAAGCATAAGCCACCAAAAGTATTTATTTATTTATTTATAAGGAACTGACAGTCAACCAAGAGGGTCTGAACAGCCCTTAATCACTTACTGGAGAACAGTGTATTAATGAACATTACACTTGCATATTGACTTTCTCTTCTAGAAATAGATCGTGTAAAGAAATGTTCTGGCAAAGACAGAAATTGCTTACAATAAGCAATTTCTTGTTTTGTAACTGTCCTCATGTATTAAACCCAGAATTCACATTGCCTCTTTTTTTCTTATTTCTTAAAAGTATATTTTCCAAGTCATTTGTAGCAAATTTGTTTCAGGAGTAAATAATTTAAAAGTATGTCCGGTATGATAGTATGAAGCATTGGAGTATTTTAGCATTCTATTAACCCTTTACCTGAGGACAAAATTTCAGACCTGTCACATTGAAAGCATTTGCAGATGACAATTTCCAGGTGGATCAGATTTGATTTTTCTTTGATAGTGAAGAAAACATAATGGGCAAAGGAGAAAATGCTGGTTACCAGCAATTTCTCCTTTTTCCACAATCTTTTCAAGAGGCTTCTTTCTCAGGGACGTTGAAAAGTCGGCATTGTCTGGTGAAGGGTTAAGCCTTTACTAAACAATCCTGAGGAAGAAAGCTTTTGAAAACATTGTGGGAAAAGCAGAAAATGTTGGTTACTAGCATTTACTCCTTTTCCCAAATCATTTTATGCTACTTCACAGACAAATCTTATCATTCAAGTCGCAATTAATTTTGTTGTCTGTAAATTCTTTCAATTCGGACAAGTCTAAAATTTTGTTGATTAATACAGAGTTAACCTTTCAAGCGCCTTTCACGACTAAATGCTTATGTGGCCAGTGTAGATCAAGATCAGGCTGCACAAAACATGCATCCTAATCTCTGATCTACACTGTCCACTTTGCTGAAACACTGTAGACAAAAACAACTATGAAATTGAAATTACAATCATTTGTGTCATATTTCTATGATGAAAATGACTTGGGTTTATTTGGGTTAAACTTATGAAATGATATGTTAAGCTCTGCAATACAATTTTGGATACAGTTTTATACAAACATCGACACAAGTAATCATTCCTCTTTGCTAAATGATTTGTGGTTAGACAAAAAGGTTGAAAACATGCTCAATTCAAGAACTACTTTTTACTTTTACCTTAATGGGCCCGGACCTGGGGCAGAGACAGATGGAGAGGAGAACTATGGGCAGCAGGAGGACTACAATATAAACAGCATACAGCCAGGGTCTCTGCTCTGCTGCATCGATCAGTGTTCTCCATACTCCCTGCTGAATGGAAGAAATGAGCACAACACTAAAGCATGCATTTATGCGGAAAAACAAAACTCAACATTAAACTTCTTTTCTATGGCTGTTAACTTAGTATAGAGTAATGACCCTTTGAGCAAAAAGGTGAATGACTTTTATATCGTGATGGTAAAAATACACAGATCTTGGTATCTCAAGGCTGCTTTTTTGCACAAAACTTTAGATAGACGGATCTTGACCATCACTGTCTAAATCTGCAACTTAAATTGATTCAAATCCTAAAGGTTTTACTTGCAAAACTGTCTATCTTAGACTTGTTCAATTTGAAAGCATTAACAGCAGACAATTTAAATTAGCTCAAATGTTAAAATTTGTATGGGAAGAAAATATTCTTGGAAAAGGAGAAAAATGCTGGATACCAGTATTTTCTGCTTTATCCACAATGTTTTCAAAAGTCTTCTTCAGGGTTGTTGAGGCAAAGTATTGTGTGGTAAATTGTTACACAAAGATCTAAACAACAAATGACACAAAGATCTAAACAACAAATGAAGTTGTTTTGGAAGCAGATACACACACAAAATTGCAAAAATTCTGTCATGTTTTAAAATTCTTATACTATGTTACAGCCACAGAAAAATGAAAAATCAAACTAAAACTAAAATTCAATACAGTCTATATGAAGAACTTTTGACCATAAGACATCCTTATAATCACTAATTAATAGTGTTCAAAACACCAAAAGGAATTTTCATTTCAAAAATTCAGATTTCACAATTTAAATAATAAAATACTATGCCAAATATGGTTTGAAATTTTTCATTTTGGCATCTGAAGGAAGGCTCTGTGTGTTACAGTGGCTAAGCTCTTCATCAGAAGGCAGACTTTAACTCTTTACCAAACAACAAAATTTTAGACCAGTTGAATCTGAAAGCATCTGCAGATGACAAAATGAATGTAATTCAAGAATTGAAATTTGTTTTCGGAATTGTGGAAAACATTGTTGGAAAAGAAGAAAATGCTGGTTACCAGCATTTTCTTTTTTTCCCACAATGTTTTCAAAAGCTTTCTTCTTCAGGGTTGTTAGAACTCGGGATTGTGTGGCAAAGGGTTAAGACTTGCCTAAATTGAAAGCATTTGCAGGTAACAAAAAAATATGGAATCTGGTTATTAGGATTTGTAGATAACATTGTTTGAAAGAGAAAAAAATGCTTGTTACCAGTATTTTTCCTTTTCCAACAATGTTTTTCAGAGGCCTTCTTCCTTATGACTGAAGAAACTTGAGATAGTTGGTATTGGGTCGATAAAACATTTGGATTTTGAAATGTTGATAAAGAGCCCTAGTACAGAGAAAGACTTCTGAACTTCTTTAATTCTGATGTTCCTTCCATCTTTTTCAGTGAAATAAATTTTGTAAATTAACTTGCACTGCACTTTGCAGTTGACAACCAACAACTTACTTATTTTTCCACAGTTCTCATGATCAAAAGTTTTTTCAATAGCAGCAACAAACCAACTAAAAAACAAGGCCTATTATAACCAAATAAAGCGTGCTATCACTCAAAAAAAAAAAAAACAGCACAATAAATGATCAACAAATACTTCATTCATTTTCCAGTGATCTCACCTCATTTTTTGAGATACAGCAGTATGCAATGATGAGGACAATTGGAAGAACTATCACGACTAGAAACACAGCCCATAGCCAGGGCCTGTCTCTAGTTACATCTAGTATACCCTGTACTAGAGCACTTTGCTAGCAATGTGATAGAAAAATAAACCATATACATGTATCATCATATTGCATAATTATACATTACACAGCTCATATGGTCATTGGCCATTGAAGCCATTTGGCCTCAAAGTTATAACAATAATATTTCATCCTACAATGAAACAATTTCATAAAAAAAATCTCAGTAATTGTATACAACTCTAGCAGATTTTCATGAGGAAAATCAGTCTATGACTGTCTATACATAGTATCCCTGCATGTCTGATAAAATCTTTAACAAAATCAGCTTTGTTAAAAACATAGTAAGAAATTGAAATGAACTATCCCTGCTGAAATTCTTATCATCTCTCTACAGCCTGGTAATTTTTGTACAATCTATTCAATAAAACAAGAGGTTCATGAGGACTGGAACTGCCCCACTGGCCACTTTCAACCACTGAATTTCATTGCAAAGTGTGTTATAATCAATCATGGAAAAGAAACATGTTAAAATTATTCCATGTTGCCTAGATATTTTTCTGAAGTAATACCAGCTCTAACTTCATGAATATTCTCTCCCACTACAGTTTCAAATGCCAAAGCTTAATATGTCATAAATGGTATGATTCTATATTTGCTAAGAAGGGCAGTTTCAATGATATTTTCAAAAATAGTAATTTAAGTCCTTAAATGAAATTTTAAGACAACTACATAGTAAAAACATTTTGGAGAGAGAGAGAGAAAAAAAAAAGGAAAGTATAAATTACTATTCTTGGTAGCTGAAGTTACAAGAGTATTATGACTAATGGAGACACTGCTCATTCTGAGCATTTGTCACAATGTTTTCACAGAATGTTTGCAACGAATTACGGATGTTTCGTACCATGACCATTTCGTACCAGTCACTTCATACCATAATTTGACCATTTCGTATCACAGGTTATACCATTTCGTACCATAGTCATACCATTTCGTACCATATTTTTGGGACCTATGACAAAGTTCTGACTATGAAAAACGGCCGTTATGACGCTTTTGAAAGAAGAAAAACAAAATAAAAAACACGATTTATTCAAGTTAAATTTATCTTGAAGTGAAGCAATATATAATATAATAAATATGCAATAACACTTTCTGATTATCTCCTTTTCCCATAATGTTTTCAAAATAGTTTCTCAGAGTCATTAAAACGAATTGCTTTTGTAAGGTGTGTAGTTTTAGCAAATGAATAATGTGGAAAATGATATTTTTACAAGAAATAAAATTGTCACATTGCCCATGTAGTTTGACCTTGTCCTTGTCTCGGCATCATGTTTAAAAAATAATAATAATAAACCAGACTGAAATGGAATGGATGACAGATGGGGGTATATAAGATCCCTGATCTACGCAATAGAGGGTAATCAAACAATTATAATTCTTTGAATGAATGTTCAATTTAACGTAATCAGTTTGATCCTATTTAAAATTACCCGACCTGCAACAAACATTACAAACAGACCAAATACCTATTTTCGCAGTAGCATCTGATTTAATTGATATATGATAATCCCGTAAATTTGATTACCAAAGCATTTGTTTATACTAAGTAAATATATCAAATGTCTCTTTTTTTCACATTAATTGATACTTTTGGTCATTGTACGAGATGGTATTATCATGGTGAGAAGTGGTAATGCTATGGTACGAAGTGGTAAATCTATGGTACGAAATAGTCATAAATGGAATGGTACGAAATGGTTATGGTACGAAGTAACTGCATACCTTTGCAACAGCTTCAACAGAAATTATAAATTTATCATGAAGGGTTAAAGCTGGGTGGGTCAGTTTTCCTTTTATGTATCTTGCTTTTGTCAACATTGTGACCAAAGGAGAACTAGCATATCAAGCAAATTTGTTTTTTTTTAAGCCACATTTTTTTAACCCCTAACCCAAACGACAAAAAATTTTGGACTACACAAAATTGAAAGTATTTGCGGATGACAATTCAAATTTGGCTCAAATGTTAAAACCTGTCTTTGATTAGGACAGAAAATATTGTGGAATAAGGAGAAAATGCTGGTCACAAGCATTTTCTCCTTTTCCCACAATGTTTTCAAAAGGCTTCTTCCTCAAAGTTGCTAAAACTAGGGATTGTGCGGTAAAGGGTTCATGTTGGTTGATCAGCAATATAGTATAACAATTATTTCAATATCATCTGCTTCAAGTTGGTTTAGGAATACAGCAAGTTCAGGCCCATCTATACTTGCAAACATTTGTTTGCAAACACCGACAAACTTTTGTTTGGTGATGTTTGTTTATGATTGTCCATAGGGTGTCTACACTGCAACAAACAATGGTAAAGTTTGGTGGTGTTTGAAGATCATGTAATGCATCCATCATAACAAGACAGCTTCTGACTGGTCAGTATATTTAACAAGAGGACCATGATGGTTCTATATCGCTCACCTGAGTACTAAGCAGTAAAAGTCTACAATGAAGATAAATACCAAATATTGAGGTTCAAGGCCAAATGATAATGAAACAAGAGCGGCAAATTGTTGCAAGATATGCCCGTCCCACCGCCAGTTGTCGAGGAGGTATAATACTTGCAAAGGGCAGGTAATGCAACAAACATGTTTACTAAGTCTCAAGTCAATTTGACTTGAGAATTCAAAGTTCCATTCCTGACAAGCAAGAAATATTGTAAAAATGAAGATCAAAGTGGAATTACTCAAAATCCGCACTAGGTAGAGTTATTGTTCTTGCGCACAGTACTCAGTAATATTGCAACAAACATGCATACCAACTTTGAAGTCGTTCTGACTTGAGATGACAAAGTTATATTCTGGACAAGCACTAAATGCTGTAAAAATGACGATCAAAGGGAAATAACACAAAGACAGCACGAGGTAGAGTTACAATTCTTGTGCACTGCACTTCCAAATATTGCAACAAATAAGCATACCATATTTCAAGTCATTCCTATTTAAGATGACAAAGTTTTGCTCCGGACAAGCAAGAAATGCTATAAAAATGAAGGTCAAAGGGGAAATAACTCAAAATTCGTGCTAGGAAGAGTTATGGTTCTTGAGCACTGCACTCCGTAATTTTTAAACAATCATGCATACCAAATTTGAAGATGTTCAGGCTAGAGATGACAAAGTTATATTCCAGATGAGCAGAAAATGCTGTAAAAATGACGATCAAATGGAAAAAACTCATAGACAGTACCAGGTAGAGTTATGGTTCTTTCACACTGCACTCCGTGTTATTGCTACAAACACAAATGCCAAGTTTCAAGTCAATCGGACTGGAGATGACAAAGTTATGGTCCGGACAAAGAACTATTCTATAGAACTTTCTAATTCAAGGGCAAATAACTCCAGTTGTTCTGGTCCGATTAGACCCATTATCGAACTCATCTGAGATCTTATGGTCATATATATTTTGACCAAGTTTGGTGCTGATTGGTTAATAATTGTAGATGCTGGAGTGTAAACAAAGTCAAATATAGCAATTTTTCTAATTCAAGAGCAAATAACTCCAGTTGTTCTGGTCCGATTAGACCCATTATAGAACTCATTCAAAATCTTATGGTCATATATATTTTGACCAAGTTTGGTGCTGATTGGTTGATATTTGTAGATGCTAGAGTGTAAACAAAGTCCAATATAGCAATTTTTCTAATTCAAGGGCAAATAACTCCAGTTGTTCTGGTCTGATTAGACCCATAATTGAACTCATCCGAGATCTTATGGTCATATATATTTTGACCAAGTTTGGTGCTGATTGGTTGATACTTGTAGATGCTAGAGTGTAAACAAAGTCAAATATAGCAATTTTTTTAATTCAAGGGCAACTAACTCCAGTCGTTCTGGTCCGATTAGACCAATAATCCAACTCATCCGAGATCTTATGGTCATATATATTTTGACCAAGTTTGGTGCTGATTGGTTGATACTTGTAGATGCTAGAGTGTAAACAAAGTCCAATATAGCAACTTTTCTAATTCAAGGGCAAATAACTCCAGTCGTTCTGGTCCGATTAGACCAATAATCCAACTCATCCGAGATCTTATGGTCATATATATTTTGACCAAGTTTGGTGCTTATTGGTTAATATTTGTAGATGCTAGAGTGTAAACAAAAAAATGTGAATGAACGGACGGACGGACGACGAGTAATCACAATAGCTCATCCTGAGCACTTTGTGCTCAGCTGAGCTAAAAACCACCAAATATCAGCAAACATAGTCTTTGGTGGTGTTTGCAAACAAATGTTTGCTAGAGTAGAAGGGCCTTTAAAAAGCAAATATTAAAATTTTACTTACGCCTCCTGAGTAGTATTCAGCATTACTTTTCTTTTCAAACGTCTGTTCTAACCAACTGGAATGAAGTTCTCTATCATCGGTGATGATAAAATTGTCAAATACGATCTCATCTGTCATTGACCATAATTCCAAACCTAAGGCATCCTGAAAAGTTAACAGTCAGCTTAATTATAAATCTATCTTTTATTCTAGAGATATTTTGTGTCCTTATAGAAGACTATAGTCCTTTACAATCTTGTATTTTGACAAACCTGGGGAAGAAATCTGAAGAAAACTTGGTGGGAAAACGCTGGTTAGTTGCATTTTCTTCTTTTCCTTCAATGTTTGCTTCTATTTAACAGACAGGATGGAACCAAAAAACCCCTGAATTACTAATCCAACATCTTAACCATAAAGCCACATCGGACCTTAGTATCACATTAACCTCCTGCAGTATACAGGTTCACAAAACACTGTGGGATAAGGAACAAATTTATTTTGAAATGCCACCATAATTTTGTTATGGAGGAATGACATTTTTCTTCCCTTCAAACACTTCTCCTTTATACTTGTGCTAGTTAGAAGTATGCCATAAAACAACCTGTACAGCTATCATTTGGCTCTAGTCCATACAGTAATATGTTAGACTTTCCCACATGGATAGCCTCTGAAGACATCAAACATGGCTTAAATGGTAGGATTCGAAAGGGTTGAAAACACAGAGGGAAAAGATTATCAGCATTTTCTTCTGTAATCACAATGTTTTCAAAGGCTGTCCTAATCAGGGGCATGTAAAAATGGAATTATCTGATAATGGCTGTAGGAATTTTTTCAATATTTAAATCTCATGTGAAAACAATCTAACAATCAAAATCTAAGCGAGTCAAGACTATCACTCCAAGGTTTACAGAAAGTTGTCTAGATACCATTATATCCCAAACTATACAAGCCATGCTCTGTGAAAAGGGAGTTGCTTCTACGACAAGTATCGACCAAGGTCAGCCTGTGCAGTCCACTCCACTTAATCTGAGCCAAAACTTTTTTTTTTTGCTATTGGTCAATTGTCTGCATATCAAAGAACAGTCTAGACCATGATTAAGTTGGTTGTTAGACAAAATGGATAATATGGATCCATAATTATATGACTTGCTTGATCTAATGCATCACAGAGGTGCATTAAACCCCCTTTTGCCAGAGCACCACTCATATTGATCCCCTATCACACAGTTCACTTACTACAGTGGTCATTTTATAAGGCTCTGTGTCTTCAAACCAGTCTGGATTGGGTATCCTTCTGGGACTCCATTCTCCCTGGAAATAAAGTTTACAGTAAATCTTATGACAAAGAATGCAGTAATTCAATTACCATCCACAAACAAACCTCTTTTTTAAAAGTTTTCTTTCTCAGGGAATTTAAAACTTGGGATTGCTTTGTAAAGGGTTAGACTCAAAGTCAGGTGTTAAATTTAGGAATTGTAACATTGATATTAATATTTCTCTAGCAACTGTTTCTTGTCCAGCCAAAGCTATATCCATGAAATGAAATTTGGTTACACTTTTTTAACTTGACTGCAGATGGTAAAGCAAGTTTGGTCAAGTGTTTTACCACCCCAATTTATACAAAAGCTATTACAGCCGGAGCCTCATAGCAAGTCTACACAAATGTAAAAGTTAACAGCATTTTCATGCATTATGTTAGTCAGTACACTTATGATTGGTTCCCGTTTCATCTACCAGCTCTGGGGCTCTGAAAATGTAACTTGCAAAAGAAACTTTCCATAATCACTCATGTTGCAATTCATTGAGACCCAAGCTGTCTGAGAAAAAAAATTCAATTACTGTATACGTGGATATATACGCGTGTTCGAAAGTTTGCAAATTACTGATTACAGACATTTTGCGAATGAAAATATTTGCGAATTCAAAATACTCTTTATTTGTTAGTATACATACGGTAAAGTACACGAACAGAAAAGTTTGTGATTTTTTCAAATTCGCGAAATCGCAAAATTTCCATGTCGCAAAAATTTCCACTTATACAGTACCTGGTAATTAGGATTATCAATCATCGCAGGTTTCCATTTTCCTTTGTACTCTGGATTTGGCATCATGGGACGCTTCCATTCTCCACAACCTGGGGCATCTTTGCAATTGGGGTTATCTGTGATGTTTGAAATACTTATTTGTTTGAAATGCACTATGTACTACAGTACTGTCAACACATATATCAAGGCTTCACATTTTGGCAATAATATTTACATTTTGGTGACTTTTGTTCATGTAAGAAACATTCAGGAATCATCAGAAAAAAAACACTTTCTCCATTTGTAGAACTTTATTCTGAACTGTTTCTTTTCCATGTTATATCATTTGGCATAACCGTATTAGTTCATTTTTTTAAAATAAGATTCTGTGCATGATCTTCAGATCACTTTGAATGGTATTTAAATAACATTACAGCTACAGGTCTTTTTGTACTGTACAGCTACAGATCTTTTATTTATCGGTTATCATAATAATATTATGAAAATGCCTTCAAAGACTGGATACAAAGACAGAAACTTTGTATATCTGTTGGAGTAGAATATTTTTAGGGAACAAAATAAAAATTTCAGTGACACCTATGAAGAATCAAATTTTAGGTGCTTAGATACATTCATATTTGAACACTCCTCGTACTCAAGTTTGTATTATTTCAACTATGTATGCCCCAATAGAACTTTAGGATCTGTAGTTTCTGTAACTGTTTTGAATCTTAAATATGGCATCATTAGCAACAGTAGTAAGATGTTAAAATGGTGTCATATATTCTGGATCACCCGGTATGATTTACATCACAGGAAATCATGTTTACCTATCAATGGAGCTTCCCATTCTCCGTCCATTTCATCATCCCAGTCTGACGGCTTCTCTGAGTCTGGATCAGGTATGAGAGCTTCCTCCTCATCCAGCCAGCCATCTGGTTTCACAGCTTCCTCATCTGGAATTTCTCTTGGAGCATCTTCATCCCTGAAAAAGTTCAAAATTCTTTTCAACAGGTATAGATACCTATGACTGAGGTCTGTTACTGGCATTTAATCCATTACAATAGGTAGAAACAGCAACTATGATTTCTCTTCTCTCACTGTTTA
The DNA here is from genome assembly GCA_946811185.2 of Hippopus hippopus. Taxonomy (NCBI): domain Eukaryota; kingdom Metazoa; phylum Mollusca; class Bivalvia; order Cardiida; family Cardiidae; genus Hippopus; species Hippopus hippopus. Next base: position 14,992,216 of record OX328100.1, on the reverse strand, counting down.
ACAATTAACCAAATTAAAAGCAATTACAGATAACAAATTAAATAGGCGTCAAATGATGGGATCTGTTGTTTTGAAAATGCTGGTAACTTTTTTTTTTCTCTTTTTCCCTACAATGTTTTTAAATGCCCCTTTCTTAAGGGCCATTAAAATACAGATCTGTGTGGTATAGGGGTTAAGAAATGGCAACTGTCACATTTTCATCTTGCCTTTTTTAATAAGCTTGCTGCAGAGAGTTTTAACTTCACCCTTCTGAAATATGGAAAACCAACATGAACTAATGTTTCATAAAGGGATACATATGAAACATTGCGGTCAAAGGGGAATCTGCTTGTTACAAGGAATTTCTCCTTTAGCCACAATATTCTCCACACTGGTTTGCTGTAAGATAGAAAGAGTCATCTGCAAGTAGTAATATTTTGAATATATAGTAATATTTTGAATATCTTTGATAAAAATCAAATGACTTGAATGTTTATGGTTCCTAAATCTCATTCATCTGAATAAACTAGCACTTTTTTAATGAATGGTGTTTTATGCCACTTTCAACATTATTCCAGTCATATCAAGCGGACAGCTTACATACATGTATTAATGTGTGTCCTAGGTTTACAAAATACTTTACTTGAAATTATTTCCTTGGCCCCACTCACATCTAAATTATCTGAAATTACAGCCTGACAGTTGCCTTACAGTAGTATTTAACAATTTACCAAACGACAAAATTTAAGACTGGTCCAAACTGAAAGCGATTGCAGACAACAAAATAAATTTGAATCAAAAATTGAAATTTGTCTTGGGAAGGGTAGAAAACAGTGTGGGAAAAGGAGAAAATGCTGGTTACCAGCATTTTCTCCTTTTTCCACCATGTTTTCAAAAGCCTTCTGTCTCACAGTCGTTAAAAGTCGGGATTGTGTGGTAAAGGGTTAACCTTTTACCAAACACCTACATCATTAAATAACCCTGAAAAATAGGCTTTGATTGATGATTAAAATTAATGAGTGATTGATTGATTGTTTGATTGACTGCCATTTTCAATATTATTTCAATTATATAACAGCAGCCAGTGCATGTATCCATGCTTTTTTTGAAGTTTCTTTTTACCAGTCCTTTGCAAAATATTCTTTTCAAAGTCACTGGCTACATTACCAACTTGGGCTTTGAAAACATGATGTAAAAAGGACAACGTGTTACAAGCATTTTCTTCTTTTCAAACAATGTTTTCAAATGTTTAGTAAAACACTGGGTCATTTGGTAAAGGTTTAACTCTTTACCAAATGACAAAATGTTAGACTTGTTTGAATTGAGTTTTTGCAGACGACAAAACAAACAAGAGGGCCATGATGGCCCTGGATCGCTCACCTGAGTCAATGGGCGAAATTTCACTCCACGTGCAAAATTCAATTTCTGACCAATTGTCAGGTCAGTTGAGCTTAAAATGTGACATCTAGAGCATCCACAAGAAATTTGCGTAAGTTGACCTAGTGACCTACTTTATCACCATACGTGACCAAATTTAGAACTCATCAAAATATTTATCAAGACAAACATTCTGAACAGTTTTCAAGTTAACTGAGAAATAAATGTGGCCTCTAGAGTGTCCTGAAGGTATTTCTTTAATTTGACCTAGTGACCTAGTTTATGATCCCCAGGGTTCAATCTAGGCTGCGTTTTTGCGCCAATGGCGCGATTTTAAAGTCCTTGGCCCATTTTTGAAACTCCAGTGCGCCGGATCGGCGCAAAATCCAATGCATCGGCGCTTTTCCGATTCCGTTGTGCGCCGCCATTAACTTTTTTTAGTATAGTTTTTAGCGAGTCAGTGTTTGAAGACGCTTTCCGCAGTATTTAAATTTCACTGCAAAGCGTCGCAGCAACACGGAGAGCCTTACTGGTATTCGGATATTCACTTATTCACGGCACATGAACGAACGCGATGGAAACCAGCTTTTGAAAACATGTCGGCAACGCAAACACAGAAATGAATCGCACTCGTCACAACTCGGCCGATTCCGTACCTACTTCGGATTTGATGGCTCCCATCACCCGAGGTATGCCGAATGAAACGAATCGGTGATTTCTTTTCTGGCGGAAATTCCGCCAAACAAGCGAAAACGCAGCAATCGGGTAAAACTGATGGTGAAAAACAATCAGCTGATGCAAAAGCTGGGAAATCGTATGCAAAAAAATTTCAAACTGAGTGGCTACAAAAGCCTCAATTTCACTGGCTTCGTTACGACGATGCAAAAAAATTGTAATACAAGTTACTTGTATAATACAGCAATCATTTAAAACAAATTATTTTTAGTGTTGTTACATAATTTGACCTCTTAACAACTCAATCACTATCCCCATACACAATTAAGCAGTAAATTATCTGGATTTACTTCCTTTATATGGTAAGTCAGTAATTATTGAGCTTTTAAAATGCCAAGATCCTGGTTATTTGGTTGTTAAAAAGTGCTGGCCCATCTCAAAATACTGGTGGCCCATTCTGACAAAGTTCTAGATTGAACCCTGGATCCCAGGTGACCCAATTTCAAACTCATCCAATATTTCATACAGACAAACATTCTGACCAATTTTCAAGTCAATTGAGCAAGAAATGTTGCCTCTAGAGTGCCCTAAAGGTATTTCTTTAATTTGACCTAGTGACCTAGATTATGACCCCAGGTGACCCAATTTTGAACTCGTCTAAGATTTCATCAAGAGAAACATTTTAACCAGTTTTCAAATCAATTGAGCAAGAACTGTGGCCTCTAGAGTGCCCTAAAGGTATTTCTTTAATTTGACCTAGTGACCTAGTTTATGATCCCAGATGACCCAAATCCAAACTCATCCGAGATTTCATCAAGACAAACATTCTGACCAATTTTCAAGTCAATTGAGCAAGAAATGTGGCCTCTAGAGTGCCCTAAAGGTATTTCTTTAATTTGATCTAGTGACCTAGTTTATGAGCCCAGTTGACCCAAATTCAGACTCAAGTGAGATTTAATCAAGACATACATTCTGACCAATTTTCAAGTCAATTGAGCAATAAATGTGGCCTCTAAAGTGCCCTAAAGGTATTTCTTTAATTTGACCTAGTGACCTAGATTATGACCCCAGGTGACCCAATTTTGATATCATCTTAGATTTCATCAAGAGAAACATTTTAACTGATTTTCAAATCAATTGAACAATAAATGTGGCCTCTAGAGTGCCCTAAAGGTATTTCTTTAATTTGACCTAGTGACCTAGTTTATGACCCCAGGTGACCCAAATTCAGACTCATGTAAGATTTGATCAAGACAAATATTCTGGACAATTTTCAAGTCAATTGAGCAAAAAAATGTGGCCTCTAGAGTGCCCTAAAGGTATTTCTTTAATTTGACCTAGTGACCTAGTTTATGACCCGAGTTGACCCAAACTCAGATACATGTGAGATTTTATTAAGCCAAACATTCTGACCAATTTTCAAGTCAACTGAGCAAAAAATGTGGCCTCTAGAGTGCCCTAAAGGTGTTTCTTTAATTTGACCTAGTGACCTACTTTATGATTCCAGGTGACCCAAATCCAAACCCATCTGAGATTTCATCAAGACAAACATTCCGGCCAAATTTCAAGTCCATTGGGCAAGAAATGTGGCCTCTAGAGTGCCCTTAAGGTATTTCTTTAATTTGACCTAGTGACCTAGATTATGACCCCAGGTGACCCAATTTTGAACTCATCTTAGATTTCATCAAGAAAAACATTTTAACCAGTTTTCAAATCAATTGAACAATAAATGTGGCCTCTAGAGTGCCCTAGAGGTATTTCTTCAATTTGACCTAGTGACCCAGTTTATGATCCCAGTTGACCCAAATACAGACTCATGTGAGATTTTATCAAGACAAACATTCTGACCAAATTTCAAGTCAATTCAGCAAAAAATGTGGCCTCTAGAGTGCCCTAAAGGTATTTCTTTAATTTGACCTAGTGACCTAGTTTATGACCCCAGGTGACCCAATTTTGAACTCACTGAACATGTTGTGCTCAGGTGGGCTAACAAACTTAGAACGGGTTCACTACATACCAAATATCAAAGCTCCAAGCCTTCCAGTTTCACAGAAGAAGAATTTTAAAGTTTTCCCTTTTTTGTTCTTATGTTCAAAATTGTGACCCCTGGGGCGGGGCAGGTTTTGACCCCAGGGGCATCATATGAACAAACTTGGTAGAGGTCCACAGGGAGATGCTACATACCAAATATCAAAGCTCTACACCTTCCAGTTTTAGAGAAGAAGAATTTTAAAATTTTCCTTCTTTGTTCCCTTGTTCTAACTTGTGACCCCCGGGGCAGGGCCAGTTTTGACCCCAGGGGCATCGTATGAACAAACTTGGTAGAGGCCCACTAGGAGATGCTACATACCAAATATCAAAGCTCTGGCCTTCCAGTTTCAGAGAAGAAGAATTTTAAAGTTTTCCCTTTTTTGTTCCTATGTTTGAACTTGTGACCCCCGGGGCGGGGCCAGTTTTGACCCCAGGGGCATCATATGAACAAACTTGGTAGAGGTCCACTAGCAGATGTTATATACCAAATATCAAAGTTCTATGCCTTCCAGTTTCAGAGAAGAAGAATTTTAAAGTTTTCCTTCTTTGTTCCCATGTTAATCTTGTGACCCCCGGGGCAGGGCCAGTTTTGACCCCAGGGGCATCGTATGAACAAACTTGGTAGAGGTCCACTAGGAGATGCTACATACCAAATATCAAAGCTCTATGCCTACCAGTTTCAGAGAAGAAGAATTTTAAAGTTTTCCTTCTTTGTTCCTATGTTTAAACTTGTGACCCCCAGGGCAGGGCCAGTTTTGACCCCAGGGGCATCATATGAACAAACTTGGTTGAGGTCCACTAGGAGATGCTACATACCAAATATCAAAGTTCTATGCCTTCCAGTTTCAGAGAAGAAGAATTTTAAAGTTTTCCTTCTTTGTTCCTATGTTCGAGCTTGTGACCCCCGGGGCAGGGCTAATTTTGACCCCAGGGACATCATATGAACAAACTTGGTAGAGGTCCACTAGGAGATGCTACATACCAAATATCAAAGCTCTACGCCTTCTAGTTACAGAGGAGAAGATTTTCAAAGATTTTGCTATTTTTTTCCTTTTGGTTGCCATGGCAACCGGAGTTATGGGTGGAATTCAATCTCTTGAACAACTTTGGTAGAGCTTCACCCAAGGAACATCCCTGCCAAGTTTCATCAAGATTGGCCCAGTGGTTTAGGAGGAGAAGATGTTTAAAGAAATTGTGGACGACGGACGACGCACACTGGGCGATCACAAAAGCTCACCTTGAGCACTTCGTGCTCAGGTGAGCTAATAAGACTCGAAAATTAAAATTTGTTTACAGAAGGGTACAAAACATTGTGGAAAAAGAAGAAAATGCTGGTAACCAGCATTTTCTTCTTTTTACACATTGTTTTTGAGTCTATTTCTTTCTGGTCATAAAAACAGATGACTGTTTTGTAAAGGCTTAAGGACAAAAAAAAAGAAAAGAAATAAGCGAAACTCAACAAAAACTATATAAAAATTAGACATAACTTTCATGAACAGAATACATACCAATCATCAGGCTTTGATGCATCTGGGTCTGGAATTCTGCAATAAGGCAGAAAATTATTATCATATGAAATCTACAATCAATACACAACTGATTGATTCCAAGTATTAAGATTAAATCTTAGATGTTTCATTGCTAATTGATGATTGCAAAGGCAACACACTATTTAACCAATTCCCACCTGCTCGACCTTTGGTCTCATGCTGCTCTACTCCAATACAAAGACGTGGAAAATTACTACAACATTCCTTATTTATTGCCAGGGCCCTGTTGAACAAACACTTTAGTCTCTTATTTTGCTCAAATTTGCCTATGGACTCAGTTTCTGACTTGAGTTGAATTCTATATTTGACATGTATTTAAAGAACATTAACAGAGAAATATTCTCAAATCCTGAGTTGACACAATATTACAGACTCAGCCCAGCAAAATAATGGACAAAAGTCTGTTAAATGACTGAAGTCTGTTTCTTTTGCCAAGTTTTTGCATAACAAAAACAACAACGATGCAGATGATGCCAGGGCGATGAAAAAACCTTGACGTTTTCTTCAAACACAGCCGAGCTAAAAATGGATGTGAACAATTATTTATGAGCTTGGCTTTTTTTTTTAAATAAAGTGTTTGTCCTGCCTCATCACTTACCTGTTGTCAGGAAAACTAAATGACATAGTCACCAAGTATATGTCAACCGAACAAATCCTGACAGTTTCTGTTCCAGAAGTTTATTTCGACAATAACATAGGGTTATGGCCGTACTCAACATTTCTGGGATTTGTCTCTTAAGAATTTTCCTACACATTTTCTTGCATGAATAATAGACATAATTATGTAGTGAAAAAAAGTACTATTAACCCTTTATCACAAAATCCTGAGTTTAAACAATCCTAATAAAATGACCCTTTGAAAACATTGTGGGAAAGGGAGAAAATGCTGGTAACCAGCATTTTCTCCTTTTCTCACTATGTTTCCTACCCTTTCAAAGTTAAATTTCTGTTTTTGAGACAAACTTATTATGTTGTCCGCAAAAGCATTCAATTTGGGAAAGTCTAAAGTTTTATTGTTTGGTAAAGATTTAATTAACTATGCAGAAGAAAACTTTTGAAAACATCCGTAAAAATTTTTTAAGTTCCACTCAAGAATTGTATTTTCCATTTCTTCACATGTCCCTTTATTTCCCAACTTGTATTAGATGTATTTATAACAGGTCGATATATTTTTAACAAATCCTTTACAGTTTACAGTTTTTTTTTGAAGATTTTATTTTTTTGTTGGAGGCTGCAATTATTTTAATAGACTATTGTTCCTCTCCCCCTCTGAGAATTTATGTGTTTAAAAGAAAAAAAACTGCAGAACAAACATTTTGTGGCTTTTTCATTTACATATTCATCTGACATAATAGTTGGAATATTGTCAGAAATATGACATGACACAAAATCATAATTTGTGTCAAGAAGAAAAAATCTGACAGATCCTGTTCCAGAAGTTCATTTCAACAATAACAAAGTGTTATGGTCGTACTCAACATTTCTGGGAGTTTAAAGGCCCCTGACTTTAAACCAACCAAAGTAAAAAGTAAAAACGAGATACAGCCAACTACCAACCTTTTATCTAGGTTATAAATTTATTTTTCTACCAGCGACTAACACTTATATTGACCGGACAATAAGATATTGTCATCTTCACAATAATTACCACTCACTTTTCTCTCTCATCCCAGTCCTCTGGTTTTTTATCATTTGGATCATCAATCTCCTTTGGTGGATTTACAGGAGGACTGAAAAATAAATTTAGAAACTACAAAAATAAAATCAAGGTTTTCTTGTGTCCAGAAGTAAAACAAAATCTATCTTATTGTATCGAGTGAGTTTTTTGTACAGAAATAGAGCCAAGATTTTCAAAGTTAAGGCACAATACTCTGAAAACATTAATGTGAAATATGAGTTGTAAATCAAGGTTTAATACACGAATACTTGTGAAAACATTGTGGCAAAAGATTTAAAAAAAAAAAAAAAAAAAAAATGGTTCCAAGCGATTTCTTCTTTGACCTTTTTTAAAGTAATTTGCAGCAAGAAAAATACAGTCATCTGCCAGTAGTTATGATTGAAGTGAAACTGCAACCACTTACATACCAAATAATTCAAAATATCTGCTATAATGGAAATAAGTTACAGTATATTCTTGATTTCCCATAATGCTTTTAACAGAACAAGGACACGGTTTCACGAAAGTTCTTCTAACATGTATTAACAAGAGGGCCATGATGGCCCTGTATCGCTCCACTGGCTATTAAGTAAAAACACTACAAGCCAAACATTACAATATTCAGCAAATTGATTTCAAACACGAGGACATGCAAACATTTTTCTATCTAATCCTACGAGAAAGTTGTGATCCATGGGCAAAGCCAATTTTGATCGCAAAGCTATAATTATTTGAATCCTGGTGGAGGTCCACAATATAAAGCTCCATACCAAGTAATTCAGTTCTTGAATGTTATAAACAAGAAGATTTTCAAATTTTTCTCAATGAAAAGCCCTGTAAAACATGAAACCCATGAGAGGAGAAGATTTTTAAAGAATTCCTTCATTTCTGAATAGTACAAGAAGCCCCCATTCACCAGAGCCACGTTTTTTGACGGATCAAAATTTTACGAACAGTTTTTGAAAAGGGTCACCCAAGGAACAATCCTGTGAAATTATTTCAAAATCTGACCCGTGGTTTCAGAGGAGAAGATTTTTAAAGAATTCCCTAAAAAATTCCATTTGGTTGCAATGGCAACCAGAGTTTTTGATGGAATCAAATTCTGTGAACAGTTTTTAAAGAGGACCTTCCAAGGAACATTCCAGCCAAGTTTGGTCCAAATCCGCCCAGTGGTTTAGGAGGAGTTGATGTTTAAAGAATTGTTGACGACACACGACGCACGACGGACACCAGGTGATCCTAAAAGCTCCCCTTGAGCACGTTGTGCTCAAGTGAGCTAAAAAGTTAACATACGGATGGACGCACAACGGACAACGGGCCATAACATAAGCCTGTTGGCCTTCGGCCAGTGGAGCTAAAAAACTTGTCTAGCACCAATCATGTATCACTGCAGCTTGATAATCAAGGGAGGTAAATAGTAACGAACTTTATCTTTCATAAAAAGAGTTTTTTCCCTTGATTAATGTTTAAATTGAAGTGACAATATTTTGAAGCCCATGTTAAACTTGCGATCCCTGGAATGAAGGCAATTTTGACCCCAGACCTACAATATGAAACTAGAATGTGTGGTTATAAACAAAAAGATTTTTTAATCTTGCCCAATAAAAAGTCATGTAAAACAAGTTTGCTGAATAAAAGGCCCTGTAAAATATGTGATCCATGACACAGGTTTATCAAGTTTTCACTATAAAAGCCAATGTAAAACTTGTGACCCCTGGTGTGGAGTCAAACTTGACCCCCAAAGTTAAAATTTGGGCCCTCTTGGTAGAGGCCCATTATATAAAGTTACATGCAAAATTTGGTAGCCCTAGGCCTAAATATGGCTATGTACAAGTAGATTATTAAAGTTTCCTTATATAAGACCATGTAGAACTTGTGACCCCCTGGGGTGGGGCTACATTTGACCCCCTGGGCTATAATTTGGGCACCCTTGATAGAGACCCCCTAGATAAAGCTAAATGCAAAATTTGATAGCCCTAGCCCTTATAGCTAGATGCGAAAGATTTTCCTATATAAGCCCGCCCATGTAAAACATGTTACCCCCGGGGCGAAGTCAAATTTGACCCTCGGCTATAATTTGGACACCCTTGGTACAGGTCCACTAGATAAAGCTACATGCCAAATTTGGTTGCCCTAGGCCCCATGGCTAGGTAGAAGAGGAATTTTAAAGTTCTCCCTAAATAAGCCCATGTAAAACTTGTGACCCCCGGGGCGGGGCCAATTTTGACCCCAGGGCTATAAATTGAAGAAACTTGGTAGAGGTCCACTAGATAAAGCTACATGCCAAATTTGGTAGCCCTTGGCCTTACGGTTTCAGACAAGAAGATTTTCAAAGATTTTCAAAACTTTTCAGTTTTGTTGCCATGGCAACCAGAGTTTTTGAAGGAATTAAATTCTTTCAAGAAATTCTGAAGAGGACCATGGCAGGATCATTTCTGTGAAGTTTCATCAAAATTGGATGGGTAGTTTCAGAGAAGAAGACGTTTTAAAAAAAAGTTAACGCACGGACGGATGGACGGACGGACGCACGACGGACAACAGGCCATGACATAAGCCCGCTGGCCTTCGGCCAGTGGAGCTAAAAAAACTCTTTATGCAACACCATAAAGTATATTTATTTACAAAATCATACCTGACATCTTCCAAAAGGTTTCCTGAGTTTATAACCTTATTGTCAATAAGAACTTCAAAGCTATTATCAGAGTTGACCACTGTAAAAAAAGAAAAAAAAATTATCTAGTATAAACATTGTTTGAATCATGCTCTTTAAAGCATTCAGAATAGTTTTGTAGTATCACCGAGACAACTCTCCAGTGCCTTGCAAAAGGACACTTGCATCACAACCAGCATCACTTGAGGGCATCAAATCCAGAACCTTTGAATTACATATCCAACATCTTAACTACTTATCCATAGAGGGCCCAAACACCATTAACAGAAGAAAATGTAAAAGTTTGATTGACTCTGTTTACTTTTGTGTTTGACACTATTTTTTAACATTAGTCAAATAAAAGTAGCCATTGCATCTAACTATGGGTTCCTAGAGCTTCTTTTACCAGCTGCCTTTCCACATAAACATTATCAAAAAAATGCATGGTAGGTTTTAAATGGAGTTGGGAGAAAATATGAAAAGTATTAGTAAATACATGTACTTCACTCTTTACCATGACAACAAAATTTTACGTTCACCCACATTTAAACCATCTTTCAGACCATAACTTCAGTATGGCTCAAATTTCAGGGTTTGTATTTGAGAGGGTAATAAACATTGTGAGAAAAGGAGCAAATACAGGTTACCTACATCCCATAATGCTTTTAAAACCAAATCTCTGAAAGACATTGCAACAACAGATTCGTAAAGGATTAATCAATTTTCAAAATTTAAAAAGCAATGTTCATTAACTCTTTTTCCACAGGACAAAGTTTTGTCCTCAACCAAATTGAAAACATTTTGCAGACATTAAAGGTAGCTCAAATGAACATTTCTGTCTTTGATAGGGTAGAAAACATTGCGGGAAAAGGAGAAAATGCTGGTAACCAGCATTTTCTCCATTTTCTGCAATATTTTCTTAAGGTTTTTTCCTCAGTGTCGCTAAAACTTGGGATTGTGTGGTACAGTGTAAGCAAGTGCCAATGGCCAATTACAGGATCATTCAAAATAAATGTTAAAAGGTGTCAACTTTGTGATTTTTCATTAGCCCACACATTGGCCCACAAATTCTGTGCAAGTACTGGTGTAGTTCCCTTGAAGCAGAGTCGAGAGAGATTAGTATAAGTTGTAAGAAACTTGTTTCTCAATCGATGTAAAATAAACATGTTTAAACTAAACTAAACTAACAAACCTAGTGTGTACAAATGAGTTTTCTTGTCTGTGAAATAACTGTCAATCTTGCCAGATGGTTTTTTGGCATGTTTTTCCTCATACTCTCCTGTCTTTGGGTTTTTGTGCCGGAATATGAAATGAAGCTGAAAAACAAGAAAGGAAAAACAGCCATAAGCCCCTTTCATGTTGAGGATAACTTCAGCTGAAATTGTTAAAAACACTTGTGTCTGCCTCCCTTTTTTTTTTTAATCTGGCAACCTTGCAACTTTCAACTTATATTCATTTTTCTGCCAGAGACTAACACATGGACCGACTGTACAATTGTAGATTGTCAGCTTTAAAATAATTTGCATGATTTTAAATGGTATGATTTGAATTGAGATCTATTTTAACCCTTTCATTCTCAAGCACGGTTCTATATATATATTAACTCTATTACCACAAAGGACATTTTTAACTAGTAAACTTGCACTGTAACACCATGTAACAGGAAGTTGATGTCAGTGTCAAAAACAATACAAAAAAACTGATCGTTTGAGGTTTCTTAAGCAAATAATGACTTGAAGGGCAAGATATTCTGCTGATGAAGCAAAATAATACTGAGAACAAATGGATTAACACCCGCTTTGTGTATTTTTGACAAACATTGGGCATTTAAACTTTGTTTCATAACTTGTAAGTGTTATCTAGTTACTTACTGACACAAATTTGAAATAGACAACTAAAGAACATTCTTATAAAGTAAGTATGAATAATCAAAAGTAATTCCTTTTAACTCTTTACCACACAATCCTGAATTTCAACAACCCTAAGGAAGAAAGCCTTTAAAAACATTGTGGGGAAAGAAGAAAATGCCGTTATCTACCCTATCAAAGACAAATTCCATCATTTAAGCCACATTTCAATCGTTGTTAGCAAATGCTTTCAATTTGGACAAGTCTGCATTTTTGTCATGTGGTAAGGATTTAATACATTACGAACAATTAAAAGGACTGCAGCAACATGAGATATTGCATGTTACCAGCAATTTCCCTTCTTACTGCAGTTCTTTCAAGTGGTCTATGACAGGATACAAGAAGTCACCTGATGATGGCAAAAATGTACAACAGACAACCGAACTTACCTTGTGATCTAGGCCACACTTGTCTGGTCCAAACATGATTGTATATGGAGTTTTGTCGTGAAAACTTTTCTGAAATCAAACATAAGTGAAAGCAATATGGTAAACAGTTCAATAAAATGGCACATTTAAATAAAAGGCTGAATAATAAACCCATTACCAAACAGTCTCAAGTTTTAACAATCCAAATGAAGGAGACTTTTGAAAACATTGTGGAAGAGGGAGAACATTTTGGTTCTCCTTTTCCCACAATATTTTCTACTCTTCCAAAAACAAATTTCAAATTGTTTCATTTAATAACGTAATTGCTGAAAATATTTTACTACCATGTGTTATATAAGACTATGTATATGTATGTTTATATAGAGTATATTGGCCAGGGGCCATACCAATAAACTATGGAACTAGCACCCAGCACCAATTGGTAAGGGTTACTAGAAACAATAGGCCACTGAAACTCCATTGGTCTATTACGGGATACCGAAATTTTCATTATCGGACACTGTTACTATAAATAGCACTTTGGCAACTGCCTATAAATCGTATATAGTAAGCAGGGTTTTCCATGACGCACAGGATTGACGCTATTCTAACTCAAATGACCCCCAAAATAAATAACAGTGTGCGCTATCAGTGACAGTTCTCATAAATACGAGCCCAGTCAAAGTCTTAAATGGGTTCTCTATATTTTATAGCTTATTTTTCCCAACTTCCAGTAGAAAAAAGGACACATTGACCAGTCTGTTCTGTTTGCGGGAAAAATGTCACGACAATGTAAATTGTAGCATTCTTTTTTATCCTATGCTTCCTACAGCTGCCGATCAGGCCACATTAAGCAGCAGTTTGGAAGGGAATGACCCATTTATTTTGACACCCAAAATTAAAGAAATGACTCTCAACTAAAGAGCCAAGGGGTCACAGTGACCCCAGATTTTTAATGCTGAGGGAAAACCCTGTAGTAAGACAACGTGAGAATTTGACCCATGTCCCCTTTCAGAGATAATATTTAACCAAAAAAGGAAAAATAAACCTAATTACCAGTACATTTACATTTACTACGTCTACATTTTCCGGATCGCCATGTGCAAATGTTACACAATTTAATAACCCACAGCAAATCATAATTTAAATATTTTTCTTTTTTTAAAAAAAGGATCTAAAAATTTTTGTTGATATATTGATGAAATTATTAAATTAATATTTTGGTTCTTATATTTTACCTTTTCATCTAATCCAGTAACACAAATTACATCTTCCATTTCTTATCTTTAATGCATATTCACCGTTTGTTGGTGAAAAACTTTGGCGAGTCTTTTGATAGTAAATTCACACAGGTAACACTTCACAATTTCCCTATATACCATATTCCATATAATAAACATGTATATTAATTCACAAAAGATGTAACGGAAACTTACCAAGTTTAGTTTATCTGTTTTTGATAGAAGTTTGATGTATGCTCCGCCACAATCCATTCCATTCTGGAATCTTACTTCATATCTGAAATACCCAATGTAAGGACTATTTGCTGAAGTAATAAATTCAAAACATTCTCACACATACAAGCGGATTGATTGTATTGGACTTTAATGCCGTTTTAACAGCTTAGGTTATATCATGGTGGTCAGTGCATCTTCTATGTTTCCTGGCTTTCTAACACCAGTACTGACACAATTTTCTTACCAGGTCACAGACTACTTTTTTTACATGCATCAGAGGTGAGAGGCGAAAAATCGCAAGAAAGAAAGTTCGCCTCAACCAGGTACTGAACTCACAACCACCAGGTCACTAGTTGGATCCGCTAACCACTGAGCTACCCGGCCAGGCACAAACAAATGGGTCATGATGGTCCTCTGATGAGCCTTATGTTACCGTATCTACACAGAACTATAGAGGCCTTACACAGACAAAAAAGCCAAGCACACACATATAAACACTTGTATAATAATTTCTTAACTTTTGATACAAAGTCAATTAGACTCAAAACATTTGACAATATATCATGGTGGCCAATGCACCTATCCATGCTTTCCTGGATTTTCCGTTACCAGTTCTCTGCACAATATTCTTTCCAAGCCATTGACCACTTTCCCACGTAACCATCATCGAAACAATGGTCAGCGCTGAGAGAGAAATGAAGTCTATTGCATCAATCCTCGGAAAGAAATTGGCTTGATTTAGGGATCAAACCAGGAACCTTCTGTTCTCAAGTCCTGTACGCTACCGACTGAGCTACCAAAGATTGGCCATAACCAAGAGTTTTATCTGAAAACACAAAAAGATACTTACGACACAATGAATGGCTTCCCAGTAAATTCAAATGGTTTACTGAGTTTAGATGAAATGGCATGATGTTTGGCTTTAGACTGAAAAGAGATAATTTGTTGTGTTTTCACCTGTACCTCTTACAAACTGAAACCTGTGGGGAACATGCAGAAACTGGTATGTAGAAAAAGAATGAAATGATTTGGCAAATGAAGACATCAATTTTTCCTGATAAATTTGAGTACATAACAAACTTGAGTAGCTTTTGCAGATAGTATAGATCAAGATCATATTGGAAAAAAAACAACAAAAAAAAACAAGTGGTCAGATCTCTTATCAACACTTTCTGCTATACTGAGACATGATGGCCTAAAATGCCTTGGAATTGTCACACACATCCTTTTGAAAAAGTTTTTTTTTTTGTTTTTTGTTAATTTTGCATTGTAAGCCTTGACGATTCTTCAACTGTCATCAGAACTTAATATGCACCACAGACAGACCTAATTTTGTGTAACTCTTTACCACAATACAATTTCAATTTTGCCAAATTGACAGTAAATTAACTCTTTACCTGACTACGAAAATTTAGACTGTTCAAATTGAAAGCATTTTGCAGACGACAAAACAAATGTGGATCACAACTTGAAATTTGATTAGGTAAAGGTAGAAAACATTGTGGTAAAAGGAGAAAATGCTGGTTACCAGCATTTTCTCGTTTTCCCTCAATGTTTTCTAAAGCTTTCTTTCTCAGGGTAGTTAAAAGTCGGAGTTATGTGGTAAAGGGTTAAATGTACATGTAGCTAAACATAATTTTTTTTGAAACGGTAGAAGACACTATGGATATAGGAGAAAATGCTGGCATTTTTTTTTTTAAAAGTCTTCTTCCTCATGGTAGTGAAAACTTTGGATTGTTATGTAAAGGGCTAGAGAGTAGAGAAATTAACCTTTAGTACTAATGCTAAATCCCCTTCCAGGGCTGAATCCTTTGGTTCCTCTAGGGACCATCTCCCATCATACTTTGCTATATCTTCATCAGCATCATCTTTTTTAGCCTGAGACTGAGTCCACCTGAAAAATGGAAATAAAGTGAAAATAATATTAGCTGTTCTGTGTGATATCCATTAGTGGTGGGCCGATGATCGACTATAGTCGAAAGTCAGTTGGTTTTGGCTTCTAATTGCTATAATCGATTGAGAAATCCCGGAATCGATTGTAGTCGGTACTGGAACTCCCTCGGTTCCGAAACATAAATACTGGTTTTTTGCGCTTGGTTTCGCGACTAATATTAATATCACTCTTGGATTCAACAAGGTGGATAACAAACACGAAAACTGGCCAGAAAAATGAGCTAGACATTTTTGTCTATGGTTGTCTTGACAACTTGGCATCCCCTCGTTTGACCCGACCGCGGGTTTTGACGCTTGGAAATTTGAAAAGACCCGTCTGTGACGCTCGAAAATATCGGCCTAAATGTCAATCTGAAGCATGAAATTATCGTCTAAAGCTTCATATAACTTAGCTCGCGTGCATCCGGCAGAAATATGGGCTTTAATAAACATGATCAGTATCAAATGCGAAGGACACATGCAGCTCTGTGTATCACAGGTAGTCAAGCTGGCGAGTCATTTATGAAAACGTAATAAAGGTGTCAATCCTCTTCTAGTGTAAAGTGACAGATTTTAAAGTCATCTGCTTTTCAAAATGACAAATTCATGTCAAATCATGCGGTAATACTTCTCCAAAAATTAATTGACATGAAAAATAGATCGCCAAAAAAAAAAAAAAAAAACCGTGAAAACCCATGACACTACAATGATCAGCGTGGCATCGTCCGATCAGGTGTTGGCTGCAAATGCTTGAAATATATCTGAAATTTTTTTAACTGTTTTGGAAATTAAGATTAATGGACCAACATAAATGGTATTAAATAAAGCAAAGAATTTAATGGTAATGTATTTCCTTTGATTTTTAAAGTACAAAACATAACATCTTTATAAACTTAGTATCATATAGACAAATTGTCACAATATTTAAAGCTAAAAGGCATTCTCAGTTAAACGAAGAAACCGATTGTACAACCGATAGCTAGTTGGTTTGCTCTTCCGATTATAAAGCGATAATCGATCGTGATTTTAAACCCATTGCCCAACACTAATATCCATATACTGTAAAGAAAAGACAAAAATGTTTCAGCTATGCTTTGTGAAATGGGGTTTTAATGCATTTGCAAAAAGTATCGATCAGGATCAGCCTGCACAGGCTGAACTGAATCAAAACCTTTTGCTTTTGGTAAATTTTCTGCATGTCCAAGGACCAGTCTACCTCATTATTCCATCAGTTGTTAGACAAAATGGATTTTATGGATTCATAAATGATAAGTATGTGATGACTTGCTTGGTATAATGCATCAAGGAGATCCATTAAACCTCCTTTTGCCAGTGCATGGCTCATTTATATTTTTAAATCATTCGTTCTCATAAGCTCTGAAGACCTGCAGTATTTCCTCTTGTACAATTCACAAAAGTATTAACCCATTACTAAACAATCCTGGATTTTCACGACCCTGAGAAAGAAGCCTTCTGAAAACATTGTGGGAAAAGGAGAAAATGCTGGTAACCAGCATTTTCTCCTTTTCCCACGATGTTTTCTACCCTTCCCAAAACAAATTTAAAATTTTGAGTCACATTAATTTTGTCGTCTGCAAATGCTTCGAATTTGGACTAGTCTAGAATAATGTCGTTTGGTAAAAAGTTAAGTACATATAACTCTTAAAATGCAACAAATGTTCTGTTAGTCAAACTTAATCCTAACTCTTTATCACATAAGAAAAATGTAGACTTGTCCAAATTAAAAGCCTGCCGATGCTTTCAATTTGGAACATTCTAATTTTTTTCTCGTTTGGTAAAGAGTTATATATAATATTTTATATGCAACAGAAATATACAACCACACCTTTTCCTGTAATCTTGTTGGCTGTCAAAGCTTTCCATTAAATGTGGCTTCCCAGACAGTGTAGGTTTTTCATACTGCTTCTGAAAATAAAAGATAAAAGAACTCATTGATATCGGATAGTTTGTTTAAGCTTCTACATCTTATCAACATTAGTTTTTTAAGGTCTACGGCCCTTAACTCTCATATTAAAAGATGGAAGCTGCCGAGACTTGCCAAATAGCCTTTACAAAAACGTCAAAGTAACACAACATTTATCAATGAGTTAGTGAGTCTACGGCCCCTAATTCTCATATTAAAAGACTGATGCTGCCCAGATTGGCCGAATAGCAAATAGCCTTTACAAAAACGTCAAAGTAACACAACATTTATCAATGAGTTAGTGAGTCTACGGCCCCTAATTCTCATATTAAAAGACTGATGCTGCCCAGATTGGCTGAATAGCCCTTACGGAAACGTCAATGTTACACAGTATTTACCGACAAGTTGGGGGTCGTAATCCTTAACTCTTTAACATACAACAAAATTCTAAACGCATCCATATTCAAAATCTTTGCAGATGACAATTTCAATTCAGTTCAAATGATGCAGTTTTACTTTGATAGTGTAGAAAACATTGTGGGAAAAGAAGAAAATGCTGGTTACCAGCATTTTCTCCTTTACCCACAATGTTTTCGAAAGGCTTCATCCTCAGGCTCATTAAAACTTGGGATTGTGTGGTAAAAGAGTTAAAGAGATATCATAGCAATGTCAACATATTTATGTTCCTTCATGCTCACTTGAATCAAAGCTTTATCAACCAAAGTTGAGATGTATATCAGTAAGAGGGAAGTAATTGATACATTCAGTTAAATATTCAACCCAACACAAACCCTTTCTAAAAATTCATACCACATAAGTAATCCTTTACCACTCAATTCCACACGGTGCCATGTTCTTCAGAACATGTTCTTACTGTTCTAAATGAAACGAGGTGCAGCGCACCTGCTGAACGCGTAATCACGTACTACAAGATGGCTGAAAGAGGAACAATTTTTCAGGGCAAAAACAGCATGAATCCTGAACAGACCTCACAGATGTGCAGGGTGCTCTAGATCCAAGCTGAACGCAAAGTTGTTTTGTTGTTTTCAATTGTGTTCCCATTTCCTCCTGTCTAGACATAAATAATCTTTGAAAAAAGCTCAGAATACTCCAGTCCATATGGCCAGAGTAGAAATGAAAGTGCTGTCAGCACAGTGATCAGTCGACACCCAATTAGTTGCAATGTGAAAAAAAATCTGCAACGTATCAGATTTTGTCATCATCGAAATATATAGATCTAGGTGAAAAACAATATTTTGAAAACATTGTGAGAAACAAGAGCAGCAAATTGTTGCAGATACGCCCGTCCCACCACCAGTTGTCGAGGGGGTATAATAATCGTAAAGGGCAGGTAATGCAACGAACATGTTTACCAAAGTCTGAAGTCAATTTGACTTGAGGTGACAAAGTTATATTCCGGACAAGCACTAAATGCTGTAAAAATGACGATCAAAGGGAAACAACTCAAAATTCATGCTAGGAAGAGTTATGGTTCTTGTGCACTGCACTCCGTAAATTTTCTGTTCCAGACAAGCAAGAAATACTGTAAAAATGAAGATCAAAGTGGAATTACTCAAAATCCGCAATAGGTAGAGTTATTGTTCTTGCGCACTGTACTCCGTAATATTGCAACAAACATGCATACCAAGTTTGAAAGTCACTCTGACTTGAGATGACACAGTTATATTCCGGACAAGCACTAAATGCTGAAAAAATGACGATCAAAGGGAAACAACTCAAAATTCGTGCTAGGAAGAGTTATGGTTCTTGTGCACTGCACTCCATAAATTTTCAACAATCATGCATACCAAATTTGAAGATGTTCAGACCAGAGATGACAAAGTCATATTCCGGACAAGCAAGAAATGCTGTAAAAATGAAGATCAAAGGGAAATAACTCAAAGACAGCACCAGGTAGAGTTATGATTCTTTTGCACTGCACTCCGTATTATTGCAACAAACACAAATGCCAAGTTTCAAGTCAATCAGACTGGAGATGATAGAGTTATGCTCCGGACAAGCAGAAAATGCTGTAAAAATGAAGATCAAAAGGGAAATAACTCAGACAGCACCAGGTAGAGTTATGGTTCTTTGGCACTACACTCTGTATTATTGCAACAAACACAAATGCCAAGTTTCAAGTCAATCAGACTGGAGATGACATAGTTATGCTTCGGACAAGCAGAAAATGCTGTAAAAATGACGATCAAAGGGAAATAACTCAAAGACAGCACCAGGTAGAGTTATGGTTCTTTTGCACTGCACTCCATATTATTGCAACAAACACACATGCCAAGTTTCAAGTCAATCAGACAAGAGATGACAAAGTTATGCTCCAGACAAGCAGAAAATGCTGTAAAAATGACGATCAAAGGGAAATAACTCAAAGACAGCACGAGGTAGAGTTATGGTTCTTTCGCACTGCACTCCGTATAATTGCAACAAACACACATGCCAAGTTTCAAGACAATAGGACTGGAGATGACAAAGTTATGCTCCGGACAAGAACTGGACGCCGCCCGCCAGCCCGCCCGGACAGACGCCTGCCCGCCCGTACCCCATGGGTGATCCCATAATACGTCCCGTCTTCGAAGGGCGTATAAAAAGGAGAAAATGCTGGTAACCAGCTATTTCGACATTACCCTCATTGTGTTCTACCCATCCCATGACAAATTTCAATTCTAGGCATATCGATTTTGTCGTCTGCAAATGCTTTCACTTTGGACAAGTCTAAAATTCTGTTGTTTGGTAAAGAGTTAGGTGACTGTAACAACTAACCGTCAGCAAGTTGTCTTGAAGTGATTTAATACACCTGTACCATTTCCCTATTTTCAAGAAAAGTTTGCAAGAGATTTAAAGGTAAATTATGGCATGGTTTAGAAAAGCCTTCTAATCGCCAACAATAGATTAAATAAAGGAATGGGACACAATGTAGACCAGCAATGTTGTTACCAAGTTTAGAACAAATGTATCTAACATTTTGAGTGTGTGTGTGTGGGGGGGGGGGGTGATGATAAGAACAATGTTCCGAAATGCTCCATTCAGAACATCATTCCAGAACAGTGCACATGTGCTGAAATATTCCTTTCGCCCATTCCAGAAGAGAATTCCGGAACACAGTACATTGTGCCAGAACAGGTGAATGGAATACACCCTGTATCACATTATACTAAGCCAGTCATCATATAATTAGTGATCCATAAAGTCCATTTTTTCAAACATCCAAAATTAATCTTGCATTAGAATGGTGCTTGGACATGCAGAAAATTTACCAAAAGCCAAATGTGCAGACTGGTCCTTGATACCGTTTGCAGGTACATTAAACCACCTTTTCACAGAGCAAGACTCAACTACCAGTACTTTTTTCCCCACTTTCAAGTACCCCAGGCCCCTGAGAAAAAAAGGTATGGCAAAAACTGGTAGTAGACAACCCTGCAAAACAAAGACAATCACCTTGCTTCACGACTTTAACCCGTAGCTGCAGGATCGTGACTTTTAACAACCCCGAGGGAGATGGCTTTTAAAAACATTCTACCCTTTCTCCGACAACTTTTCCCTTCTGAGCTACATTTAATTTGTCGCCTGCAAATGCTTTAAATTTGGACAAGTCCAAAATTTTGTCCATTGGTAAAGGGTTAAACGTGATAGCCAAGAAGTTACATTTGAAAAAAACTCTATCAAGCAATCTGTCCTTCTGCAAGGTTCAAATTTAACGGTCGCAAACTCGCAAAATGCGAGCTGAAATGAAAAAATGCGAGTGCCAAATTCTAGCAGTCGAAATAATTTGCGAGTGCGCCGGAAAATGGGCAAACCTACCGCTTAAAACTCTGAATTATTCCATAAATGTGGTCGTTTTTCGTGTACACTGAATTGTAGTATGCGGTGAAGAACTATCCTTTGAGAGTATCACCGACCACGTGACCGGTATTCGTAGAGACGCTTGTTGCGATATTGTAAATACATGTATCCGATATTTAAAGCGCGTAGACGATTTTGACGTTGTTTATACGTCTACATTGCCTCGCTGAGGTAGCAGAACACGGTTTTCAGCTGAACTCGTCTCGGTCGACAATAGGCCAAACAGAACTTCATCAAACAAAGGTCTATATAATCAGCTTGAAATTATAAAGAGCACTTAAATGCAACAGCACAATCCTAATTCTTTAGATTTTATCAATAAATCATGTTCAACAAGTGGCACGGTCGGAAAAAAAACTGACAAAATATGCCATTTTAGCCTATATTCCAAAATTCACAAAATGCAAACCCAGGAAGCTAGCCTGAAAATGCCAAGCTAAATTGAAACTCAAAACAACACATAAACTGGGGATAAAATCCAAAATAGCACATTACCATGCCGTTTTTTCGCAATCTTTCGTGCCCTGACCCTACCCTTGTTTTCGCGGCTAAAAAAAGCCGCTAGCTCCATGACCCCTCACTTTCGCATTTGGGGTCAAAACTATAGAACAAAGAATGAAAGGTCATGACCTCCTGTTTCACAGACAAACCAAATGCTTCTTTTCCTTAATCTAACACAATTCATGGGTGTAATAACTACTCTTCTTATCAAAATTGCATTGAAAACCTACCTTTCTCAGTTATATCTAATTTTGACCATGGCCAATTCGAAGCAAACTGTTTACAGGTGCCTGAGAGTATGGAGCGGAAAATATCCAGTTTTTTCGGCAAAAGGCCGCATTCCGTGACATCGCCGGAATATTTATTTAATATAAATTAATGATCAAACAGTTTGTCCAAACAAAGGATATTTCTTTGCCATGCAGAATGTGTAGAGTCTGAGCTATAATATTGTATGAGCAAACAGAGACCCACTCAATATTTAGACTCTCCCAAATTGAAAGCATCTGCAGACGACAATTTCAAAATTGGTACAAAGGAAACTTAATTCTCTAATAATGTAGAAAACATTGTGGGAAATGGAGAAATTGCTCATTATGAGCAATTTCTCCTTTTGCCACAGTGTTTTCATAAGTTTCCCATTTCAGAGTCGTTAAAACATGGGACTGAGTGGCAATGGGTTAAAATATTGCTAGTACAAAATTGATTTTGGCTAGTAGAAAAAATGGTCACTAGCAAATTTTTGCTAGTTGAAAAAAAAGTTAAATTTGACCCCTGTTCTGCCACAATATTTTCAAAGTAGTCCGCTCTAAGACACAAAAATATCTAATGACAATTATGTGATTAACAAAGTCAATGGTGTACTACATGACATAAAACTAGAAATGGTGATAACTGATAATTTACCTTTTGTATAACTTTTTCATCTGGGACGTCTTCTACAATTCCATCATCATCATCATTGTCGTCATCTGTTTGCCCAAAAGAATGCATTGTAACCAAACTCAAACTTACAAAAGCAATCAGTAACCTATGAAAATGCATTTTTTCCTTTATCTGAAAAAAAAAAGAAAAGAATATTACTTGTTTGTTGTTTATATGGTTTCAAACACTATTTCAGTAATTTCACAGCAGCCAGAGCACCTATCCAAGCATTTCTATATTATGTAGAAAGGTTTCAACTGATCTTTACAACCACAGCATCAATTATGGCTCAGTGGTGAAGGTGTAGAATTCACAACCTTGAGACCCTGAATTTATGCCTTACCCTAGACTATGACTTTTTCTTCAGGTTAAGTAAACTCAGGATTCGAATTTCGTTTTTTTATCTACTGGCCAATTCTAGCGAGTGGCCTTTTTTCCCACTTGCAAATTAAACTTGGGCTCTCACCTTTTTTTTTGAAGCCCAGCATGCAGAATATACACAACTAAAGTACAAATTATCAAAAACAAGAGGGCCATGATGGCCCTGTATCGCTCCACTGGCTATTAAGTAAAAACACTACAAGCCAAACATTACAATATTCAGCAAATTGATTTCAAACACAAGGACATGCAAACACTTTTCTATCTAATCCTACGAGAAAGTTGTGATCCATGGGCAAAGCCAATTTTGATCGCAAAGCTATAATTATTTGAATCCTGGTGGAGGTCCACAATATAAAGCTCCATACCAAATAATTCAGTTCTTGAATGTTATAAACAAGAAGATTTTCAAATTTTTCTCAATGAAAAGCCCTGTAAAACATGAAACCCATGAGAGGAGAAGATTTTTAAAGAATTCCTTCATTTCTGTATAGTGCAAGAAGCCCCCATTCACCAGAGCCACGTTTTTTGACAGATCAAAATTTTATGAACAGTTTTTGAAAAGGGTCACCCAAGGAACAATCCTGTGAAATTATTTCGAAATCTGACCAGCGGTTTCAGAGAAGAAGAATTTTGAAGAATTCCTTCATTTCTATATGGTGCAAGAAGCCCCCATTCACCAGAGCCACATTTTTTGACGGATCAAAATTTTACGAACAAATTTTAAAAAGGGTCACCCAAAGAGCATATCTGTGAAATTATTTCAAAATCTGACCCGTGGTTTCAGAGGAGAAGATTTTTAAAGAATTCCCTAAAAAATTCCATTTGGTTGCAATGGCAACCAGAGTTTTTGATGGAATCAAATTCTGTGAACAGTTTTTAAAGAGGACCTTCCAAGGAACATTCCAGCCAAGTTTGGTCCAAATCCGCCCAGTGGTTTAGGAGGAGTTGATGTTTAAAGAATTGTTGACGACACACGACGCACGACGGACACCAGGTGATCCTAAAAGCTCCCCTTGAGCACGTTGTGCTCAAGTGAGCTAAAAAGTTAACATACGGATGGACGCACAACGGACAACGGGCCATAACATAAGCCTGTTGGCCTTCGGCCAGTGGAGCTAAAAAACTTGTCTAGCACCAATCATGTATCACTGCAGCTTGATAATCAAGGGAGGTAAATAGTAACGAACTTTATCTTTCATAAAAAGAGTTATTTCCCTTGATTAATGTTTAAATTGAAGTGACAATATTTTGAAGCCCATGTTAAACTTGCGATCCCTGGAATGAAGGCAATTTTGACCACAGACCTACAATATGAAACTAGAATGTGTGGTTATAAACAAAAAGATTTTTTAATCTTGCCCAACAAAAAGTCATGTAAAACAAGTTTGCTGAATAAAAGGCCCTGTAAAATATGTGATCCATGACACAGGTCTATCAAGTTTTCACTATAAAAGCCAATGTAAAACTTGTGACCCCTGGTGTGGAGTCAAACTTGACCCCCAAAGTTAAAATTTGGGCCCTCTTGGTAAAGGCCCATTATATAAAGTTACATGCAAAATTTGGTAGCCCTAGGCCTAAATATGGCTATGTACAAGTAGATTATTAAAGTTTCCTTATATAAGACCATGTAGAACTTGTGACCCCCTGGGGTGGGGCTACATTTGACCCCTTGGGCTATAATTTGGGCACCCTTGATAGAGACCCCCTAGATAAAGCTAAATGCAAAATTTGATAGCCCTAGCCCTTATAGCTAGATGCGAAAGATTTTCCTATATAAGCCTGCCCATGTAAAACATGTTACCCCCCGGGGCGAAGTCAAATTTGACCCTCGGCTATAATTTGGACACCCTTGGTACAGGTCCACTAGATAAAGCTACATGCCAAATTTGGTCGCCCTAGGCCCCATGGCTAGGTAGAAGAGGAATTTTAAAGTTCTCCCTAAATAAGCCCATGTAAAACTTGTGACCCCCGGGGCGGGGCCAATTTTGACCCCAGGGCTATAAATTGAAGAAACTTGGTAGAGGTCCACTAGATAAAGCTACATGCCAAATTTGGTAGCCCTTGGCCTTACGGTTTCAGACAAGAAGATTTTCAAAGATTTTCAAAATTTTTCAGTTTTGTTGCCATGGCAACCAGAGTTTTTGAAGGAATTAAATTCTTTCAAGAAATTCTGAAGAGGACCATGGCAGGATCATTTCTGTGAAGTTTCATCAAAATTGGATGGGTAGTTTCAGAGAAGAAGACGTTTTAAAAAAAAGTTAACGCACGGACGGACGGACGGACGCACGGACGGACGGACGGACGGACGCACGACGGACAACAGGCCATGACATAAGCCCGCTGGCCTTCGGCCAGTGGAGCTAAAAAATTAAAAAGTTAAGTCAAATTAATCTCGAAACATATTCTTTTATCAACTTTCATACTGGCTAACAGTCTTTTTAAAATCTTCTCCACAAGGTACAAAAAATCCAATCACAACATCAATTATCAATAAAAGTTTCTACTATTTCATGATTATCATTCATAATCTTCAATAAAAGGTTATTTGACATGAAACAAAAGTGCCGTGGAGCTGTCTTTAAAAGTGTCTGGGAACTATCTTCAAATTTTTTTGGGAACTGTCTCCAAAACATGTCGGAGAACTGTCTTTTTGGGGAACTGTCTTAATACCGCATGAAAAGACAACAAATTTGGTAGCCCTTGGCAGCCTTATGGTTTTTGACAATTTTTTTTTTACAGTGTTGCATCCAGGGTTTCTGCCAAGAGGGGGAACTCCCCCATGGAATTAGCAAAAGGGGAGGAGAATGAAAACACTTTAATCATTCAGAAAACATTACCTTATTTTTATGCACTGGTGTGATACTGAAAAAGACGCCATTCTTTTTTCCTTTCCAAACTAGATCTATCACACAAGTGTTATAATCAAACAATGTAGAAAATGTTGGCTGGAAAGAGACCAGACGGGCTGTGCCTGTTGCTTGACTGGACTCTGGTGACATGCTATCAGCTATGTTGCTGGGGTCGGGTCCCGATGCCGAGCAAGGAAGCGAGTCTCCTGGAGGAGTCAAGCTATTAGCCTTGCTAATCATTGTAGACATGCTACTGGGCATGTCAGTATCTGTGACATCATTAGACCTGGGAGACATGCTACTGTCTATGTTGCGTTGGGGCATGTTATCAGGGAGCATGTCTTCAGGAGGAGACATGCTTTGGTCTTCGTTGGTCTACTTGGAGTTGCTTTTTGCACTGGGCATACTATCCCTGACCGGTTTCATTCTCTAGTTAGAACTCTTCAGAGGTGTAATGAAGCTATGATTAGCTTCTTTGGAAGTTGGTGGATAGAGTTGGATGGCTGTTATATATATATAAAGCGGTACCGGTTGGTGCCGGTGTTACTATTAATAACTCCACATGAACGATGGTGCCGGTCGATGCCGGTCTGGGCTTTTTTAGCCAAATGGTGCCGGTCGATGCCTGTAAAAGCTCAGTTTGGCTTTTACGTAACTTGTGGAGCGTTCACGTGGAGCTACAGTATAATAGGGGGGAGACTATATCAGCCATGGATGAATGACATTGAAGAAATATAAATTATATCATTGATTACTGAGAAAATTTATATTTGCATAAAGAGATCAAAGCAAGGTTTATGGCATTTACTGCATGTATGCATTTTCTGACGTTGGTTATTACGTGCATGTGATGTTGCCAACGTTGTTGACGGAAGTGACGTTCATTGACGTTATCTATAGACTAGATCTGTCTATTCATGGGGTGTAAAATTTTTTCTTTGTCTACTTGTCCTGTAGGACGAGTGGGTAGAAAAAGTTACTCGTCCTTATGACACTATCACTTGTCCCACCTTGCGGACTTGAATGACCATTTCTACTGCATATACTACGGTATCGATATAAACAAAGTAGACGGTGTTTAATGCTTATTTTTTTTCCGGTGGCTTGACTGGTAAACCTGTCCCGATCTAACAATATAGGAATTGTAGCATAGATCGTACAGGTATACTACTCTAACCGACGCCGTGAACAGAAAACCCGTCAAGCACTTTACAGATGCGCATACGTAATAAACATCCTGTATTGTGATCGAAGAGAAGCTCTGGAATTTCAGTTTTACTTTCGTTTTGTGTTCGCCGTGAAATAACCTGTAATTTGAATTTTACTTGACAAATTTAGAATTCAATAGTTTTAAAATGTACTCGTCTGACAGGACGAGCTTGGCATTTTTTCTACTTGCCCGAAGCCAAATGTTACTCGTCAATACGAGCGGACAAGTGGAATTTTACACCCCTGCAATTAGATTGATTTCTTTATCATCCCAGACGGTGGGGGTGATCAGTCGTCCGTTGTCAACATGTTTTAACATCACATCCCAGATAGTCGGGAAACAGAAAAGGAAAACAAGGAAAGGAAAACAAGATTAATCAAACAATGATGATGACGGTCTCTCAATTTGAATGATTATTACCTGACTTACAGTTCTAACAGATCGCCCTTACTCAACCGCAATCTGTTCTTCGCAGTTTTCATTCGATCTATCAAAACTGGGGGTTGTGTCATCTTTTGATCAAACAAATCCCGTAAAAAAGTTCATAATTCAATATGTGGCGAATTTAATCCTGCTTTAACACACCAGTCAAAATGTTTAACACACATAAAAATCGCTGAGCAAATATTCTGTATTTTTTTAGTCCGGAAACACATGTAATTATACATTCACTGTGCATGCGTAGAGTACAGTGGTTCCCTGAATATTACAAAAACTTCAATATAGAGATCGGACACCATTTGGAATTACTGTTCTCGAATAGTCTAAAAATAGCGATGAGTGTAATATCAATTGATCTAAGGAAGCTTCATTGGACTTTCCCGTTGTTTCAATAGACTGACTAGGACCCGATTATATATTTTTTGCACAGTGGTTTCTTGTTTTTGCTCAAGTAACAAAGTCACTGCGCGATTTCTATCCCATCAAGTTCATGAACTTGCGCAACAGAATTAAAAAAAAGGGGGATTCCTGCAATTGCGCTGCCTGGATACAACACTGTTTTCAAAGACTTTCATCTTAAGTTTTGTTGTCATGGCAACCAGAATTTTCACTGGAATCAAGTTCTTTAACCCATTACCGTTCAATAACGCCTTTTGACGCCCCTATCTCATTTGAACAAGACCGCCTTTTGACGCCCCTACCTTATCTGAACAATCACGCTTTTCGACGCCCCTATCGTATCTGATCGATAACGCTTTTTGACGCCTCCGACGTTCAATAGCAAAATACTCGGTTGTTTTAAAGGCCAGAATTTCATCGAATGCATGAACAATAAGTATAATTTATTATCTTTTAAAGGAATTGAAAAAAAGATACACTTTGTTCTTGAAAAAAAATAGTAATTTACGAAAGAAGTGAGCAGGGGTTAAAATTGTAAACGCACGCTTACCGTGGACGCTTGGCTAAGATTTTCATCTGAATCCACGAGATTTTTTTCAAAAATCAGCATTGCTTTCAAATAAAATCCTTCTTTTGTTTTTCACAAGTAATATTCCTCATTAACTGTTGGTAATTTAATCCAACTGCGACTCGATATGCTAGCAGAATGCAGTCAAATAAAATTGTGTCACCAGCCATTATGGCAGCAAAAACACGAATCAAAGTACTTAGACTACTACATAACCGAAGTCTTTTAGCCAACTGAGAGAAATTAATCGACCGTGATCAGACTTCGTATTTCGCTTAGAACATGTCTTGCTCTCACGACCTTTTTTAAATCGGAACTAATTTTACCCTTTCCCAAACAATCACTTGTTTTTGCGACGAAAATGAAAACATCGTGAGAAAGAGCTAACTTAACTGCTTGTTACAAGCAATTTCTCGTTTTTCCATATATTCTACCCCTTGAGATACCTATTTTTCAATTAACGGTCACTGTAAAATATCATCAATAAAGTCTTTCAATTTGGATCAGTCTAAAATTTTGTAGCAATTGGTTTGTAAGCAATTCAAGGCCAAGGAAACAGAAAGCAAGCGAACTTTGCCGTGATTGTATTGTTGGACGCTTCGTAATTTTCTTGTTTTTGATACAAAAATAAAGGGCTTCTGCATGAACGCAGTCAAATCAGTATGTCGTTGTTTCGATAAGATTTTATTGCCTGTATTGTTTGCGGATTTTCAGAAGCTTGCATTCCCCTGTTTTCCCAAATTTAAATCCAGGCTCCCTGGTGTGATTACGTAATTACAGATTACAATTAAAGTCATATCGGCCAACAAACGGTGCTGCAAAGAACACGTGCCATAGCGCATGGTAATATACGATGCACACCCTTCATACAAAGAAAAAGATGTTGGGAAAAAAAGGTCTGACGAAGCCTAAGAAAGAGAAAGAAACCGATCTTCGCCGTGATTGCATCGTTGGCCACTGAGTAAAAGTAAAAATTTACGTCCTTTTCCGTTATTGTTTTCTATCCTCCCTTATCCAATTAAATTCCATTAACTGGGCAACATTTGTTGTCCGCTTGTGTTTTCAATTTGGTCTGTCTTATTCACGGAAAGTCATAAAAGATGATCTACGGTCCCTATGTTGAAAGACTATATTAATTTCGGAATATAAAAAATATATTAAAAAAGTGACTTTGATAAGCTATTTACAGGCAAACGCTCGTCCACTTTGTGTTTTTTGTATTTAGATTTAATACCAGTCAATGCCGCGGCCCTCGCGACATTAAGAAAGTCGAGAAAAGCAAAGAGAGAAACAAGAGAGCAGATCTACCTATGATTTTTCTACATTTCCCACAATGTTTCCAACCCTATTTGGATACAATTTCGTCGTCATTATAGAATCTTTTAGTTTTCTGAAACTTCTTTGAATTCGGC
Source organism: Hippopus hippopus (assembly GCA_946811185.2). Lineage (NCBI taxonomy): Eukaryota > Metazoa > Mollusca > Bivalvia > Cardiida > Cardiidae > Hippopus > Hippopus hippopus. The sequence goes on along the minus strand of OX328100.1, from coordinate 14,962,163 downwards.
CAACACGAAATATTAGTCGTATTACAAGAAGTTACGAGAAGGAAAATTAACGTATAGAAACTTATATAACAAAACCAAGGTAGACCCCTGGAATATAAATATTTTGAGAGGAGTGAAAGATTTCTTGTTTTAGATTGAATATGATATATTCATTTACAATGTACAGCATGCCCTGTGAAAAGGGGGCTAAATTCATCTCCGTAAACCATGGCACCAAGCAATCTATTACATAGTTATGTATCCGTAACAACCACTTTTTTTGATAACCCAGCTATATATGAGGTAAACTGGTCCTTGGATATACTGAAAATTGACCGATAGAGAACGTTTTGGCTCTGATCAGCCCCTGCATGCCCCACAGGCTGACCTGGGTCGATAAATTTCACAGATGCGTTAAGCCCCCTTTTCAAAGAGCATGACTCATATACATGTATAATGAGTGAATTATTTCTTCGCAAATAATATTTTCAAAATCAATATTAGCGATAAGAAAAGAAACATTGTGTAGGACGGAGAAGATGTCTATAATTAACATTTTATTTTCTTCTTACATTCTTTAACCTTTCTTTTTCGGGGCATTAAAATTGCACTTAATAGCGTTTGGTTAGATTTAAGAATGGTTTTATAATATCGTAAAAATTTTCGAAACATAAAGCAGACATTCAATTGTTCGTTCTTGGAAAATTAAAGTTCAGTTATTTCTTCTTTCTGATACAAAAGTAAAGGGATTATGCATGAACATAGTACAATCAGTATGTCGTTGTTTTGATAAGATTTTATTGCCCTGTATGTTTGATGATTATCAGAAGCGTTCGATCCCTTTGTTTTCGAAATTCAAATGACCAGGCTCCCTGGTGTGATTACGTAATTATAGATATGATATATAGGCATATCGGCCGACAGTTTGGTGTTGCAAAAAACACGTGCCATAACGCACGCGATTGGTCAGTTTATAGTCCAATTAAAATGAAATTGTTTAATTGACAAAAATTAATTGACCAATCAAAGAAAATAGCAACTTAATCCTAATCCCGTAATTTAAGTTTTCTTTCAGTTCGTTTGAGAACACTCGCTGCGAAGCATCTACTTCTATCTAATTGCGACAGCTAAATTAAAAAATGTCTGACTCTGATTCTGATAACTCTGTGTTCGAGTTTGATTTCGACACAGACATATCAGAATTTTCGGGATTTTCTGCGTCTGACTCCGATTCTTCCGACTCCGAGGTCGAGGATGCTCCCGATCTTCAATGGCAGGACGATCTTACACCACCGATGGTGTGTTTTAATATTCTTATTTTGCATATTTACTCAATTTCACTTTGGGAAAAACTCAAAATAATGGCTGGACTACCAGAACATTGTAACTTTGATTATTCAAGGCGTAGTTACGATGTTTTGGAAGCCAACCAAAAATTATTTTTTTCTTTTGTATTTGATGAAGCAAACCACGCATTTCAAAACAATAAAAATCATCACTTTTCGTAAATGATGTTCTATTATGGGATTGAGTATAATTTCTTACAGGAAAACATATGGATCGAAAACATCGGACGCGATATCATGTAAGCTCAAAATAGATTTGGGCGAATTAGACTTTCGAAAAAATCGCATTTTCTTGGACAACATTTTGCAAAGCAAACGATAAGATCTGAACATGCCGAATCTTTATGTTGTCATTGACGATTGAGTTTAACTCTTCTAGAAATGTTTTCTACCCAAATGATAAAGAATATTCATGCTGTTTTGTTACAACTTAAACACTCGCATAAACAATAAAGATAAATTTTAAATCAGAATAAATCTCCGTGAAAAAACTGAAGGGAAAACGACGATTTACTTCGCTACGTCGAATACAACAAAAAAGAGGGGTTATTTTTGCCGAGTTTTGATACCCTGAGAAAGAAGCCTTTGGAAAACATTGTGGGAAAAGGAGAAAATCCTGGTAACCAGCATTTTCTCCTTTTCCCACAATGTTTTCTACTTTTAACAAAACAAATGCTTTCCATTTGGACAAGCCAAAATATTGACGTTTGGTAATGAGTTAATTTTGCAGTGATCTAAAGTAATTGAAAACCATGGTAAGAAAAGGAGTATAGATCTACAGGCGGATTTCCTTTTCCACCATGTTTTCTAACACTCTTACTCGATTCTAAGCATTAATGGCTGTGTATTACTTGGGAAGATAATGATTTGAAAAAAATAACAAAAAGGACTACTTTTGCACATCAAATTTAATCATTATCATTGATGGGTGAACAGAAAACTGTTGATAGATACAACAGTTTTCTCATCACATTTTCTGTTCAATCGCCAAGGGCTAAAATGATCCTAAGATATTACTTTAGGAAAGAAGAAAGTCTGTTACAAGCAATGTCTTCTTTCCCCACAATGTTTTAAAATGTTATCTACTCTACAATATACTTGCATTAGACTGCAACCTCAGTCAATTTTGACCATTCTATAATTTTGACATCTTGTCAAGAGTTAACCCTTTACCACACAATCCCTGCTTTTGACGACCTTGAGAAAGAAGCCTTTAGAAAACATTGTGGGAAAAGGAGAAAATGCTGGTAACCAGCATTTTCTCCTTTTCTGACAATGTTTTCTACCCTTCACAAAACAAATGTCAAATTTTCAGTCACTTTTATTTTGTCGTCTGCAAATGCTTTGAATTTGGTCCAGTCCAAAATTTTTTTTGTTTGGTAATGAGTTAATTATTGAAAAATATCATTTTTGATTTAAATTTTGATGATCTTTAGCCAAATAAAATAAAAGTTGAAGAAAACCTTCGAAAAAATGCGGGAAGAACAGAAATTGCTGATCGTAAGCACATCCTCCTTTTCCCACGTTGTTCTGTACCTGTCAAAGACAAGTCACACATTTTGAACCGTTTTTTTTTTTTTTCTTTTCTTTTGCATATTCCAATTTTGTGAGGTTTGAATCTTCCTGTTTACAAAAACTTGAATCTAAAGCATGAAAAATGGAAATTGTTACAGGAAAAGAATATTTGTGAACATGAAGAAAAAAAATACTTACTTTTACACGCATTTTTTTCTCAAACAATAATTAATTTCTGCAAAATAATTATATCATAAGAAAGAGCATTCAATTCTCTGAAAACTTTTTATATACCAAAAATGTGTCAAATTATTATTTCAGGGCTTTTTTATCACTTTTTTAGGACTGGTGAAAAATTTTCAGTACAAATTGATAAAATCCAATATTGCCTGTTCAAACAAGGCCATAAAAGGGCATTCCCTGTAACTGGTATAGGTTATTGATTTTTCCTTATCAGGTTTCTGTACATTGCTGTATTATCTCTACCTCTCTGAGTGGTAATGAGTTAAAGAAAATTTAAAGTCAAATGGGTATGAAATGCAGCGTTTTCCATGACGCACAAATCCTGTGTCAATGATGCGATTTCAACTCAAATGACCCCAAAATTAAATAACTGTGTGTCACCAGTGATGCAACTTTCCAAAATGTAAATCATCTCGGAAATTAAATAAATCGTCACAAATCCAAGTCTGTTCTTGCTCCATTATGAGATGAACACTGTTCTTTTTTTTTTTTAACTACAAGGTCTATTTTAGATATAAGTGGTTTTCCGGTAATTTATTTATAGAATAAGACTGGTGTACGCATGATTACCATAAAGTACTGTGGACAGTTGTTGTAAATACAGGCCCAGTCAAAGTCTTAGTTGGGGTCTCTGTAATTTACAACTTATTTCGACTTCCGGTAGATAAAAGTACACATCACCAGTCTGTTCTGTTCGCAGGGAAAAAAATGTCACGATGGAGTAAACTGTAGCATTGTTTTTTACCGTCTGCTTCCTACAGCTGCCAATCAAGCCACATTAAGCAGCCATACAGACTAAAATGTATCGTCTGTCAAAAATTGAAGTCGAGCTTTCCGTCAGAAATTACTTGAAAGACTTTACTTTCTTGGAGTTTAAAGGTGAAATGTATTGAAATCTGTGCTTGAAGACAAAGAGACCCATTTGTTATGACCCTTTAAGTTAAAGAAATGACCCTCAACTAAAGAGGCAAGGGTTCACAATGACCCCCAAATTTTAATGCTGAGGAAAACCCTGGAAATGACTAGAATCGTACGACATGACCTGGGTACGAAATAGTTATGGTACAAAATGCTGGAAACCTTTCGAGTATTATCATGAAAACTGGTGATTTTTCTAATAGGTAAGTTCAAGTGGTAAAGATATTCTTACAGTGTGTCTTCCAAGTTTCCTTAGGTCGAATCTTCTCTGTTATAGTCATGGGCTCTAACCTTTCTGGGATCGATCATCTCGAATCTTTTTCCTTCAACCGATTTGTTTAGTGGCTTTGTGTTTCACGCATATTGTAACATTTAGCATAAACTGTAGGCTACAATAGGCAAGAACATTTAAAAATAGTGGATTAATTAATAAATGACACATACCTCGCTAGAAATCCAGTGAATTATTTGGTTAACTTTCACGGACTCCACATGTATCTAACGGAAGCAGAACTTATTCTGTGTTTCAGTTCCGCAGCCGATAACGTGTGCGAAGACGGTTGGTCTTACAAGATATGAACGATAAATCTATCCGTTTCTCTTATTGGCTACAAAAGCGCGGAAGCTAATTGGAACCTTTCAGGTGTTTTTGCACACCTGGTTTTGAACTGTATCTGAGAAAATGTGAAAAATGCCGCATTTCTTAGTATACACTTTCTTTCATTTCCAATTCATAGAATAAAGAACACTTAAAAGATCGAATTATATTTCTTTCTTCCCTGAGAACACGCTGATATCTCTTTGATATGTTACCCAATCAGACTCAAGATAACAAGTCAGTTTTTCATCAATAAGATATTTTTTTTTACTTTCTTTGGTTGGATGAAATATGTATACATAAATGTAAAATAACAAGACTTTAATTTTTTCATATCCATTGATATTCATATGGATATTTACTAACAAAATAATGTTATAACAAGTTTTTATACACCTAAAATTAATTTCATATTTCAGATATATGACGTCATCCGCTGCTCCTATATATACAACCGCGCGCATTTGTTCATATAAAGAGATTACGCATAACGACGGAACACGTACAAGAAATTGTGACAGACAAAAGAATTTTGTTTGATCAAGTAAGTTTGTTTTCAACTGATAAATAACTACGAAAAGGGTTTTAAAAAATCATTCAATAAATAGAAAAACGTGAATTTACATAACGTAACTCGTGTTCTGTAATTTGACCTGGTTAATTATGTTCGTTTCGGAAATTGAGTAACTGCGTAGTTGCCTCCTTGTTTCACAATTAGTGAATAACGCGATTTATCGAAGGAGGGAGGGTCGTTTTATGAAAAGTAAAATTGTAAATTAAAAGGACTCTTAGGAAAATAATAAACCTTAATCGATTGCCGAGATTTTCTGATGACCTTGACTATACCATACAAGGGCAGATTTTGAGAACTTTATGTTGACGCAAAATCGGCGGTTCTCTTAATTTCAAACAGGTCTGTCCTGAATGTGTAAGCAGAAGGCAACATGTTGCTTGAATGATGGATTTGACTATGAAAGGGAAAAGAGAATATTATCTGATTTTCTCTGTTTTGACGTATTTTCACCATCAGGTTTTTTAAAACTGGGTATTTTATCATATGGTAAAGGGTTTTGGCACATAAGGTTCTGTATAGCTCAGTGGTCAGGGTATGAAAATATAAATCTTTGTCATCATTTGCATTTCAAACCTGAATTTACATGTAAGCTCACTCTCTACAGATATGCAGATCTTTGTGAAAACCTTGACTGGAAAGACCATCACCCTTGAGGTGGAAGCTTCTGACTCCATTGAGAACGTGAAGGCCAAGATCCAAGACAAAGAAGGAATTCCTCCAGATCAGCAGAGATTGATCTTTGCTGGTAAACAGCTTGAAGATGGAAGAACCTTGTCAGACTACAACATCCAGAAGGAATCCACACTCCATCTTGTGTTGAGATTGAGAGGAGGTAATTGGTGTTCCTCTTACTGTTCAAAATTTTTATGACATGCTATAATACTGATGCATGTCTGTAATTAAGGCAAAGAAGACATAATGTACCTCTAGAAAAATGTAACCTAAGGACACAACCCAAGCTCCTACATGCTTTTAGTTGGAAATAGATGGTACTAAGTTAACTGCTTAAGTACAGGCTTGTGACAATTCAAATTGGCTTTCTTTCCAACCAGGTAGCTTGGTGGTTAGCCTATCTAAATTGTAACCTGGAGGTTGTGAGTTAGATACTGGGTTGAGGTGAGAAAAGTAGTTGGTAATCTGGAAAGAAATGTGTCAGTACTGGTGTGAGAAAGCCAGGAAATATGTGCGAAAGTGCACTGACCACTGATATGACCTAAGCTTTTAAAACTTCAATTCCAATAAAGGCTGGTGTCTTGTGACTTGGTTTGTAAGATTGTCACTTTAGAGCCACAATGACCCTCCTGATATTTATTCTAATGCTCATTTCAACGTATTTGGGTGAAATATGCTGCTCAATGGTCAGAGTATTGAATTCTTGGATTAATATCTGTAGGAAATATTTGGATGAAATATGCTGGTCAAAGTATTGAATTCTTGGATTAATACCTGTAGGAAGTGATGATCACTTGGGTGGGTCTTTGAGCAGAGCACTGCATATTTTAAGCCATATTCTGCTGTGATCATGAAAGGATACAAATAATTAAACTCACCATATTGTTGAAAGTAGCATGAGATGCTGTAGTGATTGGAATGAAATTCATGTCATTATCAATACAGGATTATGGGTCTTGACTTGAAGTCAGGTAACAACTTTGATACTCTTTACAGGTATGCAGATCTTTGTGAAAACCTTGACTGGAAAGACCATCACCCTTGAGGTGGAAGCTTCTGACTCCATTGAGAATGTGAAAGCCAAGATTCAAGACAAAGAAGGAATTCCTCCAGATCAGCAGAGATTGATCTTTGCTGGTAAACAGCTTGAAGATGGAAGAACCTTGTCGGACTACAACATCCAGAAGGAATCCACACTCCATCTTGTGTTGAGATTGAGAGGAGGTAATTGACATTCTGTATCTTTAGATTTTTGGCTATCTCTTGATCCTTCAAAGTTTTTTTTTTTTTTTGTAAGATATCTTATTAGTGATGTATGTCTTAAAAGGCAAAGAGCACAGAATGTCTCTGTACAAAGATGTTAAGGAGAATGATGTAGTACTGTTTGAAGTCTTTGTTATTGACCTAAACTTGCATGTAACAGTGTTCTGAAAGAGGAAAGCATTATGTCAGTTTAAGATAACATACTGAATTGTTTATGTTCAAAATATATTTGAAATAAAAAATCTCTCTCTTAACTCTTTACCACAGAATCCTGATATTTATCAACCCTGAGGTAGAAACCTTTTGAAAACATTATGTTAAAATGCAGGTACCTGGCCTTTTCTCCTTTTCCGACAATGTTCGCTAATTCTTATTGTCTTAGGACAAGCTCCATTATTTTAGTCTTGCTAAATTTGTCAACTGAAAATGCTTTCAATATCAAGTAATTTGAGAATGTCACTTGTTAAAGGGTTTTATGCCATTCGAGAAAAATAATTTTCGGTATTATGCCATTCATGACCAGACCATGAAGGAAACATTCTTAACTCCTTACTGAATAACAAGTTCGAACTTGTCCGTCCAAGTCCATTGAATTTGCTGATGGCAAAACAAATGTCTCAAGTTGTAGGATTTGACTTGAAGAACATTGTTGGGATAAAGAAAAAATGCAGGTTACAGGCATTAACTCCTTTTCTTGCTGTGTATTCAAAAAGTCTTTGTATTGGATGTTGTCATTTTCGAGTGAACTTTTTTTTGTATGGTAAAGGTTAAATAACATTGTTTTATTTTTGTATGAAACTCATTCGTTGAATAGAAGGCAAAACATGTGTTATTTTGACTTTTTTTTTTATCAGGTATGCAGATCTTTGTGAAAACCTTGACTGGAAAGACCATCACTCTTGAGGTGGAAGCTTCTGACTCCATTGAAAACGTGAAGGCCAAGATCCAAGACAAAGAAGGAATTCCTCCAGATCAGCAGAGATTGATCTTTGCTGGTAAACAGCTTGAAGATGGAAGAACCTTGTCAGACTATAACATCCAGAAGGAATCCACACTCCATCTTGTGTTGAGATTGAGAGGAGGTAACTGACTTTGAATCATTTTTTTATTTTGAAATGTGTTGCTTCCAAGCTCTCTTTTTGACTTGTATTACTGAACTTTTAATCCTTTTTAGCTATACAGGTGTGTGAAGCATATGATATTGACAGATCAATTTAAAAGTAAACTGTTACACCAGTGTTTTGGGCTTAACAGAACCTTGCTTAACTGATGTGTGTGATCACTATTCAGGCTATAGTAAGAGAGATGCCAAGACTGATTATAATGATATTTATCTTCTAATTCTAGGAGATCCACAATATTCAGTGTCAGTATAGGAAACTTTCTTTAATCATTAACTTGTTACGAATTCTCATGATTCATAAAATTTTAATTGGAACTGATAGTTTTTGATGTCCAAAATATGCATTTCAGTGATGGTATACTTACAGGTATGCAGATCTTTGTGAAAACCTTGACTGGAAAGACCATCACCCTTGAGGTGGAAGCTTCCGACTCCATTGAGAACGTGAAGGCCAAGATCCAAGATAAAGAAGGAATTCCTCCAGATCAGCAGAGATTGATCTTTGCTGGTAAACAACTTGAAGATGGAAGAACCTTGTCCGACTATAACATCCAGAAGGAATCCACACTCCATCTTGTGTTGAGATTGAGAGGAGGTAATTAATCACATTGTACATTTATTGTTTTTGGAAGATCCTTCTTGGCCAAGTCAAAATGTTTGTGACTTTTAGAAGGTTCTCATGCAAGGTGCTGGATGCATGTGTATGACTCCAGTAAGACACTGCGTAGTCCTTGCCTAGTTCTGATGATACCCAGTAACTCTTTACTGAATGAGTAAATGTTGGAATCTTTCAAAAGTGAAAGCATTTTCAGATGAACGGATAAGTTTGGCATAAAAGATAGGATTTGTTTCTGATAAAGTAGAAAATGGAGGAAAATGGGAAATGCTGGACAACGGCAATTTCTCCTTTTCCCACATTTTTCGCAAAAGCCTATTCATAAAAACCCCAGGGTTGTTTAAATGGGGTTGTTAAGTAAAGGTTTAGGTCATTACCAAACGACACAATTTTAGACTGGTCGAAATTGAAAGCACTTGCAGATGACAAAATAAATGAAACTCAAAAATTGAAATTTGTTTTCCAGCAGGGTAGAAAACATTGTGGGAAAAGGGGAAAATGCTGGTTACCAGCATTTTCTCCTTTTCCCACAATGTTTTCAAAAGGCTTCTATCTCAGGGTCGTAGAAACCAGGGATTGTTTAGTAAAGGTTTAATAGGTGAAATGTTTATGTGATTATATGGAAGAACTGTTGAAAGCCACATGCTACAGAGGTAGAAATCGTGCATTTGTTGTTTGAAATGAAACAGTATTATAACATTGTGCTTCCATTAGAGCTATAAAATTCAAATACCAAAGGTTAATTTGACAATGAAATCACTTGATGATCAAAAGCATAAAACAAAACCAGATTACAGGCTCAAAGTTGCAGTTTTCATGCCGGGTTACTTGGTTCTTAGATTTCTGGTGAGTGATATCAAGTGGTAGTGCTTTAACTCTTTACCAAACAACAAAATTATAGACTGGTCCAAATTGAAAGCATTTGCAGACGACAAAATAAATGTGACTGAAAAATTTAAATTTGGTTTGGGAAGGGTGGAAATCATTGTGGGAAAAGGATAAAATACTGTTACCAGCATTACTCCTTTTCCAACAATGTTTTCAAAAGGCTTCTTTCTCAGGGTCGTTAAAAGTCGGGACTGTGTGGTAAAGAGTTAAGTCTTGTTTATTCTCGAGCTCATTTCAAAGCTCCCCCAAATTCATATTCATGAAGGGAATTATATAATTCAGTCTAGGGTGTGAAAAGTCTGAGGTCATGTGACAGAAGTACATGTACACGATTTCAATGTGTATTTTATTTACAGGTATGCAGATCTTTGTGAAAACCTTGACTGGAAAGACCATCACCCTTGAGGTGGAAGCTTCTGACTCCATTGAGAATGTGAAGGCCAAGATTCAAGATAAAGAAGGAATTCCTCCAGATCAGCAGAGATTGATCTTTGCTGGTAAACAGCTTGAAGATGGAAGAACCTTGTCAGACTATAACATCCAGAAGGAATCTACACTCCATCTTGTGTTGAGATTGAGAGGAGGTACTTTGGATTCTTTATTATGAATTTATGGCACTCTTGAGTGTTCTTATATTTTGCTAGATGTTCTGGTTAGACATGTATGTAACATGCATGTCTTTAAGGCAAAGGGCATATAAGGTCATTGTACACAAATTAAGAAAATAGGTTCTTTTAGACAGCTTTGTAGTTGATCAAAACTTGGATGTAAAGGTTGTCTGCTGGGGGAAAAGTCTATGACCATTAAAAAAAAATGATGGAATTTGTATGTTTTTTCCCCATTCAAAATGAATTTGAAATCGGGTTAGTCATGAATAATTTTATGGAAGAAAATGTTTTAATTCTTTCAATATGTATTATATGGTCAGAACGCGAAGTGAAAAACACATTCTTCGCGGTAGTCCCTTGTTGTTCTTTATATTCCAGTCATTTACAAAAGATAAGTCAAAATGTGTTCCTTTTATTTTTAACAGGTATGCAGATCTTTGTGAAAACCTTGACTGGAAAGACTATCACCCTCGAGGTGGAAGCTTCTGACTCCATTGAGAATGTGAAGGCCAAGATCCAAGACAAAGAAGGAATTCCTCCAGATCAGCAGAGATTGATCTTTGCTGGTAAACAGCTTGAAGATGGAAGAACCTTGTCGGACTACAACATCCAGAAGGAATCCACACTCCATCTTGTTTTAAGATTAAGAGGGGGAAATTGATGGAAATTGATCATTTAAGAACTTTATGTCTGTGCAATTTTTTTCCACTTTTCTTTTTAACAACCCTGAATCTTTGAATAACTGTTTCCATAGATTTCTAACATCTCAGTGTACCATTTATGAAAAAAAAATAACGTTTTTTTTCAAACACTTATGTTTGGCCCACTGGCTACTTTAATGATTTAATCATATGTGAATTTTACTTGAACAATTGGTCAGAACAGTTTTGTGCATAATTTGACTAAATAGTGTTGATTATTTAAGATGATCTGAAATAGTTATTCAGAGACTTTTTTTCATTAACAAACTCGGAAAAGAAGTGGTTTGACACATGTTTGTTTATTTTTCAGGTCTGAAAATTTTACGCTTTTTTTTTTTTCAAGATATATAGTTAAAATTAAAACTAGCATTAAAAAAATCGTGTGGTTCTTCTCTTCAGTTAACTCTTTACGAAACGACAAAATCTTAGTCTGGTCCAAATTGAAAGCTTCGTGGTTTCATACAGTATGATTAGGTTTTTTTTTTCATACCTCCATGAAAAAAAGAAAATTCTCTTCATTCCTTATAATTTAATATTACAGACAACATACACCCACGGAAATAATTCAAACTGCATTCATATTCTTCATTTTTAGCTCCACTGGCCGAAGGCCAGAGAGCTATTGTCATGGCGTTGTGTCCGTCGTGCGTCCGTCCGTTCGTCCGTGTGTGCGTCCGTAAACTTTTTCTTTAAAAAACTTCTCCTCAGAAACTATTGACTGGATTTTTACCAAATTTCACAGGAATGTTCCTTTGGTGGTCCTCTTTCAAATTCCTTCAAATAATTGTGTTCCATGAAGAATTCTGGTTGTCATGGCAACCAATGTAAAAAACCTTTAAAAATCTTCTCCTCCCAAACCGCTATTTGGATAGCATTATTATTTTGCAGGAATGTTCCTTAGAAACAGGTTTACAGAATTCCTTAAAAAAAAAAAATGTCAAAAAACATGGCTTTTATGGGAGACTCATTTTCCTTTTATGGTATAAAGTAAAATCTTTGAAAAATTTCTTCTCTAAAACTATTCATTGGATTTCATTGTTGTTTTGCAGGTAAGTTCCTATGGTGGTTGTCTACCAAATTGTTTCTTCAGTGAGCTAAAATGCAGGATTGAATGATAATTGTTAAAAACTTCCTTTCGCCATTATAGAAATATCAGGCCTGTGGAGCAATACAGGCGCTCAAGCGCCTCTAGTTAAATCTTACGTTGGAGTTTCTAAAGCCCCTTCCACTCATATTTGTATGGCACAGGAATACAGTAGGGAAACAGTTTTCAGATCCCCAATACTGAAAATTAACCAATAGAACGAAAGTAAATGAACACAGCAGTGTGTAGGACCCGCAAAAGTAACCTTCAGCGAAAGTAGTTCCGGCATAACGTGATTTTTTTTTTTTCATGGAGCTATGAATTTTTTTTTCAGCCAATCGGAACTGGCCAATGTTCATGAAACCAACTGATATTAAAGTATGTGGAATGCAGCCAAATTTGAAAGGGTTTCAGTACGCCCTGTATCAAACAATCCTAGCATATTTCAAGGAAATGGGACTAATACTTTGTTGAGTAAACGATACCAAGTCATCATTTGGCTGCTTTTCTTGAACGGTTTACTAGATTTTCTTCACTTTTAATAATTAAGAGTCCAATCCCTTGATGAACCAAACAATCTTTGCAAGTTTCAAAAGAATTGGATCAACACTTCATTGCCTAAACAAGAAATGGAAATTTTCAACTTTGAATGGCTACTTTTCCCATACTGATTGTCGTATTATTTTCAAAATCAATAGGTTTCAAGCTGTTTATTATACAAAGCAACTGTGCGAGTTTCATGAAAATCCGACCACAAATGCCGACTTCATCGCGTAAACAAGAACTTTTCGCTTACTGTTTCTTGGATTTTTTTCAAAATCAATAGGGTTGAAGCTATTGATGAGATAAACAAACTGTGCAAGTTTCACAAAGATCTGATTACAAATGCAGACTGTATCATATAAACAAGACATAGAAATTTTTAACTTGAAATGGCAACATTTCCCATTCTGTTCGTTGGATTTTTAGCTCCAGTGGCCGAAAGCCAGCGGGCTTATGTCATGGTCCGGTGTCAGTCGTCCGTCCGTGCGTTAACTTTGATTTTAAACATCTCTGAAACTACCCATCCAATTTTGATGAATCTTCACAAAAATGATCCCGCCATGGTCCTCTTTAGAATTTTTTGAAAGAATTTGATTCCTTCTAAAACTGGTTGCCATGGCAACAAAACTTAAAAATATTGGAAATCTTTAAAAATCTTCGTCTGAAATCATAAGGCCTAGAGCTACCAAATTTGGCTTGTAGCTTTATCTAGTAGACCTCTATCAAGTTTCTTCAAATTATAGCCCTGGGGTCAACATTGGCTCTGCCCCTGGGGTCACAAGTTTTACATGGGCTTCTATAGAGAAAATTTTAGCAATCTTCCTGTACCTAGCAATAACACCTAGGGCCACCAAATTTTGCATGTGGCTTTATCTATTAGACCTCTACCAAGGGTGCCCAAATTATAGCCCTGGGGTGAAATTTGACCCCACTCCGGGGGTCACAAGTTTTACATGGGCTTATATGGAGAAAATTTTAGGAATCTCCGTGTACCTAGCCATTAAGCCTAGGGCTACCAAATTTTGCATGTGGCTTTATCTAGTGGACCTCTAGTATGAATACCCAAATTATAGCCCTTGGGTCCAATTTGATCAGCTTACATAGTGACAACTTTAGAAATCTTTTTGTTACTAACCATAAGACCTATAGCTACTAATTTTCGCCATGTCTCAGGGGTCTCATTTTCGAAACCAATTTGCCTGGTATTTTAATGTTTGGTGTGTAGGGTTTTTACTTATAAGCCACTGGAGCAATACAGGGCCATCATGGCCCCCTTGTTTTCAAAATCAATAGGGTTAAAGCTATTGATAAGATAAAGAAACTGCAAGTTTCACGGAAATCTGACCATAAACGCAGATTTTATCGCATAAACAAGAAATGGAAATTTTAAACTTCAAATAGCTATTTTTCCCATACTGTTTGTTGGATTATTTTTTCTCAAAATCAAAAGGGTTCAAGCTGTTGATGAGATAAACAATCTGTGCAAGTTTCACGAAAATCTGAGTACAAATGCAGACTTTATCGCGTAAACAAGAAAAAGACTAACGGACGACGGAAACCAATCCATGACATAAGCACTGCTGGCTTTCAGCCAGTAGAGCAAAAAATGAAATTTTCAGTTCGATAGTAAAACCCAAATCTTGCTATTTGAAAGTTATGTTTTTGGGAACAATCTCTCCTTATCGGATAGTGTAAATCCAAGATCAGACTGCGTGTTCTGTGCAGTCTGATCTTCATCTACACTGTCCGCAAAAGGTCAGTGAGTCGCGCTTAGCAGCCTAAGGAATAACCCTTTTGTCACACAATGCCGATTTTGAACAAATTATGGGGAGAATACTTTCGAAAACATTGTGGGAAAAGGAGAAAATGCTGGTAACCAGCATTTTCTCCTTTTCCCACAATGTTTTCTACCCTTTCATAGACAAATCCCATCATCTCATGAGTCGCACGTAATTTGTTGTCTTCACTCAATATGGATGAGTCGAAATTTGTGGTCTGGTATAAAGGTAACCTCATCTCGGGCTGTATCCATCTTTGTATTTGAAATGTTCTCAAAATTGATGGAAAAGGTCATACGGGCTTCTTATTTACGCTGAAGTACTAGGTTGTAGGAATAAGTGCATTCTCTGTACACGAAGCCAGTCTGTTTTGTCATATTAAGTGCTTAATCAGATGACGAGTCATTGTGGCAAGATTCATTTCTCTGTCGCCGCTGATTCTTGTTTAGACGATGGTTATGTGGGAAAATGTCCTTTTTCAGAAGGTCTTTAAAACGCAAAATTATTTGGTAAAGTGTTGTCGACTGGATCCAAAGTCAATGGGTTGTTTCTGTCATGGTCTGCGCATATGTGAATTGGACTTTGAAACATGAATATAGTACCTGCAGCTGAACTTTAGTTATATTGAAGCAGACCGCTCTTGAAAACATTGTCGCAAAAGGAGTAACTTCTCCAGTCATGTTTTCATAATGTTTGTAGCACTAAAAATAAATCGTGATGAAACGCCGTACGTTGCAAGGATGTAAACTTACGCTCGTAGTCCCAGGTCCTTACTTAAAAACCATTCTTAAGAATATCAAGATTTTCAAAATTTGAAAGTAACAGAAATTTGATTGGCTAAACCATTCGGTTTAGCCAGTCAGAAGTTTTTATTACTTTATATTTCTATATAATGAGACTAAGAATGTGCATAAGAATGGTTGAGGAAAAACGGTGTCCTGCCTGGCTTAGTATTAAGTGTAAGATCCGTAACATGGAGAGGTCCTGGATGGCTCTTGTACAGTGTAGGCCTCGTTACCGGGAAGCGCTGGGTTCGATCCTCACTCGAAGCACCGAGTTTTTCATGGGAGTGTCCTTGGACAGGACACCTCAGCGGCCTAGCCTACAACTAACGAAACGAAACGCAACGCATACATAGAGAAGTAAGCTGTTGCCATGATATGGCCGAGATACTGTTACTGGTACAAGCGGTGTAAATCAAAACACCATTCAATCAAGCCAGGGGTCCGCCAGTGTGATACTTCCTGAGGCCGGAAACTTGGCCGTGCATTTTGTCCCACCCGAAATTATAAATGAGAGCTCCGTCTCTGCGATATGACATACTCTCGAGACTGGAATTAATGAAAGGCAAATTCATAGGTTCTGCAAGCTTCTTAATTCTCTACCAGTCGACCGATTTCCTTGCAGAAAGCATTTGTAAACACCCAAATTGCGACATACTTGTGTTGAGGGAGTGCGCGAACACGCCCAAAATTATAATCATTTATGTCGTCGAGTTACCTTCCAAATCCGACATTTTACGACCCTGCGTTTGCTGCTTAATTTTTTCCCATGTTTAGACGATCGCCAGTGCGACAGGATTCATTCCTCTCTCACCGCTAAACATTGTTTCGACGATAGTTATATGTAAATGGATCTCGTGGCTTAGAAAGATTTGTGCGAAGTACAGGTTAAAAGTAACCCCAGGAAAGAATTGATAGGTGTGCAGGCCACAGCGATAACGCTGAAGTAAATGTGAACAACTTTGCTATTGTTTACGGCTACGGATATAGCCGAGTTTCCGGAAGCGGACGGTGTAGATCCAAGATCAGACTGCACGTTCTGTGCAGTCTGATCTTAATATGCGCTGTCCGCAGAAGCTGCTTTAGTCGTCCTTGGCAATAAAAACGGTGAGAGGTCAGTAGTAATTATGGCACTATGCAGGTCAAATTGCCTGCGGCACTATAGGGGCCAGGCCTTTGTCTTTGACAGTTCAGACTATTGTTAGAGGCCTTTGTCTGTTGGAGGTCAGACTGTCTGTGGCAATATGACGTAATCTTGCATACCTTTTGTCTGGCTTTCGTTGCCTCCCACCTGCCGAGGCTAGATGACAATTCCAAGCGTGTTTTGGCGCGTTTTGACCGATCAGGCCGGCGCCCGATTGTATAGAACCGAAAATTCAGCCAAAGCATTCGCCATTGAAAATGCATGAGAACTTTCTCTCAAAGAGGTTGCTCTACTAAAAATGCTTTTGTCTGTGAACGCTTTTACCCCCCTTACCATTCAAAGTCTAGGTTTTGTATTGACTTTAATGAATAAAATCGTATGGTGTTTAACGCCGTTTTCAACATTTTTGTTGCACTTAAGTCGCTGCGGCCAGTGCACCTATACATGCTTTCCAGCAGTATCTTTTACCAGGGCATCATTTTCTTTCCAAGTCACTGACTGCTGTCTCACATAACCATTATTACGGTCAGCTGTGGTAGAGAAATAAATGGTTTCACAATTTTCAGTCCTCGACCTAGCCAGGGATCGAAGCCACGACCCATCTCAAGTCCTGCACGCTAGCTATTTAAGAGCTCAGCTTTTAGGTCCTCGCTTCTACATGGAAAAGTTTGCGAAAAACTTACTACGATCCCCAAATAGCGGTGGCATAATATAAAATTCCCTGTTGGTTTGATCATTAGCTTTCTTAGAAATTCTGATTTTTTTTTTTTTTATAATTCATGAGACCTTTCGATACTCTCCTGACAGAGTCGCATATCAAAATGATTTAATGTTTGAGAAATGTCGACACT
Source organism: Hippopus hippopus (assembly GCA_946811185.2). Lineage (NCBI taxonomy): Eukaryota > Metazoa > Mollusca > Bivalvia > Cardiida > Cardiidae > Hippopus > Hippopus hippopus. The sequence goes on along the minus strand of OX328100.1, from coordinate 14,944,937 downwards.
CTTCCACGTGATGTCTGGCGCGATTGTATAATATCGTCTGCAAAAATTCAGACAAAGCATTCGCCTCTCATTAAAAATGCATGAGAAAATGTCGATATTCTTACAAAATAGGTCGCTTTCCGCTGATTAAAATGCGTGATGTCTGGCGCGATTGTATAATATCGTCTGCAAAAATTCAGACAAAGCGAATAATCAATTGGTCAGATGGAAAAAACAAACTGACCAATCAGAAGAGACTTTGTGACTATATTAGAAAGCTGAATTTCGTGTTTGGAGTCATAAGAGTTTTGACACTCGAATCAGCAACATGGTTAGATGTAAATTTAGTCTCGGTAACGAACGCTACGTACAGGTCAGTGAATGGAGGGGTGAACTGAGAGTCGATATCAGGGAATGGCAGGAAGACATACCTACTAAGAAAGGCATTAGTCTTACGCTTATGAGATGGAAGAATTTGGTAGATGCCTCTGAGTTTGTTGATCAAGCATTACACAGTAAAAAAGCATACAGCGCTCACCTAGGAGGAAACGTTTATTGCAGTATCGGTGAAAACAGCGTTTGTGTAGATATAAGACAGTATTGGAAACCAGACAATGAAGTGGTACCGACCAAAAAGGGTATCTGCTTAAGACCCGCTGAATATAACTCTCTTAAAAAACACGTGTCAGAGATTGGTAGGAATCTACCCGAGTTGGACGCTGTCATTCCCTGTTACCTTCAAAGTGATCATATGAACCAGTTAGGGGCGTTGCGGTGTTCTGAATGTAACCCTAACGATAACGGAAACTGGTAAATAGGCGCGATTGACAGAATTAACATCACATTAATAAGCACCATGTTCAAAGATTCTACAAAAGTGACTGCATATTCGAAGCCAGCCTTGATGTTATGTGAAGATAGACTACAAACGTATGAGCACTGGTCGAAGCAAATAAAGCCTGAGAAATGGTCATTAGCAAAAGCGGGCTTCTTTTACACCGGTACTGCGGATAAAGTGACGTGTTTTGCCTGTGGTGTCAACATAATGTCATGGGAGGAAAAGGACGATCCTTGGGAAGAGCACGAGAAATGGTCTCCGTCCTGTATATATTTGAAAATGACGGGATACACGAGTTAAATCACTTCAAGGTGTGATACACAACGAAACGCGTCTGTTACCAATGGAAGATTGTCCCGTGACGGTTCTACATATAACTGGAGTGCTTTGAATTCAGCCTTTTTCTAAAACCGATGTGAACATGTTCGGACTCATTCTTATATTTGTGACAACAATGAATGACTTCGAATTGTGGTTGAAATACAGACAATTGCGAAGAGACGCCGCGGAGGGTGTTGAAAGGCTCGTTGGCTTGTATATAGAAAACGAAAGAAACCTCTCTATTTACTATTTCTATTTGATGTAAGAATGTATGGATGTCTATGTAATAAATAAACATGTCTGACTGGCAACAATATTTGTCTTCTTTGTATTTTGACTTAAAATCTCCCGCTAGCTATGGTGGTCCTGAAAAACTCTATCAACATGTTAAAGACGAGGGTAAATACAAAATTGGCAGGCACAGAATACGCCAATGGTTGCAGAATCAAGAAGCGTATTCTCTGACCAGGGGTGCTAGACGCCGCTTTAAACGTTCCAGGGTGATTGTAAATGGCATCGACAGTCAATGGGACATGGATCTTATGGACATGGCCAATTTACAGAAGCATAACGAAGGTGTGAAATACATTTTGATTGTTATCGATGTATTTTCTCGTTTTCTTTATGCTCAACCTGTTAAGAGTAAGCGAGGCGCTGATGTAGTCATGGCATTGAAACGTATACTGACAGGCCCCAAAAAGCCAAACACAATTCGTACGGACAGAGGAATGGAATTTAGAAGTAAAGAAGTAAATAAATATTTAAATAGTCAAAGTATACATCATATGTACGCATATAATACGGAAACAAAAGCAAATTACGCGGAAAGAGTTATTAAAACGCTAAAACACAAGATTTTTCGATACCTGCTCAAAAACAGAACTAGTAGATACATTGACATTTTACAGGATTTTGTACATAGTTACAATCACACTCACCACAGGAGTCTTGGAGAAAACCCAGCAGCAATTTCCGTGAAAAATGAAGGGGAAAGTCGTCTTCAACAGTATCTCATTAGAACCAAAGGAAGCAAAGGGGAAAAGCCCGTTATAAAAAAATTCAAATATAAAATCGGCCAGACTGTACGATTGTCACACATCAGGTCCGTATTTGACAGAGAATACTCGCAAAAATGGACAGGGGAGATTTTCAAAATCAGATCATGTTTCAAAAGACAAGGACTTCCAATTTACACGTTAGTAGACTGGGACAACGATGAAATTGATGGTACATTTTACGAACAAGAATTACAAGCCATAAACGTTGACGACGGTACCGACTTTAGCATCGAAAAAATTTTGAAAAGAAGGACACGCAATAAGAAACAGGAAGTCCTGGTGCGCTGGTTACACTGGCCAAAAAAGTATGACAGCTGGATACCGGAAACTGATATTAAGCAATACTCGTAAACAACCGAGAATATAAAAAGAGGCTGAAAACTAGCAATGTTCTATCATTTATGTCTAGACAGTCAAACGATCATGATCATCACAAACGTGCTTTACAGCGCTCAACTCAACTTTCCTATTGATTTATGACAACTCTGCTCCAAAATAACGAATGTACGGTATGATCCAGCACGATTTCCCGGACTGATATGGCAACACAGAAAAGCTGGAGGAAACTGTTTAGTGTTTTCTAACGGTATTATCAACTGTAACGGCAAAGTTTCGAGTAAAAGAGAGGGGTATGAACGAATACGGAAATATGCGAGACTGATACAGAATTGTGGATATCCAGTGAATTTATCGGACGTGAAACTTTTAACCATGTCTATGAGCCATACCCTCAGTTCGGATTTGGATTTGAAGCGTTTGTCTGTCGATAAAGATGTCGTATACGAACCCCAGTTATTTCCTTCTCTTAACTTTAAAAGGGAAGGGGTGCATTTTTGTTGTTTTCATACAGGGAAAGTGGTCATAACGGGTGTAACCTCTTCACAAAAAGAGGACGAGATTGTTTGTCCCACACTAATTGAACTCGAACTCTACGCGTAAGAAGGAATGAGTATTTTAACCGATTCAATCATGGAACACTCTACAGTCTATTTACAAATCGCTTATTTACTTCACCTACAAGAGACCGAAACAACGGTAAGGAAGAATTTACTGCAGAATTTAACGAATCGTCAACTAAAGGCTATCATCGAGGTGGCAAAACGTATACTTAATGGAGTCATTAATCCAATGAGAAGAGATGTTCAAGTTTTTGAAAGAAGGAGACTATTGTTACGCACACTATGCTCAAATAACGTTTCATCAACCCGTAAGAAGACTTTACTTCGACGATTTCATTCATTTATACCCATTTTATTACGCCCAGTTTATCTCATTCCTACTATACTAGACCAATTGAGAACAAGGAGAGAAGAATGACAGAGTTTTACTTGTATTTAAATTCCGCAGAATCTATCGATATACGTAAGAATAACGCAGATTTCTTGTTCCAGTTTTCTAAGGACTATATTTTAGAAGGAAGTTGGTTATGTGCTCTGGTAGAATCGTCATTGACCTGCGACTTTACACCTCAAAGTAAGCGGTTGTATTTGAATTGTGACATTATAGAGGAAACGTTTGTCAGGAATAAGTTACAACCCGTTCTCACCAATATAGAAATCGAAACAAGATACAAGAAATTTAAATTTACGGAATGTCTTCATCGACGTTATAGACCCGTGAGTGTCAAGAAATTTAACACTATTAGGCTGTCGTTAAAAGGCGAAGATTTAAAACCGATTGATTTGAATTCGAACGATTTTCACTGTGTCCTTCATTTCAAGAAATCATGGGTTCCATAGACGTCTTTGATTCAAAACTACAGAAGTGGGTTCCGTACAAAGAAGATGTGGAGTATTGGATTGATTATTTTAAACCGAAAGACCACATCCCAGATCAAATAAGGAATTTGGAGAAAATACTAGAAGAAAAGAATAAACTGCTGCGAGATATGGAAGAAAAACTTGAAAAAGTCAAAACTCCTCAGGTAAAAATGGTGAGCCCATTAGCCGAAGTAGTTGATAGGGCAAAATCTCAAATAAAACGTAAGAACGGTGTTGACGAAGATCGTAAGAATATCAAGCGTAAGAAGACTCACAAAACGTATCGCAAAGATCCCGACTGGGCGTTTTGAAAAATTAGCATGAATAGTAAAATTCAGCACAGTGAAGAATTACCGTTATTTAATCCGATCCCAAAAGATTCGTCCTTGTTATCGAAAGATTGGATCGAATTCCGACCCATTAATCCGGTAACCGATTCTTCATCGAGCTTGGAATTTAATATACCGCCACAGGCCAGCGCCTACATCAACTTGAAGGAATGTAAATTGAGGGTGAAATTGAGACTCGCTTTACAAGACGGTACACCCGTGTCAGAAGATGATACGCTGGGACTTATCAATTTACCTTTGCACACCATTTTCAGACAGCTGGACATTCATTTACAACAAAAACCACTCCCGAATAGCAGAACCACGCATCCGTATAAGACCTACATTGACACCTTATTAAATACCAATCAATCTATACAGGAAGCTTTTCTGACCAGTCAATTATTCTACAAGGATTATCGGAATCTGGACGATAGCGACCCCAAAACTGGATCAAATACCGGTTTATTCCAAAGATATGAAAAGACCAAGGGTGGTAAAATTATAGATCTGGAAGGAAGTATCCCGGTGGACTTGTTTCAACAACCCAAGTTGCTTATTAACGGAGTGCAAATGGGGCTTAAATTTTGGCAAGCATCCGATGCCTTTCGAATCATTACAGATGCGTTTACTCCGAATTACAAGGTGCAAATCATTGACGCCCGTTTCAAGCTCTGTATTCAGCGGTTACAGAACGATTTGCTTCTGGCTCACGACAAAATGATTCAGGACACTCCCGCTATGTACCCATATTTCCGCTCAGAGATAAAAACAACCTCGACAGCGTAAGGACAATATAGTTTTCACGCAGACGATATATTTCAAGGTAGGGTGCCAAACAAAATCATCATAGGGACGGTTGCGAGCGTTTCATATAACGGAGACTACAAAACAAACCCATTCAACCTGAAACATTACGACTGCAGTTACCTCGGTTTCTTCGTTGATGGCCAATCCGTACCATCGCAACCTTTGCAACCTAATTTTGAAGGAAATCATTTCACCGACTGTTATCAGACCCTCACTTCCTGTAGAAATGATATCAACATCACATACAAAGAGTACAAGCAAGGATACTGCCTATATGTGCTGGATATCGATCCCTACTATTCTTTCAACACAAAAAGAAGAGGTCTTTGCTGTTTGGAAATCAAATTTGCTAAACCTTTACCAGAGAGTGTGACATTGTTGCTGTACGCTACCTTTCCAGAAATACTTACAATCGATAAAGCGAGAAATGTGTATATACAATAAATACGGAGGGAAATAATAAAAAAAAAACCACACACACACAATGACTCATGCCTTCTTTTATACTTTTATTGTATTATTCTGTTAATAAAAATATAAAATCATGAAATTGTCGAGTCGTTATTCAATAAGAAATCCAGTCTATATCTTTCTTTCGTTTCTTCTCTCTAAGTCCCGGAGGAAATAGTGTTAATTTCTTATTCTTCTTTTTCGAGGTATCTTCCCTTTCCTCTCTCTGCTGATCATCTTGTCTCCCAGATAGTTTTTTCAATCACTCAAACTTTTCGAAAGGCACTAATACATATTTCTCCATTACTGTAATACGGGTTGTAAGTAGGCTGAAGCAATCTTCACCAATGTATGGATAATACGTTGTTTATGTTGGATAGCTTCCTTCTTTTTAACAAACCCCGTGTTACGATCTCCAAGCAAGTAAATAAAGCGTCTCTGCCTCTTTAAGGTGGCTTTTTCCGTAAGTGTCAATCTACCTTTGAACCGGATAATGTTGTACGCAATTTGACTAAGCGCCCTTAGCTGTTGACGGGTAATAATTTTTAAAAGCGCTTTTCTCTGGTCGGCTGTAGTGTTGGCCACTAAATATAAAAAGTGACGTTGCTGTTTAATTAGTTCTACCATATTGTATTCTTATAAGCTATTTATTTCCATTCTTACGTCAAACGGTACACAATAGGATCTTCGTTGGGAAATATACGAGTCCTTAAACGGTACTTGTCGTCGGAGTAAGGGGACATGTCCACTATGAAATAACCGTGTCTCGTATTAAGGGCATCTTCGTAAGCCTTCATAAACACTCCGGATTTACCGGGATAAAGCTGCCGTCCTAGCACTCCTACTTGAGATATGTCACGAATATTTTTCATAAGCACCAGATACCATGTATTCAAAGCTATAGTTCTGGCATGTTTACCCCCAGGGTATAAGTTTTGTGTGATCATAATCACCGATACTTTTCTGTGATGGCAGCCTTGGGTGAACAGTAACTCCATTTCTTTACTCCGCATGACCTCGTGCATTAGGTCGTCTAAAATGATTAACTTGTGTTTTTTGTCTCTTGTGAAGTCATCCAATTCTTCTGCAGTAGGTAGTCCTTGCTTACTGTCAAAGTTTGGAATGGAACTCTCCATGACATCAAACAAGTCTTGGTGGATACCGTAGCAATAGAGAATATGAGAAGGGGGGTCCCGTCCGTACATGAGGTTTACTTGTTTCAAAAAGCGGTACACCCATTGGGTTTTACCACTACCAGTTTGTCCGCTAATACACATACTAGAACATGGTTCGAATGGAAGAGGGACGGCCATTATTTTTTAAGTCTAGGGTTAGGCAAAGCGTACCCGATACTGCTACTCAAGAGTGATACCCAAAGCTCGGTCGACCCGTTTTGCACTGATAGGTTAATGATGGACGTAATAATAATGATGTACACTATGATCATCTGACAAAAGTAGACAATCTCTGCTTGGGGGACACGGGTGCCCAGTAAATGCCACTTGTCACTATGGCTTTCTTCGTCAGGTTTAGGGAAACGTAAAAACGTTTCTTTTTCGGGAGTTTCTGTCATATTCTTACGTTAGATTAACTCAAAACACAAAAAGAAACTCATTCTTACAATTTTTTATTTATAAGCAATACAATTATCACGTTAACAAATAAAATAAACAACAGTTGGTATCTAGAAAAATAAGCGACACTTTTAAGAAAATGAGTGACACTTTTTTGAAAATGAGTGACACTTTTAGGAAAATGAGTGACACTTTTTGAAACAGACCCTATGGGAATTTACCTGTAAAAGTATAAAAACGTAAAAACGAGTGACACTTTTTGAAAAATGAGTGACACTTTTTGAAAAATGACTAACACCTTTTTTTGAAAAATGATTGACATTGAACAACCCACGAACAAAAAAAAAAATTACATCAGTCATATCCATATGGTACAGTGTCATAATTGTCTAGTTTCCTTCGCTTTGTATACACCATTTGATAACTTTTCTTTTCTTCTCTATTATACAATTTCCTCTTTCTTTTGTCTCTACATATTTTACATGGGTTGGTTACAACAATATTTGAACTACTTTTTGAATCTGTTACTATAGCTTTCACGGCTTCAAAATTGATTAGTTTGCTATTAGTGTAGTTCAAAGTAAACCCTCTGACCTTACATGTTTCCTCGTTGGTACTGGTCTTATATGCGTAATTCTTTGGACCTCCTGACACAAATTCTACAATATGCTCTCCTTGCTCCAGTTCATCCGTCAACTCACCCAAGTAGTCCCCTAAGGGAGGATCAAACTCTCCGGGTCTACTCACGTAAATGACAGAGTCCGTGTCGTAGTACAACACTCTTTTATTCAACTTTTCGAGCACACTGTACAATTTTAATCGGGCCCAACATGTTGTAAAGGTCGCCAAGTAAATGTTTGTTTCGTTGTCTTCGGGGTGAAAGTCATGTTTATAAATCCACTCTATTTGTATCATATCATTTGAGAGTATATGAAAGTTCAGAGGCTCTTTTGTAGGATCAGAAAATACTTGAAAAAATAAGTTTGCTTGACTCTCGTGATATATTTTGGTTTGACGCATATTGAGTCTCTGTCCAAACTTACCCCAAAAGCTATTGAGACAAAGTTTGGCCAGAGCTCTTTTGCCAGGGTTTTTTACAATGCTGTTTTGATCCAGCAATACACCCTCTTTTTTATGATAATCTTCCATGTATTTTGTCATGTCTTGTTTCGTTTTGACCCAATCAGGAGGGCCACTCGCCTCTTGCTTAAATTTCAAAAACGTGTTGATATACTTGGCGAATAACCCCCCATCACCCGTCTCAGGATTATACTGTGTTGTTTCCTCCCAGTGGTATACTTCATATATTTTTTCTAGTGTGTAACCCAGTCTTAGAGCCGTTTTTATCTCGGGGATGCACCACGTGCCAATTAAAACCCTGTCTTCAGAAGAACATGTACATGAATCTTGATTCTCGGTATCCGCACAGGTACGACATAGAGGAAATTTCAGTTTGCCATTTGATCTATAGGGGAGGACTGGATGATACAGCCCTCTCGGGGGTAATGTCTTTATTTTGGCAATACCAAAATACTCCTCAAGCTTCCCGAAGTCTTTGGTCAAGATTTTGGGGTGACCTACGGGATACCGACAATACTTGTTCACCCAAGGGTACAAACTTGTAAAGTCTACGTATTTGACCTGTTCATGTTCTTTGGTTTTGTAATAGAGTTGACTGGCATTAGTGCGCCCTCCGAAGAAACTCTCTCTTGGATCTAATCGGTCAGCTACATCTAATTGTGCAATGCATTCTTTGAGTTCTTCATTTTCGTCCTTTAATTTTTTGAAGTCATGGTCCCAAATACACACATACTTCATGCCTAATTGCTCGAGGTATGCTTTCTTTTTTAGAGTCAGAGCATACAATTCATTCAGTGATTGATTGGTGAGGGGGTGATACGTGTCCTCTCGTTTGTCTGGGAAACACACAGGGCATCCGTGAAACACACATCCGTGGTACTCGTATGCTGTGTGTGTTTCTTCACAATATCCATCTAATTTGTATCGTGTTCCTGGTATCTTTTTTTCACCTTCATTCAGTGCATGCTGAATGTGTACATGGTCTGTAAGCGCTCGCCACTCTAACCACTGAATTGACACCTTACTGTATTGTTCTTTGTATCCACTGGGAGGAATCTTTGCTATCGGGGTGCTTACAAATTCTTTACCCTTGACTTTCAATTTTGCTGCACTCACCCATTCATCTTTCACCAGTACATACAATACTCCCTCACATAGTTTGGCTGGGATCCATTCATCAGTGTCATACAATTGTACCTTCCACTTTTCTTCTAGAAATTTACTTCTAAACACATTCATGCATACTGATGCAATCGTAACTGTCGAAAGGATCTACGGCCCCAAACCACCTTTTTTCAGTCTTTCCCTTTCCATTTATGACCTCTTTTTCTTCTCCCGTTGCATTCATTAACAAATATCTAAATTTCAAACATGCTTGTCTCAATATATCAACATCACTTCTACAATATTCTAACATCTCTTTTCTAAAATCAAAAACTTCACACTGTCTCTGTTTCAACCACTCTACTAACTCGCTTCTTTCTTTCTCACCCATGAAATCGTAACCATAATCTTTAGCATCAGGGTAGGGCCCAACATAATTTTGATTCTCTCTGGTATTAAAATAATGTGGGAACCACCCTTTTTTCAATTCATGTAAACCAAATGCTTTGGGTAATGCTGACAGTTTCATGGGTAAGAAGTTAAGACTGTCTATTACCTTGATATGTAAGTCTCGCTCTACTGTCATGTACATTATCTTGGACCCGTTGTAAATAATTTTGTCTGGCCGTAATGAATGATCAACGAGGTACTCTAGCAGAAAGTAACCGTCATAACCTTTCATGTTATGAGCAACCACCTTGCAGTACTCGTGTTGTTCCGTAAATAACCATTGCCCAAACTGTTCAGCAGTATCATGTCCCTGGAAAGTGACTTCTCTAAAGCCACATGTCCCTGGACAAGGTCCCAAATCTTTCTCATCCAGATTTTTTTTGACATTTTTTACAACGGCTACCGCATCTCTTACATACTGATTTGGCAGTCAATTCATTGTCAATACATTTTGGGCATACCGAATGAGCTAAGACAAAGTTGGGACGATGCGTAGTTCTACCGCACCATGACGTGTTGCAGTTTTTACACTTAGAACAAGACTTACATACCTGTGATGGTTGACAATCTGCGCATTCTATTTTCTTTTGCGGTATGTATCCATTCTCGCACTCACTCATATCATCCTGACTACACTCAAAATCAAAAAATATATATTTAGGTATAAACTTGTCCTTACATTCTTTCGCTCTTAAATAACACTGATGATCGTCCAACACATACTTTTTACAAGTCTTACAAAAGTATTCCCCACACACATGGTCCTCCTTCTTCCTTATGTCCGTCCTTAGTACCTTGTAACACCTGAAACACCTCCACCACTTTTCACACTGGGAAGGCCCACTGGGTTGACCTTTTCTCCTTCCATTTTTGTGTAAGGGTACTTTCTTTTGTTGTTTGTAACAATCATCTGACCTACAGTCCATGTTACAATCTGTGCACCTCAGAGTCTTGTTCGTTTTAGGGCAGTGGTCCCTCTTGCACACTATACATTTTTCTGCACACTGGTGATATTCCCTATTACTATAGTGTTTGAGACATTTTTCACAAAAATAGGAGTCGCTAAAAAACCCAGTGATGTTTGTTATGGCATGAAAGTGGTCGTCGTCCACCAAGTACACGTAGATACAGGGACGCCCGTCACTGCCAGGACCAGTAATAAATTTATTGCCTAGGCGAGCGCTGATGACCATCACGCGTACTCCTAGGATTTCCTCAAATGCCTCCACATCGTTGAGACTAGCTGTTCGGTCTATGGGTACGCCTGCCATCTTACACAGAGCCCTTGCCAGCTGTCCTTGGTGTTTCTTCTTTTTGACAAGGTCGTTATAGTAAGACAAGGGGACTTTTTGATATTCTAAAACCAACTCCAAGCTACTTTTTCCCTGTCTGTTTTTCGTTACCTCCTCCCATTCTTCCTTGGTACACCTCTTTAATTTTGCCCAGCTGACTCCAATGGCCCTTGCCATACACATTTTATCTTCATTCTCAATAGTCACTACTGAGCGTTTTAAATCCAATGAAGTGTTTTCACCTTTAATACGTATGATATGTTTTCGCTTGCCTCCTTTAGGTAGGTCAATGGTCCCTATTATTATATCAAAGGTCTCATCGATCGAAAGTTCCTGGTTACTATTGAGTACCTTTTCGAGGATCTCCATAACTCTATTAGCGTCAAGGGTATCCCACTTCTGTAAAGGGACGACAACAGGGTTGTGCAAAGCATCGTGATATATCACGACACGACCTAGATCATTCCCCTGTAGGTGTCCTCGGGCCTCGTTAAGGGCTGCCTGCATCATGTCATGAAGTCCCTGCCTCACGTCTATTAACCGCTGACCATTGTACCGCTCATCCAATTTTACTTGATATGTTGTATCTATTGCTGCATTTTTGGCATATGTGCGGGTGTCCTTCTTTCTCATTGTGTATTTCAGTTTGTTGTCGTTCTGTAGACCGGAGGGTCCCGCCCGTGGCTCTTCCCCTTCCCCTGTCTGAACAAATGGATCGTCCCAATCACCATCTTCCAAACACAACCTTGCTGTCTCGTTCATATCGTCATCAAAAAGATCGTTCTGTAGACCGGAGGGTCCCGCCCGTGGCTCTTCCCCTCCCCCTGTCTGAACAAATGGATCGTCCCAATCACCATCTTCCAAACACAACCTTGCTGTCTCGTTCATATCGTCATCAAAAAGAAGGGCTTTGACAGCTCCATCAATTTCCTCCTGTATTTGTACATACTCTAGCGATACGACCATGTCCTCCTCGTTAAAAGTAACCGGAGTCTGGATACGTCCACCTAGGGTTTGCAGCACCAAGTCCATTTGTTCTTCGATAAACTCATTATCATATTCCTGTTGTCTCAGCTGGAAAAGTCTAAGTCTTACAGACACGGAATCCTGGATCCCCATGGTCGTTGCAAAGTCCATAAGCTCATCCGGATCCGTATAAGAGTTTATCATAACGTCCATTATTTCAGCCACAGCGTCCATGTTGCTCGATTGAAATCTGAAAACAGAATAGGTATGTTACCGAGTGTGTCTTCTTATATACTCTCCATTAGCCTCGTTTTGAGAAAGAGCTATTTTTAGATATACTAATTTAATACAGGTATACAATATATGAAATCGGGGTAAAAGGCACCCGCTGAAGTCATTTCTTTAGTCAGAAAATGGATTTTATCGTGTTTTAAGTGAAATTTACTTTCGAATTTGATCATAGATGATAAGAACAGCCTCAATGACATTTTATCTAACAAGTTATCTCCAATACCTTCATACCTAATTTGAAAATTTTTATTTCTTGATTTAAAATGAAATATAGCGACAGTAGTATGTAATGTAATATATGAAATCGGGGTAAAAGACATCCGCTGAAGTCATTTCTGTAGTCAGAAAATGGATTTTGTCGTGTTTTAAACGAAATTTACTTTCGAATTTGATCATAGATGATAAGAACAGGCTCAATGACATTTTATCTAACAAGTGATCTCCAATACCTTTATACCTAATTTGAAAATTTTTATTTCTTGATTTAAAATGAAATATAGCGACAGCAGTATGTAATGTAATATATGGAATCGGGGTAAAAGGCACCCGCTGAAGTCATTTCTGTAGTCAGAAAATGGATTTTGTCGTGTTTTAAACGAAATTCACTTTCGAATTTGATCATAGATGATAAGAACAGGCTCAATGACATTTTATCTGACAAGTGATCTCCAATACCTTTATACTTAATTTGAAAATTTTTATTTCTTGATTTAAAATGAAATATAGCGACAGCAGTATGTAATGTAATATATGGAATCGGGGTAAAAGAAATCAGCTGAAGTCATTTCTGTAGTCAGAAAATGGATTTTGTCGTGTTTTAAACGAAATTTACTTTCGAATTTGATCATAGATGATAAGAACAGGCTCAATGACATTTTATCTGACAAGTGATCTCCAATACCTTTATACCTAATTTGAATTTTTTTATTTCTTGATTTAAAATGAAATATAGCGACAGCAGTATGTAATGTAATATATGAAATCGGGGTAAAAGACACCCGCTGAAGTCATTTCTGTAGTCAGAAAATGGATTTTGTCGTGTTTTAAACGAAATTCACTTTCGAATTTGATCATAGATGATAAGAACAGGCTCAATGACATTTTATCTGACAAGTGATCTCTAATACCTTTATACCTAATTTTTTTTTTCTTAATTTAAAATGACATACAGCAACACTTGTATGGAATGCAATATATGAAATCGGGGTAAAAGGCATCCGCTAAAGTCATTTCTTTGGTCAAAAAATGGATGTTTTTCTCGCTTTTTAAACGAAATTCATGTTAGAATTTGATCATAGATGATAAGAACATGCTCAATGACATTTTATCTGACAAATTATCTCATATAGAGATAAAAGTTGAAAATCGACGTTCGGCGTAAATTCAAAAAGATTTTATCACTCAAAACTTGATTGCAATTTGTAACATTAGGTAAACAATTGTTACAAATTAGACTTACACGTTCATATATATGCAAAAATTAAAAGCCAGGTGTTTTTCTGCAGATGTTTTAAATTTTTCAAAACGGAAAAGTCACTTTAGATTTAATATCAAACAGTGTCTGGTTGCACAAAAGTAGCACATTGTTAAATCGAGGATTTCGAAAAGAAAAATTGACGAAGTTTGTTTCAGCATATTTATTTCAATTTTGGGCACCTCTTCTTTTTACTGAAACTGAAGGATGGATATTCTAAATTTACTGGAAATTATAGTTATGTTTCATGCGATAGACATTAACCTTATAGAAGCTTTACGTTTTCTTTTAACAACAGGGATAGGACCATTCAAGTGCAAAGAGATGCGAGTCTCTTTATTTCACTTTTCAGGGTCACAATGGGTGAAAGAAGACATCACCTACCAACCACCCAAGTTCACTGATAAACGATGCCAAGTAATGATCTGTAGGGTTAATTCTTTTTTCGATGCTTTAATTGAACAGAACTCCTATGATGCGTTTGTAAAATATAGCAAAGAACTTATAGCTCAATTAATGTTCTGTCTACATACAAGAAGTACAGATAAAAAACAATTACACATTTATTTACACCCTGAAAAAGATTCGAATGATAATGGCTTCACAAAGTATGCTGGTCCTGAATTTAATGAAATACACATTTTTTGTGGCAATATGAACTCAAAAAGACAGTGTGCCGGAACAATTATACACGAGATGGGACATGCAATATTGCCAATTGGGAATGGACATAACAATTTTTGGTTCACAACAACCGCATGTCTCATGGCTGCTGCAAACTTATTTGTCACAAATAGATCAAAAGAAATGCCCGTGGTTTCAATCACGGGATCAAATATACAATAATTCAAGTGTAGGTCAAAATGTGAAATTGTGTTAATACATGTATGTATGTAAAAAGAAAATCCTGTAATTCGCTAAAATAGTGTTTATGTGTGTTTGTGTGGGTGTGTGTCGGGAAAACTGTGTATATGTTTTTATATTGTAAAAAGGAATAGATTACAACGCTTTAAAGGTAGGTCGATTCATATTTTACTATCATATTTACTGCAGATTTTCATTGTGCACATTGAGAACCTTTCTTCTTTTCCCCCTGTACGCTTTCATTTTCTCCCCGTTCCGGTTAAATTTTCAGTCTTTTACCTCACTACCGTAAAAACCAGGGTTTGTATGGTAACGAGTTATAAGCGTTTACAAACAAGTGAAGTAAAACGGACTTACCTTTCTATAATCGAGGTTCCAACATCAATGATCTGGAAACGCTGTTACAACAATAAACTTTGTGCCATTTCTAACGCACACAACTTTTACTTTATTACTTAATTGTTTATTGATACCTAGAACCCCTATGTAAAAACTAAATTGCTTTAGAAAATATACTCTTCTTCAAACAGTATATTGCCTGTCAGGAGAATCCAAACACAGCTGAACTGCATTAAGCAAGACAGTTTTACTGAAAAAAAAAAGAAACTCCTGTATAGGATATGTTATACAAATGCTTTTCATAAGTATGATCTGATATTAAAATGTTCATTTTGAAAATAACTATCACATAACAGACTCTCACATTCCTCCGAAAATGTACATTCATCTACAAAACGTTTGCCTTTTATATAGTTAACAGACAAAAGCGTTTGATAAAGTGTTTATAAATTCCATGCATTTTTAATGAGAGGCGAATGCTTTGTCTGAATTTCTGCAGACGATTCTATACAATCGCGCCAGACATCACGCATTTTAATCAGCGGAAAGCGACCTATTTTGTAAGAATATCGACATTTTCTCATGCATTTTTAATGAGAGGCGAATGCTTTGTCTGAATTTTTGCAGACGATATTATACAATCGCGCCAGACATCACGCATTTTAATCAGCGGAAAGCGACCTATTTTGTAAGAATATCGACATTTTCTCATGCATTTTTAATGAGAGGCGAATGCTTTGTCTGAATTTTTGCAGACGATATTATACAATCGCGCCAGACATCACGTGGAAGAGTGTCGACATTTCTCAAACATTAAATCATTTTGATATGCGACTCTGTCAGGAGAGTATCGAAAGGTCTCATGAATTATAAAAAAAAAAAATCAGAATTTCTAAGAAAGCTAATGATCAAACCAACAGGGAATTTTATATAATGCCACCGCTATTTGGGGATCGTAGTAAGTTTTTCGCAAACTTTTCCATGTAGAAGCGAGGACCTAAAAGCTGAGCTCTTAAATAGCTAGCGTGCAGGACTTGAGATGGGTCGTGGCTTCGATCCCTGGCTAGGTCGAGGACTGAAAATTGTGAAACCATTTATTTCTCTACCACAGCTGACCGTAATAATGGTTATGTGAGACAGCAGTCAGTGACTTGGAAAGAAAATGATGCCCTGGTAAAAGATACTGCTGGAAAGCATGTATAGGTGCACTGGCCGCAGCGACTTAAGTGCAACAAAAATGTTGAAAACGGCGTTAAACACCATACGATTTTATTCATTAAAGTCAATACAAAACCTAGATTTTGAATGGTAAGGGGGGTAAAAGCGTTCACAGACAAAAGCATTTTTAGTAGAGCAACCTCTTTGAGAGAAAGTTCTCATGCATTTTCAATGGCGAATGCTTTGGCTGAATTTTCGGTTCTATACAATCGGGCGCCGGCCTGATCGGTCAAAACGCGCCAAAACACGCTTGGAATTGTCATCTAGCCTCGGCAGGTGGGAGGCAACGAAAGCCAGACAAAAGGTATGCAAGATTACGTCATATTGCCACAGACAGTCTGACCTCCAACAGACAAAGGCCTCTAACAATAGTCTGAACTGTCAAAGACAAAGGCCTGGCCCCTATAGGGCCGCAGGCAATTTGACCTGCATAGTGCCATAATTACTACTGAGGTCAATAAAATAAATAAACTATTATTCATATGTGAAGTCCTATAGCGATTTGGACTTTGTACATACCGGTAATTCAACGTTTTGCTACGCTACGATATTTCAGACTCGTCTAATACCACCTGTTTGCAGAGAACAAATCAAAAGATGCCCAAATAATTGGGATTTGTATTTTGAAAGGATAGAAAACACTGTGGGGAAAGGAGAAAATGTTGGTTACCAGCATTTTCTTTTCCCACGATGTTTTCAAAAGGCTTTTTCCTCTCGGTCGTTGAAACAAGGGGATTTTAGATTAAGAGTTATCACGAATACTAAAAGTACTTCTTAGTGATTATACCGAATTCGACTTTGAACTTATTTTGTACATGCACATGTTATAAACCCTTTACCAGAAAATCCAAAGTTTTAACAACTCTGAAAAAAAAAAAAATGCTTTTGAAAGCATGGTTTGAAAAGATGAAGAAGAAGTGGTGGTAAGCCGCATTTTTTCCTCTTCAGTCACTGTTTTGTACTCTCGCTAGGGCAGGTTCCATCATTTGAGCCAGATGTAATTTGTCGTCTGCAAGTGCTTTGAATTTGGACAAGTCTACAATGTTGTCTGGCAAAGAGTAATAGAGGTACACATGATTATGACAATAACAATTATACCATGATACTGACAATCTTGAATGGTGATGATTAAAAACGTAGAAAGAACTACCCTTCAGGGGTGAGTTAGGAAGGTTTGCCGTGGGTTTAGGGCAGTTTACCACAATGCCTTTGAAAACATTGTGGAAAAAGGGAGAACATGCTGGTTTCCAGCATTTTCTCTCTCATTCTCTCAATGTTTTTTACAATGTCCCACCACAATCACAAAAACTAAGGGACCTTGCCCTGCCGCCGTCATCCCCCACACCTGCTCCTGTGATTATGTTAAGATTCGACCTCTTACCACCGCTTTAAAAAACAAATCACTGGAACTGGTTAATTTTCTTATCCTTCAGGCATGACTAAACAAGCGGAAGTTATAGATGCAATATCAGACTGATCTTGATCTTTGCCGTACGCAAAAAAAGTCCCTTTGTTTCCACCCAAGGCGCTTATGAATGCATCTCCACGATGCATTATGCCAAGCAAGACATCACATAATTATGGATCCAAAAAATCCTTTTTGTACTGAATCCTGAGGTAGAACGGTCCTAAGACATGCAGAAGATTTACCAAAAGCAAAAAAAAAAAAAAAATCGACACGAGTCAACCTGCGCGGACTGCGAAGGCTGATCTGGGTCGATACCTTTTGCAGATGTCTTAAATCCTTTTGCAAAGATCATGGCTCGTAGGTTTATTCGAAAAATAAATTTATACTTTTCATTTTTATTTCTTTTCTTAAATCCCATTATTACGTTGATTTTTTGTTCTGTTTGACGCATTTCTTTCAGATGTACAGGGTGTTTCATATTGAAAAACTGACACAATGAGACAATTACATCATAAGCTATTTTAAGCGCGAACAGTATTGTGGTTCCCATGTTTTTCGCAGATGGCAACGACAATACCGACACTATAAATAAGGAGGGCTATCTGAACATTCTGATGAAGAATTTCATTCCGATGCCAAAAGAAAACAGTAACATTGAGAACACATGTATTAGTACATGCATTTATTCTTGAGGAGGAGCCACACAACACATGACCGGAGAAATAATTGAATGACTTTCAAAAGCATCCAGGCAAAAGTTAATTTCTTTCAGGAATGGTTACACCCTGTGACCCTCCAGACTTTTTCTTATAAGATACATTATAAAAGATGCACAGCTTAATTTCAGAAGATATTAAAGACTTTAAAGCTGTAATCAAGAAAGAAATGTATGAAAATAGCAGGGGGAGGGGCATTCAGACATGTAATGTAAAACTCTCACAATAAACTCGACGTCAGAGTAGACGTCATTGTTGTAAAATGGACTTGTGCAAAAAAGTGTAGTGTATCAACTATTGTTAAAGTAATGTTTATGTACCACTTATCAAATAAATTTTTATTATGTCTGCAAAAAGTTGGCAGCTTTCAATCCAGTTTAAATTGAAATTAGTAGAAAATATTGACTCTAAGAATAAGGACAGATATTATGAAACACCCTGTATGTCTCTGCACGCCCCCAGAGTATGCTAAATCGTGACTACACACTCCCGAGTTTTAACGACCCTGAGGAAATGGCCTTTTGAAAACAAGGTGGGAAAAGCAGAAAATGCTGGTAACCAGCATTTTCTCCTTTTCCATCTATGTTTTCTACCCTATCAAAAACAATTTCCATCATTTGAGCCACATTTGAATTGTCTGCAAATGCTTTGAATTTGGACCAGTTTAAAATTTTGTCCTTTAGTAAAGAGTTAAATCGTTACCTCCTCATGAAAGAACTCGGCAGCAGACCACGCAAAAAAAAAATCATTGTGAAATACAGTATTTTTCGATATGTCTGATCAATACAATGCAACAAAACAAGTGAAAGCATTTGCCCTGCCCCAAAAAATTGTGAGTTTCAACGATCCTGAAAGAAGTTAGCTAGTGAAAACACTGTGGGAAAAGAAGAAAATGCTGGTAAATAACACTTTCTTCTTTTCTCACAGCGGTTTTTATACTGTCAATCACAGAAGTAATCTTTTAAGCTGTTTAATTTGTGGTGTGCAAATGTTTTAAAATTGGTAGAGTCCAAAATACATTATCGTCGTGTGGTGAAGAGTTGATATACAAATACATATACAAATAGTCTGCTGTTAGTAGAAAGAAGTCGTTTGGCGATGAAAACGTGTTTACCATTTACCACACAATCTCGGGTTTTAACGACTGAATGAAGGCTTTAAAAACATTTTGGGAAATGGAGAAAACGCTGGTAACCCATCATTTTCTTCTTTTCCTAAAATATTTCCAACCCTTTCGACGACGAATTTCAAGGTTTAAGCCACAATTATTGTTTCATTGTTTTATTGTTGCATCTGCAAATGCTTTCAATTTGGGCAAGTCTAAAATATTGTCGGTTGATAAAGCGTTAGTTAACAGATACTGTGTTTCAGCCCAATGTAAATGTCGGCGTATCGATTCCGCAAAATCGATCAAATGAAACAGGACTTTCAACAAGCATGACATGTTGACGTACATGCGAGGACTTAGACTGTACGTCAAAAAAGACCTTGACTTCAAGACGAGATTGATTTTTTAACCCTGTACTTGAAAATCCCGCGTTTTGATGCCTCTGAGGAGGAAAACAATGTAGAAAAAAGGAGTAAGTACTGGTTACCAGCATTTCTTCTTTTCCCTCAATGAATTCTCCCCTTTCAAAGACAAATTCCATCATTCGGCACGTATATATTATCGTCTGCAAATGCTTTCAATTACGAAGATTCTAAAATTTTATCTTTTAGAAAGAGGTAGTCCATAGCCGTACAAGTTCAGCTTTTACGCCCCGCTTTTTGATGTTTTTATGACGATCAATAAATTAATTGCAAAAATTATATAAAAAAATGGAGCAGTTGCTTTGCTATCGGCAATGTCTCCTTTTCATATATAATGTTGATCGAAGCATTTTCACGTAGCATTGGCTGCTAAGGGCCCACAGTTGATGCGCGATTGTGGAAGGTATAACTTCAGATCGGATTTCATAGATAGTGCAGTGTGATCTACACTGTACGATACAACGAGTCTTGTTTGATGAAAAGAATTTTGAACACGCTATGATCTGGTTTTGAAGTCTTTACTGGAGATGTTTTTTTTTTCATTTTTTTAGTTAACATCTTTATCAAACAATCCCGAATTTTAACAACCTTGAAAAAGAAAGCATTTGAAAACATTATGGAAAAGGGAGAAAATGCTGGTAACCAGCATTTTCTCCTTTTCCCACAATGTTTTCTACCCGTTTTCATCATTTGAGACACGTTTATTCCATCGTCTGCATATGCTTTGAATTTGGACAAGTCTTTAAATTTGTCGTCTAGTAAAGCTATATCAATAGGTAGTTTCCTTTCCCTTTTTTGAATCATTTATATGTTTATGGTAAGACTATTCAATTAGCCTGCACGGTAATGGGTTGCGTCCGACAGGGCCTATTGGGTATCGGCATATCGATCCCGCCATATCGATTTCATTAAATGGTAAACTGCATGCCAAGTTTCCAATGCTATAGATCAAGAGATTTTTTGGCAAGCTATTCCAAAAGGTACATGCTGGAACGGGTCGGAAACTTTATTAATCTGCGGAGTGTCTATTCAAAATGAAAGGCTTATTTTAATTTCTTTTGTAGACCAAAGATATCAAGGTCAGACGGAATAGGCTTATCATTTTGTGAGATAATTTTAAAGCTTCCGTATGTCACTGGATGGAAATGTTTGGCGCCAAGAGGTCGATTCAATTTGTTTCAGTCAATGCTAGAAGCGTTGCAAATACAATAACTATTGTGATAATGGTAAGTAAACAACAAACAGTCAAACACGTTTGGCGCCGTTCTAGTTTCCTCAAAGTATGTTCGTGAATGTCCAGCGCATATTGGGACCAGGGAACAAGCTTTTGCCTATCGTCATCATTGTTTTTTCTGGCCTTGTCTTTCATATTTTGTAGGTCATTGATGATTTCTATCAAATATTTCTCCATTTTTGCCATTTTCGTATCCGATGACTGAACCAGGTCCATGGGCCTCCTCAGCGTTGACATGGTCCATACTCTTGAATTGTAGTGCCATGGATCAGAGTCAAAGTACTGTTGCACCCAACGCTTTTCCTTGTGAAAGCAACTGTGGACATCCTTAAGAACATCCAAAACACAAGGAGATAGGGAATCTTCCGAGTGATTTTTACATGAATAATGATGATGAAATATAATTACTTTAATAGCGTAAGACGACACCCCACATGTCCTTTCCTTGTAGTATGGTAGCTTTTTTGATAGCTTTTTGCATACGGCCTTTACCTCCTCTTGCAGGTTGTCACCATTGATCAAATATTTTACCAGCTGGTATACTTTTCTGTGCCTATGTGATACGATGCTCATCATGAAATAATGTTCATATTCCGTTACTGACACTCGACTGGAAAGTTCTACTTGGTTAGACTTATGGATAGAGTATGTCAACAAACATAGATTGTAGCCAACAACAGGTTGGTACCATTCTGGAAACAGAAAGTCACGTGGATGGAGAACGTCACATGGCTGCAAAAGTCTGTACGCGGGAGAAACGTCGACATGAATTGTGCGAATTTCGTAGGAATGTCCGATGCATCTGTAATAAAGAAACTTCAATTTGGATGCCGGACCATGTGCTTGGCAATACTCGTCTAAAATTAAACAGCCAAAATCGTCATGGGAGGTCAGGAGAGGCAGTTTACTATATCTCTCTTTAACGAGGGTCTGCAGCATGTAGTGGAATGTACCCAGTAGAATTGTTTCGCACTCATTCCGCTTGTATGATTCTCCCAATAAAAAAATGAAGTCAAACTCATCTGGAAAAATGTTCTTGGTGCCCTCATAAAAGCTACCAACTTTCAATAACTGGTATTCGAAACCAGTAACAATGTCGGTATCAACATTCTGGGTTTTGTTTTCAGTGCTTCTTTTGTCTGTATGGTTTATTTCGGTAAGACGTTCGCGATTATTCTTACTGATTGACGTGTGCACTTCATTATATCCGAGATCAGGTGACATAGATCTAGCAAGGGAACACAAAGGCTTGTCAGCAGCACGAGACGGATGCTGTGCAGTATGAACATACGTGGTAAAGTCTGGTCCTGTTACAGGACAACACTCCTCGCCAACTGTTATCATGTCTTGTTCATTTTCAACTTCTGAAGGTATCAAAGTTAAAATTCCATTGGCCTCGCGCAGATTGCCGTCGTTTTGAAGCATAGGACATTGCACATTGTCATCAAAGACACTCCATGGTTGATTGCCTTGAATTTGACCTGAAATGTTTGCAGCATTGACCTCGCCTTCGGCTTTGCATATACCTCTGTTCTGAACATTTCTCACATCATGTTTCACTTTGTTGTTTTCCTTCAAGAATGGCATGAAATTCATTTTAAGAATCCCCCGTTTCTTGATTTTGAACTCAGTTGAGCTAATTACATTGTTGCACAGTGTAGTTATCAGCGATTCAGTAGCTGTCTTTATAAACATGACCTCCTCTTGTTGTATTGGAAATGTTATAACAGTATCGTACAAGTCATTTAAGTAAAACTCCAGATCACTGTCATATGTAGGCCTATCCAGAAATCTCTGGCTGTTATCCAAAATGTCAACCATTACCTTGCACACAATTTTTCTACATGTTCACTTCTTTGTCATGAAGAGTAATGATTCATGTAGCCGGAGAGTCCCCTAGAAAAACCCCACGTCTATTTTTGGACACAGATCAATACCACTGGTTGAATGGATCGATCGCTATCAAAAGTATCGTTGATAAATTGATGTTCATGGACATTAACAGAAGGCCCTTTGTCAGTGTTATCCGCTTGAAATTTGATCTTATTTCTCACGAATTCGAAAGCGGTAAAAAAATGAGGAACAGGTAGTTCTATTGAAATCGATGTTTCTGGACAAAATGCCAAATAAAGCCCCACAATCTAGTCTAATATGCTAGTTCTATCCGTTAATTGTTTACCGCGCCCACCAGTACTTTGATTTTCGTTCTATTTTCCTGAATGTAATGAGTTTTCGTGTACCTAGTCACAAGACGGTGAGAAATTCGTATCAGGTAAACAAACTTTGCGTAGAAGATAACGGCCCTTGTCATCAAATTTTTATGTAAGTTTTACTGTATACAATGCATGTTAATGCAAAAAGTCTAGTAGAAATCAAAGAAAAGATTTTTGAAATGCTCGATTTTCTCATGGAAGAAATGCCAGTTTTTCAGCAAAGAAATAAGTCTCTGCTTAGTAGAGTTTTTGTTTAAAAAAAGACCGATGATATTTACCCGACTGTATTGTACACACTGAAGAAAATTCATACTGCAAGGCCGACTGTCGTGTACTCAATGAAGGAAAACTTGTTGGGTGCCCGACGGTCGTGCCCGGACTGATGAAATACTGTCTTTACGATTTCTTCATTCAGTACACGATGCGGTCGTGTCCGCACTGAAGAATCGGACTCTTACGTACACTGTGTAAATGGGTTGGGCGGAATGGCATGTAAACCGGCACGGCGTAGATGGTCTCAGTGGAGCACACGGCAATAGTCATTTATACAGGGTGTCACAGAACAAATGCACAGGTGTAGCTGGCATCCTTTTTATATGCCCGAAGGGTCGTATTATGTTATACACCTGGTCGTCCGTCCGTCCGTTAGCAATTTCTTGTTGCATTCTTCAGCTGTGGATGGTTATAAAATGAGTTCTCTCCCCTAACGCTTGTGTATGAATGTGCCGCTTTAATCGGTGCATACATGACAGTTGGTTAAATAGTCACTTTGTTAAAAAAAAAAAGGTCTCAGTTTATTTCGTCTTCTGATTATATCACGTCGCTTCGATGCTTTATTTTGTCACTTTGAATTACATATTTAATTACCAAAACGATGTGGACAGTCTGTCCATTCGTAAAGGTTTTTTTTTTCACTTGTATTCATTTGATGCTAAAGATGTTGTCATAGAGTGAATTATAAAAGTGAAGTATTACAACACCGAAAGAGTTACGATTGACAGCTATATGCTGCACCAGGAAAATCTGCATTAGCCATGCTCTTTTAACTCTTTACCACACAATCTCGACTTTTAATGACCTTTAGAAAGAAAGCTTTTGAAAACATTGTGGGAAAAGGAGAAAATGCTGGTTACCAGCATTTTCTCCTTTTCCCACAATGTTTTCTACCCTTCCCAAATCAATTTTCAATTTTTGATTCACATTTATTTTGTCGTCTGCAAATGCTTTCAATTTGGACGAGTCCATAATTTTGTCGTTTGGTAAAGAGTTAAAAGGGGTTTGATGCATCTGAAAAATCAACTCAAGTCAGTGCAGTCTGCTCAGGCTAACCTGTGTGGAAAATTTGCTTTTGGTAAATTTTCTGCATGACCAAGGACCATTCTACTTCAGGATTCTGCAGTTTGTAAGACAAAATGGATTTTATGGACCAATAATGCATCACAGATGTGCATTTAATCACCTTTTCTCAGAATACAGTTCACATGCAGGATTAGAGCTGTTGCTGTCAGAATATGGAACTGGCATGCTGTGAAAATACGGTTTTATACAGTTAAAGAAAAAAAATGAGCCATGCTCTGTGAAATGGGGGCTTAATGCATTTGCAAAAAGTATCAGCTCAGGTCAGTATGCGCAGAATGCGCAAGCTGACCTGGGTCGATACTTTTTGCTAGTGGTGCATACATGCCCAAAGACCAATGTATCTCATGTTTCAGTCGGTTGTTAAATATAATGGGTTTTATAGATCCATGATCATGTAATGTCTCACTTGGTATCATGCATCACAGAGATGCATTAAGCTCCCTTTTGCCAGAGCATGGCTCAAATATTTTCTTCCCTGTTTTCATTTTAGCCTTTAGCTTTGTCCATGTTGAAAGTATTGACATAAAGCAAATTTACATCAGGTTAAAATGGTAACATTTATAATTGAAAGGAACGAAAACAGTGTGACAAGGGGAGAGAATGCTGGTGACCAGTATTTTCTCCTTTTCTCACAATGTTTTCAAAAGCCAACTGTCTAGGAGCTTTTAAAACATGAAATGGTTTTGTAAAGGGTTAACATGTTGGGTTTGTACTGAGTGATACCAAGGGATAACAACAGGAAATGGTTTTGATTCATACCAGCCACTGTATCATATGATCATTACTGACCATGCAAATGTTTTTCAACTGTAAAACAAACCTGTTTGACTAGGAAGATGAAATGACATGCAATTTTTCTATGATAGTAGAAAACAGGCAAGTTGCTTATTTATACTTTGATGCGAGTCTAACCTTAACTAAGCTCTTCATATTGATTTGTGTGTCTGTGTTGCATGGAAAGAGAATTTTGAGGGAAAGATCAGAGAAATGGTCAAGGAAATACTTAAATGAAGCAATTTAGCACTTGATATAAAAACTATATACATTTTAATTAACTCTACCAAATGGCAAAATCATAGATTTTTCCAATTAAAACATTGGCAGACGACAAAGTCGGTGTAGCCCAGAAGATGATTCTGTACTTGAAGTGGTAGAAAACATTGTGGGAAAAGGAGAAAATGCTGTTTACCAGCATTTTCTGCTTTTCCCACAATGTTTTGAAAGCCTTTTTCATCAGGTTCATTAAGACTCTAGATTGTGTGGGAAAGGGTTGAAAAAAATAAGAACAACAAATAAAACCCAAGCTGAATATTGCATCTTTTTTACTTGATATATTTCATGCATGAGACAGTGCAGATCAAGCCCATACTTCACTTGGATGTGCAGTCTGATCTTGATCAACACGGTCATCAAAAGTATGACCATAACTCAAATTATGCTTAGTGCTTTAAAAATAAAACAATAATGTGCTGGGAATTTACCAAATGTCAGTGATATAGTAATATTTCTGTATTTTAATTTTCAACAGTGTCACATGTATGGAGTGACCTAAATATTAATATCACCACAAAGTAAAATGTTATCAAATTTTTGATGGTGTAGATAAAGGTTTTCTATTTAATCCTTAACTCTTTACTACACAATTCTTGTTTTAACGACCCTGAGGAAGAAGACCTTTGAAAACATTGTGGGAAAAGATTCTTTGAAAACATTAGGTTTTGAAAACATTGTGGGAAAAGGAGAAAATGCTGGAATCCTTTTTCCACAATGTTTTCTATCCTATCAGAGACAAATTCTATCATTTTAACCAACTTTAAGTGTCCTCTGCCAATGCTTTCAATTTGGACAACTACAGTTGCTTTTGGGACAATGTAGATAAAGATCAGACTGCACAGTTGATCTACACTGTCCACTTTGCTGTGACATTGTGGACAAGAGCAACCCTTGGTCAGTATTCATCAACCATTCCCAAGAACATTCTTAGTCTTATTCTCGTAGTTTTTCTAAATTTGAAAGTAACACAACTCCTGAATGGCTGAACCAAATAGTTTAGCCACCCAGGAGTTGTTTTACTTTCAAATGTAGAAAATTCTGGAGAATAAGACTAAGAACGTTCTTGGGAATGGTTGATGAATACAAATCCTGTTATTGCAGCTACATGCTTTTGGATCATATTTCTAGAATGAAAATGTCCATCGGGCTTATTGGGTGCTTTAACTCTTTACCAAACAATCCTTGGTTTTTACGACCCTGAGATGGAAGCCTTTTGAAAACACTGTGGGAAAAGGAGAAAATGCTGGTAACCAGCATTTTCTCCTTTTCCCACAGTGTTTTCTACCCTGCTGGAAACTAATTTCAATTTTTGAGTTACATTTATTTTGTTGTCTGCAAGTGCTTTCAATTTGGACAAGTCTAGAATTTTGTTGTTTGGTAAAGAGTTAAGGGTGGACACATAACTACTTTTAGAAACATTGTGGAAAAATGAAGAAATTACTTGTAAGAAGCAGTTTCTCCTTTTACTTCAATGATATGACAATCATCAATTCATGTACATGTATAACACAGATGTTTTGAAAGTCGTCTGCTTCAGATTCATTTTTAGAGTAATGAGTAAATGACTTAAAAGATATTTCAAACTAGCTTCAAAATGTATGAATATGTATGCAAAAACTTTCCTTTACATAGAAATAGCTCATACAAATTTTTTTCTTTTAAAAGAGGGGGATTTTATCATTTTCTTAAAGATATATCTGTACAGCCAGAGAGAAAAACACTGTTAAAATTGCTATTGTGTAGAATCTAGTCAGCTGTGTAAACATGGATAAATAATCAATGTACAAGAGGTGTATGGGATAAAGAAACTCAAGGGATTTGTCTCCGATTTAAAACTGGAAACAACCACAGTGATGTTTTTGATAGCCTCCAGAGAATGAAATGCACTTTCTATCTGCAGTAATCTGTGCAACCTTGCAACCATCAGGGACAACATTTGAAGATACAAGACTGACTGTAATTTCATAAAATAAAGGTGAAATTGGTTAAAAAAAACTGGATGAAAACGATTTAAGATGCATCTTCAATACTTGTGACCTAAAGATATGCATGTAGACATGTAGTAGACATTTTTAACCCTTTACCACACAATCCCGACTTTTAACGACCCTGAGAAAGAAGCCTTTTGAAAACCTTGTGGGAAAAGGAGAAAATGCTGGTAACCAGTATTTTCTCCTTCTCCCACAATGTTTTCTATCCTTCCCAAAACAAATTTCAAATTTTCAGTCCTTTTTATTTTGTCGTCTGCAAATGCCTTCAGTTTGGACCAGCCTAAAATTTTGTCGTTTGGTAAAGAGTTAAGACACATCTCTACAGCCAGAGAGAAAAAAACGCAGTTAAATCTTTATAGTGTGTATAATGAATCAGATACTGGTCAGCTGTGTAAATCTAGGTAAATAAGCAATGAGTATGGTTTACGGGTTAAAGAAACTTAAGGGATTTGTCCTCATTTAAAACTAGAAAAGACAACAGCGATGGCTTGGCAGGCTCCAAAACATGAAATGCATTTTCAATCTGTTGTAATCTGAGCAGTCTTGCAGCCACTAGGGGCAAAGTTAGGCATTAAGACACTAGAATGATTATAGTTTCATAAAATAAGGATGCAATGGGTTGAAAACAGGCTTAAAACTGTCTGAAAATTATGTGTTCACATCAAACTTTCTTCAATTGTTCATGAGGATTAACAATTAACCCTTGTTGTGCTAAACCTGTATTTAGTTGCTTATGCAGACTGTGTAGATCAAGATAAGACTGGACAGGACATGCAGTCTGATCTTGGATCTACTCTGTGCACTTTTTTGCCAAATATTCTGACAAATGAAGCTTTGAAATTGCAGTATCTTTCATCTTCAGTACTGACTGACTTCAGTACTTTCATTTGTTTGGCAATGTAAGGCTTAACTCTGTACCGAATGACAAAATTTAAGACTGGTCCAAATTGAAAGCATTTGCAGACGAAAAACTCAAAGTGTCTCAAATGACAATATGTGTCCTTGATAGCTTAGAAAACATCGTGGGAAAAGGAGAAAATGCTGGTTACCAGCATTTTCTCCCTTTCTCACAAGTTTTTCAAAAATCTTTTTCCGCGGGATCTGTAAAAGTCAGGATTGTGTGGTAAAGGGTAAAGATTATTCAATGTATTTTGTAATAAAATGTAGGACCGAAAAATGTACTGTTGGAAAAGAGTATAATTCTTAGGACTATAAGCATAACTTGAGTTGCTAGAATGGGTAAATAATAGGTCACGATTAGATGTAAAGGCTTATCAGTCTGAATTTAGACTCTAGCTAGCACTGTTTGGTATTTTGTGAAAACATTTGCAATTAAGAAAACAAATATTGTCCAAATAGTGGAAATTGTCATGGAAAAAATAGAAAAAAATTATGGGAAAAGGAGAAAATGCTGGTTGGCAAAAAGCCATTTTCCGCAGCATCATGAGAACTTTGAATGGCATGGTGAAGGGCTATCCACATTGTAATAGATGACTGAAACATCCTTGTTAAATCTGTACCAAACGACAAAATTGTAATCTTGTCCAAATTGAAAGGATATGCAGACGACAAGTTACTAGTGGTTCAAATGATAGAATATGTTCTTTGTAGAGTAGAAAACATTGTGAGAAAAGGAGAACATGCTGGTTTCCAGCATTTTCTCCTTGTCCAACAATGTTTTCACAAGGACGGACTCTTTTTCAGGGTCGTTAAAATTGGGGATCCTGTGGTAAAGGGTTAAATTATGGATGTACTCTTATAGTTTTTTTCTCCACTCTGTCACTTGACCTAGTTTATGAACAGTGTTATTTAGCTTAACTCTATACCAAACCACAAAATTTTGTACTCTATTAAGTTGAAAGCAAATTGCAGACAACAAATTAAATGTAGCTCAAATGATGATCCAAAAACAAATTTCAATTTTTGATTCACATTTTTTTGTCACCTGCACGTGCTGTTGATTTGGAAAAAATCTAAACTTTTGTCATCTGGTAAAGAGTTAATCTGTGATAGATGATAATGTATTGAGTTTCTTCTTTTTATGTTTCAGTAGACACAAAGTAAAGCAAAGCGCAGCATTGATATAATAAGGTTTGAACATTCAGTATACCATAAATGGCCACCATTGGTCGTCTAACACCATCAAGATCATCTCCAAATTTTCTGTCAACGGATCATGATGTGAACATTGAGGTGGTCACTAAAGAGGATGGGAACCAATATACAACCACACATGCCAGACAGAGGCGGGTTATGTGCAGTGATTCTGGGGGTAAGAAAATCTTGATAATTTTAATTCTGTAAGATGCAATCCCCCATTTTAATGACCCGCATTTAGAAGGTTTTTGGCATTTTTCCTTTGCCCGGCATGTTTTCCAATGACAAATCCCATTATTAAAGCCACATTGAGTTTGTTGTCTGCAGAAGCTTTCAATTTGGCTAAGTCACATGCATAGGTGCAGTGGCTACTGTAATATAACTGGGATAACATTGAAAACAGCATTTAGCGTCAGATAAGTAGTATAAAATAATATTTTGAAAAAAAAAGGGGGGGCAGTTTGTTACTCCATATAACTAAATCCTGTACCACACAATCCAGTGTTTTATTGACCCCTAGGAAAAAAAGGGCTTTTGGAAACACTGGGGGGAAAGGGGAAAATGCTTCAGAATGTTTATAGAAGCTTTCTGGGCAGTGTCGCTAACTCTCAGGATTGTGTGGGAAAGAATTAATTCTTAGAGAGAATAAGTCCAACTGGCAGTTTTCATTCTAGGCATTTTAGGACCCTACTAAGAGCAGTTTTTACTTTGTGTTTGTACAGAATGTCTCAGAAAAGCAGACTTTGTAGATCAGAGATCAGACTGCAATATTTTGTGTAGTCTGATCTTGATCTACATTGGCTGCAAAGGCAACTATAGTCATGAAAGGCGCCTTAAGAGCTAATTCTCAGATAAATGTGAAAGCCTTGAGGTAAAATACCAATTTAAGCAGTTACATATTGACTTATTCTGCACATTTTACAGTTGACAGACCAAGATCTAGGACAGAGTCACAGACATTGGATGACGATAGTGGGAGATTTGAATCTGACTTTGTATTAGTTACTGCAGAAAATGCTATAGAGGCACATCGTATGATCAATAATTACAAGGTTTTGTATTCGTAACTTACTCATAAATGACTCATTCTCTTTGAAAAGGGGGCTTCCATGCATCTGCAAAAAGTATTGACCCATGTCAGCCTGCGCAGTCTGCACAGGCTGACCTGGGCCGAAACTTTGTGCTTCTGGTCAATTTTTTGGATCTCAAAGGACCAGTGTACCTCATGATTTAGTTGGTGGTTAAACAAAATGGATTTTATGGATCCACAATCATGTGATGTCCTGCTTGGTATAATGGATCACGGAGATGCAGTAAGCCCCCTTTTGCCAGAGCATGGGTCAAATATATTTTTGTAGTATTTTTCAGTTTTTACAAAAAAATCTGATTTACTGCAAAGAAATCTTAAGTAGGTTTGCTAACCCTTTCCCAAACAACAAACTATTGACTCTTCCAAATTGAAAGTAACTGCTTACAGTAAAGTTGAAAATGGCACAAAGGGCTGTAGTTCTGTTTTCATTTGTTAAAACTCGGTGTGGAAAGGGTATAACATACATGTATAAAGTATTGATATTTTCTTTTCCTCAGCCAATCAGCTACCTTGTCATGGAACCAGGCATTCAAACTGATGTGAAAAGTATGTAGGTGGATCAGTCAAATGATGGCATATTGTAGAGGTTCATAATTACACATATTTATAAGACTGTTTTATTTCCTTTCAGCCTTCAGTTTTTGTACCCTTTGAACTTGAAGAAGAATGATTTCTGTATTTCTCATACTGTTGTTGCCCTCAACCAGACAGTTCTGTGTTTAAATGACCCTGTTGGAGAAGGCTTTTGAAAACATTAACCCTTTACCACACAATCCCCACTTTTAACGACCTTGAGGAAGAAGCCTTTGTGGAAAACGATGAAAATGTTGGTTACCAGCATTTTCTCATTTACCCACAATGTTTTGTACCCAGTCAAAGACAAATTCCAGTTTGTGAGTCCCATTTATTTTGTCGTCTGTGAGTGCTGTCAAATTGGAAGAGTGTAAATATCTTTTGTGTGGTAAAGTGTTAAACATTAAAAGTAGAAAATGCCAGTTACTAATATTATCTCACTCTCACATAATGCCTTCTGCCCTTTCAAAGACATTTGTATCATCTGAGCCAAATACAATTTGTCATCTGAAAATGCAGTAAGTCTGGAGAAGCCTTAAAATGTTTTCACTTGGTAAAGACTGAACTGGAATCACTTAGTTCTAATATAGTAATTTTTATTTCTCAGTTTGGATTCAAGAAATGGAAAAGTCATGTTACGTCCCGGCCTTTGTCCAAAAGATCTGCTATTGTAAAAGATCTGTATGCAGATATAGGCAACGTAAGACCAGTACAAGGTAAACTTCAATACTTACACTGCTAATAAGATAGTTTAGACTGTAGATCAAGATCAGATTGCACAGAATGTGCAGTCTGAAGTTTGATCTGCACTGCCCATATGGTGTGATATTTCTGGTAAAAGGAAGTTTAAAATCATAAGATTTGGGATTTTAACCCTTTACTGGCGATTTAAGAACCCTGACAAAAAGCTTTTGAAAATTTAATGGGAATGGAGAAAATGATTGTAACTAGTATTTTATCATTTTGCCACCATTTTTTCTTCCCTTTAACCCTTTACCACACAATCCCGACTTTTAACGACCCAGAGAAAGAAGCCTTTTGAGAACATTTTGGGAAAAGGAGAAAATGCTGGTAACCAGCATTTTCTCCTTTTCCCAAAATGTTTTCTACACTTCCTTTAAAAAAAATTCAATTTTTGAGTCACATTTATTTTGTCGTCTGCAAATGCTTCCAAATTGGACAAGTCTTAAATTTTGTTGTTTGGTAAAGAGTTAATAGGCAAATCCCTTCAGTTGAGCCACTTTTAATTTTTCAATTAATTCTCTATCAGACAAAAGAATTTTTGACTTATCTATATTGAAAACATTTATTAGGGGAAAACTGTGGCTCAAATGCTAGGATTAGTTTTACCATTAAACAGTAGAAAGCAGTCATATCAATCTGTTATGAAGCAGGGTATTGCTTTTACAACTCAGTGGAAGAAAGTTTCAGAAAACATTATGGGAAAAAAGGAGAAAAAACAGATAACCAGATTTTTCTTTTTCAGACATTATTTTCTACCCCCCTTGGTGAAAAATCCCTTGATATGAGCCACATTTTATTTTTGTTGTCTTTAAATGCTTTTAAAGTGGATGAGTCTAAAATAAATGAGCCATGCTCTTGGAAGAAGGGGTTTAATATATCTGCAAAAGGTATTAGGCTTGTGCAGGCTGATCAATGTCAAATTTTTTTGCAGTTGGTAAATTTTCTATGTTAAAGGCCATTCTGTTGCATGCTTCAGTTGGTTTGTTGGAGCAAAATTGAATATATGGGTCCATAATTAAGGAATGACTGGCTTGGTATAATGCATCACCGGTATGCATTAAAACCCCTTTAGTCAGAATGCCGTTCAAATATTATAGTTGGGTAAAGGGTTACTTTATACATGTAATTATCACAGTTTCAACACTGAGACCTACCAATATACTATATGTGATGCTGTTTGGTTGGTGGATATGTGGTTGGTATGATGCATCATTGGGATGCATTAAAATCTCTTTGTCAGAGCCCTGCTCAAATATTGTGGTTGGTATAATGCATTTAACCCTTTACCAAACGACAAAATTTTAGACTGGTCCAAACTGAAAGCACTTGCAGACGACAAAATAAACTTGACTCAAAAAATGAAACTAGACTTCGGAAGACTAGAAAACATTGTGGGAAAAGGAGAAAATGCTGGTTACCAGCATTTTCTCCTTTTCCCACAATGTTTTCAGAAGGCTTTTTCCTCAGGGTCTTTAAAACCAGGGATTGTTTGGTAAAGGGTTAACCCGTTTTGTGAGAGCGTTGCTCTAATATTGTCATCTGGTAAACAGTTACTTTATGTTTATGACAGTTTCAACATTAAGACCTACCAATATACTGTATGTGATGCTATTTGGTTGGTGGATTGCTCTTGTCTACTTGCTGGTAGCAGTGCTCATGGCCATCACTATAATAGGGATACCATATGGTAAGAAAACATTCTTATACCCTCACTCTGATGTAGAGGG
This sequence comes from Hippopus hippopus, assembly GCA_946811185.2. NCBI lineage: Eukaryota > Metazoa > Mollusca > Bivalvia > Cardiida > Cardiidae > Hippopus > Hippopus hippopus. The sequence goes on along the minus strand of OX328100.1, from coordinate 14,911,005 downwards.
GGTTTTACTGGTTTCACCATGTCTGTCTGTCCGTCTGTCCATCCATCTATCTCCATCAATCTGTTTGTCTGTAGAATTTTTTGCTTCCATGCTCTAACTCAAAAGCCTTTTGACGGAGGACCCTGAAACTCTATACAAGTGTTGCTCATGACAGAAGGAGGTGACCTATTGTTTTTGGGTCACATGGGTGAAAGGTCAAGGTCACAGGTGAACTTTGTTAGAAAATCATTTTTGTGCTCTAACTCATGGCAGTTTGACGTAGGATCCAGAAACTTTATACAGGTGTTGCTTATCACCTGGTTACCAGCATTTTCTCCTTTTCCCACAATGTTTTCAAATGTCTTCTTCTTAAGGATTGTTTGAGTTGGGATTGTTTGTTAAAAGGTTAAATATCAAAGGAGAAATCCATAGCACAAGGGGAGGTAACCTTCAAAATGAGCTATTCACTGTGAAAAGAGGGCTAAATGCATCTGCAAAAAGTATAGGCGGACCTGGGTCGAAACTTTCTGCTATTTGTCAATTTTCTGCATGTCAAAGGATAATTATACTTCATGTTTGACAAATGGATTTTATGAATCCATAACAGTTACTATGTGATGACTTGCATTGTATAATGCATCGCAGAGATGCATTAAACCCCTATTTGCCAGAGTTTGGCTCAAATGTTCTTGACACTGCTTAGCCAAAGAATTTTCACTGAAAAAGTAACTGCAACCATGCTTGGCACCAGCATGCAGTGCAGTCAGTAGTGTCCAGGATTTGAGACCAGGAAGTCACTGATTCAAATCCCAAGTAAGGCCATTTTCTTTCAGAGGATTGGTGATAGTCATTTTGACAGGATTCTTTCCTCTCTCTCCTGATCATTGTTTCAATAATAGTTATTTTGGAAAGCAGCCATTGGCTTGGGAAAAATATTGTGTGAAGGACTGGTAAAAGAAACTCTCAAGAAAGCATGGATAGGTGCACTGTCCAAACAATTAAACATTCCAGTGTTTGAACTACCTTGGAAGTAAAAGCTTTGGGAACTTTATAGAAAAAAGGGAAAATGCTGTCTCTACCCCATCCTCAGAACCCAGGTTTAAAGCATTACGTTACTCTCCATGCATTACAGAATGAATCGAAACTGGGTCACCGAGGATGTCTCTACCCTATCACAGGCAATACTTTGCAAATACTTCCAATATGGACTAGTCTTTAAGTTTGTAGTGTGGTAAAGAGTTAAATCAATGTTGTTTCAGTTTGGAAAAATCTGTAGTTTTTTAGCTCACCTGAGCACGAAGTGCTCATGGGGAGCTATTGTGATCGTGCTGTGTCCCGCATCCATCGTTCGGTGTGCGTCGTCCGTTGTCAACTTTTTCACCTTGTGTACGCTCTAGAGGCCACATTTTCAGTCCAATACTCATGAAACTTTGTCAGAATGTTTGTCTCAATAAAATCTCGGACGAGTTTGAAAATGGGTCATGTCGGGTCAAAAACTAGGTCACCAGGTCAAATCTTAGAAAAACCTTGTGTATGCTCTAGAGGCCACATTTTCTGTCCAACACCCTTGGAAGTTGGTCAGAATGTTTTTCTTCATGATATCTCTGACGAGTTCGAAAATGGGTTATGTCGGGTCAAAAACTAGGTCACTAGGTCAAATCTTAGAAAAACCTTGTGTATGCTCTAGAGGCCACATTTTCAGTCCAACACTCTTGGAAGTTGGTCAGAATGTTTGTCTTAATGATATCTTGGACTAGTGTGAAAATGGGTCATGTCGGGTCAAAAACTAGGTCAGTAGGTCAAATCTTAGGAAAACCTTGTGTATGCTCTGGAGACCACATTTTCAGTCCAAAACTCTTGAAAGTTGGTCAGAATGTTTGTCTTGATGAGTTCAAAAATAGGTTATGTGGGGTCAAAAACTAGGTCATTAGGTCAAATCTTTGAAAAACCTTGTGTACGCTATAGAGGCCACATTTTCAGTCATATTCTCATGAAACTTGGTCAGAATGTTTGTCTTGATGATATCTCAGACGAGTTTGAAAATGGGTCATATCAGGTTAAAAACTAGGTCACTAGGTTGAATCTTAGAAAAACCTTGTGTACGCTCTAGAAACCACATTTTCTGTCAAAAACTCTTGAAAGTTGGTCAGAATATTTGTCTTGATAATAGCTCAGGCGAGTTTGATAATGGGTCATGTGGGGTCAAAAACTAGGTCACTAGGTCAAATCTTAGAAAAACCTTGTGTACGCTCTGGAGGACACATTTTCAGTCCGATACGCCTGAAACTCAGTCAGAATTTTTGTCTTGATGAGACCTTGAATGAGTTTAAATTTGGGTCATTTGGGGTCAAAAACTAGGTCACTGGGTCAAAAATTGGAAAAACCTTGTGTACGCTCTAGAGGCCACATTTTCAGTCTGATACTTTTTAAACTTGGTCAGAATGTTTGTTTTGGTGATATCTCAAAAGAGTTTGATAATGGGTAATGTTGCATCAAAAACTAGGTCACTTGGTCGAATCTTAGAAAAACCTTTTCTACGCTGTCGAGGCCACATTTTTAGTCCAATACTCATGAAACTTGGTCAGAATGTTTGTCTTAGTGATATCTCAAAAGTGTTTGATAATGGGTAATGTCTGATCAAAAACTAGGTCACTAGGCCAAATCTTAGAAAAACGTTGTGTATGCTGTAGAGGCTACATTTTTAGTCCGAAACTCTTAAAAGTTAGTCAGAATGTTTGTCTTGATAATATCTTGAAAGAGTTCGAAAATGGGTAATGTTGGATCAAAAACTAGGTCACTAGGTCAAATCTTCGAAAACCTTGTTTACTTTCTAGAGGCCTCATTTTTAATGCAATACTCATGAAACTTGGTCAGAATGTTGGTCTTGCACCGGTTTGCAAGTGGGTCATTTCGGGTCAGTAACTCACGAAAATCTTGGTAGAATGTTTGTCATAGTATCTCAAAAGAGATTGAAAATGGGTCATGTTTGGTCAAATGACTTAGGTGAGCAATTTCAGGGCCATCATGGCCCTCTTGTTTCCTGGAAAACTAAATGTTTTTTGTTAATCTATTATTAGTGCTTGAAAAGGTAAATGATGATCAGAAATCCTTGAATTTCATGTTACTCCATAACAGTGTCTGCAAGAGGTAATTCTCAATTTATAAATAATTCAAAATACCAAGACTGGCCCTGTGATTGGCTGAAACAAAAGATTTCCTGAGCCAATCAGATGGCTATTCATGGTATAAGAACAATCTTTGGAATCATTGCTGAGAACCTCACTATGCCAAAAGCATTTTCTGATTACAAAATTCTGTAATTTTCAGTTCCACTTTGTTGGCGAATGTCAAAGTATTTTCTGTGGCCATTTGGAAAATTTGTCTATCTTGTAAGTATCGGTATTTTTATACGCCCATCAAAGACGGGACGTATTATGGGATCACCCATGGCGTACGGGCAGGCGGGCCAGTGGCATCCAGTTCTTTGTCCGGAGCATAACTTTGTCATCTCCAGTCCGATTGACTTGAAACTTGGCATTTGTGTTTGTTTCAATAATACAGAGTACAGTGTGCAAGAACAATTACTCCTGGGCGGTGGGCGGTCGTCCGGGCTGGTGGGCAGGTGGCGTCCAGTTCTTTGTGCGTAGCATAACTTTGCCATCTCCAGTCCAATTGACTTGAAACTTGGCATTTTTTGTTTGTTGTAATAATACGGAGTGCTGTGCAAAAGAACCATAACTCTACCTCGTGCTGTCTGAGTTATTTCCCTTTGATCATCATTTTTACAGCATTTTCTGCATGTCAGGAATATAACTTTGTCATCTCTGGTCTGAATATCTTCAAATTTGGTATGCATGATTGTTGAAAAATTACGGAGTGCAGTGCACAAGAACCTTAACTCTTCCTAGCACAAATTTTGAGTAATTCCCCCTTTGATCTTCATTTTTATAGTATTTCTTGCTTGTCTGGAGCATAACTTTGTCATCTTAAGTAGGAAATGACTTGAAATATGGTATGCTTATTTGTTCCAATATTTGGAAGTGCATTGTGCAAGAATTGTAACTCTACCTCATGCTGTCTTTGAGTTATTTCCCTTTGATCATCATTTTTACAGCATTTAGTGCTTGTCCAGAATATGACTTTGTCATCTCAAGTCAGAACGACTTCAAACTTGGTATGCATGTTTGTTGCAATATTACAGAGTACAATTCGCAAGAACAATAACTCTACCTAGCGCAGATTTTGAGTAATTCCACTTTGATCTTCATTTTCACAATATTTCTTGCTTGTCCGAAACGGAACTTTGTCACCTCAAGTCAAATTGACTTAAGACTTGGTAAACATGTTTGTTGCATTACCTGCCCTTTACGATTATTATATCCCCTCGACAACTGGCGATAGGACAGGCGTATCTTGCGACAATTTGCCGCTCTTGTTTTTTGATAATTTTTATCCTTTCAAAGGCAATGTTATTGTTTTTCTTTTAAATAAATGCTTACATTGATTCTATAGATGAAGCAGTTTGAAAATGACTCTGTTTTAGAGGAGTCTAGGGATTTATGGTTTGGTGAAGAGTTAACTCTTTACCAAACAACAAAATTTTAGACTGATCCAAATTGAAAGCATTTGCAGACGACAAATGAAAGGTGGCCTAAATGACAAAAACATGGTTCCTAAAGGAGAAAATGCTGGTTACCAGCATTTTTCTCTTTTTCCCACAATGTTTTCAGAAGCTTTCTTCCTTAAGGTTGTTTAAAGTAGGGATTGTGTGGTAAAGGGTTAAGCGTTCACTGTAGATTCAAGTGCCTCTCTCATCACACCCTTTCTCTTTTTCTCTGTTATTGCCCTTTATCAATGATACCAGAGCTCTAAGTCTAATACTAGATTTACATGTAACATAGCTTCCCATTGGCTAAACCATTTAGTTTGTCCAATCAGAAGTTGTGTCACTTTCAAATTCAGAAACTTCTATAGAAAAGGCCTGAGAATGTTTCTTAAGAATGGTTGGTGAATACATACCCTAGGCACCATACACACGAACAATTTTAAATTCTGATGTTAGTTCCCAAGAATAGCCATCTGATTGGCTGATAGAGATCAGTGAGTCTTTAGATCAGAAAGGGGTAATCAGAAAGAATGTGTGTATTGGAATATTGTTATCAGAAACAATTTGGAATGTTTACTGTTTTTGAAAGTAGCCTCCTTTGAATTCTATGCACTTACATATTCTTGATTTGTAAGCTAGGACTTTATCATGGTGTAAAGTGATGTCACTCCGCATAACTTCTGGCTGATTTTGTGTATGGTGTTTGTGAAATTTATTTGAGTGATGTGGGCATAAAACTCAGCATTGACTGTAGTATGTATAAAAACAACTTGATTTAGAAGAAAAAAGGAGAATAGAAACACATGATGCACATAACATAAACTTCTGACCTAGTAAGTTTGGCTTTAATAGGGGAAGGTGATGTTGGATGTTTCTATACACTAATTTGTTGTTTAGATTCAGTCTCACTGAAGTGTACCTATGTTTCATGGCATGTTACAATAGGATCAGTAAAGTTTGACCCCTCTGCCATAATATGTTCTAAATTTCTTAACATATTTCGACTCTAACTTCCATTCGCTCGGACGTAAATAGTCAAGGTACCCACCTTGTGCAAACACGTGACATTCCAAGATTATCAGTCAAAATCTTCTGGGCGCTTCCTTATAAAATGCTAAATGTGTCAGCTATTTTCTTGATAGAATCACAGCAATCTTGTTTTGCATGCTGCTTTACACTTGTGATAATGTTGTCATTTTTAATAGTATCACACCTGTCCCTAAATCAGTCTGATCCATGTAGGAATATTAAATTTCTTGAGTGTAGAGTCCCCTAAAACTTTTTTCCAAATTGGTTTTGATTTCCGATAAATAGTTTCTGAGTTTGCCATAAAAATTTATGATTACTCTCGGCTCAAAATGTTGTCCGACATTTTGGATCACTAATGGAGTATATGACATCATTAAAATGACGTCACACTTTACCTGCTTGAATATTATGACATTTGAAAGCTAGAGTCAGTTGCCAGATAATCAATGCACATCTATGCAATTTTTTGTAATCCTAGGTTAAGCAGTTTTCAAAATAACGAGGTGGTCCACATTCTTTCTGATCACCCCTTGTAGATCAATATTTAGGATTCTTAGAACAACGACTTATTCTTAATCACCAATTTCAAATACATAACCCTTTATCAAACGATAAAATTTTAGACACTTTCAAACTGTAAGCATTAATTTTGCAGATGACAGATTTGAATTTGGTAAAAATCAGCTGAAGTTCTCTGATAGGGTAGAAAACATTGTGGAAAAAGGAGAAAGTACTGGTTACCACCATTTTCTCCTTTTTCCTCATCATTTTCAAATTCTCTCTTTCCCAGGGTTGATAAAACTCCTGATTGTGTGGTAAAGGGTTAAGGTGTCACTAAACAATCCAATGCTTTAACCCTTTCCCAGATGAACCCTGGTTTTTACGGCTCTGAGTTTGATGGCGTTTCAAAACACTGTGGAAAAAGGAGAAAATGCTCATAACGAGCATTTTCGCCATTTTCCACAGTGTTTTCTTCCGTTACAGATAAAAATACCACCTTTTTGGCCACTCTTAATTTGTCGTCTGCAAATTCTTTCAATTTCAGCAGACCAAAATTACTTGATCTGGTAAGGAGTTAACAACCTTGTTGACGTAGGCTCTTTGTGGACTAGGGCTCTTGAAAACATTTTGGGAAAAAGAGAAAATGCTGGTAACCAGTATTCTCCTTTTCCCAGAATGTTTTTTCTGGTTTATCAAAGATAGAAATTCTATCATTTCACTGGGCTTGAAAATCTTTTCCAGACCAACTCATCCTGTAAGGCAAGTGAATTAAAAAACTTACTCATACTTTATTTGGTTTCACTGTCCTACAGAAAAAACAGGTGACAGTTATTTTTGCAAGTAAAATACTTCTATTTATACAGCCAGCATAATAAGGAAGATTTAGAAAACCATCCATTATAACAATACTTTAAGTGCTTTCATTATGTGCTAATTTCAAAAATTTTGAAATTAGAAGTCTGCATTAATCTTTTACCAAACAATCCAATGTTTTAATGACCCTGACAAAGAAGGCCTTTGAAAACATTGTGGGAAAAGGAGAAAATGCTGTTAACCTTTTCCCACAATGTTTCCTACCCTTCAAAGGAGGAATTTCAGTTTCTATCGTGACATTTAATCTGTTGTCTGCAGATGCTTTCGATCTGGACCAGTCTAAAATTTTTTCAATTAGTAAAGGATTAAAGGATTTTTATTTTTTTTAATGAGCAATCAGGAAGTTTATCTCGGTTTTATGACAATTTTCTACATTTTTTCACCATTTTATTTGGGATCCAGATGACAGTGGGAATTTTGGCTTCTACATTTGAAATGTTCCTGTTTAAAATCCTGTGTTTTGGGTACTCATCTGAATTTTTAATTGAGATAATATCATTAAGTATCCACAACATGGAGTCAGTCCCTGTCAGAAGAGTTATTTAGCGCAATTACACAAGTAAATACTCTCTGATCCAGATGCTCAGGGAAATAAATTAATGTTTTTGTAGAATTCCGGATGAAGAAAAAAGCACCAAGTATCACTTTTTTACTCCTCCAATAGGACGACCAGTGGCAAAAAGCCACTCGTCCGGACCTAGAGTTAACTCTTTGTGACGAGAGGACGAGTGGAATTTTCAAGCCTAGGTTTCAGCAACATTTAATATGTTGCCTGCAAATGCTTCCAATTTTGGAAAGTCTAAAATTCTGTTGTTTAGTAAAGAGTTAAAGGAAGTAATAAAGGACTTTAAACCAACAAGATGCTGAATATTTCTTACAGATGAGTATAGATCCAACACAGATGAATTTAAACGTTACAGTACCCAAAAAACCTGAGCATCATGATTGCACCATAGAAGAGCAGGAAACAACCAGTCTGTTGCCCCGGAATGGTTCTGTTTCTAAGCCAGAAAACAGAGGCCAGCATATCTCAAAGTCTAATGTTAAAGAATTTTTGGTAAGTCTGATACATGTAACAGATAGATGAACTAGTTAACCCCTTACCACAAAATCCTAAGTTTTAACAATCCTGAAAAAGAAGGCTTTTGAAAACATTTTGGGAAAAGGAGAAAATGCTGGTCCCTTTTCCTGCTGTGTTTTCTACCCTATTAAAGAGAGAAATAATCATTTTAGCAACATTTATGTAGTCCTCTACAAATGCTTTCGATTAAGTCCAGTCTAAAATATTCTGGCCCAAACTATCTTGAAATAGCAATATTTTGATGGCTTTTCCTAAGTCAAAAATCATTAATTTGGAGCTTTAAGGGCAAAGCATTGGAGGATTTTTGTCTGATAGGGGTTTTTTTTTCAATACTTTTTCAACAGCTTTTTAGAATTTTACTGTTGAAGTATCAGACAGAAGCCAGCACCTCAGTAATACAACATCTTACTTCTTTGCAGTATAACATTGTATGTATTTGATATGTTTAATAATATAATTTAAAATGTTTAAACTAAAAACTCAGCTATCATGTGTAAGAGTCTTAACCCTTTAAGTGCCTCTCGCAACTAAAGTTGCCTTCAAGGCTAGTGTAGATCAAGATCAAACTGCACAAAACCTGCAGTCTGATCTTTGTTCTATACTGTCTGCTTTGCCGAGACACGCTGGACAAAAGCAGTTGTGAAATTGCAATTATTCGGGTCTTATTTGTGGACTGAAAGAGTTCTTTGGGTTTAATCAGCATGCAAAAGGTTAAAAGATGTACTTAAACAGTTTACCACACAATCCCAATTTTTAAAGCCTCTGAGGAGGAAGCCTTTTGAAAACATTGTGGAAAAAGGATTTTTCCTTTTCCCACAAAGTTTTCTACCCTATCAAAGAAAAATTCCATTATTTGTATTAGATTTAAATTGTCATCTGCATGTGCTTTCAATTTGGACCAGTCCATATTTTTGTCGTATGGTAAAGAGTTAACAGTAATTAGTTAACCCTTTTACCAAACAACAAATTTTAGGCTCTACCAAATTCAGGAAATCTGCAGATGACAAATTTGAAATTGGTAAAAATCATCTGAAATGAGCTTAAGTTCTCTGATAGGGTAGAAAACTTTGTGGAAAAAGAGGAAAATACTGGTTATCAGCATTTTTTCCTTTTCTCACAATGTTTTCAAAAGCCTTCTTCCTTAGGGGTCATTAAGTCGGGATTTGTGGTAAAGGGTTAAGTAGTAGTCAATAGTTAAATCTTACAATCCAAATTTTCTGTGAAATTTCAGACAAGTTTTAGAAGTTATCCATGGTTGTTACTTGGGATACCAGTGTTGTTTGTTGTACATGGTGTTGTGGCTTTCATAACCTGGTTCTTTGTGGTGACCATACCTATTGCCAAGGTAAGAATTACAGTAAAATTGTGATTATTACACCCCTGCTAAAGAAATATTTTGCAGGTAATACTGAAGTAAAGTGTCAGTCTCTTAATGCATCTATGACATAAACATTTGTTGATTTGTGTCACAAACTCACTGTCAGGTTGTAAATTGAAACTTTTTATAACTGTTGACCAGAAGCTTTATGATTTAAGCCAGCATAAAAAGTTTACAAACTACTCACAGTTTTCTGATACATGTTTGCCAGTCAGACCATGTTCAAAAGAAACAGTCTGGCCAGGTAGCTCAGTGGGTAGTGTATACGACTTGTGACCTGTGAGTTCAATACCCGGTGTTACGAGACAAGCGTAACGAGAAAGAAAATCAGCAACAAGCCTTTAACAATTAACAATATTTATCAATGAATAAAGACAAAGAAGTACAATAAGAGTTAAGTTTGAATGAAATTTTGACAATTTTTAGTCTTAGAACAAAAAATAGAATAAGTCCCTCAAAATTAAGAATTGTGTATAGACTACAAAAAGTATGAAATTTCTGGTTCCTAAAACCTAAATTAACAACAAATTTAACTTGCACATAGATATGAGCAACCTGTTTAAGTAATAAATTATTCCAACTTACAGATCTATATTCCAATTTAGATCCAACACTTTTCACTAATTCTGTATCCTCAAAGCACAAGTCTAAGTTCAAAATCCAGTCCACCAAGTAAGTCACTCCTATTTATGTCAGCTTGGAAAATTCTAGATTAGTCTTTTCTAGAAAGATGACAACATGCTATTTATAGACATGGATTGGTAAACAACTTGTTTACTAACAATCCTGTTTCTAAAAATAACCACAATGAAAAACCAATGAATGTTCTTTATGTTTCTAGAAAATTCTGTATTCAGAGTGATAATGAAAACAGGTTACATGTATATCCTATTACATAACACCAGTTGAGGCAAACTTTCTTTATGGCGATTTTTCGCCTCTTACCTCTGATGCATGTGAAAAAAGAAGTCAGTGACTTGGAAAGAAAGTTATGTCAGTACTGGTGTGAGAAAAGCCAGGAAACACATGCATAGGTGCATTGACTGCCGTGACATGAACTGAGCTGTTAAAAACAGCATTAAACTCCAACCAACCAAAAGAAACTAAGGTATAAATGCTGCCACAATGACTTCCACTTATCTCCTGGAAGAGTTCTGGCCATTGGCCAAGGTAGGATTTAAACTCACAAGCCTTGGGTTACCAGCCCATCGACATACCACCAAGAACTTTATCATTGCTTTACTTATTTGCTCTTTACCAGACAACAAAATTTTAGACTTGTACATATAAAAAGAATTTGCATTTGACAAGTCTAATGTGGCTCAATGCTGGGAGTTCTGGCTCAAATTATGGAATATGTCTTTGAAACAATTAAAAATATTGTAAGGGAAGGAGAAAATGCTAGCTACCACCACTTCCTCTTTTTCCCAGAATATTTTCATAAGAACCTCTGCCTTTATTTCAGTAAAAAATGAGATTGTTTGGTTAAGGGTCAACTCTTGACCAGATGACACAATTATAGCCTTATCCATATTTAAAGAATTTGCAGATAACAAATTCAAACTTCGGAATTTGTTATTGAAAGAATGCAAAAGATTTTTGGAAAAGGAGTTTATGTTGGTTACTAGCATTTCCTCCTTTTCCCACAACATTTTAAGAGGTATTCCTCCTCAGGGTTACATAAACATATAAGTATTATTTGGTTAACAGTAAAATTGTTATATTTAGGTAACTAAAGGATGATGCTAAAAACTAAATTTTGTTAAAAGTATAGCTAGTTATTTTTTTTTGTTCAGGTGAATGGTAAAACTATGACTCAGGTCCTGTGGATGGCCCCTGACAGACTTCATGTAGGAGACTCTAACTCTATTTCCATGGTAACAATTGTTCTTTCTGGAGTGTACTCTTAAACATCTGACATCTGCAGACATCCTCTCTTACTTTGCAGGAAAACACTTTTGAAAGCATTAAGGTCACAAAATATACACAATCATATTTTCCTTTATTCATCCTATATTAATATTGATTATTCTCATTCTTCAAATGTTTCACGACAGTTTGTTTCAGAAAGTAATGAGGTAAATGCCCTTACTATATTACTCAAAACCAAGAAAGTTTACAGTATGGTCAATAAAAATAATACAGGTAAGAAAGGTAGATTAGTGTAAGAATTGACTCTTTTTTGTTAGATTGAATCACATAGCAGATTTTGCACTAAAGTTTAATCAGTATAATTTTTCAACCTTAAAAACTATTATTCCAGTCTAATACTAGAAAAAAGAATAGAACAAAATAAGATATTTGATCGAAAATTAAAGAATTATTATCATTATTGTATGTCTATTACTTGCTTGTATTTTTTATGCACATAATTTTTTTTTAGTTTATTTCATAGTTCTTCAGAAGACCTGCAGTACTGTTAATTTTGTTTGTGTGTATTTCCAGGATCCGAAAAAGATTCGTAGTGAGATCATCATGTACACACATCAGTTTGTGAATATTTATTATTATAAATATACAGTAGATGGAATGAATGTGATACTTGTCAGTATCCTTTTAAGTGAATGTAATAAAAAAAAAAACATTATTTTTCCTTGCTAAAAGGTGGAGTGAAATTGGTTTGTTCAGCCATCTGTCTTTCCATATTTCTTGTCCTTCTGTCAGATGTTTTATTGGGTAGGGGATATTTGCTCAATATGGTGACTTTTACCTATCTGCTATCATACAGTTATTTTAGATATATAAGTATACATCTGAAACATGTTAATTCTTTACTACACAATCCCAGGTTTAAACTACCCTGAAAGAGAATACTTTTGAAAACATTGTGGAAAAAGGAGAAAATGCTGGTAACCAGCATTTTCTGTCTGTGCCACACTATTTGCTATTATATCAAAGACAGAAATCACCATACAAGTTGTTGTCTGCAAATGCTTTCAATTTGGTTGAATAAAAAATTTTGTTGTCTGGTAAAGAGTTTTAAAAAATGTTAACAAAAAACATAATTTTAATCTTGTTCACATTGAAATCATAAGCAGATGGCAAATTAAACATTGACTCAATTGATGAAATTTTTTGTGAAAGGATAGAAAATGTGAGAAAGGAGAAAATGCTGTTTACCTCATAGTTTACCTCATGGTTATAAAAACATGCAATTATTTGGCTAACCCTTAACTACACAATCCTGACTTTAAACAACAAAAGAAAAGGGTTTTGAAAACATTTTGAGAAAAGGAGAAAATGCTGGTCACCAGGATTTTCTTCTTTTCGCACAATGTTTTCTACTCTGTCAAAGAGAGAAATTTTCATTTTAGCAACATTTAATGTGTCATCTACAAATGCTTTGAATTTGGTAAAATCCAAAATTTTTTGTTTGGTGAAGAGTTTTAACTCGTTACCAAATGAAAAAAATTCAAAGGCACTCAATATGAAGGCATTTGCAGATGACAAATTTCTTGCAGCGCAAACAAGTGGATGTTTCTATGAAATGGCAAAAACATTGTGGGTACAGAAGAAAATGCTGGTTACCAGCATTTTCTTCTTTTCCCACGATGTTTTCAAAAGCCTTCTACCTAAGCGTCGTTAAAACTCGGGATTGTGTGGTAAAGAGTTTAAGGAATCGAAAGCTGCTTTATTCATGTGTTGTGATCCCTTAACTGTTACTGTAGATTTGCTTGTATTTGTGGTTGTATCATTAATTATTGGTTACATTGATCCCAGCAACAAAATTACAAATGGTGTTGTAGTAAGTATTTTTTTAAATTTTTTTAGCTCACCTGAGCACAAAGTGCTCAAGGTGAGCTTTTGTGATAGTGCGTCGTCTGGTCTGTCTTGCGTCGTCCGACGTTCGTTGTCAACTTTTACCTTGTGTATGCTCTAGAGGCCACATTTTCAGTCCAATACTCATGAAACTTGGTCAGAATGTTTGCCTTGATGATATCTCGGACGAGTTTGAAAATGGGTCATGTGGGGTCAAAAGCTAGGTCACTAGGTCAAATCTTAGAAAAAACCTTGTATACACTCTAGAGGCCACATTTTCAGTCCAAAACTCTTGAAAACTGGTCAGAATGTTTGTCTTGGTGATATCTTACACAAGTTTGAAAATGGATCATGTTGAGTCAAAAACTAGGTTACTAGGTCAAATCTTAGAAAAACCTTGTGTGCACTCTAAAGGCCACATTTTCAGTCCAAAACTCTTGAAAGTTGGTCAGAATGTTTGTCCTGAATATATTTCAGATTTGTTCGAAAATGAGTTATGTCGGGTCAAAAACTAGGTCACTAGGTCAAGTCTTTGAAAAACCTTGTGAATGCTTTAGAGACTATATTTTCAGTTCAATACTCTTGAAACTTTGTCAGAATGTGTGTCTTGATGATTTTTTGGACGAGTTTGCAAATGGGTCATGTTGGGTCAGAAACTAGGTCACTGTTTAAATCTTACAAAAACCTTGTGTACCCTCTAGAAGCCACATTTTCAGACAAATACTCATGAAAGTTGGTCAGAATGTTTGTCATAATGATATCTTGAATGGGTTTGAAAATGGGTCACATCTGGTTAAAAACTAGGTCACAAGGTCAAATCGTTAAAATAGCTTGTGTAGCTTTAGAGTCACAATTTTCTGTGCAGTACTTATGAAAATTAGAATGTTTGTCTTGATGATCAATATGATGAAATTGAAAATGGGTCACATTGGCTAAAAAACTAGGTAGCTATGTCAAATCTTGGAAAAACCTTGTATACACTCTAGAGGCCACATTTTCTGTCCAATACTTATGAAAGGTGGTCGGAATCTTTGTTTTGATAATATCTACAAAGGGAAAATAGGCTATGTTTGGCTAATAAGTAGGTCACTGAGAGAAATTCTAGAAAAAGCTTGTCTACAAGCTAGAGGCCAAATTTTCAGTCCAATAATTATGAAAGCTTGATAGAATGTTTGTCATGATATCTCGAAAGAGATTGAAAATGGGTCGTGTTTGATCAAAAGACTCAGGTGAGCGACTTCAGGGCCATCATGGCCCTCTTGTTTCTAAAGTGATCTTTTTTTCTGCTCGTACTCATATGTACACAAAGTGCTCTTGGTGAGTTTTTGTGATGACTTGTTGTCTTTAGTCCTTGGAGCATTACATGCAGGGTAAGTGTGCAGCCATACTAACTCTTTACCAACCAAGAAGACTTTTTTCCAAATTCAAAGCTTTTGCAAATGACAAAATATTTATGACTTGGAAAAAGAAATACATGTACATGTAAGCATTTGGAATGGTAGAAAACATTTATGGAAAAGAAGAAAATGCTGGTACTAGCACTTTCTTCTTTTCCTACAAGGTTTTCAAAAGGTTTCTTCCTTAGGGTTCTTATAAGTCAGGATTGTGTGGTAAAGGGTTCAGCCAAGACTGACCAAGCCAGGTAGCTCAGTTGACAATGTACAGGCCTAGTAATTCAATGGTAGTGAGATTGAATCACGGTCTAGTTAAAGGTTTTTCATTGTACCAGATGATAAAATTTTGGACATGTCCAAAACCAAAGCATTTGTAGACAAGAAATAGTGGCATAAATGGTGAAAGTTGTCTTTGAAAGAGTAGAAAACAATGTGGTAAAAGGAGAAAATGCTGGCAATTAAATGTTCAAACAATGATTATTTCTGTCTCAAACATAGCTTGAATAAGAGAATATGCTGGTTAGCAGCATTTTCTCCTTTTCCCACAATTTTTTCAAAAGCTTTTCTTCAGGTTTGTTGAAGTTGGGATTGTGTGGTAAAGGATTAAAGGCCTTTCAATGGGCCATTAAAACATGGGATTGTTTTGTTAAGGTTAAAATGTTTACAGTGTGGGTTTTTATTTGCAGAAATGTGTGTTAGCAGTGTTGGCCATTGTTCCCCTTACATATTACATCGGTATGGCAATAATAAGGTAGGTAGAGTGAAATCTCCGCATTTCAATCATACAGTATTTCTTATTATACTGCAAAGAAATTCCTTGTGATCTGATTGTATAATATGCCCCAAACATATATTCATGTTCACTGGCAAAATCCACGTAAAAGCAATTTCCCTTTCGGGAGCCCCATATACATAACTCCTCTTTCAACATAGCATCCAAAATTTTGGCGTGGAGCCACCCAAAAGACTTTCATACTTAGTAGGCTGCACGTTTCATTACTAGTTTCCCTTGATAGTTGTCATTAAAACGGAAAGAATGGATTATTTTTGAAAACAATATAGTTACATGTATTATCATTTGTTGTCATTCTAAAACAAATATACATGGTTAAAACGAGCCATCCCTTCGTCAGGTAAGCAAACTGAGAAGTGTTGAAACTCATACATGTACATCGTAACATTAAAGGGATAACCTAATGGTTATTTGAGGCAACTAATGGACGTTTACTTTTGCCAACAAATCTTGAAAATGCACAGTTACTTACTTTGAAGTTGTTTAAATCCATGTTTAAATAGTGACATCATCAAGTTTATGCGCCAAACTGCACATTTTACCAAGGTTTGAGTGACGTCAGCTCTCATTGATATCAGTTTTCATTTAATTGGGGCACTCAGAAGGGAAATTCTATTTCGTCAGTGTACTCAATTCATGAGACCATAAAACAGGGAAATTTTGCTTAACTAACATTGGAATGGCAAATCTTTGCAGTATGATAAATTTGTTGTATGGTCAGGTGGCAGGGGACTTGGAAACCTGTTCACGGCTGTGGCGAATCATGTCGTCCCGAGCCTCTTCGGCTTGGGGAGACATGATTCACCATAGCAGTGAACAAGTTTCCAAATCCCCTGCCACCTGACCATACAACTAATAAAGTACATGTACATTATCTCTTCACCGGACCACAAAATTTTAGACTTGTCGAAATTAAGAGCATTTGCAGACAACAATTTAAGAGTGGCCCAATTGGTGCAATTGTTCTTTGATATGTTAGAAAACATTGTGGGAAAAAGAAGAAAATGCTGGTTACCAGCATTTTCTCCTTTTCTCACGTTTTAAAAAGGCTTCTTTCCCAGGCTCGTTAAAAGTCGGCATGGAGTGGTAAAGGGTTAAAAGCATTTGTAGAGGACAAATTAAATGTGACTCAAACAATGGAATTAGTCTTTGATAAGATAGAGAACACTGTGGGAAAAAGGAGATACCGTTGTAATGCTGGTTACCAGCATTTTTCTCTCCCAGTAAATTCAAGAGCCTCTCTCCAAAACCTCGGCCAATTTTGTTTTCTAAGGGTTGATGAAATTCATTGCAACAGGGTTCATTCCTCTGTCACCTCTTATGATTGTTTCAGCAGTGGTTATCTGGGAAAGCAGCCATTGGCTTTGTTAGAATATTGTACAAAGTACTGGTAAATGAAACCTCAGGAAAGCATGGATAGGTGCGCTTGCAGCCATGATTTAACTGAAAAATGTTGAAAATGGCATTAAACAGCTTACAATCAATCAATCAATCATCATGTAAATATCACTCGCATTTGCTGAAATTTGTTGTCTTTTCAGTATTTCAGCACAAAGCAGTTTTGCTATTGGAGCAGTGTTGAACGCCACATTTGGCTCCATCGTAGAACTGATATTATATGTTGTGGCTCTTATTAAAGGTGAAGAACAGAATTCAAGTTGCTATTTTCAGTTAGTGCTGTCAGCTTTGACAGGTAAGTGTTCCTTTTAAAGCTATTTGGCAACTTTTAAGAGGTGGTTGTTATTTACATTTTTCTTTGCTGGAGTATTGGCACTGCTTTTCCTGAGACAGTTACCATACAATACATTGTCTCACTTTTAGAGATTTGTTGTGTACATGTAGATGGAAGATAAGAATGGAATTGTCAGTATCCTGATCTTGATAGATATACTTTGTGCTCTCACAATTAATCCTTTCCCAAATTACAAATCTTAGACTTTTCCAAATTCAAACATTTGCAGACAACTTCAAAAATTGTTGCTAATCAGATGAAGTTTTCTGATAGGATAGAAAACAATGTGGGAACAGAAGAGAATGCTGGTAACCAGAATGCTTTTTTTAAAAGCCCCCTCCCACAAGGTTGTTAAGCTTGACATTAATACTGAGTTTTGCTTTTCACATGGAATAACCTTAACCCTTAACTCTTTACCAAACAACAGAATTTTAGACTAGTCCAGATTGAAAGCAGTTGCAGACAACAAAATGAATGTGACTGAAAGATTGAAATTCGTTAAGGGAAGGGTAGAAAACATTGTGGGAAAAGAAGAAAATGCTGGTTACCAGCATTTTCTTCTTTTCCCACAATCTTTTCAGAAGGCTTCTTTCTCAGGGTCGTTAAAAGTTAGGATTGTGTGGTAAAGGGTTAAAGTGCCTTTCTCTGCTGTAGTTGCCTCTGTGGCCAGTGTAGATCAAGATCACACTACACAAAATGTGCAGCCTGAGATTTGGTGTACACTGTCTGCTTTGCTAAGACATACAGAACAATACCAACCTTGACATTGCTCTTGTTGGATTCTTTTTCCTGTGATGGAAATATTAGTTGGGTTTATTTGGCGCTCTTAGTGTTAGTAAGAATTATTGCAATGTACTCAATTTTTTGTCTTCAGGCACCCTGGTGGGCAGTATTTTGTTTATTCCGGTAGGTTACTTTTATTAGCTTCATCTCAAACTTTATGCCCAGGCTATACTGATTTTTTGCAGTTTGATCCATTATTGTACAATGCCCTATTTTAATGACCTTAAATTCTTGAAAGAAAAGGAGGTAAGACTGGTGACAATTAAGATTCTTCTAAATTATTTTTTGACTGTAGCTTTCACATAATAAGAATATACATAAGAAACATCAATTAGCCTTCAAGTGCCAGATTTGTTTGATTTCATGGAAATTGTAGATCAGAACCAGGTTTCAAAGAACATGCACCCTAGTTGTAGATATATATTATCTGGTATTTTGATATAACTAGCTGGAAATCTTGAAAGTGGAGTGGCTTTGCCCAAAAATGTCCATTAGATTTATCTAGTATTTGACTACATGTATAGATCAATGATTCAGTTCTTGAATACCTTGCAAAATCTCATTGGTATCAGAAGACAGCAAGGATCAAGATAAGACTGCAAAGAATTTGCAGTCAGATAATGAATCTGTATTGGCCTGTGTTTTCTGACAACCCAGCCATACAGCATTCAGGTCTTCCTGTACTGACAGTAAATGTTGATTTGTTGTTTTGTCCACTATGGGTAAACTCTGTACGAAAATTTCAAACATGTCCATACTGACAGCATTTGCATTCAACTGATACAATCATGCTCAAGCGCTGGGATATGGCAATAAAAAGGTTAAAAAAAATATTGTGGGAAAGTAGAAAATGCTGGTTACCAGCACAGCCTTCATTACTCAGAATGTTTTCAAAAGCGTTTTGCCTTAGGACAATTGAAACATTTGACTCTTGGGTAAAGAGTTTGGTCTAAAGGTCATTGTAATTATTTCAGGGCATTTGTATGATTGTGGGAGGTGTGAAGTTCACAGCTCAGAAATTCAACCCCAAATCAGCAAGTGTGACAGCATTGCTACTGTTTGTGGCTATTGGAGGTAAAGTGCATTAAAGTTTTGATTTTTTTAGTGGAATTTTATATGCAATAGATTAACTCTTTACAACACATCAAAATTTTAGTTTTGTCCAAATGAAAACATTTGCAGACAAAAAATTAAATGTTACTTCAAAGATGATACACTGTGTCGTTCAAAGGGTAAAAAACATTGTTGGGAAAGGAGAAAATGCTGGTTACAAGCATTTCCTCCTTTTTATACGCCCGTCGAAGACGGGACGTATTATGGGATCACCCGTGGCGGGTGGGCGGGCGGACGAGCGGGCGGCGTCCCCATTCTTTGTCCGGAGCATATCTCCAAAACTATGCTAGCTACGGTTATGAAATTTCATTGGTGGATAGATCTCCTCAAGGCGGAGTGCAGTGGGCAGGAATCATAACTCGCGCTTGCTTAATTTTTGAGTTATTGCCCTTTGTTGTTTTTCATACTTGAATTTTGTCCGGAGCATATCTCCAAAACTATACTAGCTACGGTTATGAAATTTCATGGGTAGATAGATCTCATCAAGACGGAGTGCAGTGCACAGGAATCATAACTCTCGCTTGCTTAATTTTTGAGTTATTGCCCTTTGTTGTTTTTCATACTTGAATTTTGTCCGGAGCATATCTCCAAAACTATGCTAGCTACAGTTATGAAACTTCATGGGTGGATAGATCTCATCAAGGGGGAGTGCAGTGCACAGGAATCATAACTCTTGCTTCCTTAATTTCTGAGTTATTGCCCTTTGTTGTTTTTCACACTTGAATTTTGTCCGGAGCATATCTCCAAGACTATACTAGCTAAGGTTATGAAACTTCATGGGTGGATAGATCTTATCAAGGGGGAGTGCAGTGCACAGGAATCATAACTCTTGCTTCCTTAATTTTTGAGTTATTGCCCTTTGTTTATATTCATACTTGAATTTTGTCCAAAGCATATCTCCAAAACTATGCTAGCTACGGTTATGAAACTTCATGGGTGGATAGATCTCATTAAGGGGGAGTGCAGTGCGAAAAAACCATAACTCTACCTCGTGCTGTCTTTGAGTTATTTCCCATTGATCGTCATTTTTACAGCATTTTCTGCTTGTCCTGAGCATAACTTTGTCATCTCCAGTCCGATTGACTTGAAACTTGGCATGTGTGTTTGTTGCAATAATACGGAGTGCAGTGCGAAAGAACCATAACTCTACCTCGTGCTGTCTGTGAGTTATTTCCCTTTGATCGTCATTTTTACAGCATTTTCTGCTTGTCTGGAGCATAACTTTGTCATCTCCAGTCTGATTGACTTGAAACTTGGCATGTGTGTTTGTTGCAATAATACAGAGTGCAGTGCAAAAGAAGCATAACTCTACCTCGTGCTGTCTTTGAGTTATTTCCCTTTGATCGTCATTTTTACAGCATTTTCTGCTTGTCCGGAGCATAACTTTGTCATCTCCAGTCCGATTGACTTGAAACTTGGCATGTGTGTTTGTTGCAATAATACGGATTGCAGTGTAAAAGAAGCATAACTCTACCTCGTGCTGTCTTTGAGTTATTTCCCTTTGATCTTCATTTTTACAGCATTTTCTGCTTGTCTGGAGCATAATTTTGTCATCTCCAGTCCGATTGACGTGAAACTTGGTATGCATGTTTGTTGCAATATTATGGAGAACAGTGCGCAAGAACAATAACTGTACCTAGTGTTGATTTCGAGTAATTCCACTTTGATCTTCATTTTTACAGTATTTCTTGCTTGTCTGGAACGGAACTTTGTCACCTCAAGTCAAATTGACTTGACACTTGTTAAACATGTTTGTTGCATTACCTGCCCTTTACTATTATTATACCCCCTTGACAACTGGGGGTGGGACGGGCGTATCTTGCGACAATTTGCCGCTCTTGTTCTACATTGTTTTCAACAGGCTTCTCGGTCTGGGTCATTAAAAGTTGGGATTGTATGGTACAGAGTTAATTATATACAGGTTCACTGGAAATATTTTGGCATTTGAGCAATCAGCACAGCTGCTGTATTATTATTTTCTGATAAGGGAAAGAGAAGAATCCTATTTCTTACATGATATCCAATAGATTAAAGAAAAGTATCCGTGGATTATAACCTGATAATTCTTGTTCTGTAACTTCACTACTTTTACAGTTTTGTATCCCTGTACAGGGCAATAGTGTATTTTGGCTGTTTTGATGCCGGGTTAAAATTGTTGATGATGTCACACAAGTGTTGTCATGAATGAGACATTATCCAGTCAAAAAACATTCACAGCCTTTTGAAATGTTCTTTTTGACAGATGAAAAATGGTTATGTGGGAAAGCAGCCAGTGACTTGGAAAGAAAATTGTGCAGAGTACTGGTGAAAAGAGACTCCAGGAAAGCATGGATAGGTGCACTGGCCGCCGCGATATAACTAAAATAATATTGAAAATGGCGTTAAACACCATACAATCAATCAATCAATACAAATATTACATTGACTAATATTTACAGGAGTATTTGCACCCACCATTTTTTCTAAAATATTTGGAGATATGCAGTGTAAGAGATGTGAGGTGAACACAACAGTGTCCAACCAAACTGCTGGTCTTCAGTGTACTGGATGTACTCAATCTTTGGTAAGTGCTATATTTATTAGCTTTAACCTTTGCCCACGATCTCAAGTTTTAACAACCGGTAGGAAGAATGCTTTTGAAAACATTGTGGGAAAAAGAGAAAATGCTTGTAACCAGCATATCCTCCATTTCCGACAATGTTTTGTTTCCATTCAAAGGCATTTTCTATAATTTGAGCGTCATTTTGTTTGTCTTCTGCAAATGCTTCCAATGGAAAAGTCTTAGATTTAGTTGTTTGCTAAAAATGAACTCTATATCAGACAATAATTTAATATCAGTTGTTTTCATGGACATTGGCGAGTTCTGATTGGCTGAAAAAATTTTTTTCATAGCTCCATGAAAAAAAAAAATCACGTTGTGCCGGAACTACTTTTGCTGAAGGTTACTTTTGCGGGTCCTACACACTGTTGTGTTCATTTACTTTCGTTCTATTGGTTAATTTTCAGTATTGGGGATCATAAAAACTGCTTCCCTATTGTATTCTTGCGCCATACAAATATGAGTGGAAGGGGCTTTAGAAACTTCAACGTTAGATTTAAAAATAAAGAAAATGAATGCAGTTTGAATTTTTTCCTTGGGTGTATGTTGTCTTTAATATTAAATTATAAGGAATGAAGAGAATTTTATTTTTTTCATGGAGGTATGAAAAAAAAAACCTAATCACACTTTTGTATGAAACCGTGAAGCGGAGCGGTTTCATACAAAAGTGTGATTAGGTTTTTTTTTTTCATACCTCCATGAAAAAAATAAAAATTCTCTTCGAAGCGGTTTCATACAAAAGTGTGATTAGGTTGTTTTTTTTCATACCTCCATGAAAAAAATAAAATTCTCTTCATTCCTTAAATAAAATTTTGTACTCCTCTATAAGGAAAGCATTTGCAGAAGACAAAATAAATTGGACCAAAATGAAAAAAACAAAATGACTTTCAATGGGTGGAAAACTACTTGAAAAAGCTGGAAACTGAAAGTCACTAGCATTCTTCTCTTTTTTCTCACAATGTACTAGTATTCAACAGCCTTCTTCCTGTGGGTTGTTTACACATGGAATTGTTTGATAAAGAGCTAAAGCGCTACAGTATAAATACAGTTGCAATTTTCTGTTGGTCCATTTGTAAGAAATTTATGAGTTAAGTGGTTAATCTTTAGCGCCACACTTCGGAGTTTTAACTACCCCAAGGAAGAAGCCTTTTGAAAACATTGTGGGAAAGGGAGAAAAAGCTGGTAACCAGCATTTTTTCCTTTTCCCTCAATGATTTCTACCCTATCAAAGACAAGTTTCATCATTTGAGTCACATTTAAAATTGTCGCCTGCAGATGCTTTCAATTTGCTGGTAACCAGTACTTTCCCACATTCTTTTGTACTCTTTCAGTGACAAATTCTACTGAGCTACATTTAATTTGTAGGTTTCAAAAACTTTCAGCTTTAAAAAGTCTAATAAAATTTGGTAAAGACTTAAATGGCAATGTTTCAGTTTAACCCTTTACCAGACGACAAAATTTTAGCCTTGTCCAAATTGAAAGCATTTGCAGACGAAAATTTCAGTGTTGTTCACTTAGTGCAATTTTTATATGATAGGGTAGAAAAAATTGTGGGAAAAGGAGAAAATGCTGGTTACCATCATTTTCTCCTTTTCCCACCATGTTTTCAAAAGGCTTCTTTCCCAGGGTCGTGGTAAAGGGTTAATCATTATCTGGTCCTTGTTAGTCTCTTATCTTCTTTGTTTAAGTCATATCAGGTAATCAAATAATTGATTAGTCAATAACTAAACAAATGAATTACTAATCTATTGCCAATCCTGATAAGTCAGGTGGTAGCTGACAGGGTTTGAAACCATGGGTTCCCTGGTTCCATTCCCCAGTATGGCTCTTCTCCAAGGTTTGATGATAGTCATTGCCACAGGATTTTATTTCTCTCCCAACACTGAACAAT
This sequence comes from Hippopus hippopus, assembly GCA_946811185.2. Lineage (NCBI taxonomy): Eukaryota > Metazoa > Mollusca > Bivalvia > Cardiida > Cardiidae > Hippopus > Hippopus hippopus. The sequence goes on along the minus strand of OX328100.1, from coordinate 14,887,494 downwards.
TTTTCAACAACGTTTATGAGGGACAGCAGCCTGTGGCTTGGAAAGAATATTGCCCAAAACACTAGAAACTCAAAGAAAGCTTGCATAGGTACACTGGCCGTTCCAGTGTAACTGAAATAATGTTGAAAACAGCATTAACTCTTAACCGAATAACAAAAATTAAGATCCATCCAAATTGACAGCATTTGCAGATATCTCAAGGGGCTAAAACAAAATTATTTGTCCTTGACACGGTAGAAAACATTGTGGGAAAAGGAGAAAATGCTGGTTTTCAGCATTTTCTTCTTTTCCAACAATGTTTTCAAAAGATTTCTATCTCAGGATTGTTGTGTGGTTAAGGGTTTATCATTATACAGTGAATCAGTCCTTGATCTACCAATGAATGAATGAATGATTACTTTTAAGTCGAATTTAGATGGAGACAACACTTTATATGACAAGCATATAGAACCTTTTGCGGATAATTATTATTATAAATAAATATAAATAAGAAATAAATAAGAAATGGCTACTTTTAAGTTGAGTTTTGATGAAGACAGCACTTTATATGACAAGCAAATAGAACCTTTTGTGTATTTTATTATAAATAAATAAATAAATAAATGAATAAGAAATGGCTACTTTTAAGTCGAGTTTCGATGGAGACAACACTTTATATGACAAGCATATAGAACCTTTTATGTATATTATTATAAATGAATAAATAAATAAATAAATAAATAAATAAATGAATGACTATTTTCAGGCAGGTTTAGATGGAGACAACACTTTATATGACAAGCATATAGAACCACTTGTGTATGCATGTGCTCTGGTGTTACCTATAGCCTATGTGATTGGAGTGTTGTTCACTTTAAAAACACATACATCTTATGTCTATGATGAATTTTACAGCCAGATGTCTATGGAAGCCAAAACGACAGAAGGTTTGTGGCTTCAGGATTTTTAGCTCTCTGAACCTTTTACTACACAATCGTGAGTTTTAACGACCCTGACAGAAAAGATTTTTGAAATCATTGTAGGCAAAGGAGAAAATGCTGGTAACCAGCATTTTCTACTTTTCCCGCAATGTTTTCTACCTTTCCCAAAAGAATATTTGATTCACATTAAATTTGTCATCTGCAAATGCTGTCAATTTGGACTAGTCTTAAATTTGGTCGTTTGTTAAAGAGATAAGCACTTAGAATGGGCTTTTGTGATTGGTCATGTTTTTTCTTAGGATAGGGAAAGGAATTTTGTTTGATTGGTTCAAGTGACATGTTGAAGATTGCCACCATTATCCTATATAGCAAGAAGCTTAAAAAGTCTTCTGTTGGACTGTAAGTAAGTTTACTCTGAAGCTTTTCTTGGATAATCAGAATCAGGATTACAACAAAGTACTTGACTAACTTAGCAAAAGTTTGGTTAATGTTTTCTTTTGTTTGATTGAATGATTTTTTTACGCAGCTGTCAAAAGTATTTCAGTCTTATTGTGGCAACAGCTCACTTATTAGCTCAGCTATTTTTGAAGAAAACTTCGAGGAATTGCTGTAGGCCTGGTATCATCTGTTTTGTCGCCATTGTGGTGCCAAAACTTTGACATTTTCAGCAACTTTGACATTTTACAATATCTCTGTGATTACTATAGGTGTCTATCTCAAACTTGGATAAATCGTTCACTATCAAAAGGGGAACCCATACAACAAGGATAAGTAACCAGGAAAGTATTTTTGACACAGTTATGCCCCTTTTTGATTTTGAATTTTCACTGAAAATCAAGCAACTGCATCCGACCATTTGCACCCAGATGTGATGCTCTTGTAAACTCATTTATAGTCCAGTTTCATGTTTACAGGACATGGGGCACCACAGTGGTCTAGAATAAAGAGCATTATCATCCTGCTTGTATCTGCTGTTTTAATTGCATTGTGCTCTGACCTGATCACAGACAATATACAGGAACTGCTGGATAAATCTGGGGTATCAGAGGTAATTGTGATCTTTTTTCCATTGGAAAACTTTAAGATTGTAGATTTACCCCTCTACTAAACAGTTCTGTATGTAAACAACCCAGAGGAAGAAGACTTTTGAAAACAGCATGGGAAAAGGAGAAAATACTGTTAACCAGCAATTTCTCCCTTTTCCACAATGTTTTCTACTCTTTCGAAGACTAGTCCTATCATTTTTTCCTTATTTTTTACATTGTTAGTTATAAAATTAATGCTTTCAATTTTGACCAGTCTAAAATGTTTTCATTTTTCATCTGGTTAAGAGTTAGTCAGCATTTCAACATAGTTTGAATGATTAATTGAAAAGACCAAAAGATGAAAAAAATTATGATTATTTGAATAATAAATGAATTAAACAGACTTCCTCAGAAATATGATTTGTAGCAACAGTTCTTTACAAAATTGAAAGTAAAATCTGTGTCTTAACCCTTTACCACACAGTCTGGAGTTTTGATGAGCCTGAGATAAAGACTTTTTAAAAACATTGTTGGAAATAGAGAAAATACTGATAAATAGCATTTTCTTCTTTTCACACATTGTATTTTACCCAATTATCATTGGATTTTATCAATTTAGGCACATTTAATTTGTGGCCTGTGAATACTTTGAATTTGGACCAGTCTATGATCTTGTTGTTTGTTAAAGGGTCAATACACTCAAATTTTTTTGATATATGGCCTGCAACATGCGAAAAGGGGCATTCGGACATTTGCGTAAAGTGTCGTCGCGGATCAGCATGCGCAATCCGCGCAGACTGATCCGAGACGACACTTTACGACTACATTTTATTCTGTGTTACAGTAGACTTGCGAAAAACAGAAAATTACATAAGAATGAAAAGTGTCGTCTCAGATAAGCCTGATCCGGGATGACACTTTACACAAATGTCGGAATGCCCTTTTTCGCGTTTTGCAGGCCATATGATGAAGATGTATGCTGTAAAATGTTAAACTTGAATAGGGACAAACTGTTAACTTAGTCACCTTTAAAGTGATCAGACTACTAATTTTAAAATTTTAATGGTGGTAAAATGTTCTCTTTACTTGATGACAAAATGTTCACACTGTTACATTTTGAAAGCCTTTACAGAAGATAAATGTGGTTCAAATAATATGATTTGCTTTTTTTTAACTCATTACCAAACGAAAAAATTTTAGGTTTGTCCAAATCGAAAGCGTTTGCAGACGACAAAATAAAAGTGACTGAAAATTTGAAATTTGTGAAGGGTAGAAAACATTGTGGGAAAAGAAGAAAATGCTGGTTACCAGCATTTTCTCCTTTTCCCACAATGTTTTCTAAAGGCTTCTTTCTCAGGGTCGTCAAAAGTAGGGATTGTGTGGTAATGGGTTAAAGTGTTTATAAAAGCCTTCTTATTATAAAAAGGATGATCATTTTATAGTGGTTTAGAATGAGTAACACCATTGCCAATGCATATGACATTGTATTTTTGCTTAAAGTTAGCTTTAAAAATGCTTCAGTATGGAGGACAGTTTTGAAAAGCAATGAATTAGAGAGAATTAGAGAAAACCTCTGGAAGTGATGGTATTCCTGTAGGAGCTTCATTAACTTTTTACCGAAGGACAAAAATTTAGACTTGTCCAAATTGGAAGCATTTGCAGATGACAAAAGTAAATGTGACTCAAAAATTGAAATTTGTTTTTGGAAGGGTAGAAATCAATGTGGACAAAGGAGAAAATGCTGGTTACCAACATTGTCTGCTTTTCCTGCAATGTTGTCAAAGGCTTTCTCAGGGTCAGGAAAAGTTGGGATTGTGTTGTGACGGGTTAAATTTCATTTATATAATGTTGGAATTTTATGCATTGCTGAATTGGACCCCTCTACAAAAAAAGATTAAAAAAAATAAAAAGGAAAAAATTGGAACTGTTCGACTTTTACCTAATTTTCAGTACTTCATTGGGGTAACAATGATAGCCATGGTGCCAGAGTTACCAGAAATTATAAATGGTATACAGTTTACTCTTCAGAACAATGTCAATTTAGGGTAAGTTGGAGAGAGAGAGAGAGAGAGAGAGAGAGAGAGAGAGAGCAAGCAAGCAAGCAAAGGAACATATTCATTTGCAAAGAACAAAATGACTTTCTAAACAATTCAACATTATTTCTTAACTCTTAGTATGCCAAGCAAATTGATAGTTTCTGATTATGGAATTATTGATGATCTTACGAACATGAAAGTCCGCAACAAATGCATAGCTGAAATACAAACCGCCTCTGGCGGGATTCGAACCCATGACGGGCAAATATCCTCGTTTTTGGAGGTTTAAAAGACCAATACCATAACCACTGAGCTAAAGAGATATCTCCCTAACGCAGTTGTTAGGTATTGTATTTAAATCGGGACGAAGCCATGCATGAAGGAGTGGTCTCCCGTAACACACCCCCTCTTAAAGTCATCATTTATTGATGACTCAAAGCCTTATTAGGCAGTAAGTCTATTCTTTAGACAACAAATGTCCGTTTCTGGACAACAATTTGGATTAATGGCTCGATGGCCAATCCCAGACGAGCCCCCATCTTACGAACATGAAATTCTGCAACAAATGCATAGCTGAAATACAAACCGCCTCTGGCGGGATTCGAACCCATGACGGGCAAATATCCTCGTTTTTGGAGGTTTAAAAGACCAAAACCATAACCACTGAGCTAAAGAGATATCTCCCTAACGCAGTTGTTAGGTATTGTATTTAAATCGGGACGAAGCCATGCATGAAGGAGTGGTCTCCCGTAACAGTGAATACTGCTTATGCAAATATTCTTCATTTGTTTACATTAAATGGAAGTTCTACATTTATACCAGTATACATGTACATTGTATAGGTTAAAAACTCTCATTATGAATTCATATTACTGAAAGGTTCATTTCTGTAACTCGTAAGGGTCTGAAACAAACTTGCAGCATAAAATATTGAAAATGCCTTTTTACAGTATTTTTAATCAACAAAATGTATGATTCAAGACATAAATGCATGTTGTAATGCATTGTGATATAAGGACAAATTGTTCATTAGGAGCAAATTCTTCTCTAGTCCAATTAAAGTTTGCAAATTGAAAGCATTCACAGATGACAAATTAGGGGTGGCTCAAATGATCATTTCTGTCTTTGATAGGATAGAAAACAATGTAGGAAAAGGACAAAATGTTTTTTTTTTTTTTTTTCATTTTACAGTATAGAGATAGGAACCAATACAGCAATCCAAGTCTGTATGATACAGGTACCAGCATTAGTGCTCATCAATCTGATCTATGTAAGTATTTGATTTGGTTGGATCTTTGCTTATAAAAATTTGCCATGTTTTTATGATTTTTTAACCCCTTACCACACAATTCTGAATTTTAAAGATCTTGAGGAGAAAGGCTTTTGAAATCATTGTGGGGAAAAGGAGAAAATGCTGGTAGCCTTTCCAAAAACAAATTTCAGTTTATGAGTCACATTTATTTTGGCACCTGCAAATGCTTTTAACTTGGACAAGTCTAAAATTATGTTGTGTTGTAAAGAGTTAAATGATTCAAAACCTTTTCCAACAGTATTTCATTTAAACATAGCATCTGAAGACTATTGTTATTCCAAACATGTGTACCTTATACTGGGCCTAGATTTGAAATGTGTAAACACCTAAAGCAAAGAATTAGGGGAATGTCCAAATACATGTTTTCTACCTTTCTAAAATCAAATTTCAATTTTTGAGTAACATTTAATTTGGCATCAGCAAATCTTTGGAATTGGACAAGTCTAAAATTTTGTTGTGTTATAAAGAGTTAAATGATTTGAATCCTTTTCCAACAGTACATGTATTTCATTTAATCATGGTATCTGCAAACAAGAAGCTTAGCCATACATGTGTACCTCATACTGAGCCTAGATAGGAGTTTTGAAAACACCTAAAGCAGAAAATTAGCGGATATCATTACATATTGAAATAAATTGTAGCAGATGACAATGAAAACAGCCTTGTGAAATATGTTGAACTCACAAGTTTAGACATTTTAGACTTGTCCAAATTAAAAGCATTTGCAGACGTCAAAATAAATGTAATAAAAAATAAAATTTGGGTTTGGAAGGGTAGAAAACATCATGGGAAAAGGAGAAAATGCTGGTTTTCTCCTTTTCCCACAATTTTCTAAAGCTTTCTCTCTCTGGGTGGGTAAAACCTGGGATCTTGTGTTAAAGTGTTACTCACAATGAATTGAGAATCATTACATGAGTGGATGTGTTTATATTGTGGCACTTAGAGAAATTGTGCAACATGACCAATGGTAATAGCTCAGAATCTAACACTTGAAACAAACAATGCCTCCTTTTCCTACATTGTTGTACATAATAATGGCTTTCTAAGGATTTATCTACTTGTCTGGTTTCAGCCATTGGGTTTCACTTTGGTGTTCAATGATGTACATTTGTGGGCTGTGATCTTCTCTGTCATCGTCATCAACTATATCTTCCAGGATGGCAAAACTGATTATTTTCAAGGTAAATATGTGAATATCAAAGCACAGAACTTTGAAGCTCCATTGGTCTATCACGGAAGTCTAAAATTTTCCTAGATTGATCATTGAACACTGTTACTTAAAAAGCATATTATCCGCATTGCCTGCATATGACAGAATACTGAAATTTTCATTTACATCCTTTTCAAAAACACCACATTGGCAATATATTATTTACGATATATAGGCAGTCGCCAATGTGCTATTTATAGTAATGATGTCCGATAATGAAAGTTTTGGTATCCTGTGATAGACCGAATGAGTTTCAGTGGCCAAAGATCAAAGTAACATACATTCATAGACAGGGGTCCCCTATGGTGCATTGGAAGATTTCTAATTATGTAATTCTGGTAAGATTCTTGTGGTGCTGGTTATGCATGAGTGTCCTGAGACAAGCCACCCTGTTACTTGCGAAACAAGTGTGCTGTTGTCATGATGTGATTGAAATACTGACAGTAGCTTTAAAAACCACTCATTAAACTTTAGAGCTCCAAATAAACTCTTTGGGTATTTTATGTCTTAATATTCAAATTGTTTCAATTTTATTGTTGTTGAATGTGAATTCCAAAAGCCTTTGTCTCAGGTGCTCATTACCTCATGAAATAAATTGCATCAGTTGACATAGAAAACCGCCTTGAAAAATATGTTTAATTAATCCTTTACTGCATGACAAAAATTTAGACTTGCCCAAATTGAAAGCATTTGCAGACATCAAAATTAATGTGATTAAATATTGAAGTTTGTTTTTGGAAGGGTAGAGAATATTGTGGGAAAACGAGAAAATGCTGGTTACTTTCAACATTCTACTTTGTTGAGTCATATGCAAAAGGAAAGGGCACGCAAATGTGGTAGTGATCTGTGTTGTGGTTGTTCAAAAGTCAAAAGGTCAAAACCAATATATAGAGTTTATTTCATCAGCTTGTGGTTAATATGGGGAAATATTTGCCGAAAAAGGGAAAGGTATGTGAAAATAACAAGTACCGTTTTGAGGCAAATATTTCCCCATATTAACCACAAGCTGATGAAATAAATTATATATTATATTTCCTCTGATTATTTTGTCAACGAATGCCACTTTTAAAACTTAAAAAACTTAAAAAAGTAGTTCCAGATTTTCGGCAGGAGGAAAATATTCACTGTGATGGGGAAATAATTCCCCCCCCAGCTTAAATTACATTTCTTTACTCATAACATTTCTAAAAATAGACACATGAAATATAATATAAAATGTTTATTCCTTAACCCTTTATCACACCCAAGTTTTAACGGCCATAAGAATTTGGCTTTTGAAAACACTATGGGAATATGAGAAAATGCTGGCTACCAACCTTTTTCATCTTTTCATAGACAACTTTGCTCATTTGAATGACACTTAATTTGTCATCCGCAAGTTTTCAGTTTGGACATGGCTAAAGTTTTGTCGTTTGGGAAAGAGTTAATAAGTCTTAGTAATATTTTTTTCTCCATTTTAGGTTCAGCACTGGTGGCTATCTATGTAATCTTGTTGTGCATGTATTTCTTTGTTCCCCTGTCTGAGAATTCAACCTGTTGAGACTTTGACCAGAAAGCAGGTTAACATACAGTTGGAATTTCAAAACAAAAATGTGTAAAATTTCATGTACATTAAACCTTTACCACACAATCCCGAGTTTTACCGACCCAGATCAGGAAGGCTTTTGAAAACATTGTGGGAAAAGGAGAAAATGCTGGTAGCCTTTCCAGGACAAACCCCATCATTTCAGCAATATTTAATTTGTTGTCTGCAAATGGTTTTTATCTAGACAAGTCCAATATTTTGTTGAGTGGTACAGAGTTAAAACATTTACATATAACTCAAGTATGAGATACTTAAGAGGGACCAATAGATGTTAAAATACAAATAATCAGTGTATCTTTACTAGATGACAAAACTTAGACTCTTTCCAGGACAAACCCCATCATTTCAGCAATATTTAATTTGTTGTCTGCAAATGGTTTTTATCTAGACAAGTCCAATATTTTGTTGAGTGGTACAGAGTTAAAACATTTACATATAACTCAAGTATGAGATACTTAAGAGGGACCAATAGATGTTAAAATACAAATAATCAGTGTATCTTTACTAGATGACAAAACTTAGACTCAACCATAGTGAAACAATTTGCAGACAACGAATTATATGTGGCTCAAATGATGAAATCTCTGGAAGGAATTAAAATTTTTTGGGAAAAGCAGTAAATACTTGTTGTGGGAATTTTCTCTGTTTCTGCCAAAGTTTTCAAAAGCTTTCCCTATCTTGGGTCGTAAAAATGTTGGGTTGTTTTCAAAAGCTCTTTATGCCAATTCAGGAAAAGTCAGTTTAGATTTTGTCTGTGACACAAAGGAAAAATGGCAGTGGGACAGACTTTTACTGAATGGGTAGGAAATATTAGGGGAAAGGGAAAAACAAGTATTTTGCTTAATTTCTGTTGTGTTTTCATAATTCATGTTTTCATTTTCATGTCCTTGTTTAACTCTTTAACAGACATCGCAACAAAAGACTATGTATTCCAAATTCAAAGCATTTGCAGACAACAAATTCAGTATGGCTCAAATGATGGTATTTGACTTCGAAAGGTAGAAAACAGTGTTGGAAAAGGAGAAAATACTGGTTGCTAGCATTTTCTCCATCTCCCATAATGTGTTCAAAACCTTTTTTTTCCGGGTAATTGAAAAGTTATTGTTTTTGTGAGGGTTAAAATGTAAGTTTCTTTTTTAATGATATTGCTTTTCAAAAATTTCCCATTTATCCATTCTTTCTTTTGGTAATTTTCATTAAAAGATGAAGTCTTTACCACACCATCCTGAGTTTTAAGGACTCTGAAAATGAAAGCATTTGACAACATTGTGTCAAAAAGAGATGAAATGTTGGTAACAAGCATATTCTCCTTTCCCACAGTTTTCTACTTCTTCAAAGACAAATCCCATCATTTGAATCACTCTGAATTTGTTGTCTGCAAATGCTTTCAATTTAAACAAAGCTGAAATTTTGTGGTTTGGTAAAGTGTTAAACAGTGCTTTTTTACTAGTCTCAATTTTCATACAGAATTTTATATGACTGTGCAGTATATCTTGAGGCTAATTACACATTGGTGCATGTAATTTTTGTTGGTATTTTCTTTTTGAAGCATTTATCATTTCTTAATTTCGTATTGAACAGAACTAGATAGATTTCCTTATGATTGTCATAATATAAACTCCTGTCAACATACATGTTACTGTAGTTGGGAATTGACTCCCTTTATACCAGATAAAATCAGCTTGCAGTTTGCATGACCTGAATTTCTTTTAACATCGGAACTGGGTCAGTATTCATTATACTCCTGCAAAACGAATGTTTTCCGGGATATACTGGAATCAGCCTGTCTGTCCATCCGTCCATGTGTCCGTCCGTCCGTGTGTCCGTCTGTGTACAAAATACTAGTAATTTTGTGTTGCAAACTCCTCATACAGTTTTGCTGCTATTGTATTTTAAGTTTGTTGATACATTGATCGTAGACTGAAGTTTTGCAAGACGCACTTTTCAATCATCTACTCCCTATGATTCAAGGGTAATCTCCCCTTGAACTTAGAAAATTTTTTGTAAAATTGCCTGTTTCTGTTAAAGCGCTGGTGGGGGTATTAAGTCACATTCAGTGACATTTAATATACTTGGGAATTGACTCCCATTACACCATATAAAATTTACTTACAGTTTGCATGACCTGAATTTCTTTTAACAACAGAACTGGGTCAGTATTCATTTAACATATACGGAATATTATGCTGTAGTGACTTTCCTGGTGCTTATATTTACTTCGAGCAGCGTTGGAAAATTTGGTATCGCGCGAGACTAAAGGTCGAGCGAGATGCCAAAATTTTCTTACGCAGCGAGAAGTAAATACAAGCACCAGGGAAGTCACTACAGCATAATATTCCTTTTATTATATACCTTCACCTTTTCAACGACAAAATATTGCAAATTATTGACATTTTATTCAAAAACGGTAAGTGAAATAAAACAAATAATGGTGTAGTTGCCAGTAACTTCGTATTTATGAATAGCGGATGAATATAGCAGTGTAACATTTTGACCAGTGAACTTGCAAATGAGTACATACGTATACCGCTCGTGAGTTACATCATTAAAACTTTCTGGTATATAATAAACTTGGGAATTGACTCCCATTACACCATACAAAATTTGCTTACAGTTTGCATGACCTGAATTTGTTTTATTAACAAATCTTGGTCAGTATTTACCAACCATTCCTCCTTTCATTCTTAGTGTAATTCTAGATTTAGAAAGTAATGCAACTTTTGATTGGCTAAGCCATTTGCCTTACTTACCAGTTGCCTTACTTTCAAACCTAGAAAATTCCTGAGAATAAGACTAAGAATAAGCTTAAGAATGGTTGGTGAATATGCACTAGGATGTCCCTTTACGTAGTGATGTACCATTGATGATTGTGCCTGAGATAAATGGTTGTTGCATATTGGGTATTGCAGGATTTCACATGAGATAAATCATTGCCACCTATCGAGTATAGCAAGATTTTTAAAAAAATATCTAAATCTTTGCCATGTAACAAAATTATAGACTCATCCATATTGAAAGCACATGGAGATGACTGGTTTTGTGTTACTCAAATGATAGGAATCGTTTTTTGATCTCCCCTTACATAATGATACACCATTGATCGTTGCACACAAGATAAACCATTGTGACTTGCTTGGTATTGCAGCTTTTTGTTTAAGATTATTTAAGTCTATACCATGCAACATAAAATTATTTAAATCTTTTACCTTGCAACAAAATTTTTTACTCATTGATTTTTGAAAGCTCATGGAGGCATTGTTGCATTGTGAAAATTGGCTGTGAATGGCTAGAAAACATTATGGGAAAATGGAGAAAATGCTGGTTTCCACCTTTTTCTACTTTTCTCATTATGTTTTTAAAAGTGCTAAAACATTGGATAGTTTTGTGTAGGTTGAAGTTGTGATTGACACTCTAAGACTTATAGTCATTTTTTTGATAAATTAGATTACACTTATTGATTACCATAACTCTTTACCAAACAACAAAATCTTAGACTAGTCCAAATTGAAGGTATTTGCAGACGACAAATTAAATGTGACTGAAAAATTGAAATTTGTTTTTGGAAGGGCAGAAAACATTGTGGGAAATGGAGAAAATGCTGGTTACCAGCATTTTCCCTTTTTTCACAATATTTTCTAAAGCTTTCTTTATTAGGGTCATTAAAAGTCAGAATTTTGTGGTAAAGGGTTAAATTTTATCTTGTTTGCTAGAAATATTAAGTGATAAAAGGGCCAGTGATATACTTTATTGTTATGTTAATTCTTTGTCACACAATAAATTTGTAGACTCCTCTGTATTGAAAGGAATCACAACATTAAATTAAATGTGGCTTAACTCTTTACCAAAGAACAAATTTTTGGGCTGCACCCAATGCAAAACATCTGCAGACAACAAATTAAATCTTGGTAATATGATGATTTCTGACTTTGATAGGGTAGAAAATATTGTGGGAAAAGGAGAAAATGCTGGTTACCAGCATTTTCTCCTTTTCCCACAATGTTTTCTAAAGGCTTCTTTCTCAGGGTTGTTAAAAGTCGGGATTGTGCGGTAAAGAGTTGAATTATGGAGTTTGTTTTTTAGAGGGGTAAATAAAACAAGAAATAGTGAAGAAAGGAGAAAATGCTGGTAACTCCTTTTCCCACAATGTCTTCTTCTCTTTCATGGACAAATCTCATCATTTAAGCCGTATTCAATTTGTCGTTTGCAAATGCTTTCAATTTGGACAAGTCTGAAATTTTGTCGTTTGGTAAAGAATGAAACATTTTCACTTTAACTCTGTATCAAACGACACAATTTTAGACTGGTCCAAATTGAAAGCATTTGCAGACGACAAATTAAAGGTGGCCTAAATGAAAAACTTTATTCTTGATAGGGTAATAAACACTGTGGGCAAAGGAGAAAATGCTGGTTACCACAATGTTTTAAAAAGTCTTCTTCCTCAGGGTCGTTAAAAGTTTGGATTGTGTGGTAAAGGGTTAAGGCACAAATGATTGGATTTGAATCAGATAATCTAGAAAACATTGTGGGAAAAGGAGAAAATGCTGATTACCAGCATTTTCTCCTTTTCCCAGATTGGTTTCAAAAGGCCTAATTCTCGGGGTTATTATAACGGGATTGAGTGGTAAAGGGTTAAATATTAGGTAGTACTGATTCAAGATCATACTTCACATTCTGTGCAGTCTGATCTTGATCGAAATCAACTTAATTCTTTATAAAGTAACAAAATTGTTTTGACGTGTTCAAATTGAAAGTATTTGCAGACGACAAATTAGATGCGACAAAATTGGCGCAAAATGAGTAAAAACATTTTGATAGGTGAAGAGAGTGCTTGTTGTTATCAGCATTTTCTACTTTTTCAAAATGTTTTATGTTTTCAAAATCTTTCTTTCACTGGATGGTTAAAACATGGAAGTATTTGGTAAAGGGTTGAGTTGTGTTAAAGACTTTAACCCTTTACCCCACAGCAAAATTTAAGACTCGTCCATATTTAAAGGATTTGTAGAGGACAAATTAAATAAGACTCAGATGATGATATTTGTTTTTGTCAAAGTGAAAAACATTGTAGGAAAAGGAGAAAATGCTGGTTACCAGCAAATCCCTTTTTCTTAGGGTCATTAAAACTCAGGATTGTGTAGTAAAGGGCTAAGAGTTACAGTGACTTTTTGAATGACTTTAACTACACTAATTAACTACACTAATTAATTATACTGGAATCAGCCTGTCTGTCTGTCCGTCCATGTGTCCGTCCATGTGTCCGTCTGTGTACAAAATACTAGTAATTTTGTGTCACGAACTCCTCATACAGTTTTGCTGCTATTTTATTGAAAGTTTGTTGATACATTGATGGTATACTGAAGTTGTGCAAGACACATTTTTCAATCATCTACTCCCTATGATTCAAGGGTAATCTCCCCTTGAACTTTGAAAATCTTTTGTTAAATTGCCTGTTTCTGTCAAAGGGCTGGCGGGGGTATTAAGTCACATTCAGTGACAGCTCTAGTTTTTTCTGTGTTCGTCATAAGATAGAAAGGGCCAGTGATGTATTTCATTTGTTATGTTAAGGGTGTTATGGTGATAAATTGAGTACATAGAACACTGTTTGATCAATTAACCCTTTACCACACAATCCAGAGTTTTAACGACACTAAGCATTACAGACTTTTGAAAATAGTGTCGAAAAAGAAGAAAATGCTGGTAACCAGCATTTTCTCCTTTTCCCACAACATTTTCTACCTTATCAATGACAGAAGTGATCTTTGTAGCTTCATTTAATTTGTCCTCTGTAAAAGCTTTCAATTTGTTCGAGTCTAAAATTTTGTCATGTGGTAAAAAGTTAAGTTTTATTTTGTCCCATAACGATGCAAAGGGCCGTCATTATATTTCATTTTTTTAGCTCACCTGAGTACGAAGTGCTCAAGGTGAGCTTTTGTGATCGTGCTGTGTCCGGCGTCCGTCGTGCATCGTGCGTCGTGTGTCGTCAACTTTTACCTTGTGTACGCTCTAGAGGCCACATTTTCAGTCCGATACTCGTAAAACTTGGTCAGAATGTTTGTCTCGATGATATCCCAGATGAGTGTGATAATGGCTCATGTCAGGTCAAAAACTAGGTCACTAGGTCAAATCTTAGAAAAACCTTGTGTACACTCTAGAGGCCACATTTTCAGTCCAAAACTCTTGAAAGCTGGTCAGAATATTTGTCTTGATGATACCTCAGATGAGTTTGAAAATGGGTCATGTCGGGTCAAAAACTAGGTCACTAGGTCAAATCTTAGAAAAACCTTGTGTACACTCTTGAGGCTACATTTTCAGCCCAAAACTCCTGAAAGTTAGTCAGAATGTTTGTCTTGATGATATCTCGAACGAGTTTGAAAATGGGTCATGTCCAGTCAAAACTAGGTCACTAGGTCAAATCTTAGAAAAACCTTGTGTACACTCTAGAGGCCACATGTTCTGTCCAAAATTCTTGAAAGTTAGTCAGAATGTTTGCCTTGATGATATCTCAGTCTAGTTAAAAAATGGGTCATGTTAAGTAGAAAACTAGATCACTAGGTTATATCTTAGAAAAACCTTGTGTAGGCTCTAAAGGCCACATTTTCAGTCCAAAACTCATGAAAGTTGGTCAGAATATTTGTCTTGACTATATCTTTGATGAGTTTGAAAAAGTGTCATGTTGTGTCAAAATCTAGGTCCCTTGTGTGCGCTGTAGAGGCCACATTTTCAATCCTATACTCATGAAACTTGGTCAGAATGTTTGTCTTGATGATTTCTTGGACCAGTTTGCAAGTGGATCATTTCGTGTCAATAACTAGGTCACTGAGTCAAATCTTCAAAAAAACTTTTTCAGTCAAATACTTATGAAAATCTTGGTAGAATGTTTGTCATAATATCTCAAAAGAGATTGAAAATGGGTCATGTTTGGTCAAAAGACTCAGGTGAGCGACTCCAGGGCCATCATGGCCCTCTTGTTTGCATAAATGTTTCATTTTGTTAAAATTTATTGTTTAGTTAGGGGTCCTTCCTGGCTCAGTCGTAAAGTGTAAGACTTGCAACCAGAAGGCCCAAGGTTCACGTCTTACTGGATGCACAGGTTTTTTTTTGAGGGAATGTCCTTGGGCTAGACACTTCAGAGCCCTAGCTTGGTACTAGTAAAACCTAGGAAATACATGGATAAGCAAATTGTTGCCATGGTATGACTGAAATAATGTTGAAAGTGGCATGGAACTCCATTCGATTCATTGTTTCAGCTAAAAAGTTTAATTTATATGACAACCTTTCATAGAAATTCCTTACTTTACAGACTGACCATATTATATTTTGATAAATGCATAATACTTTCAAATGGCCATGTCATTTTATTCATACATCAGTGATATCTGAGAAATGACTGCATTTTCACCTTTTTAGCATCTACATGAAATAACTCTGTATTTGGTTTTCATGTATACAGTATTTAAAATTTGTATTTTGATTAAACTTGTATAGATTATCATATCCCAGCTGAAAAGAAATGTATATGGATAGTGCTCTAGTGAAAGGGGGTTTAATGCATCCAGGCTGACATGGGCCAATACTTGTTGCAGATGCATTAAACCCCCTTTTCACAGAGCATGAGTCATTTATTAGCTCACCTGAGCACAGAGTGCTCAAGGTTAGCTTTTGTGATTGTGCTGTAGCCTGCGTCCATCTTCTGTCGTGCGATGTGCGTCTTCCGTCGTCAACTTTTACCTTATGTACGCTCTAGAGGCCACGTTTTCAGTCTGATACTCATGAAACTTGGTCAGAATGTTTGTCTTGATGATATATTGGACAAGTTCGAAAATGGGTCAGGTCAGGTCAAAAACTAGGTCACTAGGTCAAATCTTATAAAAACCTTGTGTACGCTCTAGAGGCCACATTTTCAGTCCAAAACTCTTGAAAGTTGGTCAGAATGTTTGTCTTGATGATATCTCGAATGAGTTAGAAAATGGGTCATGTCCGGTCAAAAACTAGGTCACTAGGTCATATCTTAGAAAAACGTTGTGTACGCTCTAGAGGCCACATTTTCAGTCCAAATTTCTTCAAAGTTGGTCAGAATGTTTGTCTTGATAACATCTTGGATGAATCCGAAAATTGGTCATGTCGGGTCAAAATCTAGGTCACTAGGTCAAATCTCAGAAAAACCTTGTGTACGCTCTAGAGGCAACATTTTCAACCCAAAACTCTTGAAACTTGGTCAGAATGTTTGTCTTGATGATATCTCGGACAAGTTTGAAAATGGGTCATGTCAGGTGAAAAACTAGGTCACTAGGTCAAATCTTAGAAAAACCTTGTGTACGCTCTAGAGGCCACATTTTCAGTCAGATACTCATGAAACTTGGTCAGAATGTTTGTCTTGATGATATCTCGGATGAGTTTGAAAATGGGTCATGCTGGGCCAAAAACTAAGTCAATAGGTCAAATCTTAGAAAAACTTTGTGCACACTCTAGAGGCCACATTTTCAGTCCAATACTCTTGAAATTTGGTCAATGTTTTTCTTGATGATATCTCGGACAAGTTCGAAAATGAGTCATGTCTGGTCAAAAAGTAGGTCACTTGGTCATATCTTAGAAGAACCTTGTGTACGCTCTAGAGGCCACATTGTTGGTCCAAAACTATTGAAATTTGGTCAGAATGTTTGTCTTGATGATATCTCAGACAAGTTTGAAAATGGGTCATGTCGGGCAAAAAACTAGGTCACTAGGTCAAATCTTAGAAAAACCTTGTGTATGCACTAGAGGTCACGTTTTCAGTCCAAATCTCTTCAAAGTTGGTCAGAATGTTTGACTTGATGATATCTCGAACGAGTTAAAAAATGGTTCATGTTGGGTCAAAAACTATGTCATTAGGTCAAATCTTAGAAATACCTTGTGTATGCTCTAGAGGCCACATTTTCAGTTCAAAACTCATGAAACTTGGTCAGATTGTTTGTCTTGATGACGTCTCAGACGACTTTGAAAATCGGTCATGTTGGGTCAAAAACTAGGTCAGTAGGTCAAATCTTAGAAAAAGCCTGTGTATGCTCTATAGGCCACATTTTCTGTCCAATACTTATGAAAGTTGGTCAGGATCTTTGTTTTGATAATATCTACAATGGGAATATTGACTATGGTTGGCTAAAAAGTAGGTCACTGAGAGAAATTCTAGAAAATGCTTGTGTACATGCTGGAGGCCAAATTTTCAGTTCAATAATTATGAAAGCTTAGTAGAATGTTTGTCATGATATCTCAAAAGAGATTGAAAATGGGTCATGTTTGGTCAAAAGACTCAGGTGAGTGACTTCAGGGCCATCATGGCCCTCTTGTTTATTTAGTTTTGTAATGTACATGGTACACTAAACACTGTTTTTACCTGTTGCAACAGGTAAAGAAAATGGACCAGATAAATCTGTGTTTTCATGACTATGAGGAAGAAGGATCCTTAAAACATTGCAGGAAAGGAGAAAAGCCAAATAGCAAGCATTTTCACCTTTCACACAATGTTTTCTGCCCTTTCAAAGACAAATCCAATCATTTTATCGGTCTTAACCCTTTACCACTCAATCCCGAGTTTTAACGACCCTGGGAAGAAGCCTTTTGAACACATTGTGGGAAAAGGAGAAAATGCTGGTAACTATCATTTTCTCCTTTTCCCACAATGTTTTCAACCCTGCCAATGATCTTGAGTTCACTTATATAAAATTTGATTTTTTTCATCTGACTATGCTATCAATGTGGCAAGAATTCAAGATTTGTCATTTGGGAAAAGGTCAATGGAATTTGGTAAAAACAAAAGACGTGGCTTATGTTTTGGTATATAATGATAAAAGGAAATAACATATATACAGTAACTCAATTTTTTCATAGCAGCATGTTTTTAACCATTGGTCTTCTTTTGATATTTGTACTTTACTGCAACATGACCAGTTTGATGTATCTTTAAGTTTTCTAGCACATGGTAGCACATGTAAAAATGGTCAGTTTTCATTTATAATGCCTCATTTTCATGTTGAGCTTCATGTTTAAATGTTGTAATTTGGACATGGAGCAATCTTTCTTCCTACTGTATTTTAGTTGGAATATTTGTCCAGGCCTATACAACTCATGCCAAAACAAGATGTTATCTTTTGAATTTATTCTTGTCATAAACTGTCTAAGTTCATTGATATTTGGCATGAATGGTCACTCGGTAGACCTCTGTCAGGTTCCTTGATGATATTCTACATGTGAAAAAAAGACATGGCTTCTGTCAGTTGCTTATTTAGTTTATATGACCTTTAAGTCTTTGAAAGAATATGTACTTATATTTAAAACGATTAGTCAGATTTTATTGGTTTATAGAACGAATTATCCATGGACATAGATACCTATTTTACAATCCTGATAGAATTTCACTTTGATCAAATACAAAAATGTCTCGCAGATTGCTGACATCCCCTTATACTCTCAGTTATTTAAAAGAAATAAAATATTTTAACCCTTTACCACACAATCCGGACTTTTAATGACCCTGAGAAAAAAGCCTTTTCAAAACATTGTTGGAAAAGGAGAAAATGCTGGTAACCTGTGCTGTACCTAAGCTATGCCATTGTACTTGGCTGGTTGTTTTCTTTGGTTATGGTCATTAAAATTGCATTATGCCCTTCATCCGTTAAGCTCCGACGAAAAAAGAATGAGTCTGTTTACAAGACAGTAGAGATAGAGGAAATTCATTAAATTTGGCATATGCTTAAATTTTATTGCACATGACACATGCTGTGGTATTCTTACACTTTGCAAATATAGTGGTGTTATTGCATGTGGCAGTAGCATTGTAGAATATGACACATGGTGTGGTATTGCACATGGCACTTGCATTTACACATTGGAAATACAGTTGTGTTATTGCATGTGCCATATTTCTGCATGTGTCAACTTTAGTGGTATATGCATTAGTTTTATGGCACATGCAGCTGTTTTACTGATCATCCCATAAGCCCTTGTATTATGGCACATGCAGTAGTACAGTATTACTGATCATCCCATATACCTTGGTTTTCTGGCACATTTTGCGTTTTTTTCTGCACAAGCCATATTTTGTGGAATTTCTGCTTGTGGCAAACCCTTAGAAATAATTGAAAGTGGCATATGTCATGGTTTTACTTTTCTATGCATATGACACGGTATAACTGCATATGGACCGTGCAGAGGTGTAATTGCACAGGCAGCTGTGGCTTGTCACAGTGTTATTTCACATTGCAAATCCTGTGATATTATTATGCCTCCCTTCAACGAAGTGGGGGTATATTGCTTTGCTAATGTGGTCGGTCGGTCCGGTCGGTCCGTCGGTCGATCGGTAGACCTTACCTTGTCCGGATGATAACTAGAGACAGAATTGACCTAGGTTCGTCAAATTTGGCACAGACATGTGTCTCGGAGTGTAGATGATCCCTATTGATTTTGAGGTCAATCGGTCAAAGGTCAAGGTCACAGTGACTGTCAACATGTTGATATATAGACCAGACCTTGTCCGGATGATAACTAGACACAGAATTGACCTAGGTTTGTCAAATTTTGCACAGACATGCGCCTTGGAGTGTAGATGATCCCTATCGATTTCGAGGTCAATCGGTCAAAGGTCAAGGTCACAGTGACCGTCAACTTGTTGATATATAGACCAAACCTTGTCAGGATGATAACTAGACACAGAATTGACCTAGGTTCGTCAAATTTGGCACAGACATGCGTCTCGGAGTGTAGATGATCCCTATTGATTTTGAGGTCAATCGGTCAAAGGTCAAGGTCACAGTGACCGTCAACATGTTGATATATAGACCAAACCTTGTCCGGATGACAACTAGACACAGAATTGACCTAGGTTCGTCAAATTTGGCACAGACATGCGGGGGCTTCATGTCAGATTTAATTTTTCATTGATGTATCTCCAACTAGTGGACATAATTTCAAGAAACTTCATATTTTTATTGCTGAATCAAAGCCAATGACCAGTTAGTCGGTTGTGCGTCCATCTGTTCATCCATCAGTCTGTGCGTAAACCTTTTACATCACACAAGTAACACAATATATCCATTGAGCTACCCAGGTGGGTGCTAGAAATTCCAACACTTTAGTCTCTATAGCTAGCTGCTTGAAATGGCAGCCATGTGGCAGCGTATATTGTGACAATGGCACTCTTGTTATACAAGATAAAATTTCTAGATTTTTTTGGTTTCATACAGTTGTTAGTTTTAGCTGTATTACAGGTCTGGTAGTTAAACATCAAGTCTTTGCTTTTGCAAATTGTATTATTTGTTCTACTTTTTGGATACTATTTGTAATAAAAGATGTGTATGAAGGATTTTTGTAAATTGTTTATTATTTCACACCAGCTTGATTATGTACTCCCATTTCTTTTTTCTAGGCCAGTATTTGACAAGCTGTTCAAACATATTACAATGGCAGTATTGACCTATAACTTAACAGGTTATTTTAACCCTTTACCACACAATGCCGACTTTTAACGACCTTGGGAAAGAAGCCTTTTGAAAACATTGTTGGTAACCAGCATTTTCTCTTTACTACCCTATCAAAGAAAAATTGCACCATTTGAGCCACATTGAAATTGCCATCTGCAAATGCTTTCAATTTGGACAAGGCTATAATTTTGTCTTCTGGTAAAGGTTTAACTCTTTACCAAATGACAACATTTTGGAATGGAGCAAACTGAAAGAATCTGCAGACAACAAAATGTTGTTGAAATGGTGATTTTTGTCTGTGATAGGGTAGAATACATTGTGGGAAGAGGAGAAAATACTGATTTCAAGTATTTTCTCCTTTTCACACAATGTTTTCAAAAGCTTTCTCTTTCAGTATTGTGAAAAGTCAGGTGGTAAAGGGTTAAGACACACAAAAATGTAATGCACACTCCACAAAAGACTTTTGTTGAAAGAAGACTATATTTAAACAGTATGGAAATTATGAAAAGATACATCATTGACTGAAACTTAAGGGAGAAATACTTGAACTGTATGGTGCATGTAAACATTTTGGGCATTTGCATGTTGTTAACTATCAATAGTGGAATGAAGCCATACCATAAGGGAAGGTATCCTCAATAATTTTGACACAGTAATGCACCTTTTTTGGACTTGGAATTTTCACTGAAAAAGCAAAAGCAGACAAGCATTGGTATCCTGCATGATGCTCTTGTTTCTATATGATTCTGTGAGACTTTTTAACCTTGTGGTAGGGTAAGGGCCACTGAAAGTAATTTTTACACAGTTATGCCCCTTTTTGGACTTGTTTTCACTAGAAAAGCAAATGCAGACAAGCATTGGTACCCCATGTGGCGCTCTTGTTTCTGTATGATTCAGTGAGACTTCTGAACCCTTTGACTGGGCAAGGGCCACTGATAGAACAATTGTGTACTCTAGATTACGCCGTAAACAATACTATCAAAGCTATAGATCTGATTCCAGGTCATAATCGTTAAAGTCTTCCTTAAGCAACATGAGAACAATGTAGACATCCCTATAATTCAAGATCTATTTAGAAAAAAAAAATATCATTTTAACTGTTTAGCAAACAATCCCTTGGTTTTATGACCCTGAGGAAATAAGCTTTTGAAAACAATGTGGGAAAAGGAGAAAATGCTGGTTATATGCTGATAACCAGCATTTTCTCCTTTTCTCACAACGTTTTCTAACCTTCCAAAGACAAGTTTTCATCTTTTGAGCTACATATAATTTGTCGTCTGCAAGTGTGTTCAATTTGGCGGAGTCTGGAATTTTCTTGGTTGATAAAGAGTTGGAGAGCTCTGCATCGAAATAAATTCTGATCAAAACATTTTTTCAGAAGAAAGTTGATTGTTTTTAAGTAAATTCATAGTATCATGAATAAAGATTTAAATGTTTATTCTTTGTTAGGGAAAGAAATCTCAAATATGCTGTACCTCAAAAAGTGTTTGCCATTGGTGGGATACAAGTCTGCAATCATCAAACTAAAGTCCAGCTATTCAACCAACCAAGCTTTCTGCCTAACTATGTTTCTTCAGTGTTGAAACTGTATTTATAAATTATAGCCCCACTATGGTTACCCTATGATTAGGGGTGTAACAAGGGGTTCAGAATCTCAGTTTCTGAGAAGATCTTTTCAAATTTTGGATCTACACTTCTGAAACCAACTGACACGTAGACTAGAACCAGTTGATAACTTTGAAAGAGGACCAGCCAAGGAACAACTGGCAGAAGTTTTTCAGTTTTTCTAGAGTTGGCTAGGTGGTATACATGTACCTCCTTTGTACTTCACAAGGAATAACAAGGAAACAAAAATAAATATGAAAAAAAAAAAGTTCAGAGAATATTTATATCTCAAGGTAAGTTTGATGACTTTTTTTCGTAAAAATGATTATGATTTGAGTAAATACTTGAATGGCAGGGGCTTATTTCGATGTTTCTTTTAGGAAAATGTTCTTCCAGACTTTCATATTACAATGTGGAAAAAAGCCTAAGTATTTATCATGCAATTTAAGGGTAACATGCAACACCGTTCCGAAATAGCGGGAAACAGAAAAATCCAGCCAACCTGAAAACATATTAAAAAAAAGTTAAGATGAGCCTATGGGTTGACAAATACAGACCTAACTCGCTTGCTAAGCTAGACTATCATAAAACTCAAGCACAACACTTGAAGAAACTGGTAAGTTTTTTTTTATTTTTGGTTGAGCGCTTGACCGAAAAGGGGGGGGGCTTAAACTTCGTACCCGGGAGATCTCGTACTAGGGTTTCTGAGGATTGGTAAGTTACAATAATAGGTACGATTAAGTGGAGCTGGGAAAGGATGTCAGTTTGAGCTTTCGTTCAGAGGATAAGTATATAAAGAATTTGAACAGTTTTGTTTAGTAGGGTCAATCCGGGTAAATACGGACGATTTTTACACAGCTCACCACCGTTAGTCAATACTCTTACAGTTTGAAAGCCATGACCCCTAAAACCTATTTGTTAACATTTCACGACTTTCCTCTTTGATATTTTCGCTATACTGTACAGTTTACTTCGCCCAAGATACTGCGAAAATGCAGTTGAAGTTACTTAGTCAAATCCGGGTAAATACGGACATGTGGGGTGAAGTACGGACACAGACTGGAAAATTATGGACAACTTACTTTTAGTGGGAAAAATACGGCATCGGTCGGTACAAGCTATTTATTCTTTCCCAATAATGTTTTAAAAAGAATAATACTGCCATAACCTGATAAAATAATGGATTGGGAGTGGTCTAAATGGATATTAATAGTAATAGATTTAACACGACCTACACAAACACAGGATAATAGTTACAAAATGCAGTGAAATGAAAGATCATTTCGCTCCATGTGTTTATTTTCGGAACAGTATCGCATTCTACTTTATTATCCGAATCGCCCCTATCTAGATCATGTCCGACTCGAGCTATCAATTTACCCTATAGATATCCTCCTTTTCAAATATTTGATAAAGAAGAATTCTGTAGCACAGAAGAAATATTTTTTGTAAGTGTCCGTAATTTTACAGTGTGTTCAAACGACTGGTTTAATACGGACACTTGTCTTTTTCTTCTTTATTTCTGCCAATGTGTATTTTGCCGTTATTTTGATGATTTATTACGTTTCTTCAATCACTTGTCTTAGTTTTTAACATTATTAGGGCTTAGTGTAAAATTTCTATAATTTGTGAAAGCGTTCAAGTACCTGTCAGAATTGAAGTACAAATCTTTGAATTCAAGCACGATTGAGAAAGGGCGAGTCACGTGTGACGTTAAATGTGCTTGCATCATCACGTAAACTCAATCGTCATCAAAAATAGCACACTGACACAGAAATAAGATGGGGATGCTTTAAATAGACAGTAGCAAGGATATTTGGAGTTAAAAATAGGCTCGGGGATTTTCCGAAATGTAGCTTGTGTCCGTAATTATACCTCCGTCCGTATTTACCCGGATTGACCCTACACTAGGAATTGGAGTTCGTTTGCCGTCACTTAGCCAGGGTTCGTACATTTTTTTTCCTTTTCTACCATTTAGACGTTACTTTGACAAAAATGACAGCCTGGGGACATTGGAAAACCGATCGCAGCAACATCTAGTTTATCCCATCTGACAGTGGGGTAAAGTAGATGTCGCTGCAATCGTTTTCGAATATAAATGACAAAAAATAGGTACAGAATTTCCAATAGCCTCAGTTTGGTCACTTGCTGTTTGTGGGCTGTCGTTGAAAATATTGACAACAAAATTTCAAACGGGCATTCACAATGACTTTGGGGGATAGTTTAACAATAGCTGCTAACCGTTTCCTCTGTTCCTCTGTTGGACTCTGAAAGCTTTTCAAAAAGATGTATTTGCTAGTTTTGTTGAAGATCGCGATGACTTTTTGATAAAACAACAGGTGCGGGAAAATCACACTTTTCCTTTTTTGTGCTTGAATTAGTTGAAAAATCCGCCAATTCATTGTTACCAACATTGTGACATCACGTGATAAATTAGATTATCAGCACAATTCATAATCATGGGGAGATCCTCAAATGTGTAATACAAAGTAATTAATACATTATTACCGCCTGCACCCTGGCTAGCCGCCACTTAAAACTTGCATGTGCTTCTGTTGGCAGACATCATCAATGTCTCTAGGTACTGTGCCATACCTCTAGCTTCGGAGGCTAGGGCTATGGTACTATATACCCAGAGACTCTAGGGGTAGGGATAAGGTACCTTACCTGTAGATAAACTTAGTAGGACTAGCTTCAGAAATGGCAAATATTCAGTTTGCCCCTGATCCAATTTCCATACAAATCACTTTCAGATTTACCAACATACTTGATGTACATTTGACCTGAAAGAGTTAATAACGATATCATGACAAGTTGCTATCTTTTATACATGTCGATACAAGCAAAAGTACATTAGTCTAAAGGAAGAAATGATTCTTGTTTCATTATAGGTTGCTGGAGGAGATTTTCCCCATCTTCTAGTTTATGGCCCATCAGGAGCAGGCAAGAAAACCAGAATTATGTGTGTATTGAAAGAACTGTACGGATCTGGAGTTGAAAAACTTCGAATAGAACATCACAATTTCACCACCCCTTCAAAGAAGAAACTAGAAATCTCTACCATTTCAAGTAACTACCATATTGAAGTGAATCCAAGGTAACTTATCATTCAACTTTTTACCTTTTATCAATCAGTTCCAAAGTTTAACCCTTTACCAAACAATCTGCAGTTTTAACTCTTTATCAAACGACAAAATTTTAGACTTGTCCAAATTTAATGCATTTGCAGATGACAAAATAGATGCCAATCAAAAATTGAAATGTGAATGGGGAAGGGTAGAAAACATTGTGGGAAAAGGAGAAAATGCTGGTTATCAGCATTTTCTCCTTTTCCTACAATGTTTTCAGAAGCTTTCTTTCTTCAGGGTTGTTAAAAATCGGGATTGTGTGATAAAAAGTTAACAACCCTAAAGAACGCAACTTTAAAAACTTTGTGTAAAAGAGAGAAATGCTAATAAGCGGCATTTTCTCCTTTTCCACCCTTCTAAAACAGAATTTTAACCATTGGGTAACATTTAGTGTGTGGTCTGCAAATGCTTTAAATTTGGACAAGTATAAAACTTTGTTGTTTGGTAGAGTTAGAGACTGATGAAGAAGGCTTTTGCATACATTGTGTTAACCCTTCACTACTCCATCCTGGATTGTAGTGACCTTGAGAAAGAAGCCTTTTGAAAACACTGTCGGAAAAAATGAAAATGCTGGTAATCACCATCTTCTTTATTCCCCACAATGTTTTACCTTTTCAAATACAAACCCTCATCATTTTAGCCATGTTGAATTTGTCCCCTGCATATGTTTTTAATTGGACAAGTCTAAAAATAGTCAGTTGGTGAAGAATATGCATTGTATTTGTCATGACTATTTGAATATGAGCTTATTTAATCCTTTACCTCACAATTCCGAATTTTAACGACCCTGAGAGAGATGCCTTTTGAAAACAATGTGGGAAAAGGAGAAAATGCTGGTAACCAGCATTTTCTCTTTTTCCCATTTTCCCACCATGTTTTCTACCCTACCAAAGACAAATTGAATTGTTTGAGCCACGTTTGAATTGTCATCTACAAATGCTTTCAAGTTGAGCAAGTCTGCTTTTTGGTCGTATGGTAAGGGCTTGATAGACTTAGTACAATATTGAATACTGTTGGATGAGTACGCTGCCTAACAGGTCTACATTCTGGATGAGGCCATAGGGCAGCTTAGAATAAAGACTACTTCCTCATTGTATGAATCTTTGCTGAATTCAGTCGCAGAGCTTGTTGAATGACCTTTTCTTTACACACATACATTGTGACCCATAACAAGAAATATGTAAGCTTTTGTGTTTAAACTATCATTGGAATTAAAGAAGGGAGATTAATACAACCTCATGAGAACAGATTTTGGTAGGCTGCACTCCCATGCAGATATCAATATTCAATACTCTAGCCCTGTTCTATATTGCGAACTCTAGCTTTTGTCTGAAAAGTCAATGTTTGGGACTGACTCTATAGAGAGTCCAAACATTGATTCAGCAATTTTTGTACTCACTCTTTCTCAACAACAAAAATTTAGACTTGCCCAAATTGAAAGCATGGGCAGATGCCAGAAGACAGTCAAAATCGACCCAAAGGATCAGATTTGTGTTTGAAATGGTATAAAGCATTTTGGGAAAAGAAGAAAAAACTAGTTGCGAGCATTTTTCCTATTTCTCAAAAATTTTTCAAAAGTCATCTGAGCAGGGCCATTGAAACACAGGATTTTTTGGTAAGGAGTTGAGCTACTTTTTAAAAAAATTATTTTCATTACAGTGATGTTGGTAATCAAGACAGAGTGGTTATACAAGAGCTGATTAAAACAGTGGCTCAAGTCAACCAACTAGAATCCTCGTCACAGAGAGAGTTCAAAGGTTCAAATACATGCATTACAATTGTATAAAATTTGACAAAAGGGGTGGATCTGTATTTACATGGTATCAAATACTGTTCTGATTATGATGTAATGGTGTAACCCCAGAGTGGACTACTTTCAACTTGGTTTCTGAATTGATTTGTCGAAATGTCGAGTTACAATATTATCCACCGTTACTAAAAAATGTTTTTCATCTTCATAATCTGCCTTTACTGTCTAACCATTTTGGAACAAAGCTGTCCATGATTGCAATAATTTGTTTATAGAGTTTGTAGGTGTATAATAAAAAAAGAAATATTATATTGTAGTATCTTTCCTGGGGCTTATATTTACTTCTCTCTGCATAAGAAAATTTTGACCGCAGGTCATGTAAGATATAAACATTTTCCCACGTAGCTTGAAGCAAGTACAAGCCACAGTAAAGTTTCTTCAACATGATTTTCCTTATATATTCCACATGTGCAAAGTTCTGTCATGTCCAGTATTGTTCAAAGAGTACAAATATGTGTAACAGTGTTATTCCTTATTTGGAAAGCTCTATCATATTCTGTTGTTCGTTCAGTCATGTTCTATTTTAATTGCTTTTTTTTTTTTTTTAACTGGTCACTAGATGACAAAATTTTAGAGTAAGGAAAAATATTTGGAGATGACAAATATGTCTCAGGTAATGGAATTCATCTTTTGTATGATAAGAAACATCGTTGAAAAAAGAAAAAAATGCTGGTTACCAGCATTTTCATAATATTTTCGAAAACCTTCTTTCTCAGGATAGGTAATTTCATGATTGTTTTATAAAGGATTGACCAAGATATACTGTCAAAAGATGCCATGTTGTGTGAAAAGGGGGCTTATTATATCTCCTGATGCATGATACCAAACAAGTCGTCACAGTATTATAGATCCATAAAATCTTTTGTTGTATAACAACCTTCTGAATCATGAGGCAACTGGTCCTTGGGCATGCAGAAAATTTACCAAAAGCAAAAAGGATCGGCCCAGGTCAGCCTGCACTGACTCTGCAAGCTGATATGGATCAATTCTTTTTGCAAATGCATTAAAGCCCCCTCTTCAGAGCATAGCTCATATGTCATATACCGGGCTTCCTGATATTGTTCTATCATGTTTTATTCCAGTTGTGGTATTAACTGAGGTAGATAAGCTGTCTAAAGATGCCCAGCATGCTTTAAGAAGAACAATGGAGAAATATATGTCCACCTGCAGGTTGATACTATGCTGTAACTCTACAAGTAAAGTCATACCTGCTATCAAAAGTAGGTGTCTTGGGATTAGAGTGGCTGCCCCTTCTCAAGATGAGGTGAGTGAAGTAGTCTTGCTTTTATCATCTCGTAACCCAACACAGTTTTGCCTCTTTTCTGGGGGAGGTTACTATAGGAGTGTTGCTATTATCATCACCTAACTCTTTATCATACAGACTTGATACTTTGCTGTAACTCTACAAGTAAAGTATTTCCTGCTATCAAAAGTAGGTGTCTTGGGATTACAGTGGCTACACCTTCTCTGGAGGAGATGAGTGAAATAGTGTTGCTTTTATCATAACGTAACCCAACACACTTCTGCCCCTTTTTCACTCAGAGTTAAGTTTTCACGGAAAGCATCTGTAGCCGTGCATCAGCAGCCACATATGGTAGAGTTTTTCATTGAAAGCATTGGTAGCCACATGTTGGCAGCCGATTGCGGTGCTCTTGTTTTTGCAAATGTATTGGGCAACCGTACTTTCTCTGAATATATCTTGGCAGAACATTGTAAAGGTGAAATGAAAATATGAAATATATGGAAAACATTATCAGAAAAGGGGCTGGTGGTCATACAAGGCAGTTGCACTTTTTCCAACAATTTTGTCAAAATACTTGCGCTGAGCTCATGTTGCAATTAGTTAACCCTTTACCACACGGCAAAATTTAAGACCTATCCAAATTGAAAGCATTTGCAGACGACTATTTCATTGTGGCTCAAATGACGCAACTTTTCTTTGATAGGGTAGAAAACTTCGTGGGAAAAGGAGAAAATGCTGGTTACCAGCATTTTCTCCTTTTCCCACAATGTTTTCAAAAGGCCTCTTCTTCAGGGGCATTAAAAGGCGTCATTTTACCAAACAATCCTTCGTTTTAACAGCCCTAAATAAGAGGACTTTTGAAAGCTTTTTGGGGAAAGGAAAAATGCTTGTGTTTGGTATTTTCTTATTTTACCACAATGTTTTCAACCCTTCCAAAATAATTTCAATTTTTGAGCCACAGTTATTTGGTCTGCAAATGCTTTTAGTTTGGGAAAGTATAAACTTTTGTTTTTTTGGTAAAGAGTTAACAGTCAAAAGTGCCAAATATGGAGTGGATATATTTCTTGAAAGCAAGCAGGACCTAATTATCTCTTTACCAAACTACAAAAATTTAGACACATCCAAATTCAAAGCAGTTACAACAAATTAAATGTAGCTGGAGTGAGAAGAATGGTCTTTGAAACGAGAAGAAAACTTTGTGTGAAATGCTGGGTACAAGGCTACAAGCAATGACTCCTTTCCCAACAGTGTTTTTCAAACAAGATCTTGTCCTTTTTTTCAAATGTTTCTCTACTGTTTCTGGGTTCTAATCTTCATCCAAGGCACTGAGTATTTCATAATAGTGTCCTTAGGCAAGACTCTTCCAAGTCCTATCCTGGTACCAGTGAAACCCAGGACAAGTGAGCAGTTACTATCAAAATGGTGTAAATAATGTTGAAAACTGTAAGAACACCATTCAATAATTTGTTCAACCCTGTATCACGCGTTCCAGAGTTTTAACGACCCGGAGTTTTAACGACCCAGAGAAAGAAGGCTTTTGAAAACATTGGGGAAAAGAAGAAAATGCTGTTAACCAGCATTTTCTCCTTTTTCCACAATGATTTTTGACCTTTTCAGAGAAGAATTGAATCATTCGAATAAAATTTAGATTGTCGTCTGCAAATGCTTTCCATTTTGACAAGTCAAATTTTTAATTGTCTTGTAAAAAGTTAAGCCAACACTATTAAATTGAATTATGGATTATTTATAGTTTTGCTTTTCAGTTTAAGATTTTAAGGATTCCTAACCTTTTTTTCTATAACTTCAGATATGTACCATCTTACAAACAGTCTGTAAGAAGGAGGGGTTAAACTTACCAATAGATCTTGCAAAGAAGATTGCTGGGAAAAGTAACAGAAATTTGAGAAGGGCATTGCTTATGTGTGAAGCTTGTAAAGTACAGCAGTAAGTTTCTTAAGTAATTCAAGGACATGTATCGCATCATCTGCAAAAAGCCAGCAAGCTTTTGTCTTGGCCCTCTATCCATTATAAGACTGTCCATAAACTTTCATTTGAAATATTCTCGACTTCGATACAGTTTTGAAAATACAATCTTTTAAAATAAAATCAGGTCAGACTTACTTTTGGAAATGCAATCTTTTAAAGAAAATGTCTAGGTGTCTTTTTTTCCAAGGTTTTCAAAGTTTGAAAGTAACAAAACTTCTGATTGGCTAAACCATTTGGTTACTTTGTTGTGTTACTTTCAAAATAAGACTGAGAATGTCCTTGAGAATGGTTGGTGAATATGGATGCTGGTCAGATTTCTCTGACATTTGGCAGGCATGATCTTATGGTGGACCTCATTCAGATTTCTTGAAACTCTTTTGTGAAAGAAATGTTAAACCTTTGACATGGCTGTCAGTGAAATGTTTAGTTGTATAATGGTCAACGGGAAATACTCTTGTTTGTATTCTTATTATGATAAAAAAAGAAAAGTTAAATAAGTTTAGACTAGGAAAAAGCTTAATTCCTTTCAAGCAGAATGATCTCAGAGAATCTGATTTTAAAACTTTATGGTGTAATTTTGACCAAGACTTATACTAGCTTATACGTGTTCAACTTGTAGAAGCTAAAAACCTCAAAGCACTTTAGTTCCTTGGCTGATTTTATTTCTAATACATTGTATTATTTGAAAACGATGTGACAGAAGACATTTCTCATTACATGTAATTGCTTAAAGGTGTGAATATCAGTTTGTGAGTCAAGAGTACAGTGCAAATGAAAGAATTATAGGCAACCAAGTTATTTGTCGTTTTTTCAGCAATAACTTCAATCAGTTACATGCATAATTTAGTCCTGATGCAGAGTTACCCAGCCCCTGTAGCTCAGTCGGTAGCATACAGGACTTGAAGACAGGGTGTCTCTTGTTTGATTTCCGGTTTGGCCAATTTCTTTCCAAAGATTGATAATAGTCATTGCAAAAGGATTCTAGTCACTGCGACAGGACTCATTTCCCTCTCACCATAGACCATTGTTTCCTCTGGGAGAGCAGGCAGTGGCTTAGAAAGAATATTGTGCAGAGTACTGATAAAAGAAACTCCAGGAAAGCACTGATAGGTTCACTGGCCACCATGATATAACTGAAATAATGTTGAAAATGGCAGTAAACACCATAGAATCAACCAATAACCTGATGCAGAGATATATCTGCCTTTCATTGGTCACTTCCTATTTACAGATACCCATTTAGTCCCGACCAGGAGGTGTCAGAGTTAGACTGGGAAGTTTATCTAAGAGAAACAGCTCACATGATTGTTCAGCAACAGAGTCCAAAGAGGTAAACAAGTCCTGTCAGTATTTAACTCTTTACAAAACAACAAAGTTTTAGACATGTCCAAATCCAAAGCATAATTATGCAGATGCAAGGTTAAATGTGACTGAAATTGTTGGACTGTCTTTTATTGGGTAGAAAATATTGTGAGAAAAGGAGAAAATACTGGTTACCAGCATTTCTCCTTTTCCCACACTGTTTTAAAAAGTCCTCTTTCTTGAAGTCGTTAAAAATCACCATGGTGTGGTAGAGGGTTTAACCATTATTTCTTGAAACAAATTTGTGGTGGGCAGCTTTGAAAACATCCTTGTAAAATGTGGATTATCAATATAAGATTAGTGCTTAACTATTTACAAAATGATAAAATTTTGGACTGGTCAAAATTGAAAGTATATGCAGACGACATATTCAGTGTGGTTCTAATTAAAGGATTTTTCTCTTAAAGCATAGAAAACATTGTGGGAAAAGGAGAAAATGCTGTTTACCAGCATTTTCTTCTTTTTCCACAATGTTTTCAAAGGCTTCTGTTTCAGGGTTGTTAAAACTGGGAATTGTGTGGTAAAGGGTTAAAGGGCAAATAATGTGAACATTATTGCAAAAGGAGAAATTGCCTGTTATAACAAACTTCCTTTTGCATCATTGTTTTTCGAAAGTGGTCCTCCTTGAGGACATTTACCTCAAACTTGGGCTAGATGTTATCTATCAAAAAGAGAACCATATAAGTAAGGAAGGTATATCTTGCAATATTTTGGACACTGTTATTCCCTTTTTCAGTTTAAAGGGTACTGTTTCTTGCAATGAAACAAACTCTGTGCATTTCTTAAAGCAAGTGCACCAAAGCCATGGCACACATATGCAGTGCTCTTGCTTCATTGGGGCTCAAAACATTTAACTTCTTTTCCAGATTGTTGGAAGTGAGAGCACGTCTGTATGAACTTCTCACTCACTGCATACCACCTGATATCATCATGAAAGTAAGTTGGGAGAGACCATCATATGGCTCATGTTAAATATTTACCAGGTGAAAAAATGTTGGACTTATCAATACTGAAAGGATTTGCAGACAACAAATTGAATATGGCTCAAATGATGGGATTTGTCTATCAAAAGGTAGAAAACGTTGTTGGGGAAAAAAGAATATGCTGGTTACTAGCAGCTTCCTCTTTTCACACTGTGTTTTCAGACACTTTCTTTTTCAGGATATTAAGTGAACGGGATTGTTTAATTATTGGTTAAAAGATTTCAGTAGTTTTAAAAGTCATTGGGGATTTTATCATAATAGTACTTTCCTAAGCTTTTCCATTGTACATTGGATGTTTCTGTGTTCGGTTTCTGTGAATTTTTCTAAAGCATATTTGGTATGTCATGGTTGCAAGTGCACTAATGCATGTATTACTTGCGTCGCTCTGTCCACCAGGACCTGAAACTTTGCTAGTCACTGGCTGCTTTCCCACATAAACTAGAGTTGCAAAAATGTATATTAGTCCTTCTGTTTATCAAAATTGCTTTAATGTACAATTTCTAATTTTTGATGACAAAGATGTCTTAAAGATAGGTATAAGAAAAATTTTTTAGTCTTGAAATACATAGAAAAACTAAAGTTTCTATGAATGGTATTCTTGATCAAGATCAGTATGTGCATCCTG
Source organism: Hippopus hippopus (assembly GCA_946811185.2). Lineage (NCBI taxonomy): Eukaryota > Metazoa > Mollusca > Bivalvia > Cardiida > Cardiidae > Hippopus > Hippopus hippopus. The sequence goes on along the minus strand of OX328100.1, from coordinate 14,854,215 downwards.
AGTAGCCTGGTCATTTATTGACAGTGTCCACTGAATGAAAATGTATGTTTTATTCAATTGGTTTTCAAAGGGTTGAATTATATTTTTTGTATTATTTGAACTTTAATTATTACAGGGACTATTGCAAAATCTCATTTCCAATTGTGACGGAGAGCTGAAGACGGAAGTGATACAATCTGCAGCATTCTACGAGCATCGTCTGCAACAGGGTCAGAAAGCCATCTTTCATATCGAGGCATTTGTAGCAAAGTTCATGGCCATCTATAAACGTTTCTTGGAAGAAGGCATTGCAGACATATTTTGAGACCATGGCGGACAAAGAAAATGTTTTTTATCCATGTCCTTCTGCTGTGGATTAGTACATGTACAGACTTCAAAAATAAAATGCAATTACATGAAGCATCTTGTTTCATCTTTCAGTCTTTACTCTACAATTTAGAGTTTTAACTGCCCAAAAGAAAAAGGCATTTGAAAGCATGGTGGGATCATGAAACTGTGGTGGGAAAAGGAGAAAATGCTGGCTACTAGCATTTTCTCCTTTTCCCGCCGCATTTTCTACTCCTCCAAAGATAAATTCTGTCAACTGAACCACAGTTATCATCTTCAGATTCTGTCGAAAAGGACAAGTCTAAAATGTTGTTGTCTGGTGAAGGGTTAAATATGTTATCAAGGAAAATATGTCTTTTCACAATTTCACTGAAATCTATGGATGTACCTGGTAGGGACAAATACTTGAGCAAAAAGTATCAACCCAGGCTTGGCATGTGCAGTCCGCGCAGGCTGACCTGCATCAAAACTTTGTTTTGCTACTGGTCTGTTTTCTCCTTGTCCAAGGACCAGTTTACCCCTTATTCAGTAACAGTTTGTTGTTTGACAAATATGATTTTATTGACCCATAATTATCTGATGACATAATTGCTCTAATGAATCACAGAGGTACATCAAACCTGCCACTCACTTTCTTATGCTCCTTCACATGACGGGTTATTGGAAACAATAGAAAAAATGAGCATATTTTTGTGAAAGATAAGCAGTTGCTTTCTTCCCATTTTTTATACAATACATGTATTGCTAGTCTTTTCATTCAAAGATTTCTCAGTACTGTGCTTGAACTAACAAGTGGTTGATCAGACAGATCTCTATGGTAATCAAATTGATTTATATTATCAACAAATTGTTTTTTTTGCCCACATTATTGTTAGTAGCTGTTAACTGCAGGTATGTCAAATCATGTTATTATCTTGCGGGATAACTAATTAGTTTCAAGATCTGTATGTTTTTTGTGGATTGTGGCTCAAAAATGTTAGGAAAACCTTTCTGTATAATTCTCCTGTTGATACTGTTGAAATAATAAAAGGGAAGCTAACTCTGGCTTTAAATAAAGTGTGAAATGATAAAACTCTGTTTTTATCTTTATTGATGTTGCATATACTATTGACATTCCAGGTATTCACCCTTTACCAAACAATAGCATACTTTCACTACTACTAGGATAAAGACTTTAAAACATTCTGGAAAAGCAGAAAATGATAGTAACTTTTAATCTTTATCCTTTTCCCACATTGTTTTCTACCTTTTCAAAGACAAATCTAAGGATATGGGCTACATCTATTTGATCGTCTGCAAATGTTTAAGTGATGGACACCTCAAAAATTTTGTTGTCTGGTAACGAGGTGATCCTTTTAGTGTCATTGACTACTACTAGTATTAGTTGCCTTTTCTGCCAGTGTGGATCAGAGAGCAGTCTGATCTTGGATTTACAATGTCTATTTTGTCTGATGTTTGACCCAAAGTCTTGGTATACATGTATTTTGTGTTTTTGCTATTTTTTTTTTTAATTCAATCTGAAAATGTCCTTTTCATTCATTTGGCAGTCCAACAGGTTGAGTATACGTATCCTGAAACATTCAGAAGTTTTACTTTTAACATATTGAATAATGTTTAAGCTGCTTTCAACATCATTTCAGTCTTATTAAAGCAACACCTTCCTTGTAAATGTGTTTCCTGAATTTCACCAAAGACACTTCCACTAAAACCAAACAGCCTTGAGTGAGGATCACACATGGGACCTCTGCAAAACAAATCCTACTACTTCAGTGATTCACGCAGGATCCTTTGACTTTGTGTGCTAATCATGAGTTGTGGCTAATACGCAGTCAGTTGCCTCTAAATTGATTTAATAAAATGAGTGATACTTTTAACTATAAATTGGCACATCTATAACCATGTAGAAAATTTATTTGCAACTGGCAGCACACCACTTAACTCTTTACGACACAATCCCCAGTTTAACTACCTTAACAAAAAAGGCTTTTAAAGCATAGAGGGAAAAGGAGAAAATGCTGGTAATCATTATTTTCTCCTTTTCCCACTCTATTTTCTACCTATTCAAAAACGATTCCATCATTTAGAGTACGTTTAAATTGTCGTCTGGAAATGCTTTGAATTCTGACTAGACCGAAATTTTCTTGTTTGGTTAACATATGGGGCAAAAGGAGATACTATTCTGAAAATTAATTTCTCATTTTACACCAATATTTCTCATTTAAGATTGATTCATGTTGACAATCCATACTTGGACATTTTCAAAAAACATGTAGATTGCCCAAGCTTGAATATCAGTAGTTGACATTGATTCAGTTAAATTGCAGAGTTGACATTGATTCAAGCACATATTACTGCAGAGTTGACACTGATTCAGTTAAATATTACAGCAGAGTTGACTATTCAGTTCAGTATAACTGCAGAGTGGACATTAATTCCATTACATAAAACCACAGAGTTGACAATTCAGTTACATATTCCTGCAGAGTTGACATTAATTCAGTTAAAGATTCCTGCAGGGTTGACATTAATTCAGTTAAATGTTCCTGCAGAGTTGACAATAATTCAGTAAAATATTCCTGCAGAGTTGACATTAATTCAGTTAAAGATTCCTGCAAAGTTGACATTAATTCAGTTAAATGTTCCTGCAGAGTTGACAATAATTTAGTAAGATGTTCCTGCAGAGTTGACATTAATTCAGTAAAATGTTCCTGCAGAGTTGACATTAATTCACTTAAATATTCCTGCAGAGTTGACAATGATCCAGTTTCATATCACTGCAGAGTTGACATTGATTCAGTTACATATTATTGCAGAGTTGACATTTATTCAGTTAAATATTTCTGCAGAGTTGACATTAATAATTTCAGTTAAATATTCCTGCAGAGTTGACTTTTATTATCCCCCGCTGAAGGCGGAGGGATATAGTTTTAGCATTGTCCATCCATCCGTCCTTCCATCCGTCCCTGTGTCCATCCAGGAGAATAATTATCTCCAATACCATTCGCCAGAGCTGACATTGATTCAGTAACATATAACTTCAGAGTTGACATTGATTCAGTTCCATGTTACTGCAGAGTTGACATTGATTCAGTTATGTGCAACTGCAAAGTTGACATTGATTCAGTTCCATATAACTGCAGACTTGACATTGATTCAGTTCCATATACATAACTGTAGAGTTGACTGATTCAGTTAGACGTTACTGCTAAATTGAATTGATTCAGTTACATGTTACTGCAGAGTTGACACTGACTCAGTTACATTTAACTGCAAAGTTGACATTGATTCAGTTAGACGTTACTGCAGAGTTGACCTTGATCCAGTTACATGTTACTGCAGAGTTGACATTGATTCAGTTCCATATATATATAGCTGCAAATTTGACATTGATTCAGTTCCATATACGTAACTACAGTTGACTGATTCAGTTAGATGTTACTGCCAAATTGACATTGATTCAGTTAGACGTTACATGTACTGCAGAGTTGACCTTGATTCAGTTAAATGTTACTGCAGAGTTGACATTGATTCAGTTCCATGTTACTGCAGAGTTGACATTGATTCAGTTAAGTATTCCAGCAGAGTTGACATTGATTCAGTTACATATTACTTCAGAGTTGACATTGATTCAGTTACATGTTACTTCAATTTTAAACCTCTTTGCCCAAGGCCAAGCCCCGATAGTGAAGTCAGAAGCATAAAGGACTTGTGAAGATTGATGATAGTCCTCACTGATGATTTTCTTGTAGTTATGCAGCCAGTGGTTTTGGAAGAATACAGTGTGAAGTACTGATAAAAGAAACTCTAGGAAAGCATGGATAGATGCACTGGCCAAAGCAATTTAACCGTTTACCAGATGACAATGTTTTAGCCGTTTCCAAATTGAAAGCATTTGCAGACGACAATTTAAGCGTGGCTCAAATGGTGCAATATTTCTTTGATGTGGTAGAAAACATTGTGGGAAAAGGAGAAAATGCTGGTTACCAACATTTTATCCTTTTCCCACAACATTTTCAAAAGACTTCTTTACCAGGGTCGTTAAAAGTCGGCACTGTGTGGTAAAGAGTTAACTGAAATAATATTGAAAAACGGCATGAAACACCACTATCAATCCTGAACCCAAATACATGTATCTCAAAAGATATTGAACAGTGTAGATCAACAATAACAGGTCATTTTGTGCAGTCTGATTTTGATGTACAAAGTCCACGAAAGTAACTAATGTCATGCTCAACAATTCATGGGAATACCAACAAACCCAGATTTTCATGACTCTGGCACAAAAGTCTTCTGAAAACATTGTGGGAAAAGGAGAAAATGCTGAAAACCAGCATTTTCTCCTTTACCCACAATATTTTCTACCCTATCCTAGACCTTAAGCTGATTTGTACCAATTTTGATTTTGTTGTAAGCAGATGTTTTGAATGTGAAAGAGCCTAAAATCTGTCATTTGGGAAAGGGTTAATGAAAGCATTTTGCTGTGTTTGTGCCAAGCCCTGGTAGCTCAGTTGGAAGTGTACAGGACTTGAGAACAGGAGGTTGCTGGTTTGATTCCTGACTCTGCCAATTTCTTTCTGAGGATTGATGATAGTCATTACGACAGGATTCGTTCCTCTCTCACCACTAACCATTGTTTTGACGATGGTTATGTAAGAAAGCAGCCTGTAGCTTGGAAAGAATATTGTGTAGAGTGCTGAAACTTCAGGAAAGCATGGATACGTGCACTGGCCGCCGCAACACAACTGAAAGTGTTGAAAATGGCGTTGTACACCATACAATTGACCAATAAATTGCTGTACTTATACAATGTACGCATAGAATGTAAACCAAAGCAATTCAGAAACACAAACGAGGTAACTCTTGGTGAATTTCATATGTTTATTGCAAATTTTATGGGTCATTCTTCTCATAATTCTAGCTTGGAAAAAAAACATGACCTTGGAGTGGACTGTAATGAAAATATTGAAAACCTTGAGAATGAGTGATTTTTTTTCCTCTGAACACCAGGTTCGTACTTGATTCAGTCATTCGGACTACAATTTGCAGATTGAGCAATCAAATTACTAATTATGTAAGCAAGACTTTCTGCTCAGAGCATGCTACAGTCCAAGGCTGTGCAACTTGCTAAAAACCTAGTAGAAGCATTTAAATTAAAAAAGAATCTATTTGAAAATGAAACAGTGATGTAATATGTCCTGTATTTAATAAGTGTGTTGATATGTATATTCATATGCATGCAGGTATGTGTTAGTCAGTGATGTAATATGTCCTGTATTTAATAAGTGTGTTGATATGTATATTCATATGAATGCAGGTATGTGTTAGCAAGTTTATATCTATGTAATATAAGCCGCCTAAATTAGTGAAATAAAATATGTTGCGGTCAGGTGTAGTGACGTCATCAGCATGGGGAAAGATAAACAATATTCCAGTGTGAGGAGTGCTGGAATGGTTTTTTGCAATGGAGATCTTTGTACGCCACACATGTTACTGGAGCAGGTAGACTTTGTACTCTGGATATTGTACTTTGTACATGTACTAACGTAAGTTTATTTGTTTGAGTCTCTTGCTCTGATAAAAAATAACAAGAGAGCAATGATGCCCCTGTATCCCTCCACTGGCTAATACATACAAACCATACATACCAAACAATACAGTTCTAGGTTTTGAATCACAACAAATATTACTGCTATAGCTCATGGTCAGGAGCAAGAAGATCCGTTTTCACTATATAAGCCATGCACATAGTGAGCTGAATATAGTGGGTACCATGCTCATTTTTGTGTTCTTTTTCTTTTGTAGGTCATGTTTATCTCCCGCCAAAGGTAAGGGAACATAGTTTTTGTGTTGTCTGTCTGTCTGTGGGGACAGATATCTTCTAAAATCAATGACAAATTTTTATGAAACTTCATATTACGATTGTTTATCAGAAGCTACAGACAATCACTATTTGTTTTTATTTAATGAAATGCCATGTCATGGAAAAAGGGGGCTTAATGTATAATTTCATTATGGACCAACAACAGAAAGGCCACATGTACATGTAAAACATAATACCTCTTATATATTTGTATCAAAAAGGGCAGGGTGTATCATTTTAACGAAATAAGTTGTTTTTCTATATATCTTCAGTTGCTGAAAACATGGCTTCTAGTGGAATACCTGGGGACAAAATAGGTATTGTATTACCAATATGTACCGATGAGCATACAGAAAGAGAATCTGACAATCAAATAGAAATTTTAGAAAAACAACAAGAAGAGAAAACATTGACATCCGCAGCTACAAAGCTTATGATTAGTGAATACAAAAAAAGACTTTACAAAGCTTATGATTAGTGAATACAAAAAAAAACTTATCAAAAATTGAGAAAGTAAGTTGAAGAAAAAAAAGGCATTCGAGGAAATTTCCAAAGTTCTGCGACAGGAAATGTATCTCTATTCAGGAGACCAATGTGCAACAAGAATGCAAACAATCACTTGAGCTTACAAACAAACAACTCACCACAACAAGAAAGTGAAAACGGCTGAAAGGACTATGTATATGAAGAAACTCTTGATGAAATGTTTGGTGACAAACCTAATGTAAGTCTCATTTGTGTTGTGAGTAGCCAGAAAAATGTTGGAGAAGCTGAAGAATCCAATTCTCTGACAGATGTGGATTCATCAGAACAAGAATCTCCAATATCTGGGAATAGATGGAAAGACAGCAGCAGTCCTGAGAGATAGGTATGAAGCAGAAAATCAGAAAAAATCATAAAATGTGTGAGGTTTTGGAATACTTGGAAACTCAGTTTAGGGCAGCTGAAACATAACATTAGGAAGAAGATGAGAAAAAGGAAAAAAGACATTATGATTGAATGCAGCTTTTATAAAGAATATATCAATGTGTTGAAGGATGAATAAATATTCAGTTTGTGGTTTATGGAAGGTATCAGACGAAAGCAGTTCAACTCAAAGGACATGTGATTTAATAAAACAAGAGGGCCATGATGGCCCTGTATCGCTCCACTGGCTATTAAGTAAAAACACTACAAGCCAAACGTTTTTTGACGGATCAAAATTTTACGAACAGTTTTTGAAAAGGGTCACCCAAGGAACAATCCTGTGAAATTATTTCGAAATCTGACCAGCGGTTTCAGAGAAGAAGAATTTTGAAGAATTCCTTCATTTCTATATGGTGCAAGAAGCCCCCATTCACCAGAGCCACATTTTTTGACGGATCAAAATTTTACGAACAATTTTTAAAAAGGGTCACCCAAGGAGCATATCTGTGAAATTATTTCAAAATCTGACCCGTGGTTTCAGAGGAGAAGATTTTTAAAGAATTCCCTAAAAAATTCCATTTGGTTGCAATGGCAACCAGAGTTTTTGATGGAATCAAATTCTGTGAACAGTTTTTAAAGAGGACCTTCCAAGGAACATTCCAGCCAAGTTTGGTCCAAATCCGCCCAGTGGTTTAGGAGGAGTTGATGTTTAAAGAATTGTTGACGACACATGACGCACGACGGACACCAGGTGATCCTAAAAGCTCCCCTTGAGCACGTTGTGCTCAAGTGAGCTAAAAAGTTAACATACGGATGGACGCACAACGGACAACGGGCCATAACATAAGCCTGCTGGCCTTCGGCCAGTGGAGCTAAAAAACTTGTCTAGCACCAATCATGTATCACTGCAGCTTGATAATCAAGGGAGGTAAATAGTAACGAACTTTATCTTTCATAAAAATAGTTATTTCCCTTGATTAATGTTTAAATTGAAGTGACAATATTTTGAAGCCCATGTTAAACTTGCGATCCCTGGAATGAAGGCAATTTTGACCCCAGACCTACAATATGAAACTAGAATGTGTGGTTATAAACAAAAAGATTTTTTAATCTTGCCCAATAAAAAGTCATGTAAAACAAGTTTGCTGAATAAAAGGCCCTGTAAAATATGTGATCCATGACACAGGTTTATCAAGTTTTCACTATAAAAGCCAATGTAAAACTTGTGACCCCTGGTGTGGAGTCAAACTTGACCCCCAAAGTTAAAATTTGGGCCCTCTTGGTAGAGGCCCATTATATAAAGTTACATGCAAAATTTGGTAGCCCTAGGCCTAAATATGGCTATGTACAAGTAGATTATTAAAGTTTCCTTATATAAGACCATGTAGAACTTGTGACCCCCTGGGGTGGGGCTACATTTGACCCCCTGGGCTATAATTTGGGCACCCTTGATAGAGACCCCCTAGATAAAGCTAAATGCAAAATTTGATAGCCCTAGCCCTTATAGCTAGATGCGAAAGATTTTCCTATATAAGCCCGCCCATGTAAAACATGTTACCCCCCGGGGCGAAGTCAAATTTGACCCTCGGCTATAACTTGGACACCCTTGGTACAGGTCCACTAGATAAAGCTACATGCCAAATTTGGTCGCCCTAGGCCCCATGGCTAGGTCAAAGAAGAATTTTAAAGTTCTCCCTATATAAGCCCATGTAAAACTTGTTATATAAGCCCATGTAAAACTTGTTACCCCCGGGCAGGGCCTAATTTGACCCCAGGGCTATAATTTGAACAATCTTGGCAGAGGTCCACTAGATAAAGCTACATGCCAAATTTGGTAGCTCTAGGCCCTATGGCTAGGTAGAAGAGGAATTTTAAAGTTCTCCCTAAATAAGCCCATGTAAAACTTGTGACCCCCGGGGCGGGGCCAATTTTGACCCCAGGGCTATAAATTGAAGAAACTTGGTAGAGGTCCACTAGATAAAGCTTCATGCCAAATTTGGTAGCCCTTGGCCTTACAGTTTCAGACAAGAAGATTTTCAAAGATTTTCAAAATTTTTCAGTTTTGTTGCCATGGCAACCAGAGTTTTTGAAGGAATTAAATTCTTTCAAGAAATTCTGAAGAGGACCATGGCAGGATCATTTCTGTGAAGTTTCATCAAAATTGGATGGGTAGTTTCAGAGAAGAAGACGTTTTAAAAAAAAGTTAACGCACGGACGGACGGACGGACGGACGGACGCACGACGGACAACAGGCCATGACATAAGCCCGCTGGCCTTCGGCCAGTGGAGCTAACAACTATATATATTTAAATTATTACCAAACGACAAATTTAATAGTTTCATATTTAAAAATTCTGCAGGAAACAGATTAACAAGAGCACAGCATGCCTGTTCCACACTCGGCTGCTTGATTTTAAGTGAAGTTTCAAAGTCGAAAAAGGGGCATAACTGTGTCAAAAATTCTTTAATGATTACCTGCCCTCTTTATAGGGGTTCCCCTTTTAAAAGTTTACGACTTGTCCAAGTTTGAAATGAATATCATCTGTTATAACAGAGATATTGTAAAATGTCAAAGTTCTTGCACAACCACGACCACAGGGCTACGGCAATAACTAGATGTTTTCTTTGCAAAGAGCCGAGCTAAAATTTGATCCGAGATGAGAATTTTCTGCGGATCCACGGATTTCCATGGTTATTGGAAGCCCCTGGGCCATTCTTGAGATCGATGTAAATTTGCAGAGAAAAATTGAGGGGGGGGTTTACCCCCATCTGAACACTTTCATCATATTCATGTCAGATAGTTGTCCCGCTCAAATTGTCAGGAAATTAATGGAAGTTACCGATTGTTTAGAACCAATCATTGAATTTGGCGCAATATTAGATACCCAATCAGATTATTGGTTTCATATCGCTTTCGGTACAGAAACAAACATGGTGGACTGAGTGAAATGTAGCTTTTTGACGTAATCCATGAAGTTGAAAGTGTTTTTAAAATGGGAATCTTAACAAAAAATGACATCGTGAAGATAAAAGAAATTGACAGAAACGTCAAAAACAAGTTCCCATTTGCCTGGCTCGAGAGGACAGTTGTAATCGCTGGTTGGATAAATGTGTCTGGGTCTGTAGTTTTTATTCAAAGGCTGCGTATATCACAAATGTTGATTGAGTTTATGTTAAACTGATGCCATGAAAAAAGTTTATCAAGTATTCAAATTCTGTGTTTTGAAAGCCTATTGAAGGAAAGTGTGTTTCTAGCTACTAAATTTTGCTATTTTCTTTTTCGGCCAGGGGGGGGCTTTGCCCCCCGGCCCCCCCACAAGGGTGCTGCCCTTAACCCGCAAGGGGGCCTTGGCGGCCCCTTTGACCCCCGGCCAATTTTCCTCTTTTTTCAATAATTTCCAATCTCATCCCTGTTTGATACATGTGAATTCAAATACTCCTTTGGGGAAGAAAACATTGTTGGAAAAGGAGATATTGCTTTCATTTTTCCCATAATTTTTTCTATAAGTAGTTAATACATAGGACACGTAAACAGAATGTGAATTCAAATACTACTTTAGGGTTGAGAACATGGTGGGTAAAGGAGCAATTTCTCATTTTCAAATAATGTTTTCTAGGGTTGCACAGACCACAGACACATAAAACAGACGTTTTTGTGTGGAAATGGATTAAATATAATACCGTTTGTTTCTTTATGAAAGAAGATGGTCAGCAATTTTGTTTAAATTTCTTTTATCAATGACTGCCTTTTTAAAATATTAATTTAGTTATTGTGATAGTGATTCTGATCTTTATTGCAACTCTTAGATTTGAAGCAGTCCTTGTAGATCATTAAAAGAAGCAATGTTTTTAGCTAGGCCCAATGCTTAACATGAAGTGCTCAAGGTGAGCTATTTGATCACCCACTGTATGCCTGTCCAAGGTTGTTCAATTTCTCCTCCTACACCAATGAGCCAATTTCAACAAGCAATTTCGTTGAAATGATATCCCCCGCCGAAAATTTACTTGACCCTGTAACTTAAACTCGCTCCCAGTCGACCATTTTTCATCGAATAAAAAAAAAGAAAAAACTGTATATCGTTATTGTACACATGTTTAAAGTTTCACGAAATTCCATCCAATGGTATTGGAGATATTCTCCTGGACGGACAGAAGGACAGACGGACAATGCTAAAACTATATCCCTCCGCCTTTGGCGGGGGATAATAAAACCAAGGCTCTCTTGTTCTATAAAATTGCAGAAAGAGTGGCAAACAACATAGTGGATCCTTATCTGATGACTTTCAAGAGCTGGCTTGCCTGATTGTTTTTCGAAGACTGCATATCAAGTACGACCTGGAATGATTTCTGGCACTACATTGTGTGGGGGTAAATGTCAATTATAAGCATGCATGATTCAATGTTGATTTATGAATTTACAGGAGAGTAAACATGATTTTTCTTTAAATACTACTATGAAATCTGTTTTATCATCAGCAATTCATTCAAATATGCATGAACAGAAATTGAAAATTAAGCCCCTCAAAAACAGGTTATGTCCATTAAATACAGTGTATAAAATGTACCACCTTAACATTATTTGTCAAAGTTTATAACTTTGGAAAACAAACAAAAATCTTGTATACAGGACAGGTCCTTAACTTTACCAAACGACAAAAATATAGACTGGTCCAAATTGAAAGCATTTGCAGACGACAATTAAAATGCGACTTAAATGGTGGGATTTGTTTATAAAAAGGTTAGAAAACATTGTGGGAAAAGGAGAAAATGCTGGTTATCAGCATTTTCTCCTTTTCCCACAATATTTTCAAAAGGCTTCTTCTTCAGGGTCGTTAAAACTCGGGATTGTGTGGTAGAAGGTTAAAGGCCTGAAACAGTTATTCAAATGTTGTCGTCTAATGACATGTAAAAGAGAAATTGTCAACATGTAGATAAACAAACATTCTTACATACAGGAGTGGTCCTTAAAGGCCTGAAATACTTATTCTAATATCGTCGTCTAACAACATGTAAAACAGAAATTGTCAGCACGTAGATAGATCCTTCTGTGCAAGTTACAGAAGATGAATAATTTCAGCTTAAAATTTGAAAGCATTCATCAGGGACAGTCCATGACTTAAGTGCTGGTAGTTCACACTTAGCTACATTCATAAAATACAGCCAAAAACTGCATCAGCCACTTGTGTTCATAAGTCACCTGTTTCAAACAACAACAACCACATAATTCTTTACCAAACGACAAAGTTTTAGACTTGTTCAAACTGGAAGCAGTAGCAGAAAAAATTAATTACATGTAGCTCAATGATGCCTTTTCTCTTTGACAGGATAGGAAAATGGAGTAAACACTGGATAGCAACATTTTCTCCTTTTTCCACAATGTTTCCAAAAGCCTTCTCTGTCAGGGTCATTATGTCTCCCCCCCCGTCAGGTTCGGGAGACATATTTTTTTTCCCCATGCGTCCGTCTGTCTGTCTGTCTGTCACAAATCGTGTCCGCTCTATAACTCGAAAACCTTTTAAGATGTTTTGATAAAACTTCACACATTTGTAAAGCACCATGAGATGAAGTGTCATGCACAAGAACCACAACTCTGGCTTGTATATTTTTCGAGTTATTTCCCTTTGATTATTTTCCTTACTCATTTTACATACAATTTTGTGTCCGCAATAGAAATCTGGGAGAAAATGTTATTAACTTTATCATGAATTAATAATCCTTCTGACACTAAAAAGGGGGGAGACATCTGTTTTTTTGTAGAAAAAACAAGTTCTAGTTTAAACTTGGGGTTGTGTGGAAAATGGTTAAAGTTCCTTTATAATGACTTTCAATATTATAACAGTCAAGATCTTGGATGGCTCCATAATCCTTTACCACACAATTACAAGTTTTCAAGGCTTTTCAACATGGCACATTTTCTCCTTTTCCACCAATGCTTTCTAGCCTATTGAACACAATTCCACCATTTGAGTCACGTTAAATTTATCATTTTCATTGGATTTGGACAAGTCCAAAATTTCATTGTTTGGTAAAGACTTACAACAGACAGAATAGGAAACAAAATACCTATCAACCTATACTGCTCAGCACGGGGCACACATTTGGAAATATAGAGATGATGGTCAAGTATAATGTGTACACATTACTGCTACTATGGTACTAGTCACAGTACATGTCACAATATCCTGTCAAGGTCACACAGGCAGCAATATACACAGAAAGCATAAAACTCACTACCACTCAGTGCATGTCATCATACCCTCTGACACTTGTACACAGTACATGTCACCATATCCTGTCACACATGTACACTATTCATGTCAATCCATCATGTCACACTTGCACACAGTGCATGTCATCATACTATCTCACACTTGTACACAGTACATATCACCATACCCTATCAGACTTGCATACAGTACCCCACCAAACTTGTACACAGTTCATGTGACCACACCCGTCACATACTACATGTCACAATTTCATGTCACACTTGTACATAGTACATGTCTAAATTTCATGTCGCCCTTGTACACTAAACATATAACCACATCCTTGTACACAGTACATGTCAGCACACCCTGTCAAACTTGTACATTACATGCACTATACTTGGTCACACTTGTAAGTACAGTTTATGTTACCATACCTTCCACTTGTACAAAGTACATATCAAAATATCCTATCGCTCCCTCAAATAAGTGATGATGAATTCTGGGTAAACTTGAGTCCTATCATAGACAACAAATTCACGAAAATTCCAGGCACCGTCCCCCACTACAGAATCAAAGAAAGCATCACATCCGCAATTATCTTTTAGGCAAGAACAGCAAGGGGCTCGTGCAAACGACTGCGGTTTTGAAAACACACACATTTTACCCAGGCACATTCTAGTGAGGAACATTTTCTTGCGTCCGTATGTCCTTTTACCTTTGTCATCTGTTGAAGAGATATTGTACAGTATACACAACTCTTTATGAAACAACAGCAGGTTAGAATCTACCAAATTAAAAGCATTTGCAGACGACAAATTAAAAGTGGCTAAAACATCATGGGTAAGGAGAAAATGCTAGTTCCCAGCATTTTCTCCTTTTCCCACAATGTTTTCAAAAGCCTTCAGTCTAAGGGTCGTTTAACTCTGGATTGTGTGGTAAAGGGTTAAAGAAGGATTTTACCAAACAATACTATATTTTAACCCTTTACCACACAATCCCGACTTTTAAAGACTCAGAGACAGAAGCCTTTTGAAAACATTTTGGGAAAAGAAGAAAATGCTGGTAGCCAACATTTTCTCCTTTTCTCACAATTTTTTCTACCCTTCCTAAAACAAATTGCAATTTTTGAGTTACATTTATTTTGTCGTCTGCAATCTGCTTTCAATTTGGACTAGTTTATAATTTTGTCATTTTGTAAAGGGTTAAAGACCCTGAGGAATACAACTTTTGAAAACAATAAGAGAAAAAGGAGGAAATGTTCATAACTGGCAATTTTTCCTTTTCCAACGATTTTTCCTACCCTCTCAAGAGCAAAAATCGGATCAACTGAGCCATTTTTGGTATGTCGTCTGCACATACATTAAAATTTGCACAACACTTAATATTTTTTTATGTGGTGAAGAACTAAATCATTATTGTAAATTTCTCTTTTTCGTCTGCACATGCATCAAATTGTGCACAAGTAGTATTTTGTCATTTGTTGAAGAGCTTTATCAAAATCACTGTTGTAAATTACTCTTTTTTTTTTTGCTCACATTGTCTATGAAAGTATCAAACAGATACGAGTGGCACTCTGGCAAAACTGAGTTCAATGCATCTCCATGACATACAGGAAGTTGACCAATGGCAAAAGTTTGGATCCAGGTCAGCCCGCACTGACTGGGTTGATACTTTTTGCAGATGCATTATACCTCCTTTTTACAGAGCATGGGTCATATATCAAAATTTACACATATGGACAGGGAGGAGTCAACAATTTTACCTGCATACTGATCAGCTTTGGTTGAACTCTCTGCCCCATAAACTCCCTGACCAAACATGGCTGACGCTCCAGTTAACCTTGAATCAAGGCCTTGTTTCACGATACCATCAACCACTGTCTCTTTAGTTCCATGAAACATGTAGTATTCATTAATTTCTGGATAGATGTCTTCTGTTAATGCATTCCCTGATGCTATGGGAACAGCTGTTTTGATTGGACCAGATGAATTACTAATATTTTGTAGATCAGGGAAAGCTCCCTCAATGGATGCTTTATGAAACAGTTCCTGTCTTTTTTGTGCATATTTTTCAAAAATCTTACAATTTTCTATACGTTCTACCTTGATCACGCGAATAGTAGTGTAGTTTAGTTCCCCAAGACCTTGAGCATCTCGACCCTGACCTATATATTTACTTTCCCAGGTATCCTGCACTAATTTACTAATAGCCATAAATGTTTCCTTATCAACATCCATAACATTTGGTTTTAATTCCTCAGAATCCATTATCCAGTCTTTGATGGATTTGTTTCCATGGAAATAATCCCAGTAACAAGGTGGCCTTGGCTCGCTTTTACACATAAGTTTGAACCACTCCTTTGAGCCTCTCTCTGAGTTGCGTTCAGCTCCTCTCTCCAGGGCACTTTTCAAGACATTTTCCATCATTTTGAATTGAAAGCCATTTTCAGCTTCAATGGATTCATCTGTGAGCAAACACAAAATATAATGCTGTTGTGACTTTCCTGGTGCTCATACCATATTTGGAGCCATATTTCATAGTGTGTAGATACAGATTTTTTTCTGCTGTATGAAATTTTATCCATATGAGATGCATGTCTTTGAACAGGAAAAGTTTCAGGTATACATAAGTTATAAACCCTTTCCCTAACAATCCGGTGTATTAACAACCTTCCAAGGAAGAAGGCTTACGAAAACATTGTGGGATAATGAGAAAATGCTGGTAACCAGTATGGTTTTTTTCCCACATTTTTTCCTACCCTATTAAAAAAAAAAAATCTAATCATTTTAGTCTAAGATTTGTTGTCTGCAAATGCTTTTACAAGCGATTAGCCTAAAACTATGTGCTTTGATTAAGAAATAATCTTCTTTCTATCGTGGTTTATCGTTCAATAAATCACAGTTGTGAGTTATGAGGCACAATAAATAATCCACGAGGGCGATAGCCCGA
This sequence comes from Hippopus hippopus, assembly GCA_946811185.2. Lineage (NCBI taxonomy): Eukaryota > Metazoa > Mollusca > Bivalvia > Cardiida > Cardiidae > Hippopus > Hippopus hippopus. Next base: position 14,837,961 of record OX328100.1, on the reverse strand, counting down.
GTGGTTTATTTATTGCGCCTCATAACTCACAACGTGGTTTATTGAACGATAAACCACGATAGAAAGAAGATTATTTCGATTCTCACATGACCAACTCTTAATCAAAGGAAAACAAGTTCATACTTAGGGTAAAAACCCGGATGCAGATTATATTCCATTGAATAACTTACTTACTTACTTTATACAGAATGATGTCACTCTACATAGAATAACGTAGATTTTACCACGCTTTCATTGCACTGTGTTTATAGAGCCGAATTCACATGTCATGTTAGAATAAAGAATTAACAGTTTGACAGTTCCACAAAGTGAGTCTCTTGCAAATCTTTTCCTCCCTATTGTTTTAGAGATCAAAATTGGGATGACAATAGAGGCAAGTAACAGGCAAACAAAACCATAGCATCTAAAACATTGACATTACCAAAGTGATTGAGGATTGTGCAACAAAGCAATTTTGTTTTTTTTTCCTCTTGGATTATGTGCATAGTATATCAAAGTGTCACTTGTGAAAATTTTAAATAAATTAAGTAATGAACACCCCTTGTACAAGGAAATAGTATTAAAATCTGCTCTTGATACCCTAGAAAAGTCAGTAGGATTCTAAATCTTTACCAGACAATCACTGGTTTTAATGAACCACAAGAAAAAGCCTTTTGAAATTACTGTGGGAAAAAAGAAAATGCTGGTAACGAGCATTTTCTCCTTTTCCCACAATGTTTTCGAACATTTCATACAGAAATCTAGTTATTTTAGCATCATTTAATTTATTGTCTGCAAATGCTTTCGATTTGGACAAGTCAAAGATTTTGTTATTTGGTAAAGGGTTAATGGAGACTTACTTGCTTTGGAGCGAAGGTCATGAAGCTCATCCTCATAAACCTGATAATAAAAAAAAAAAGAACAAGAAAGGAAAAAAAAAAAGGTGCAATAATGCTCAACTGATGTACAACAAGAGCATCACATGTGAGTGCCAATGCTTGGCTGTAGTTGCTTCCAGTGAAAATTAAAAGATGAAAAAGTGGTACAACTGTGTCAAAAATATTTTGATGCTTACCCGCCCCTGCTGTATGGGTTCCCTTTCTGATAGTCAACAACTATTGGTACTCCAAGTATGAAGTAAATATCTTCAGTTATGACAGAGATATAAAAGCATGTCAAACATTTTGCAGGACAACGATAATACCTCAAGGTTTTCAATGAAAACAGCTGAGCTAAAAATGAATATATCCGCATATAATATTTCTGATGTGTTTTACTAACATAAACATACATGTACTTTTGTAACATTCTCAAATCCTGTACTGACACAATGTTTCAGACTCAACTTAGCAAAATAAACAGACTTCTTGACTCAATCAACAGACTTAAGTTCATTATCTAGTATCAACTGAGGATTTGAAAAGCATACTAGAGTATGTTGATATTAGTGAAATGTGGCTTAAATAATGACCCTAAGTCAGAAAATCAGTCTGTCGGAGGCTTTGGGAAAAATAAGAGACTCAAGTTTTCTGCTTGAAACCTGGATCAGGAGCTTGATTTTAAATTCTTTGTTCAGGAGCTTGATTTTAAATTCTTTGTTAACTCTTTACCAAACAGCAAAGTTTTGGACCAGACCAAAATTGAAAGCATTTGTAGATGACAAATTAAATGTAGCTTAATTGATGATTTTTGTCTTTCATAGGGTAGAAAACATTGTGGGAAAAGAAGGAAATGCTGGTTACCAGCATTTTATCCTTTTCCTACTACGTTTTAATAAAGCCTCTTCTTCAGGGTCGTTAAAAGTCGGGATTGTGTGGTAATCGGTTAACCTTTCACCACACAATACTCACTTTTACTGACCGTAATGGAGAAGTCTTTTGAAAAACATTGAGGAGAAAACCAGAAAATGCTGGTAACCAGCATTTTCTCCTTTTCCCACAATGTTTTCTACCCTTTCACAGACAAATTCCATTTTTTGCAGCCAGAATTGATTTGTTGTAGGCAAGTGCTTTGAATTTGAGCCAGTCTTATAATTTGTTGTTTGGTAAAACAAACAATCTCTGCAGGTTTTTTCGAGCCCAAGAATAATGCCTTTTGAAACCATTGTGGGATAAGGACAAAATGCGCATGACCAGCAATTTCCTTTCCTTCAACAATGTTTTCTACCCTTTCAGAGAATATCCATCAATTGAGACACATTTAATTTGTAGTCTGCAAATACTTATGAAAAGAAAAAGTCTAAAACCATTTTGTCTACTAAAGAGTTAACTCTTTACCAAACAAATAAATTCTGGGTATGACCAAACTGGAAGCATTTGCAGATGACAAAATAAATGTAGCTGAAAAGATCATTTCTGTCTTTGTTAGGGTGAAATCATTGTGGGAAAATGAGAAAATGCTGGTTACCAGCATTTTCTCCTTTTCCCACAAAGTTTTCAAAAGCCTTTCTCTTCGATTGTCTGGTAAAGAGTTAAAGGAGGACGCAGTCAGGTTTTGGTTTGCATGTTTTTTAGAAAGTTCTAGTTGTCTTCAAAAAAGGAATTTTGGAACTAACACATTGACAGAAATACATAAAAAGATATAGAAATTCCCATTTTTAAATACACATATATACTGACGGAAAAAAGTTTAGCAACAAATTTCAAACTAACACTACTTTACAAAAAAGCTATTGTTAAAATCCAAACCTTATACGCATAGTATGCATGTCGACCGAGGTTAGCCCCATAGCATTTTCATGTGCTATTGTCTGTCTATCCGTGATATTGGGTCGATTTACGAAAATCACACTGCGTGTGCACAAGCCTAATGTATGTACGTTTTAATCTGCTACATATGGATAGACTGATTGTTTATTGAATTAAAAGAAAACGCTTAAAAAATCTTAGGAAATTGTTACAGGGCGCCGACCTGGCATGACATTAGATCAACGTCAGATGGCAATCGGTGTGTTGATAGGTGGTATAAGTGCAAGTAATATTGCACGGCATTTCGGTGTTCACAGAAGTACAATAAGCTGTCTTCAGGCAAGACACCAGCAAACCGGACATGTTGCAGACATATGGGGAGGCCAAGGAAGACTTCGCCACATGCAGACAATTACATTATCACTTTATCAAGACGTAACCACTTTTGGTCCAGTAGCAAAATCGCTGGTCATGTTCGAAATGCGACTGGTACAAGAATTTCATCTCGAACAGTACGTAATCGTCTGAGGTCTGCAGGTTTGAGAGCCTATCGACCGTACATTGGCGTTCCACTTACATTACGTCATTGTCAAGCAAGGTTTCAATGGGCTAGAGCTCATCGGAGATGGACTAGAAACCAATGGAATGAAGTTGTTTTCACCGATGAGTCTCGCTTTAATGTTGACTTTGGCGATGGACGAGCCAGAGTGTGGCAGCGACGGGGTGAAAGATTCCTTGCTGAAAACGTCATTGAACACGATCGTTATGGCAGAGGTAGCATCATGATATTGGGCAGGATAAGTCACAGAGCAAAGACAGACATTATCATCGTTGCAGGAAACCTAACAGCTGACCGATACTGCAATGAAATTCTTCATCCTGTGCTTATCCCGTTTTTACGCAATGGTCATGCACGTATGCTGCAATAGGACAATGCCCACCCTCATACTGCACGCCAATCTCGGTTGTTTTTACAGCGACACAGTGTTCGTACACTTGCATGGCCTGCCAAATCCCCCGATCTCTCGCCTATTGAGCATCTGTGGGATCACCAAGGACGGCAAGTACGAAAACGTCATGACGTCAATAACGTCCAAGACCTCGAACGGATTTTACACAGAGAGTGGGAAAGAATCCCTTTGTACATTGTAAGAACCCTCATCGCTAGCATGAGGCGTAGGTGCACTGCTGTCATTACCCACAGGGGAGGTCACACACGATATTGACTGTAACATTTCCTTCTGCTACTGACGTCAATTTACGTCTTCGAGTAACCTCATTTTCAAATTGGCTTGATTGGATTTCACATCCCTCAGTCAGTTAATGAGTAAATGAATGACTGGCTGCAGGTTTTTTCCTCCATAAACCCCCTATAGTTGCTCAATTCCTAAAAATATCGCGTGTTGCAAAACTTTTTTCCTTCAGTATATATCTGTTGCATTGTGGCCCATATTGCAAACAAGACATATACATATTTCAAAATGATAGATGGCCATGGTAGGAATAGCACAGAGGATACAGTGGCTGGACCATGAGTTTGAAGGTCTTTGGGTTCAAATTCAAGCAAAAGTACCGGTAAATAATTTATGTTTTTTTGCTCTGCCAAACAGATTACTTGTTTGAGATCTTTGACTCTTTACCAAACGACAAAAATTTAGACTGGTCCAAATTGAAAGCATTTGCAGACGTCAAAATAAATGTGACACGAAAATTGAAATTTGTTTTGGGAAGGGTAGAAAATTTTGTGAGAAAAAAAAGAAAATGCTGTTGACTAGCATTTTCTCATTTTCCCACAATGTTTTCAAATGAATTCTTTCACAGTGTCGTCACAACTTGGGATTGTGTGCTAAAGGATTAATCAGAAACAAATTTAGCTTAACCTTTTCCCAAACAATCCCAAAAGAGGGAAAGAGGGCTTTTGACAATATTGTGGAAAAAGCATTTTCTCCTTTTCCCACAAAGTTTTCTACCAAACCAGAGAGCTTAAGCTCATGTGTACCAAAGTTGATTTTGTCATCTGCAGACGTTTTAAATTTGAAAGGATAAAACATTTGTTGTTTGGGAAAGGATTAATACAACCTCTAGTTGGAGAAATTCAGTTTGGATAATAAAACAAACCTTCATAACGGACTTCCAGTTATCCATCTCCTCAGAGACAACAATACTGATATCAACTAGTCTCATATCTGGATGGTTCCTCTCATGCTGCAAAATGCAGTCAATTAGAGTACGAGCCGAGACTTCAGGAGGGTAATTCAGATGGCCGGTACCCAGAGCAGGAAATGCTATAGTACGAAGGTCATCTTCCTCAATCTGATCTAGACAGTTTGTAACAAATCTCTCAAGTGTCTGTAACAAGAAATAGAGTGCCTTGTTTTATGCATCTCCATGATCCATTATACCAAGCAAGTTGTCACATAATTATGGATCCATAAAATCCTTTTTGTCTAAAAACCAACTGAATCATGAGCTAAACTGAGTTTTGGACATGCAGGAAATTTACCAAAAGCAGAAAGTTTTGGCCCAGGTCAGCTTGCACAGACTGTGCAGGTAAACCTTCTTTAACAAGAAAACATTGTGGGAAAAGGAGAAAATGCTTGTTACCAGCCTTTTCTTCTTTTCTCACAAGGTTTTCAAAAACCTTTTTGCTCAGGGTCATTTAAACATTGGATTGTGTTGTAAAGGGCTACACTTTAGCAAATTTTACCAGATGGAAAAAAATTTACCTTCTTGGACTTGTAGTTTTTATCTTTGTCCCATATTGGAAGACTACCGTGATAGATTTTAGTACAGTTTAGTTCATGTCCAGATGTGACAGCTATCTCCCCAGGATGTATTCCATTTGGATACCTTTCATCACATTCCATCTACAACAAAAGAAGGTTTGTTTGTTTTGTGTTCCTAACTGGGTTTAATCCATTACCGTACTACAAAATTTTAGACTTGTCTGAATTGAAGGCACTTGAAGATGACAAAATTTTGTGTGGCTCGAATGATTGGATTTGTCTTTGAAAGAGCAGAAAACACTGTGAGAAAAGGAGTGAACGCTGGTTGCCAGCATTTTCTCCTTTCCCAAGAATGTTTTCTGAAACCTTTTTTGTGAGGGTCCTTAAAATACTGGTTGCTTTGCAAAGGGTTAAACATTGCTTTCAACAGTATTTCAGTCATACAGTACTACTCATAAAGCTCAATCATTTATTCCATTCCCTAAAGCAGCAACAGGCTCGGTCACCAATACAACACCATCATCAGTCCTAGGCAGGTGCTCTACAGTATCTTGCCCAAGGACATTCCCATGTGGATAGCCAGGATAGAATCAGAATTTCCTGATTAACCCTTTACCACACAATCTTGAGTTTTAACAACCCAAAGAAGAAGGCTTTTAAAAATATTTACCAGGATTTTCTTCTTTTCCAATGATGTTTTCAAAAGCTGCTATCCACCCGCTAATGACAACCTGAGATGATTTTATAGATGGTTTTCTTAAAATATTTTTCTTCTTTATCAAAGACGAATTCCATCATTTGAGCTAAGTTCAAATTGTTGTCTTCAAATCTTTCAAATTTGTACAAGTGTCCAATATTGTCCTGTGGTAAAGAGTAAAATTAAATAAACCATTGTATAGAGCTGATCTTAAGATTTTATTCAGAGTACAACTGCAGCAATAACCAAACCCTGCAAATTACATTGAAGACATACATCTGCAGGAAAAACAAGAAGTTTTTCTACAGTACAGAAAACAGAAAATGTTGTGGTAAAAGGAGCTATTGTTTGTTAAAAACCATGCTCCATTATCCAAAGTGTTTTTGTCAGCTTACTACACCAAAATAGTTGTATCTACATGGATAATAAATCTTACCTGTAACTCAGGCCCAGCAGCCTGAAGAAGGGACTCCGACAACTCACCATCACTTAACTGTAGGTCATTGGTTGTACTGTTCACTAACACATCAGCCTGAAAAGGGCAGTTGTTCAGATACTGCTATCTAATCATGCCATTTTTTCAATATTATGAATCTGTTTTACCACTATGCCATTTTCAATATCATGAATCTGTTTTACCACTATGCCATTTTCAATATCATGAATCAGTTTTACTGTTTTTGCAATTTTCAACACAAACTATCAGTCTTACAGAATATGCAATTTTCAGCATCATCATTAAGTTTAACAAATGAGTCATGCTCTGGCAAAAGCGGGCTGAATGAATCTCCCTGATCCATGTTACCAAGCAAGTCATCACAATTATGATTATAAAGTCAATTTTGTCTAACAACCCACTGAATTATGAGGTAAAATGGTCCTTTGACAAGCAGCAAATTGACCAATACCATACAGCTTCAGCCCAGGTCAGCCTGCACGGATTGTGCAGGCTGACTTTTTGAAGATGCATTAAGCCCCTTTTCACAAAGCGTGGCTCAAATAATTTTGGATATCATCTGTCAATTTTACATAATATGCCATTTCCAACATCAGCAATCAGTTTTATAATTTTGGATATCATCTGTCAATTTTACATAATATGCCATTTCCAACATCAGCAATCAGTTTTACCGATAAAGCCATTTTTATCATCATCAATCAACTAATAAATGAACCCTTCTTAAAAAATATGCAGCAGAAAACATTCCTGGATTTCTCTTGGTATGGTTAACATTTTTACAGTTGTATCTTAATGGCAATGCAGCCATGCTTTCCTTGAGTCGCTTGTATTTGTACTTTGCGCAACACTCTTTTCAAGCCACTGGCTACCTTCACACATGAGCAAGGTTTTCCATGATTTGATCTTTGAGGCAATCAATGTTTAAATTCAACATTTTGACCTAGATTCATTTTTGAATAAGATCAAATGACCCTACTTTTGGCCTTGAAGTAACAATAAAGGCCAAATGTAAACAAAGCAGGTGTTTAAATGCATTTGAATTTTTATCACACCATTTAGAAGTATGGAAATTATTGTGAAGATGACAATCTGTCATTGTACAGTCGGTCCAAGTGTTAACTTAATTTCAAAACTAGGTCTAAACCTGCCAGGTAGCCGTGTCTTTTGTTTACTTTTTGCCCGATTTTAAAATTCTTTTTTCTGCCAGCGACTAACGTATGGCCCGACCACACGATAACAGACTGTCATCTCCGCAATAATTTCAATACTTTGAAATTGTATGATTTAAATGTATTATGACACGTGCTTGGATATTTTGGCCTTTACTGGCCTTTAAGCCTCTCATATTCAAACTTTTTTGAGATCTGGGATGTCAACTGGTATACAGTAAAAGCATATAAAAAGGAAAGCAAGTCAAAGTCCAATATTGAAGGGCTATTAAAAATGATCTTAACATCAGTTGCTGTTTAAAAATTAATTTTGATAATAATGATATTGTCATTACCGTGAACTCCGCAAGGCTGTCATGACATATGTTTATTCTTATCTCGCCTATTGAATTCCCTCTAATTAATGAATTTCCTGAAAGTATTTACATGAAAGAGATTAAAAATGGGGGGGGAGAGAGAGAGAGAGAGAGAGAGAGAGAGAGAGAGAGAGAGAGAGAGAGAGAGAGAGAGAGAGAGAGAGAGGTGTGAGGTGTGTGTTTTTGTTGTGCAGATCATTTCTTCTTTTGACCCCTTTACCAAACGAAAAAATTTAAGATTTGTCCGACGTGAAAGCTTTACCAGACAACAAAATAAAGGTGACTCGATAGATGTAATAGAAATTTGGTAGGGTAGAAAACACTGTGCTAGTCACTTGAAATTTCTTCTTTTCCCACATTGTTTTCTAAAGGCTTCTTTCAGTCGCTAAAACTATTGTGTGGTAAAGAATTAAATACAGGGTCAGCATGTCTATAACAGGCCCATAATGCTTTACCAAACGACAAAATTTTGGACTTGTCGAAATTCAAAGCATTTGCAGATAACAAAATAAACATGACTAAAACATTGAAACTTAACTTTGGAAGATTAGAAAACATTGTGGGAAAAGGAGAAAATGCTGGTTACCAGCATTTTCTCCTTTTTCCACAGTGTTTTCAGAAGGCTTCTTCCTCAGGGTTGTTAAAACCAGGGACTGTTTGGTAAAGGGTTATGGTAAAAGTTTTTTTCTTTTCTAAACAGTGATTGTATAGATCCGTATCTTATTTATACAAATTACAAAACAATCAACAGTTTACCAAACAATCCCATGTTTTAACTTCTCACCATACATTCCAAGTTCAAACGACCCTGAATGACAGGTTTTGAAAACATTGTGAGAAAAGGAAGAAATGCTGGTTAACCCTTTACCAAACAATCCCTGGTTTTTACGACCCTGAGGAAGAAGCCTACTGAAAACATTGTGGGAAAAGGAGAAAATGCTGGTAACCAGCATTTTCTCCTTTTCCCACAATGTTTTCTCTTCTTCTAAAGTCAAGTTTCAATTTTTGAGTCACGTTTATTTTGTCGTCTGCAAATCCTTTCAATTTGGACAAGTCTAAAATTTTGTCGTTTGGTAAAGAGTTAAACAGCATTTACTCTTTTTCCCACCAATTTTTAACCCTATCTAAAAATGCTAGTGAACAGCTTTTTCTATTTTTCTAACAAAGTTTTCAACCCTATCAAAGACAGAAATCATCATTTGAGCTACATTCAGTTCGTCATCTGCAAATGCTTTCTATTCCATCACATCAAAAATTTTGTTGTTTGTTAAAGAATTCAGGAACCTGAGGAAAAAAGTGTTTATACATAGCACATTTCTCCTTCTCCCTCACTGCTCTCTATCCTTTCTATGGAAAATCTCAAAGTCTGACCAACATTTAACCCTTTACCAATCAATCACGACTTTTAACAACCCTGAGGAAGAAGGCTTTTGAAAACATTTAGGGAAAAGGAGAAAATGCTGTTAACCAGCATTTTCTCCTTTTCCCAAAATGTTTTTCTACTCTTTCAGAAACAAATCTCATCATCTAAATCATGTTTAGTTTCTCCTCTACAAATGCTTTCATTACAGATGAGTCAAAAATTTTGTTGTATGGTAAAGGGTTAATATGTCATCTGCAAATGCTCCCAATTTTGACAAGCCTTACATTTGTTGTCTGGTGAAGAGTCAATCAATTATGATGTACAATTACCTGACATAATGGAATCAATGCTGCAGCCAGTAGTAGGGGAAGGCTTCTTTCTTACCATCTTCTTTACTTTTTTCTTCTTTGCCCCTGATGAAAGAGTCTTAGCCTCATTTTCAAATGCCTGGAAAAAATGTGCCAAAGTGTGATATCAGTGTCACAGGCCATGGGTGAAATGGTGGTGATCTTTTATCCAGACGATAAAACTTAAGCTCTCTACCAAACTGCAAAATTTTAGGTTTGTCCAAATTGGAACCATTTGCAGACGACAAAATAAAAGTGACTGAAAATTTGGAATTTGTTTTGTGAAGGGTAGAAAACATTGTGGGAAAAGGAGAAAATGCTGGTAACCAGCATTTTCTCCTTTTCCCACAATGTTTTCTAAAGGCTTCTTTCTCAGGGTCGTCAAAAGTACGGATTGTGTGGTAATGGGTTAAGCTCTCTACCAAACTGCAGAATTTTGGACTAATTCGTACTGAAACCATTCACAGACATCAGTGGATAAGATCATATAATTTGTCTTACAAAGGGTAGAAAACATTTTTGGATAAGGAGAAAATGCAGGTAACCAGCATTTTCTCCTTTTCCTAAAATGTTTTTCAAAGCCTTCTACATCAGAGTCTTTACAACTTGGGACTGTGCTTTAAAGGGTTAGGCTCATCCATGATGAAAGTACTTGCACACAAAAAAGAACAAGAGGGCCATGATGGCCCTGTATTGCTCCACTGGCTTTTTAACCCTTTACCACACAAATCAAAGTGTTAATGACCCTGAAATAGAAGGCTTTCAAAAACATCGTGAGAAAAGGACAACATGTTGTCAGCCAGTATATTCTCCTTCTTCCACAAGGTTTCCTAACCTATCAAAGACAGAATAGTCATTTAAGCTACATTCAATTTGTCTTTCTGCAATGGCTTTAAACTTGGTACAGTAAAAAAAAATTGTCATTTCTTAAAGAGTAAAATTTACGTATCATGCGCTTCATTGGCATTGACAGAGACATACAGCATAAAAAGTCTGTATGGTAATAAACTTACTTGAAAACATAACCTTCACCCTGCCCGCCAAACAAAAAGAGACATATCTTTTTAAATGCAAAGATAATGTCAGTGAATACAAGCAGGTTTATTCATTAGCATGAAAAGTAAAGTTCTGAAAAAATTTGAGTGATAGAAACCTCACTTTAAATTAAACATTCCACTCATGTGAGCATAACTATTAGCATCAAAATAAATCACTCTCCCTTAAAACAGAACATTTCCTCTCCAAAAAACTTGAAAACCAAACTCCAATAATGTATAACTGCAGTTTGATAATCAAGGGAGGTAAATAGTAACAAACTTTATCTTGTATAACAGGAGTTACTTCCCTTGATTACTATTTCAAATTACAGTCACTATATAAACCCATGTTAAACTCGTGATCCCCGGGGCAGAGCCAATTTTGACCCCAGGAGTATAATATGAAGAAACTTGATAGAGGTCCATTAGATAAAGCTACATGCCAAATTTAGTAGCCCTGGGCCTTATGGTTTCAGACAAGAAGATTTTCAAAGATGTTCAATATTTTTCAGTTTTGTTGCCATAGCAACCAGAGTTTTTGAAGGAATCAAATTCTTTCAAGAAATTCGAAAGAGGACCATGGCAGGATCATTTCTGTGAAGTTTCATCAAATTTGGATGGGTAGTTTCAGAGAAGAAGTTTGAAAAAAAAAGTTAATGCACGCACGGACAGACGCACGACAGACACCAGGCCATGACATAAGCCCGCTGGCCCGCTGGCCTTTGGCCAGTGGAGCTAAAAAAAAAAAAAAAAAAAAAGGCTCTGAAGATGGAATTTTTCATTGAAAGGATGGAAAAGAAAGAAGTAACAGGAGAGATAATGGTTAGCAGCAATTCTGTTTTCATGGTAGATTTTCAAATGTGTTCTTCAACATGGCCAAATTTATCTTTGAAACAATAGAAAACACTGTTCGACAGCAAGTGTAAGTATATTTTCTCCCTGTCTCATGATGTTGTCAAAGGGTTGTGAAAACATCTAACTTGATACAGGTGGTCGCTGGTTCAATCCTTGGCTCGGCCCATTTCTTTCCTATGATTGATGATAGTCAATGCTACAGGATTTATTCCTCTCTCACTGCTGATCATTGTTTCAATGATGGTAATATGGGAATGCAGCCAGTGGCTTGGAAAGAATACTGTGCGGAGTACTGGTAAAAGAAAATCAAGGAAAGAATGGATAGATGGACTCGTTGCCACAATATAACTGAAATAATGTTGAAAATGATGTTAAACACCATACACTCAATAAATCAACAAAAAACATTTTATTGTTCTAAACAGGGTAAACTTTTTACCAGACAATAAAATCTTCGACTTGTCAAAACTGAAAGCTTTTCGAAACAACAAATAAAGTTTGCAAAATTTATTGGATTTTCATATGAAAGGTTTGCAAAAATTACAAGAAAAGGAGCAATCTGTGCAGGCTGACTTGGGTCCGAACTTCTTGCTTTTGGTAAACTTTCTGCATGGCCATGGATTCAGTTTGTTCTCAGATAAAATGGATTTTATGGATCATGAGCTTTATGACGACTTGCTTTGTATAATGAATCAAAGAGATGCATTAAACCCCCTTTTGCCACAGCAAGGCTTAAATGTCATATGTACACGTGCCGTGGATGTTGCATAACTTTCACCAGAATATTATATCAGCCATACTTGGGTTATTTATCTAATGGTATTTTATGAAATCAAAAAGCCATCAATATACAACAGAATTAAAGCAATTTTCTTTTTCCCACCATGTTTTCAAAGTCCTTTTTCTCCAATGTCATAAAAACACGGGACTGTTTGGTGAAGGCTTAAGATATATCCTGGATGTAAAAATTTCTTTTGCACTAAGTCATGTTGCATGATCTTGTATCACCTACTTGAAAAGCTGCAGTATCCTTATGGTATACAATAATTGCTATAGTCTTAAGTGCTGATGATGGATTTTGGTTGCTAAAATCTTCAACAGCTTTTAAAGTAGTTTGTGCCACTACATCGCAAGGGAATTTCAAAAATCCTGTGCCAAGGGCGGGCAATGCCATAGACTTGGCTCTGTGGTTATCAGCCTCTCGACAACAGTCCATAACCGTGTCGTGCAATATCTGTAATGAAATGTTTAGACATAATTTTTACTTTGTGTCACAAGAACTTTGTGTCAATATTTTCCCGCCTATACATTTTCAAGCACAAAGACACTAAACAGCTCATTCATGCCAATGGCCCACTGAAGTTGAAAATTTGTTGTTTGACATTTACTTTTTACCAAAAAATGTTGGACTTGTCCAAACTCATAGCACTTGCAGACGACAAATCAAATGAGGTTCAAATGATTGGATTTGTTTGGAAAGGGTAAAAAAAACTTTTTGGGAAAGTAAGAAAATGCTTGTTACCAGCACTTTCATCTTTTCCAACAATGTTTTCAACTTTTTTTTCTCAGGGTCGATAAAACTTGGAGCTGTGTGGTAAAGAGCTAAAGTAGCCAAAAGTAAACAATGCATTTAATACTGTTTCATACTATTTAAAAGTATGGAGATTATTGTGAAGATGACAATCCTTTATTGTACAGTCTGTCCAAGTGTTAGTCATGGGCAGCAAAATGAATTTTTAATGTAGGTAAAAGTTGCAAAGTCATCCTATCTTTTATTCATTTTTACCTGGTTTTATAATTCATTTTTCTACCTGCAACTAACACATGGATCCACAGCAAAATAACAGATTGTCATCTTCACAATAATTTTCATACTTTTAAATGGTATGATTTAAATCTAAACGCTCTTTAGCACCCACAGTGTTTTACTTTTGGCTGCAACTGGGCCTTTAATCATGTGTTAGTTTCATATTTATAATATGGCCCCTAGAGTGCCTCTTTTGCAAGTACAGAGATGTCCATTCTTTGTCCCTGTGGTATTTAACTTGCTACCTGATGAAAATATTTTAGACTTGTCCAAATTGGAAAGTACAGGGTGCCTGGAAAGTAAGGTAACACTTTTGTACATTTACTAGTATATTATGGCTTTTACTTTTAAATCAATAGATAAAAGACATATATACACATGTATATAAAATATGAAAGTTTATTGTGTGATAATTTCATTCAGTTTTCATTTATTTTTGCACTTTTAGAAAGATTTCAATTCAGAAGTACCTTTTTGCAGTTGGGATCATTTTGGTAATTAATGATGTTTTCAGTGTAACGGCCTTCTATCCTCTTTCTATGCCAACAATGCAGGATGAAATTTTTAATAAGTTAAGCATACATTCCAGTATCAATCATCTTGATTTTAATGTTCTTTTACAACATGTCTGTGGTGTCTGGTTTGGGATTGTGGACCTTTGACTTCATTTTAACCCCAAAAGAATACTGGTAGGTACAAAAAACAAGTTTGATCCCACGCTTGAAAAGAAGCCCCCTACATTGCCAAACACATATCTCTATGTAGAATGGCGCTACAGCACGAACATCTTATACTTTGATGGACTTTTTACACGATGTATTTATTGAAAGGTTAATGTGGAGACCATATCTGGAAGTAAACCATTATGGAATATTGTGGTCTGCGCAGAGTCCCGACCTTAACCTGTGCAACTTCTTCCTCTAGGATTATTTGAAGTCAAAGGTCTACAATTGATCAAATTACACAGTAATCAAATAAATGAGCCATGCTCTGTGAAAAGGAGGCTTAATGCATCTGCAAAAAGTACCGATCCAGGTCAGCCTGCAGAGGCTGACCTGGGTCGAAACTTTTTGCTATTGGTCAATTTTTCTACACATTCCAGGACCAATCTACCTCATGATTCAGTTGGTTGTTAGGCAAAATAGATTTTATGGATCCATAATCTTGTAGTGACTAGCATGGTATAATGCCTCTCAGAGGTACATTAAGCCCCCTTTTGCCAGAACATGGCTCAAATAGACTTTCTCTCAAAGTTTTCACAAAATACTAACATTATTGATCAAACAACACAATTTTTGACTGGTTCATATTGGAAGCATTAATTTTGTAGATGACAAATCAAATGTGATAGGAATGTTGATATTTGCCTTGGAAAAGGTGGAAAACATTGTGGGAAAAGAGGAAAAAGCTGGGTTTTTCTCTCCTTCTCCCTAAATGTTTTCATAACCTTTTTCTTTATGGTTGTAAAAACTTGGGATTGTATGCTAAAGAGTTAATCCATTACCACACAACCCTGAATTTTAGCAACCTTGAGAAAGCAGACTTTTTTTAAAACATTGTGGAAAAACAAGAAAATGCTTTTAACCTGAATTTTCCCCATATCCCACAATGTTTTCTACCCTTGTAAGTGCAGTTTTCACTTTTTGAGTCCCAATTAATTTGTCGTCGGCAAATGTCTTCAATCTGGACCTGTCTAAAATTTTGTCATTTGGTAAAAAGCTAAGATACCTGTCTATCAGTTTGACCTCCAGTCCATACAGGCAAGGCCACAAAGTAAACATTTTTGCAGCTGAGACTCCCCCCTGTTACCACAGCAATGTCTCCGTAGTCAATTCCCTCACTGTACATTGACCTACATTCATCTTGTATGCTATCCCCTCCAGCCTCTCGTAAAACACTGGACGCTCTACCTCTTCTCAAATCTAAGTTTTTGTTCGCCGTACACACTACAACATCGGCCTGCAATAACAAGACAGAGTATGACGCAAGTCATTGACTCTTTATCAGACAATGAAATTTTATACATGTCCAGATCTAATAATACAAGGGAGCTTTTCAGATCTAAGTTTTTGCTCGCTGTACACACAACAACATCCGCCTGCAATAACATGAGCATAGCACAAGTCATTGGCTCTTTATCAGACTGTAATTTCATACATATCCCAATTGAAACCATTTGCAGACTCAAAATTAACTCTTTACTAAATAAGTCAAAAATTTTGGACTCAACCAAATTGAAATCATTTGCAGACGACATAATAAATATACTTCAAATGATGGTTTCTGTCTTCAAAGGGGAAAAGGAGAAAATACTGGTTACCAGCATCTTTTTCCTTTTTTTCAAAGTTTTCAAAAACCTTCATGGTTCCTAAAACTCTGATATGTGTGGTATAGGGTTAACCCTTTACCAAACAATGAAGAATTTTAACAACTCTGACGAGGAAGAAAACATTGAAAGGGATGGAGAAAATGCTGGTAACCAAAATTTTCCTTTCCTATAAATCTTTTCTACCCGTTCAAAGACAAACTCCACCATTTCGACAACGTTTAAGTTGTCATCTGCAACTGCTTTGATTTCAGACATAATAAAGAGTTTAGTACCATAATACATGAGCCATGCTCTATGAAAAGGGGGCTTAATGCATCTGCCAAAAGTACCGATTCAGGTCAGCCTATTGGTCAATTTTCTTTATGTGCAGGGCCCAGTCTACCTCATGATTAAGCCGGTTGTTAAAAAATGTGGCTATTATAGATCCATCAGTATGTGATCGCTTGCTTGGTATTATGCATCATGGAGATATATGAAGCTCCCTTTTGCCAGAGCATAGCTCTCATGTATATCTAAATATGAGCTTGGCTCTGTGAAAAGGGGTTTAATGCATCTGACAAAAGTATCGGCCTAGGTCAGTCTGTGCAGGTTGACATGGGTTGAAACTTTTTGCAATATGTAAATTTTCAGCATGTCCAAGGACCATTCTACATTATGGTTGCTAGATTGCAAGACAAAATAGATTTTATGGATCCATAAGCATATGATGACTTGCTATGTATAGTGTATCACGGAGAATGCATTAAACCAGCTGAATTTTATATTTTCTGCCATCCTCCTATATAATGAACTTTTCTTGTTTGTGAGAACATCAAAATTGCTTTTTTTTTTTAGGCGCGTTTGAAGTATAAAAAGCCTAACTATAAGAAAATGGGCTAAAGGCAGAGTGACTTACCTCTTCAGTAGTCAGATCTCCCTTTATTATGGATAGCTTTATATGGCCCTGACCCAGGCTCAAGTATTTCCTCTCGTCGGCCATTTTATTTTTGTGACGATGATGGCCTTTTCTCTCCTTTTCTACAGATTTTGATGAATTTTTTACTTTTGGTGTATCAGATTTTCTCTTTTCTGAAACAAAAGAAAAAAAGTTGGTTTTTTTTGCACATGATATTTGCTGCATATCACAAAAGTAGGCACAAAACCCTAGCCAAATGCTTTAACCCTTTACCATAAATCCAGTTTAAATGGTTCTGAGAAAGGTTTTTGAAAACATTGTGGGAAAAGGAGAAAATGCTGGTCACCAGCATTTTCTCCTTTTCCCACAATGTTTTCTATCCTTCCTAAAACAAATTTCAATTTTTGAGTTACATTTATTTTGTTGTCTGAAAATGCTTTCAATTTAGAGAAGTCTAAAATTTTATCGTTTGGTAATGAGTTAATAGAGAAGACAATATGCTAGTTGACCTAACCTATATTCTCTACAATAATAAAAGCAGTACAAGAGGAAATAATTCTCTGATTATTTCTACCTTTACCACACAATCCTGCTTTTTAACAACCTGAAGAAGAAGGATGGTGGGAAAAGGAGAAAATGCCGGTCACCAGCATTTTCTCCTCTTTCCACAATTTTTTCTACCCTATCAGTTATCACCATTTGAGCTACATTTATTTTGCTGCCTGCAAATGTGTGTAATTGGCCCTGTCCAATTACTGTTTTTTTTTAAAGATTTTCCAGCTAAATAATTTCCACCTGTTGATAAAAATCGTATACATGTACTATTATTTATAAGTTCAATTAGCTGAAGCGAGTAGATCAAAGATCAGACTAGAGATTTTGTGTAGTCTGATCTTGGACACTATTTCTTTTCCATTTTTCGCAACACACCTTTATCCTTAAAAAGACAAATCATTTCAGTCACATAAAAATTTGTGTGTCTGCAAATGCTTTCAACTTTGACTAGCCTAAGAGCTTAGGAAAGAGCAGGACATCAATTAACCCTTTCCCAAACAATCCCTGGTTTCTACGACCCTGAGCTAGAAGCGTTTTGAAAACATTGTGGGAAAAGGAGAAAATGCTGGTAACCAGCATTTTCTCCTTTTCCCACAATGTCTTCTACCCTGCTGGAAACAAAATTCAATTTTTGATTTACGTTTGTCATTTTGTCTTAGGTAAAGAGTTAACTGTTTACCACACAATCCCAAGATTTAAAGACCCTGAAAATGAAGGCTTTTGAAAATATTGTGGAAAAAGGAGAAAATGCTGGTAACCAGCTTTTTCTTCTCTTACCACAATGTTTTCTACACCTTCAAATACAAATCCGACTAGTTGAGCTGCAATGAATTTGTCATCTGCAATTGCCTTCAATTTGGAAATGCTTGGAAAGGAAGGCTTTTGAAAACATTGTGGGAAATGGAGAAAATGCTGGTAACAAGCATTTTTCTCCTGTTCCCACAATGTTTTCTAACCCTTCAAATACAAATCCAATCCCTTGAGCCACACTGAATTTGTCGTCTGCAGATGCTTTCAATTTGGACAAGTTTAAAATTCTGTTGTTTGGTTAAGATTAAAACCGAGTCATGCAACCATAAAACACCATGGTACACTTCAAGCTAACAAAAAATATCTTTAACTCTTTACCACACAATCCTGAGTTTTGACGACCCTAAGAAAAGAGCCTCTTGAAAACATTGTGGGAAAAGGAGAAAATGCTGGCAACCAGCATTTTCTTCTTTTCCCACAATGTTTTCTACCATATCAAATACAAATTCCATCACTTTAGCCATGTTTAAATTGTCATCTGCAAATACTTTCAATTTGGACAACTCTACATTTTTGTCACGTGGTAAAGACTAAACAGCCAGATCAATACACACAAGTTTTACAAGCCTATCCCTTTTTCTTTCAACCCCTTTTATCAGCTTTTACCAGGTATCTGACACTCAAATCTTAACCATAGAATGCCTTATATAGTCAACTAGTATCGCTTGTATTAACGGAATGCGATAACGTGGCCCTTGTTTACAATAATTCAGAGTATTCTATCTTCGTATATGGGTAGAACAGGTAAATTATCCGATAATTTTAATGAAAATGTACATTAAAAAAGGCCTAAAACTTTTACAAGTTGTCGATTAAACTAAGCGAGCAGTGGTGTAATGGAAAGATCCCTGCCTCTCAATCTGGCTATTGTGGTTCGAGCCGTTAAAGCTACCTTTTTAGGAAGAAAGTTATATATTTTTTTTGGTTTTCTCCTTTCTTTTCTTTTCCTTGTTTTATTGTCTTTTTGTGTGTTTTTTCCCCCCTTTTTCCTGTCTTCTTCCCTTTTTTTAGACGTGTGTATCTTTTTGTCATTGATATTCTTTTGTTATTATTGCATCTTATTCTAATTCATTTTTTTCCCCTTTGTTTTAAAACACATTTCTGTACGACTGATACAACAGTACAATGATAAGTGCGCAACTCTCATCCCGTTCACCAGCAGTATCCGTATCTCTTCATTTTCACTGGCCATATCGGTACCCCAGGCCTATTAACATTCCGTATCTGTTGCTTCCTTGTCGCTGACCGCAATTATTCACTGCTTAAAGGTTTCTTGAACTGCAATGTCTGATTTAAAAAAAATATTTATTCTACCAAGACTGCAAGTCTGCAGTAACTTTTCCACTCAGATTGCTTTAGTTCTCAATCCATTTTTTTCCACTAATGTTCCAAATTAAATCCTGGTCCAGTCGAGCTTCCGAGATGGTTAAGTTCCCAACTGTAGGGAAAAGTGAGTAGACATTTTTCTACTGTCAAAGCCCTGAAACAGGAAGAAACTGTTAACCAGAAATTTGTGGCTATAGTCATCTTAGAGGTCTAAAACACTAAGCTATTTCTAGCATTAATTCCTTTGCAAGAAATGTCTTGGTTCATTTTTCCCAAATTTCACAAGGATTATCGTGCAATCTCATGTGATGTCAATTAAATATGAATGAGACTACTAATTATAAGTACAAATATTCACTATGATATAAAAAAAAATAATGTAACCATTGACCTACCTTAAAAAACAAAATGCTTGATTAAAAAGAAAAAAAAGTTTTTCTGTGACTCGAACTCGATCTGCACGGGTGGTAGCAGAGTTGCTATGACCACTGCGCTATGTGTTCGTTCGAGTTGAAAATTACCAATAAGTAACTGCTTCGTCCCTGTATTCCCTATTTGAAGGTTTTGAACTTATCTAGTGTTTGTAAATAAAGGCCACAATTATCGCATTTTGTTAGTACAGACACATGCAGATCAAGATCTGACTACAAAATACACTGGAATATTATGTATTAGCAACTTTCCAGGTCCTTGCAACAATGTGTGACATTTCCTTGAAAATGTGTTTCATCGAAACCCACATATGCTTTAAAATATCGATTGCTAAATTCCTAGATTTAGTTCATGAAAAGCTCTGTCTAGGAGGAAGATTAGAGCAACAATTGGTCTGGGTTAGGGTAAGGGTCAGGGCCAGGGATCTTTTTCGAAGAAAAAGTGGTTTTTAGATAAAATGTTGCAGATCCCCTTGTGTTTGATTTGAGCAGCATGAGAAAATTTGATATTGTGCAAGATTGAAGGTCGCTGCGAGAAGCAAATACAAGCACACGGAAAGTCACTGAAATATAATATTCCTTTTATTATACATGTATATCTACAACTTTCAATGACAAAATATTGCAATTATTGACAATCTTTTAAAAGGGGTAAACAAAATAAATAATGGATAAGTAGGTAATAACTTTGGTTTTATGGATGGCGGATGAATATCATAGCGTAATAAAATCACAAATCAATGCATGCATATTCTGTGCACTAGATACATCATCATACTATATTTGGCACCATATTTGACACTGTGTAGATACAGATGTATTTTTTTTTCTGTTGTGTGTGATATTTTATCCGTGTGCAACATGTATTTGAGCCAGAAAATTTTCAAGTATAAAATAAAACAAATACATGCTGTAACAAGTATTTTCTCCAACCCAACACTTAACAAGGTTTTCCAAGGCCCTGGCTTTACAATATTGAGACAAAGGGGCTATGATGGCCCTGTATTACTCCACTTCCTTACAAACAAATGTGCCACACAAGTATGTGATTGGCACAGACGGAGACATTTAACTTTTTACCAAAAAATAACATTTTAGGCTGGTCCAATTTGGAAGCATTTGCAGACGAGAAATAAAATGTGAATCAAAAATTGAACTATGCTTTGGGAAAGTAGAAAACATTATGGGAAAAAGAGAAAATGTTGGTTACAAGCATTTTCTTCTTTTTCCGTAATGTTTTCAAAAGCTTTCTCTCTCAGGGTTGTTAAAAGTTGGGATTGTGTGGTAAAGAGTTAACCCTAAAAAGCCTGTATTGAATTATAATTTCACACAGAAAATCAGTCTTGTCAAACCAAGAGCAGTCATCTTCTATGCTGTTAGAGTTCAACCAAAGGATTATTTTGGCCAATTTGTGGAGAATTCCAAATTCTTGTTTTGGAGAAGGTGATTTTTAAAGATGCAAAAACAATGGATGGATGAATGCAAGACTAACATAGGGCCATGACATAAACTCCCTGGCCTTCGGCTAAAGCAGCTAAAAAAATGGGATAATTTGGAATTGTGTAAGTTTGAATTTTTTTCAAATTCATCACATTCTATTCATCACATTCTAATTCTATCTCAACTTACCTTGTTTAGTTGCAGAAGTTCCCATTATAAATCACCAAAAAAGAAAGAAGGACCTTTTCCTGCTGAGGAAATGCCTGAAAGGAAAATTAAAAAATGTCTAGTGCAGCCTCATCATAGACTTAACCGTTTAAGCGATGACAAAATTTTAGCCTTGTCCAAATTGAGAGCATTTGCAGACAATATTTCAATGTGGCTCAAATGGTGCAATTAATCTTTGGTCACCAGCATTTTCTCCTTCTCCCACAATGTTTTCAAAAGGCTTCTTTCCCATGGTTGTTAAAAATGGACATTGTGTGGTAAAGGGTTAACTCTTTATCAAAGAAAAAATTCAGGACTTGCCCAAATTTGAGGCATTTCCAGACAACAAATAATATTTACTCAAATGAAAGGATTTGAACCAGGCTCTGTGAAAAGGGGGCTTAATGCATCTGCGAAAAGTATCGACCCAGGTCAGCCTGCGCAGTCCGCGCAGGCTGACCTGGGCCGAAACTTTTCGCTATTGGTCAATTTTCTGTATGCCCAAGGACCAGTCTATTTCATGATTAAGTTTGTTGTTAAAAAAATTCGGTATTATGGATCCATAAGTATGTGATGGCTTGCCTTGTACCATGGATCACGGAGATGCATTAAGCCCCCTTTTGTCAGAGCATGGCTCATCTGTTTTAAATTGAGCTGAAAACTTTGTTGGAAAAGGACATAATGATGGTTTATGACCCATGGGGTACCCATGTTTGAGCTTGTCTGAAATATTATCAAGACCAACACTCCACTTTATGCATATTTCACTAGCATTGTACCAACAAGTCTTTTTAACTTTTGACTTACTGACCTACTGCTGAGCCCCGGTAGTGCAGTCAGTAGCATACAGGACTTGAGGCCAGGAGGTTGCTGATCTGATCCCCGGCTCGGCAAATATCTTTCCGAGGACTGATGATAGTCACTGTGACAGGATTCATTCCTCTCTTGCTGCTGATCACTGTTTCAACAATGGTTATGTGGGAAAGCAGCCAGTAGCTTGGAAAGAATACTGTGCAGAGTACTGGTAAAATAAACTCCAGGAAAGCATGGATAGGTGCACTGGCTGACATGATATAAATGAAATAATGTTGAAAACGGAGTTAAACACAATAAAATCATACAATCACCACTGTACTTAACTCTTTACTACACAATCCTGAATTTCAACAACCTTGAGAAAGAGGGCTTTTTAAAACATTGTGGGAAAAGGAGAAAATGGTGGTAACCTGTATTTTCTCCTTTTCCCACAATGTTTTCTACCCTTTTAAAGATACATTGCACCAAATCAACTTTGTTGTCTGCAAATCTTTTGAATTTGGCCAGTTAAAAATTTTGTCATCTGGTAGATCTAGGGCTCATAAGTAGAAATTTATGCAGTATTCTACTATACTTAACCCTTCACCACACAATCCCGAGTTTCAACAACCCTGAGAAAGAAAACTTTTAAAACGTGGGAAAAGGAAAAAAAGCTTGTAACCAGCATTTACTCCTTTTCCCACTTGTTTCTTTACCCTTTCAAAGATAAATTCCAGATTTTAAGATTTGTCGACTCCAAATACTTTGAATTTGGACCAGTATAAAAATTTTGATCTCTGGTAAAGTATTAACTCTTTACTAAAATGAAAAAACTTTAGAACAGTCAAAATTGAAAGCATTTGTAGAACACAAACCCGACTCAAAAGTTGAAATTTGTACTTGGAAGGGTAGAAAACATTGTGAGAAAAGGAGAAAATGTTGGTTACCAGTATTTTCTCCTTTTCCCACAATGTTTCAAAAAGCTTCTTCCTAACAGCCGTTAAAACTTGGGATTGTGTGGTAAGCATTTAAAAGTATCAAAACTTACACAATATTCCACTGTATTTAATCTCTAACTTTAAACCTGTGAATAATTAAAGATAACATGTGACCTTGGTGTAGTTGTTCATTTTTAGCTCTTTACCAAACAGTCCTGAATTTTAATGACCTTGAAGGAAAAAGGCTTTAGAAAACATAATGGGAAAAGAAGAAAACGCTGGTAATCAGCATTTTCACCTTTTCCCACCATGATTTCTATCTTTTCAAAGACAAATTTCAATATTTAAGATACACTTATTTTGTCGTCTGCAAATGCTTTCGATTTGGGCAAGTCTGAAGATTTGTCATTTGGTAAGAGTTGATGAGTGTTTTCAGTCAAGGAAGTAATATTGGTGAACAACCTACATGTACTTACTCAGTGTTTATTTTAGCTCTTTCCATGCACAACAACTTCATATTTACCAAACTATCCCATGTTTTAACAACCTCGAGATAAAAGCTCTTGAAAACATTGTGGGAAAAAGGAGAAAATGCTGGTTACCAGTAATTTCTCCTTTTCCCACAATGTCTTTTGAACTTTCAAAGACAAATTCTATCATTTATACCAGATTTAACTCTTCATCACACAATAAATTTCTAGAGCTGTCCAAATTGAAAACATGTACAGGTGACGAATTAAATGTATATCAAAAAATGAGATTTATATTTGATAGAAAACATTCTGGGAAAAGGGAGACAAAACAGCCAGTGGCCCTAAAGTACTCAACTGAGTAAAGTCATTTTGGACTAATAAAGCTGAAGAGATCCTAGCTGTGATGATGTAAAATACATGAATGTTAGTGACCTACTTTTTGTCTGAAATATCATCAGGACAAACATTCTGACTGTGTTTCATGATTATCAGACTGAAAATGTGGCCTCTAGACTGCACAAAAAGTTCTTCTAAGATTTGGCCAAGTGACCTACTTTTTGACCTGACATGACCAATTTCAGACTTATCTGAGATATCATCAATACAAAAATTCTGACCACAAGTTTTCTGAGTATCAGACTGAAAATATGGCCTCTAGAGTGCAAACAAGGTTTTTCTAAAATTTGTCCTAGTGACTGATTTTTTTGACCAAACCTGACCCAATTTTAAACATGTCTGAGAAAATGTGGCCTCCAGTGTGCATGCAAGGTTTTTCTAAGATTTGACCAGGTAACTTTCTTTTTAACTTAACATGACCCAATTTCAAACATGTCCGGGATATCATCAAGGCAAATATTCTGATCCAGTTTAATGAGTATTGGACTGAAATGTGGCCTCTAGAGTGCACACAAGGTTTTTCTCAGATTTGGCCTAGTGACCTACTTTTTGACTTAACATGACCAAATTTCGAACTTGTCTGAGATACCATCAAGACAAGCACTCTGACAGAGTTTCATGAGTATCATACTGAAAATGTGGCCTGTAGAAGGCACACAAGGTTTTTCTAAAATTTGGCCCAGTGACCTACTTTTTGACCAAGCATGACCTAATTTAAAACTTGCCTGAGATATCATCAAGACAAACTTTCTGACTACGTTTCATGAGTATCAGACTGAAAGTGTGGCCTCTACGGAACACACAAGGTTTTTCTAAGATCTGACCCGGTGACCTACTTTTAAACCCAACATGACCCAATTTCCATCTTGTCCAAGATATTATCACGACAAACATTCTGACAAATTTTCATGAGTGTCAGGCTGAAAATATAGCACACAAGGTAACTGTTGATGCATGCAGGACACACCATGGACACAGCACTATCACAAAAGCTCACCGTATGCACTTTGTGCTCAGGTGAGCTAAAACCATTGGTTAGTAGTTACAAATATTTTTTCTTGGGGGAATGGGGGTGTTTCTTTACAACTTGGGATTGTGTGGTGAAGGATTAATATAATTGTGACCCGTCATGCAAAAAGGGACCATCTGGGAACTGCGAAAAGTGTCAACCCTGGTCAGACTGCGCGAATTGCGCAGGCTGACCAGCGTCGACACTTTTCGCTTTTATGATATTTTATGTATAAAAAGTGGTCATTCTACCTTGTTATACAATTATTTTTGAACTATCAGCTTAAATTGACCTGCACTATCATTGATCTGTTTTCATCTTATTGATGTACGGAATTCCCAGATGGTCCCTTTATGCGTGACGGGTCACATATTCAATATGTCATCTGAAAAAGCTCAAAATATAGACAAGTCTAAAATTTTGTCCTCTGGTAAAAAGTAGACAAAATAAGAATGGAATTGGTTATTAATATTAGTACTCAGTAGCTCTTTCAACTGAGTACTCTAGTGCTTGAAAGGATACATCCACTTTCATCCCAATATTTTGAATGTAATTCATCACTAAAACGTAAATTCATCACTAAAAATTAATTACATGATTTCCTCCACACATGGCAGATTTTGGCATCTTGAAAAAATGAGCAAAATTATTCAGTCCGACAAGGGAGCTGTAAAATATGTATAGTGAAAATATTTGGTAACCCAACCACTCTTATGTTGAGAATAAAGCCTGGTACCCACTTACAAGAGAGACTACTTCCCTTGCATAAAAATTTGTCTGTATTTTTAGTTAGCCATGCATTACATAATGGTATTAATTTATTTGTATATGCAGTGTATGTAATGGCTTTTTTGTACATGCATACTCTTTACAGTGCGTGTATGCACATCAGCGTTAACAAATTTATATGCTGGAAGTATAATTAATACATGAATTACATACTACATATGTGATTGGGCACCCTGAGCAATTCTAGATGATTTTACTTAGGTGAGCGCTTTTAAGAGCACCGTAACCAGCTCATTATTCAGACTAACTCCATCCATGAACTTTATACAAAAAGTCATTATCATCAATGCCATCTCCCCCATCAAAATATTCTTAACCCTTTACCACACAATCCCAAGTTTTAACAACCCTTAGAAAGGAATCTTTTGAAAACATTGTGAGAAAAGGAGAAAATGCTGGTTACCAGCATTTTTCCTTTTCCCACATGGTTTTCTAAGCTTTTGGAAACAAATCCAATCATTTGAGCCACATTTATTTTGTCATCTACAAATGCCTTTAATTTGGACCGGTGTAAAATATTATTGTGTGGTAACGGGTTAAAGACCTCTTTCTGAATGTAAGAATATTACTATTATGGATATTGTAAGTGGGGACGATTTCTCCAAAAATTATTTCATCGGCTCCGGGCTTATTCGCCCAGGCTTATTCGTCCCACACTACCTAATTGATCGTATTAGAATGTACAGTGCCATGTGCCTTCTAAAATGATTTGTTATTTTACACATACAATAGTGTTGGGCAATCGATTTATAATCACGATCGATTATCGCTTTATAATCGAAAGAGCAAACCAACTAGCTATCGGTTGTACAATCGGTTTCTCCATTTAACTGAGAATGCTTTTTTGCTTTAAATACTGTGACAATTTGTCTACATGATATATGTATTAAGTTTATAAAGATGTTATGTTTTGTACTTTAAAAATCAAAGGAAATACATTACCATTAAACCATTAAATTCTTTGCTTTATTTAATACCATTTATTTTGGTCCTTAAATTTTAATTCCCAAACCAGTGAAAAAAATTCAGACATATTTCAAGCATTTGCAGACGACCCCCCCATTCTATTATTCTGTTTTAGATCTATATTTTCATTTCATAAAACAACCATTTTTTCACTCATAAACAGAATTTTAGCTTCCACTTACTGTTTTATTCAGAGATTTGTGTAAATTCACTGGTTTAAATTCATTGTTAAAGATGAGAAGATAGGTTCAAGTGCCTCTGATTGGACGATGCCACGCTGATCATTGTAATGTCATGGGTTTTCACGGATTTTTTGGCGATCTATTTTTCATGTCAATTAATTTTTGGAGAATTATTACCATTTGATTTGACATCAATTTGTCATTTTGAATAGCTGTTAACTTTGAAATCTGTCACTTTACACTAGATAAGAGGACTAACACCTTTATTCCTTTTTATAAATGACTCGCCAGCTTGATTATTATGCGCGTGTCCTTCAGATTTGACACCGATCGTGTTTAGTCCATATTTCTGCTGGATTCACGCGAGCTAAGTCATATGAAGCTTCAGACGATAATTTCATGCGTCAGATTGACATTTAGGCAGATATTTTTGAGCGTCAAAGACAGGTCATTTCAAATTTCCAAGCGTCAAAACCCAGGATCAGGGATCAAATGAGAAGCTTGCCGAGTTGTCAAGTTTTGTCAAGATAACAACGAACAAAAATTTCTTACTCATTTTCCGGCCAATTTTCGTGTTTGTTATCCATCGTGTTGAATCCAAGAGAGTGATTAATATTAGTCACAAAACCAAGCCCTAAAAACCAATATTCACGTTTCGGGACCGAGTGAGCTCTGGTACCGACTACAATCGATTCAAGGATTTCTCAATCGGACACCAAAACCAACTGACTTTCGACCATAGTTGATCATTGGCCCACCACTAACATACAAGGTCTCTGAATAAAATTTACAAATGCTTTGTTTTTGCCTTTCTCTTGGTTGTTTTTTGAACAGAACTGAAACTATGTTCATGATGCAAGACTTGAACAAATGTTTAAGGTTGTGCACCACCTCTTGCTTACGGCTAACCGCCCTACAACACACTAGAAGTTGAAAATCCATATGTATCCATTAATATTTTTCTTTTTACTTTAATTTCATCTGTAAACGTAGTAATTGGGATGACTCCATTGATATTTTTCTTTTACTTTGGTTTCTTTTCTTACTGTAATTGGGACAGGGATCGTATATATATGATCCCTGATGGGAATGACCATTTTGGCACATTTATACATTCTTAGTAAAATGGTCGGCGATAATGTGCAGTCAGGGATCATAAATTACGATCCTAGTGAAGTTAACACCTTTTCATACATGTCAAAATCGGTGAAGTATCCACTATTAACACCTTTGGTTGGCAGAAACGTAAGTCGGGACGAACAAGCCCGGACCAACGAGAAATCAGTTGGGACGAACAAGCCCGGACGAACAAGCCCTGGGACGAAAAAGCCCGTTACCATCTCATCAGGGGACGGTTTCTCCTGCCTTCGTCGGGGAACATATTCTCAAGTTGGGTTTAATTTGTATAGACACTGAACTGTGAAATGAATTATCACAACAGAAAAGAAAATTGATCTACCTGGCGTCAAAAGGGTCATTTTGGATTTTGTGAATCGTGCAGTGTGTTCTTCTTTCACTTTCGTAAACCCGGAAATTCGTTGTCTGCGCATGTCATATTTTTCGAAGATTCGACCTGTCAGCTCATTCGGCACACCTCGGGTGATGGGACGAGTGCTGTCTGCTATAACGCCCATCGTCACAACTCGGCCGATTCCGTACCTACATCTAGTTGATGGCTCTCATCACCCGAGATATGCCGAATGCTATGACGCATCACCCATCCCCGTATACTCGGGAAAAGTAGGGTTTACACCGAAGCTATTAGCCTATTACCCAAGCATGTAGGGGCTGTTTTAATAAATGGCCGATGCATAGGTTACATGCTAGCCGATCATAGCTGAATGAATCGCACTAGGTAGCGTTTTAATGAGTAAACGTTTATTTCATTTTGAAATTCAAAGTAATGGTTGATGTTTTGAAAAGTAGTCCGGTTCTGTACCCAGAATGCCCAAATTAGATAGATATGTATTTGTAGAATGCCATCTAGCGGGAGATAATGAGTGTAGTTAAAGGAATGGCCAAATTTTAAGTTTGAGAACCTGTAGCAAGACGATTTACCTCATTTTGTTTTGTATCAGTTTAACTATCTGTATGTAAATATTGTAAAAATGGCAATTAAATATGTTTAAACCAACTAATTTATCGCGAAAGTTTTCTTAAATTATCCCGATAGTTATCTCGTATAGATCTTATGTCAGAAATCTATATATATAGGCCACCATACTTTTCCCTTTATTACATATCATACCTGCTGGCGATCTATCAGTCTATAATGCACGCGCAAATCTGTCTGGTCACAGACCCGTAACTGTATATCAAATCGAATAATGAAAATTAATAGCTTGTCCATCACCATTCATTGACTTCTCAGTGATCAAAAGCGAACGAATTTCACATTTTCTTAGTTTGTCAAGACCTTTGCGTTTAAAACCATTCAAGTCTAATATCATTTGAGTTATATAGATCTAAATCTTTCAAAAACGGCGACCGCTTAATAGATTACATCTTACGAGTGTGTATTTATTTTAGCAAGCATTAAAGGACCTTTAGCAACATTTCTTTTTGCTAGTTTGTTAGCAAATGTTACCAAAGACGCTAATTTTCATCGCCGTGCAAAGATTGCTTTAGGATTGAATCATGGATAATTCTAAATACATGTAAAAAAACAAAAGGAATTACCAAATTTGTTATGGGTTCAAGCCCCACCTGAGGCGTCCCCCCCCCCCCCCCTGCAGTTTCTTCTTGTTTTTCTTAAACAATGGGTTTACAAACAGACACGTCCTCGTGGTTTTTCCTGACAAAATATTAACTTTCTGTCCCCCCAAAAAATTAAGGTTGAAACCTGTTTCAACAGCGACAGACTAGTTATTGTTATATACGATCCCAAGTTTAAATGTCCCTACAACAGTTAAACAACTACGTGGGGTGATCAGAAAGATCGTGGACCACCTCGTTATTTTGAAAACTACTTCACTTAGGATTACACAAATTTGTATATAGATGAGCATTAATTATCTGGTAACTGACTCACGCTTTCAAATGTTGTCATATTAAAGTACGTAAAGTACGACGTCATTTTAATGACGTCATATACTGCATTAGTGGTCCAAAATATTGTACGACGTTTTATTTGAGCCGAGAGTAATCATAAAGTTTTGCGTCAAACTCGAAAAGTATTTATCGGAAATCAAAACCGATTTAGAAACAGTTTAAGGGGAATCTGCACTGAAGGAATCTGATATTCGTACATGGATCGGACTGGTTTAGACAAGGGTTAGATACTGTTAAAGATGATCCTAAATCTGGCCGTCCATCAACATCAGTCACAGACAAAATCATAACGGATGTAGAGCAGCATGTAAAACAAGATCGCCGAGATGCTGTCAGGAAAATAGCTGACACATTTGACATTTCATATATACTGAACCAAAAAAGAAACTTCCCCTGTGTTTAAGTGCAAATGCGATGTTATTAAAAAAAATCAAAATATCAGATGACCTACATATAATCGGGCGAACGATTATGTGTTCGATAAAACAAATTTTAACTCGATTGAAAGCATTTTGCAGAACAAACCCGCTGAAAGCGATTTTCACGTGCATGCACGGACCAGTATAATTCGTGTACATTTTTTGAAACCTTTCAGTCTAATTTTATAGACTTTCATGTCAATAAGAAAAAGACGTTGAAAACATTTAAATTCTTTTTAGTTTTCTTTATTTTTGATATGCCTAGAATTCCGCAAAATTTACGCGAACGTGCCATTGGCATGCTTAATGCTGGTATGACGATGAATGCTGTTGCTATGAATATTGGATGTTCTACTCGTGCTATTCGACACCTTAGGCAACGTTTTCAAGCAACAGGGCGTACGGAAGATCGACCACGTAGTGGACGTCCTCGCGTCACGACGCGCGGCCAAGACCGCTATATTCGGAACACCCACCTGCGCAGTCGCTTCCAAACTGCTACAGCCACTGCTGCTAACACCCCTGGTACACATAACAACCGTATATCTGCCCAAACTGTGCGCAATCGCTTGCGCGAGGGTGGGCTACGTGCACGTCGTCCATACGTTGGTTGTGTTTTGACGCGACGTCACCGCGTAAATCGTGTTAATTGGACGCGTACACACCAACGCTGGCTTAGACAACAACGGAATAGCGTTCTTTTCTCTGACGAGTCCAGGTTTTCCATTCATCGAGGTGATGGCAGGGTTCGAGTATACCGTAGGAGAAATGAACGTTATGCCGACTGTTGCGTACTTGAACGAGATCGTTTTGGGGGTGGGGGTTCTGTCTTGGTCTAGGCGGGCATTGCACATGGCTTTCGCACTAATCTCGTCGTTATCGAAGGGAATTTGAAT
Source organism: Hippopus hippopus (assembly GCA_946811185.2). Lineage (NCBI taxonomy): Eukaryota > Metazoa > Mollusca > Bivalvia > Cardiida > Cardiidae > Hippopus > Hippopus hippopus. Next base: position 14,806,571 of record OX328100.1, on the reverse strand, counting down.
GCCCAACGCTACCGAGATGAAATTCTTGCGAGGCACGTTATCCCACTGTTTCAAAATAATGCCAATATCACTCTTTTTCAGCATGATAATGCCACAAGCCATACAGCTGGGGACAATGTGAATTTCCTCAGGGCGAATAACATTGCATTTATTAATGACTGGCCTGCCAAAAGCCCTGATCTGAATCCCATTGAACACCTTTGGGATAATTTGGACCAGCGTGTTAGACGTCGCCCTATTCCACCGTCAAACGTCATTCAGCTAAGACAAGCCTTAATTCAGGAATGGAACAACATTCCACACGCCGAAATCAATACACTTATCCGTTCTATGCGCCAACGATGCCAGGCAGTCCTTCATGCTGAAGGTGGTCATACCCGGTATTAATTTGTGATTTTGGTGAGCGACCCCTTCCGCATTTTAACTACCATTTCACTACTTTTGGATAAACCCTCAGCAATAATTTTTTTCACACAAAGTCGCAATAAAATACTCTTTCAATGCATATAATTCTAGTTTAATCCTGATTTTCATATTTGTGTATATCTGCACTTAAACACAGGGGAAGTTTCTTTTTTGGTTCAGTATATAAGTACTCAGGAGATTTTGACTGAGAGTCTTGGAATGTCGCGTGTTTGCACAATGTGGGTACCTCGGCAACTGACGCCCGAGAAAATGGGGGTTAGGGTCGAAATCTGTTAAGAAATTTCAGAACGCATTAGGTAGAGGGGTCAAACTTTACTGATCGTATTGTAACATGCGATGAAACATAGGTACACTTTACCGATACTGAATCTAAATGACAAAGCAGCGTATTGAAACATCCAACATCGCCAACCTTTCTACGTCACTGGGTAAAGTTATCTACATCAAGTATTTCTGTTCTCCTGTTTTTCTTATAAATCATGTTGTATCTTTACATACTACAGTCAATTCTGAGTTTTATGCCCACATTATTCAAATAAATTTCACGAACACCATACGAATCAAAGGTCTGATTTGTAATTCCTGCAACGAATTCTTATCCATTTTGTTACTATTTTAACCTAAAATAATTATTTGAGTATATCACACCCTAGGAAGCGAACAATTAAGTTTTAAAAATGGCTTCAATAAACCCAAATACAATAAAACTATAGCTACCATATTGCATCTAAAAGAATATCTGTTCAAATTTCCCCAAAAAGCCACAAAACTTGTTTTGTGATTGGTGTCGTTCCAACTTATGCCAAAGACTTACTTTCCAAGTTAAGCAAACGATAATTGCATGTATGTGTTCAAAAGCCATATGCAAGGGTTGTCCAAAATGTGTGTACACTTTATCAACAATGCCAGCAAGTCTTTTGTGACAACCGAATCATATCGGGCATAGATAGAGTATGATTTATGTTCTACCGTATCTTTTAAATTTAGCTGTGTACCATGGCAAAATGTTTCCTAGCCAATCAGTAGATTCATACTTCGGACAGGTCTTGTACATAGAATAGGCTAATTGATATGTTATAAACAATGTAATGAGTGCTAGATAACATCTGCATAAAAGCAGACGTTATGATGGCATTTCCAGTTATCACAACAGAAAAGCATCGACAGAGGTACAACAATATTTGCAACAGTGTTATCAAAGAGAAACTTCAGACAGAGATACCAAGCTACAAGCCAGATCCAGTTCTTTGATGATGAAATACAATGGACATCGGTGGATTTTGGACTCAGACAGGATGCCATTTGATTTCCGTTTTTTTTTTCCTTCCGTGGCCACAAATACAACGATCGCCGGATGATTTTCAACTGAGGTCGGAAACAAGCAGTTTTAGAATACTAGGTGGTATTGGGTGGGGACTACCTTCCGACGATCGAATGAGGGCCGTGTGGTGAATATGTTAATTAACTGATCTCCGTGCGTGAACCGGAGGATAACTGCACTGAGACCAACAAGCAGACTTCAGTCTTTCAGCAGTTTCATATCGAATACCTATGATAAAAATTCCAGCAAAGAAGGACAAGGTAAAGCCAAAGGCAAGACTGCGGGAAGAACACCATTTACCAAGAAGCGCAGCTTCTTGGCCAGTTTTAAACCAGGCGCCAACCTTCCTAGAATCTCAAGAATCGTATCCGGTTTCAGGCGAAGGTATGACTCGAAATCTACTTATGACTACCGCATAATTCAACCCCAAGTGTGTCATACTAGCATCTGGGACTAGGGTTTCACTTAAACAGACGTTTCTTTGTGGCCTTCTCCAGCTTTCTCAATGTAAATTGCTGTGGCAACAAGTATGCGTCTTCTTTACTGAAGAAATGCTCCACACAGCCTCTTTTATTTTTTTAAAAGAATGTTTCTGCTGATTATAATGCAGACAGAATTACAACGATAGAGAATGTTTGTAATCTCAACTTTCATCGGTTACATGTAAGCCGGGCGGCCCCAGTCAGACAAAACAACTGCCGTCCGGTACCTGCACGGCTATCGCACAATACCCTGACAAAAACATGCATCAGGCAGTACCTATTTGACAAGATGCCGCGCTGTTGCCGTTGAGAGCAGACGATTTTTTCACAGGAAAATATTGAAAGCTACCGTCAGATCTTAGCAAACGTCGTTAAGACACGCTACAGCGATGATGGTGCCCGGATTACGTGCTTCTGCACTGAATGACCTTGAAAGAAAATCGCCCGGTCGCCGTTAACATTTAGATAGTACCTTAAATTCCAACAGGCGCCGTCTATTGACAAACTTTTCAGCTGCCCTTGTTCATTTGCAACTGCCACTGGGCTGGTGCTGTCCGAATTTGTCCCGGTTCGGGGTAAAAGGCCGTTGGCAGTTCCATATTTGTGGCTGTACCATTAGAAACGACCCTTTTGCCATGTCCACTCTTAGGAAATAGGAAAACGTATCAGTACATTTGAATCTGACGGATTATACTCGTGAAGAGTAAAGTCAGAGCAAGTTCGGGTCCTCGACCCCCTGTCCTTTGAACAGAGACAAAATCAGAATGAAGTGTTCTGCGGAATTTCCGAACGGTTACAAAATGGATGATTATCAGCTTCGGCATTATCACCATAAATGGCAGGTGGAGATAATGGGAAAAAATTCTGAAACAAAGGTTAAATTATCCTTGTAGGATCACTTAACTTTCGGTCTCTGAAGAAAACTAGAGTTAGCAAGTCCGGCGATATAGACATATTTGCTGGTTTTTATTGATCCCAGTTACATCTTGCAAGTGAACTGATGACAGACAATCATGAAGTACCATATTTCTGCATGTTTTTTTTTTTTTTTTTTTCATAATACAATGCTAAAATATTAAAAGATCTATATAACCATGAATGATAATTTTATATACAACAAAAATGGAAATATCCCCAATGTATCTCTGTAGAACTCTTTACCTAACATCTGTGAAGAGTAAGCCAGGATCTGCTAGCCTATCCATTTGTTGGAAGAGTACGAACAAAAGGCATTTGCAGTATTTTCTTACACAGATACGTAGTCCATGATTTATTGTAAATCTAATTTTCCTGCTAGTTTGCAAATGCATATTGGAATGTCACATGAACAATAGCATGCAAAGATTATGTGGGATGGCAGTCAAATGGAAACGTCATATTCCGATCCCAAAACTACCATCACGTGTTTTCAACACCAGATTTGCACCATTTCACTGAGTGTAACAGTCAAGTTTCTTTACATTTGAAGAGAAAAATATGTTCTGAAGTAATCATCAGTATTTCAACAAAAAAAAAAAATTGATTCAAAACAAAAATCTACATTAACCATTTTAACTGATTGACTTTAGTTTACTGTATATAAAAAGCGGTCCTTCCCTTTGTATTGGTGGGTAGGGTAAACCAACTCCAGTGTAAAATAAAATTGACAAAAGGAACGCTGCGGTGCAAGTAAATCATGGCAGACAGTTTGTAACAAGTTGCTGTTGGGTTTTACTATTACTTTCATGAAAATATTCGACTAGGAATAACATGTAACACTCGCGGAATGAGCCGTAATGAAGTTTAAAGTAACAAAATTTATATGAATAAAAAATGCTTAAAAAATAAAATTTCATATCCTCCGATTTATCCTACTTTACATATGTTAAAAAGGTGTCCTTAAGGATGTTGAAAACAAAAAAAGGCGTTTGTGTTGCAATTTGTTTTGGGTCTTCCCACAGTTTGACTGGACTACAGGGGTCGTAAATTTACATATACGACCTCTCTGGTTAGTTGTTTATGCGTTGTGGAGTAGAAGTAGGTCCGAATGACGTCATTTTAGTAGGTTTCGATTGGCTTATTACAGCTACAGTTTATTTGTTGCTGTAGCAACACCACTGTAACAATCAACTGATCCAAAGTATTTTGCATTTGTCAAAAACGATGCTTTTTAAGAATTCGATTTCATTCCTTCTAGAAATCTGAAGTTTTTCCTTGCTGATCTGATTAAATTTACAATGGTTTCGGCATTATTTTGTTCTTATGTACTCGAGAAGTATCGAACTACTTGAAAGGCGTTTGGATAATGCTGTTCAGAGGCATTTGCAGCAAACTGCCGAGCGCTGACATATGAAGGCGAGAATGAAAATCTCGCCTTCAAAAAACACAGCCAGAAGTCCTGTGGAGTGACGTCACTTTACACCAAGATAACGCCCTAGTAGCTCACAAAGCCACACTTGTACTGGAAACTTTGCAAAAACTAAACAAAGAAACACTTGCCAACGCTCCTTATGATTTAGTCCTGACTCCATGTGACCTCTGACTAGTTCCTGTTTTGAAAGATTTTCTATGTGGCATACAGTACGAGAGCAGAGAGGAGGTAACCCTCGCTACGACCGGGTCCTTCATAGTAACATCACGTGACTCGCTCCCACACGTGCTTCGCGCGTCGAAATCAAGAATGAATACATGCATAGAACTCAAAGGAGGTTACTTTCAAAAACAGTGAACACTCCAAGTTGTTTTTTATAACAATATTCAGATACCGGCACTGGTCCACGTTCTTTCTGATCACCCCTTGTACATTTAGTTGTAAGCATCTGTCTTTAAACTAGGACAAATTTGTATATAACATTGAATGATTGATTGATTGATTGATATGTTTTTAGTCTAGCCAGGGATCTTATATACGATCCCTGGTCTAGCCTTCAACGTACTATCTGGAAAGCGGGTATTTTTTTTTATATAATAAAACGGACAAGCCTAAAATTTTGTGATAATGATTGAGTAACAAAACATGAAATTTTGTAATTAAATGGAAGACCAAGAAATTCCTTCCAATTAGATCTACTTTTAAAAATGCTATTAGATTATCAGATGGTAAAATTAAATTGTAGAATATATTTTCTGGGTTTTGTATTGTTTTATGTTGTTCACAACATTAGTTTCGCTCTATTTCGGAGGCCAGTGCTTTGCCAAATCTTTTTTCCCAAGCTACAGGCTGCTCTCTAATATAACCATCGTCGAAACAGTGATCAGCTGGGAGAGAGGAATGAATCCTGTCGCATTGACTATCATCAGGGATCTTATATACATGTGTATATACGATCCCTGCTATCATTGATCAATCAGTTAAACTTTTGGAAAAGTGCATGTTTACAAATAATTTGTGCGTATCAGATCTTATAGTCACAGCCTTAGATTATGCTTGAATTGGCTTGACCAAATTTGAAATCTATGGTAAGGCTATCAAGTTATAAGGTAAAAGTATTTTATTTGGTTCGTTTTTTAAAGAACCCTTCCTCGTCCTGATAAAATGTAATCACGTTACCGGCATTCGAATTCTACTGGTTCCCTATTTCTCTTCAGGAGAAACCAGCAACAAAAAGAATTTCATTGGTTGATTTCAATAAGCCGCCATTTACAAGTAAGGTTGATAATCAACAAAATCAAATATCAATGCGTCCTCGGTTTCATTTTCACGAAATTTTATATTTACCACTATAAAATTAAATTCAGGACAAGTATGATATTTACGCATTTCAAAACGATTTTTTAAACGTTGACCTTTATTCAATGGTACGTTGCAATTTCCAGGTGTTGGAGATCGTTGAAAAATTCGTCCCCTGGAATAATCGTTCCCTAAAAAAACCGATTTCTCTCGGGAAAATCCGATTATTTGACTACTGTCACGAAGACAAGATAATGGCATAATGAAATTTTCTGTTAGTTTCAGAGGAAAAAGCGATCATCTTGCATATCTTTGTGACGGGGAAACTAACATTTCTTGCACCATTTTTTTACTTGTGTAAAGGGGTTTTTCAGATCTTTAAAATCTCAAACCAACTCAGATAATTCATTACTGAAACCAGTAAGGTGATAGAGTATTGTAGATGAGTTGGACTCACAACTAGTTGCCCGGCTAGCTCAGTTGGTACAGCTGCGGTATAGTCTTGGGGGGGGGGGTGGTTGTGGGTTCGAGTCCCATGTCGGGCGCACTTTTCTCCCTTGATTTACTTCAAGGCGAAAAGTCAGATAGAAACAAGACAGAAAAATGTAAGATAGAAGTATTTTCCAGTGGTATTTATTTAATGGGCAATGTAACCTCTGAAAGTATTTTTCAGATTTCACCCCACAATTTTGCAAAGATAGGATGGCATATCACATGATCCATAACAGTGATTTACTGGTATATGGAATCATAATACTAAACACAATGATGTCATCTCTGATCTCACAGAAATAGACAGGGTTGAAGATTGCATAGCAACTAAGCAACCAACTCTATTTGGAAGTCAAATTTGCACCATTTTACTGCATGTAACTGCCCAGTTTCATTATGTTTCAAGGGAAAAAATATAAATTGTATTATCAGTGTTCAACAAAAAATTATTTGCTGTAAAAAAATCTAGAACAGCCCCTTTAAGGTCTATTATTCTTCATCTATTTTGGCCTTCACTGGATGTATCAGACATATCTGATTGAAAGGTATTCAGGGTTTCCATTCACATACCAATGCATGATTTAAACATAAAAAAAGTAAATGATCACACTATAACAGCATTGATTTTGAAGAACAAAAAAAAAACAATGCTTAAATCTTACCAAACAACAAAATTGTAGACTGATTGAAAACATTCACCAATAAAAAATGTGGCTTAAAAAATTGATTTTTCTGTGAAAAGGGTGGTGGGAAAAAAAAAGTTACCTGCATTTTCTCCTTTTTACACAATGATTTCAAATACATGTCTTCTCTCTCAGGGTTGTTAAAATTTTGGATCATGTTCTCAGTAGATGTAATCAGCGACAAAGAGTCGGATATTGTACTTTCAAGGCTCTTTTGACAGAAACAAATCCATTGCTTTGGTCATGAATTATTTGAAGAATTTTCCATATGGTTTGGGATAGGGAGATGGTATATGGAAACAATATGTGTCCATTTCAATCGGGAATAATTTTTTCAGGGGTTTACAAGGATCTGTGAAAAACAAACTGATTTTTAATTATTTGGTATTCAGGATTACTAGCCAAGGCTTAATCCTTTACCACACGATCCCGACTTTTAATGACCCTGAGAAAGAAGCCTTTTGAAAACATTGTGAGAAAAGGAGAAAATGCTGGTACCCAGCATTTTCTCCTTTTTCCATGATTTTTTCTTCCCTTTTAGAGGCAAATTTCATCATGTGAGCCACAATTAATTTGTTGTCTGGAAATGCTTTCAATTTGGACAAGTCAAAAATTTTGTCGTATGGTAAAGAGTTAAAGAGCTTTTGTGATCATGGAATCGTCCTTCAGACATTAATCCATTAGATTTTTTCTGGAGTTCACGATAAAGTCCACCTTTTTGGTTTGCTTTTCATGAAAATTTTAGAGCTTTTTTGTTTCAGCAAAAGCTTAAACCCTATTGAAAATGAACTAGATTTGATAATTGATTTGGTAGCCAGTCAAAGTTCAAAATTTACATTTCTTTTTTTGCATGATAAAGTCCACATTTTTCATGTGATTTCTTTGCAACTTGTGTGGAAACTTTCTAATATCAAGAAATTGAACCCTGTGAGAAGATAGTTAGATGAGAAGAAAATCCAATTATTTGTTAGGGAAAAGGAGTCACTGTTCATGAGTTATTCTTGTTTTTGCAATTAAGCCCACATTATTGGGTACATTTCTTTGAAACTTGCAGCAATGTCATCATTACTAGAAGTTCTGAAGCCCTACCAAATTCTGCCGGATTCTAAATTTTCCTATTTGAACAATTCATCATGCATACTGATTATGCTGTTTTATACTACCGTCATGAAGGTCTGTTTTCTCATGAAACATTTATAACACTAGAAAACTATCAAAATTTCTTGAAATTTTACTGACCAATTGAACTTTACCTAATTTTTCAAGGTTGTTGGGGGAAGGTCCACCAAGTCTATAATACTGTCATGCATACAGAATCCTAAAATGCGAAACAAGTTTTGCCATTGGGGCTCAGAAGAAAATTTTCATTGGTTATTTAGTTTGTGCAAAAGAAAATTTGATCTTATTTTACCCTTTTTTTTTGTAACTAATTCTGACTGGTTTCAGACTTTTGGTAATGTCAGTTACTGCCAGTAGGGTGGTTCAGGCCCTTGTGTGTGTCTTACATTTTAATATCTTTGTTTCTTTTATAACTTATCCTTGAAGCGGTCTAAATTTATCTGTTTTCAGACCTTTATACCATGTCTGTGATCCCATTAAGGGTGGCTGTTCGGGCCCGACCTTTGATACAGAAAGAGATTGATGAAGGTTGTCAAAAATGCCTTACATTTGTTAGTGGAGAGCCACAGATTATCCTGGGGAAAGACAAGACTTTTACATATGATTATGTGTTTTCACCAGACACTGGACAAGTTACTGTATACACAAAAGCAGTAGAGCCATTAATAGAACACATTTTTAAAGGTATTTGAAGCATGATGTGTGAAAGCGGTTTCATGAATCTCTGATGCATTGTACCAAGCAAGATGCCACAGAAGTATGGATCCTTAAAATTTATTTTGTCTTGTAACTGACTGATACTTGAGGTAGGATGATCCTTTGATAAGCAGAAGATTTACACATAGCAAAAAGTATCAAACCACGTCAGCCTTTGCAGGCTGACTGACATGGGTAGATACTTGTTTGCTGATGCATTAAACCCCCTTTTTCACAGAGCATGGCTCATTTGTTTTTTAGCTTTAGTTTTACATTGTATGAATTTGAGCAACTTTGCTATGGATACAGTACTTCAAGTAATTTATTTTTTATTAGAAACACTCTAAGTAATATAACAGTAAAATTGATAATCCATAATGCTAGATTAACCCTTAACCAGACGACAAAATTTTAGCCTTGTCCAAATTGAAAGCATTTGCTGAAGACAAATTCAGTGTGGCCCAAATGGTGCGATTTTCATTTGATAGGGTAGAAAACATTGTGGGAAAAGGAGAAAATGCTGGTTACCAGCATTTTCTCCTTTACCCACAATGTTTTCAGAAGGCTTCTTTCCCAGGGTCGTTAAAAGTGGGCATTGTGCAGTAAAGGGTTAATGACAAAGTAAATATTGCTCAGATGATTAGTTAGATCTTAAGATAGACACCATTGTGGGATATGTAGAGATTTTGGTGACCAGTATTATCTACGTGTTCCACAATGTTTTCAAAAGCCTTCTTTTGCAGGGTGATAGAAACATAATGAAGGCTGAGCAAAAGTTTGTGGAATTTATTAATTAAAACAAAACTACCATTACTATTACACTTAAATTTTCATGTTTAAGATCCATTCATATTGAACAAAATTGGAAAGTTTCAGACAAACTGATTGAAAAACATAGTTGCTATGAATCCTTTTATGGAGTTGTAAAAACTCGGGATTGTTTGGAAATGAGTTAACTCTGTACAAGACATGGAAATTTTAGCCTTTTCCAAATCGAAAACATTTGTAGGCAACAAATTAAATCTTACTCAAAACATAACATTTGTCTTTTAAAGGGTAGAAAACATTGTGGGAAAAGGAGAAAATGCTGGTTACCAGCATTTTCTCCTTTTCCTGTAATGTTTTCAAAAGTCTTCTTTCCAAGGGTTGTTAAAACTTGGGATTGAGATGTAAAGAGTTACAGATACATCTCTACTCGTTTTCATCCAGTTATTTTAACCAATCTCAGCTTTATTTTATGAAACTACAATCATTCTTGTATCTTCATGCCAAATGTTGCCCCTGACAGTTGAAAGGTTGTACAGGTTACGACGGATAGAAAATGTATTTTATTCTCTGGAGGCTATCCAAAGATATCACAACCACAGTTTCCAGTTCTAAATCAGAGACAAAGCCCTTGAGTTTCTTTATCCCATACACCCTATATCGAATATTTATCTATGTTTACATAGCTGACTTGATTCTGCACACTATCAAGTTTTAACAGTGATTGTTTACTCTCTGGCTGTAAAGATGTATCTTTAAAGTGTTATAACTAAATTAATAAAACGTTGTATTGCAGGCTATAATGCTACAGTGCTAGCATATGGACAAACAGGAAGTGGCAAAACCTTTTCAATGGGTGGTGGGTATGAAGCTTCTCTGAAGATGGACCCTGAAGGGATGGGAATAATACCCCGATTAATCTTGGATCTTTTTAATATTTCTGCAGACAAAACAGAATATGATTATTCTTTCAAAGTATCCTATTTAGAGGTATGTCTCTTTATGGTACTTGTGACTGCATTTTTCTGTGTGGATACTGTGTTTTTTTTTTTTTTTTTTTTTTACTTTGTATTAAAGCCAGAGTTTATACAAAATTAATGCCCTGTTCAAAGCCACTGTATATTTGTAAATAATATAAAGTTTATGACGTAGAACGGTGCTTATCATGCCCAAAGAGAACTGAACTAGTGAAATGGACTTTTCAATTAGAAAAACAACTGAAATATTGCTATTTCAAGGCTGTGATTAGTGTACATGTCTTATTATACTCTAAGAAAAGGGGTCTGATGCATCTCTGTGATGCATTATACCAAGCATGTCCTCTGATAATTATGTATATATAAAATTTGTCTTACAACTAACTGAATCTGGAGGTAGAATGGTCCTTTTGCATGCAAAAAAAAATTTAACAATAGCAAAAAGTGTCAACCCAGGTCAGCCTGCACGGACTGCAGGCTGACATGGGTTGATACTTTTTGCAGTTGCATTTAACTCCCTTTTCTCAGAGCATGACTTGTATATAATAGAGTTTACGATGTAGACCTATGCTTATCAAAACCTAAGAGCACTAAATTAGTGAAATGGATCTTTTGATTAGGAAAACAGCTGAAATACTACTATTTCAAGGCTGTGATTAGTGAATTATGTATGTGCCACGCTCTGTGAAGAGGGGGGCTTAGTGTATTTGCAAAGTTTCGACCCATGTTAGCCTTTGCAGTTTGCAGAAGCTGACTTGGTTTGAAACATTCTGCTATTGCTAAATTTTCTACATGTCAAAAGACCAGTCTACCTCATGATTCAGACGGCTGATAGACAAAATGGCTTTGATGGATCCATAATTATGTGATCCATGATTGGTTTAATGCACAACAAAACTGCATTAAACTCTCTTTTCCCCACAGAAACCTATGATGTGCATATTCATTAAAACTTTCTTATTAAGACAATACTTAGGTGTACCCACAACATAGGCTTAAGTGAAGGAATAATGTTTTAAGGATTTGAGTAGTGCAGATGTAAGAGCCACTGTCAAGAGATTGTCATTTGCTCTGTGAAAAAAGGATTTAATGCATCTGCAAAAAGTACCAACATATTTCAGCCTGCACCAACTGGGCAGGCTGACCTTAGTCGTAAGTTTTTGCCATTGGCTTCATGTCCATTTGCCATTTTCTTCATGTCCAAGGACCATTCAACCTCATGATTCAGCCATGGCTCCTTTATTGTGTGATGACTTGCAGACTTGTGCTTATAATTGTGCCATGGAGATGCATTAAACCCCTTTTGCCAGATCATGGCTCATGTTTTTTGTATCTTTTTTCCAGATAATAAATGAAGAGCTGCAGGATTTACTGTGCAGTAATAAATCAAGGGAGCAGTTAAGTGTTAGGGAAGAAAACGGTGAAATAAAAGTACGTAAAACACTTATGATAAATCTCTTTTAGATGATGAAGTGCTCTTTTAACCCATTACCACATAATCTTGAGTTAGAACGACTCTTTAAAAGAAACCTCAATAAAACATTGTGGGAAAAGGAGAGAATGAATCCTTCGATTAAGACTTAAACAGATTTGATTATCAATTTTTTTTTTTTTTTTTTTTTCTAAAAAGAAAACCCCAGATAGAGAAATTGCTCTGAGTTTAACTATTTACCATATTGGCAAAATTTTAGATTTGTTGATATTATATTTGTATACATATATTATTCAAAGTCTTCCCTTGTAGACTTGAGTAATATGAAATAGCTACATTAAATCATTGATGGTTGAATCATTTAAGCAAGGATTTTTTTTATAAAATGATATGGAAAACATTGTAGGGAAAGTAGCAATTGATTATTGCAAGCAGTTGCTCCTTTTCCAACCATGTTTTCAAAGAGTAATCCTCCTAGGGACCTGAAAAGTTTAGTTTGCACTCTTAAGGATTACAAGATAGAACACACTATGTATATACATGTATCTACAGATACAAGGACTGAAGGAGATGGAAACAAAGAGTGCTGTTGACACTATGAGACTGTTGGAACAGGGTGGCTTTAATAGAACAACAGCATCAACGGCCATGAATTCATCATCCAGTCGGTCTCATGCTGTATTTACAGTTTACATGGAGCAGAAACATAAAGAAGATTTGTATGTATATAAGGGAAACTTTATTCCAGTATATTTTTCTGAAACATCAATTTGATTCAGTAATATTTGAAAGCAGTGATTGTACATTTCATTTCCATTAGTGAACTCTTCAAGTCTAAGGTTTACTAAAGGGACCACATGTAAAAAAAAAAGTCAATGACATTTAGGAAGTACAATCAAACACAGCCATCTGTACTAATTAAGGTACATAACATTGTGATGCAGTGTCTACCAAGTACATTAACGCTTTCCTTTCTCATTTTCGTTTTCATAATGGGTTAGTTAACAATTTGGCTATGTTATATGCACTGTGCAGGTTCCGATATTATTGCACTGTCTGGCTAGATAAATTCATTTTCCTAGCATGTAAGAACAAGAATCCTTAAATAGAGACAACTCTATCCGACTGGTGATAATAAATACTTTAGAACAGGCTATTCCTCAGTTTTCTCACTCTTGTGATGAATCTCCCATCAGTTTTGCTTGTAGAATTTTAGCAGTCAAAGCCACTTTGTCTTAAACAAATAAGAAAACAGGAAAAACTCAAAAGCTTACTTGACGATAAACATATGAAAGCCTAATGTGTAACATAATTATGTTGGTAGAAATTTCTTCTCTTTTACCCTTTACCAAGCAACCCTGAGGAAGAAGGCTTTTGAAAACTGGGGGAAAGGGAGGAAATGCTTGTAACCATCATTTTCTGGCTTTCCCATGTTTTTTGTACTCTTCCAGTACTGAGACAAATCCAATCATTTGATGGTTTACTCCACAATCCCGAGTTTTAATGACTCTGAAGGAGAAGACTTTTATAAACAGTGTAGGAAAAGGAGAAAATGCTGGTTAACAGCATTTTCTGCTTTTCCCACAATGTTTTCTACCCTTCCAGCAACAGACTGCTTTTTTTGAGTCATTTAATTTATTGTCTGCAAATGATTTCAATTTGGGCAAGTATAAAATTTTGTTGTTGGATAAAGAGTTAACCCTGTACCACACAATGATGCCTTTTGACACCCCTGATAGAGAAGGCTTTTGAAAACATTGTGGGAAAAGGAGAAAATGCTGGTAACCAGCATTTTCTCCTTTTCCCACAATGTTTTCTACCCTATCAAAGAAAAATCATTTAATATGATCCACATTGAAACTGTCCTCTGCAAATGCTTTCAATTCGGACAGGTCTAAAATTGGTTGTGTGGTAAAGGGTTAAGCCACATTTAATGTGTTGTTTGCAAATGCTGTCAGAGAAGACAGCTCAAAACTTAGTAACCAGCATTTTCTCCTTGTTCAATAATTTTTTCTACCTCTTCTAAGAAGAATCCAATCATTTTAGCCACATTACATTTTTCTACAGCATAATTATGCTTTCAATATGAACAAATCTAAAATTTTGATTTGTGGTGCAGTGTCAAATTCAGTATGATAGTAAATTTTTACTGTCACAGTAAAAGGTATGTGGTTTTCTTACCATGTGCAAGTTAAAGGTAAAAGTTGATTATCTCAATACCATTTTTGCAGAGACAACTTTTGGAGAGCTAAACTACAGCTTGTAGATTTAGCTGGATCTGAACGCATCAAGAAAACCCATGCTGAAGGTGAAAGGTTGAAAGAAGGTAATTTTTTTTTTTTTTTTTTTTTTTTTGGCTTTTCGCAGATTTATCACAATCAAGATCTGTTTAAACTCGGTAACAATGAAACTTAAGACTTACTGAAAAAAAAAAAAAATAATAATAATGCAGACAAAAACTGATTTGAATACAAGTACTTGCAACTAGTGTGTGTTATTTATTATGTGGCATTCCCAGAAATCTTTGCGAAACTCTGGCAGGAAACCTAAAAATACCTTCAGAAGCTATGTAGCCCATAAGGGAAATACAATTTAAAAGACATTTCTACTGCATTTGTCAATGATAATTTCCCAGCTATAGCTTTACTTAATTCCATGATAAATTATTTTTTAAGTTTGGTAATAGCTCCCTTTAACAGCAACTTATCCTTTCGCCACATTGTTTACCAATTGCAAAGCAACCATCCCTAGATTTGAATTTTTTTGCTCATCAAAGGACCAGTGTACCTCATGATACAATCAGTTGATAAAACATAATAGATTTTATGGATCCATAATGATGTGATGACTTACTTGATATATTGCATCATGGAGATGCATTAAGCTCCATTTTGCCAGAGTATGGCTCATCTAAGTTATGTTTGTTGATGTTCACAAGAAATTTTGATCTATTTTATATAAACTGAATACCTTGAAAAAAGAACAAGGAATCCAAATATATTTATGTGTTAAGCCTTCATGTTGATTATCAATATTATCCATGAACATTTTCAAAGATCTTTGCTCTAAATTTGTTGCAGCAGGAAAAATGAATGAAATTGTCATAGATGTATAAATTATATAATTCTATATACGTATTTCTTCAAGGCATAAATATCAACAAAGGGTTGTTGTCACTTGGAAATGTCATCAGTGCTCTTGGGGATGAAAGCCAGAAGAAAATGCATGTACCATACAGAGACAGCAAACTCACCAGAATTTTATCAGGTTGATATGATTTCTAGTTTTTCATTCTAACTTTCCACTTTGCAAACAGGGATATTCTGATAGGTGTACAAATACTGAAATACTAAATAATACAAGTACTAAAATAAATGATTTCTCTGGTTTATTATATAAGTCTGTAAGTGAGGTTTCCTTTTTTGGGGGAGATTTTCTTCAACCCAGAAATACACTTAACTTTTTGGAGCTTTGGATTTTGATATTTGAATCTCCTGATTCAGTTTGCAGAATAACTGATGTGATTACATGTGGAAGAAAAAAAGTAATTAGCCAAAGTCTGTTAATTTGTGTGTAAATCTATTTCACCATTATTTCAATCATACCAAGACTATCACTGATTCTTGACCAGTGCTTTGCACGATAGTTTCCAAATTGCTGGCTACTTTCCCACAATGTTCAGCAGTGAGAGAAGAATGAATCCTGTGGCAAAGACTATTATCAGTCTTTGAAAAGAGTTAGGCCAAGCGGGACACTCCCAGATTAGAACAAGGCTTTTTAAAGACTGAGCTAATAGGTTTGGCAAAATTAGTCTGGGAATATGATGCACTTCCATACTGTTTTCAGAAGTAGTGGTCACATGATTCACTTTGTCAGTTCGTGAACAAATCTGCTGTAGGTGACTTTGAAAAAGAATTCTTTTGACAATTCGATAATCAGTATACATTTTCAGTTCCTGAAACCATGTGAGAGCATTGATACAAAAGAAAAAAATTGCTCATTATCTTTGTTTGCCACAATGTTTTCAAAAATGGTCTACCCGGGGATGTAAAATTCCACTCGCCCGCTCACATTGGCAAGTGATCTTTGACTTCAGGCAAGTATAAGACATACCTGATTCGCCCGACCGGGCAAGTGCATTTTCTGACATATTACATGCACTTCAAGCTCATAAAATTCGGCAAAATTTCAGTCGGAGAACTGCTAATCAAACAGAAGTTTACACCCATTGTGGAGGTTTTGTCTAGTTACACACCATTAAATGCATACACACACTACAATGCTTATCAATCAAATGTAAATTTTGCCACGCCCCATCTGCATCCAATCTCTACAGCGAACCAATCAGGTATGACATACGAGATTTAGTGGCCACCCATAATTTCTAAAAGCCATGCTTTGATCCTGCGTTATGGTTGGTATTTAATGATGACATCGAAACGACCCGGAGTAAATTTGGCTGTCTACTCTTTATTTTATTTATTTATTTTTTTTTTTTTTTCCATTTCTTACGGGAATGGCCAAGGGAATTCCAAACTGGTTCAGTGGTTTTCTAAAAATATTCTGACATATTTTTCATTAAATTGATTTAATCACCACAGATGCAATACAAAGAAGGTTATGCATGTTAGAAGATAATTACATAGTAAACAAATTAGGTTGATTTTGCGCATGAACGGTAAGTCATTTGATCAGAAAATGTGACGGAATAGATAATTTATTTTTAGTGGCAGTGCACGGGAACACCGTCTATTTGTATACATTTACCTTTAGAAAAAGAATTCCACTCTTTGCATGATGATAATGTACAGGCAGTTCAAGAAAAAGCTAAAATTTAGACATAATAGCATTTCTTGTCATTTATAACAGAGCAAAATTATGTGTAAGTATAATTAATCACATGACTTTCAATTCTTTTGGAGGAATATTTCACGAAAAAGAAGGGTGAGTGAAAAAGTCTGCAGGGTGAGTAACCTTTAACACCTACTCGCCCTGCTGGGCAAGTAGATAAAACAATAATTTTACATCCCTGACTACCTCATTGTAGGAAAGGGCATCTGCATGTGGGTATGTATTAAAAGTATGTAAAGCCATGTCATAACTTTTTTGGTTCAACTGAAATTGAGCCATGCTCTGTGTAAAGGGGATTTAATGCATCTGCAAAAAGTATTGACCCATGTCAGCCTGTGCTGTGCAGTCCGCACTGGCTGACCTGGTTCAAAACTTTTTTTGCTATGGGTAAATTTTCTTTATGTCCAAGGACCATACTACCTCATGATTCAGTCTAATTGTTGGACAAAATGAATTTTATGGATCCATAATTGTTTGACAAATTGCTTGGTATAATGCATCAAAGATGCATGAAACCTTTCTGTCCCAGAGCGCTGCTCAAATATATGTATTTTTTTTTTTTTTTGCACAGATTCACTAGGGGGTAACAGTCATACTCTGATGATTGCCTGTGTAAGCCCAGCAGACAGTAACATGGAGGAGACACTAAATACGCTGAGATACGCAGACAGAGCTAGGAAGATCAAGAACAAACCTGTGATCAACTGGGACCCCCAGACAGCCAAGATAATGCAACTACAAGAGCATGTGCAACAGCTTAAAATGAAGTTGATCCATGCAGGGATCACAGATTTTACTTCTAGGTTGATTTTGATCTCTGCTTTTAACATTTGTGTATAAATTATGGAAGAGTTTAACACTTTACCAAACATTTATATGTTAACAGCATTGTATCGTTTTCCTTACATTTTTTTTTTTTTTTCAAAAGCGTATTTCTTTCGGGTTTTTAAAACATTGGACTCTTTTGTCTATTGTAAATAAGCCAGAAGGCCAGAAAAGGGAAGTACATAACCTCCACTGACATTACTGGGCCATTCATTTAATGTTGTCATCAGGGTTCTACAGGGCACATTATTGATCACATTCAAATTTTCTTCAACTCTTTGAAGCATTCTCCTTCGAAGGAAACACACTTTTCAAGTCTCAAACTTTAATACCTATTACAGAAAATTATGGTCCATGAAATCCAAGCAGTTAGCACTTGCTCTTTACAGCCATGCGGTATGGTGGGCTATTAGTGACTCAGTTGAATGAGCTGCCTTCGTACAGTTGTATGATCTTAGAAAAAATCAAGTCCAAGATGCAAAGTTTAAGCCTTTGTTAAGAGATTTCCTGCCGTCAGAGATCGCTTTTAGTTTTCCCTTGTGTATTTTCTTAAATCAAGTTAGGCTGTATTGAGGATTTCAGGTGTGATATTCACATAAAGTCTTCATAGGATTGTCTTTTCAAAGGAATTATAATGAGCACCCACAATAGGGTTTTTTAAACATATGAGTAATTTTGTCCATAGAAATGAGCCATGCTCTGGCAAAAGGGGGTTCAATGTGATCTGTTATACCAAGCAAGTTGCTGCATTATTATGTACCCATAAAATCCATTTTGTCTAACAACTGATGGAATTATGAGGTAGACTGGTCCATTGACACTCAGAAAAGTGACCTATAGCAAAAATTTTGACCCTGTTCAGCCTGAGCAGGCTGACCTTGGTTGACATTTTTGCAGATGCATTAAACAACCTTTTCACTGAGAGTGGCTCAGTTATAAAGATTACTCTATAGGTCAACTTGTACCTAGCATTTTGTCCTTTTCTCACAATGTTTTCAAGTTTTTTTTCCATAGGGTTGTCAAAACATATGATCATTTGATGAAGGATTAATTGGATGCTATTAAGCTTTCAAGGCTAAACAATCAATATACCCTTCTATTTATACAGTGCAGTGAATTCATCGTCAGAAACTACCCCAACAAAGCAAAATCTAAGAGAAAAATTGAGAGAAATGACAGATAGTTGTGAAAGGTTAAAGGTAAAACCCATCATAGATTTCTGATTTATTCTATAAGATATTCTATAATTATATTATATCTTGTACCCCTGAATCCTAAACCAAACAAAAAATTTTAAAACTTGTCCAAATTGCAAGCATTTGCAAACAACAAAAGATATGCTGTACAAATTAGGGATCTTTTCTTTGAAAGGGTAGAAAACATTGTGGGAAACAGAGAAACATTTTGTCCTTTTCCCACAATGTTTTCAAAAGTCCTTTTCCTTGGGGTCTTTAGATTTTGGGATTGTGTGATATAGGACTAAATTTATCTGGGTTGCAGGGTTGCATCTAGAGTGCAGAATTGCTGAAATCCCGCATCAAACTTAAATCGTAGACCGTCGGGTTATTTTGATCATGTCAATAGACGCTTGTCATCTGTGTTATGCAGACGAAAAGCCTCACTGCAGGGCCCACGCTGTCGATCACCGAATGCGACAATTTAGGAAAAATGTGTCCGAAAATGACACACTGGCGAATCTGCTGGCTGCAAGTGATGTCTTAAGGCTACAAAATTCTTGAAAGAAAATAACTCCGCCATAAACAGTGAGTATTAAATATATAACGGACCACATGTCACGGTTTATCACAACATAACAAGCCGGTGTGTAATGAAAAGCGAGATGATGATGTCAATCCACTGATCTAGGGTAAAATGACATGATTTGAAGTGACCAACAACCCTTATTGACACATTCTTGCAATATCATGTGGAAATACTTTAGAAAAATTTATTGACATGAAAAAAGATCGATGGAAAAAACCGTGAAAACCCATGACACAACAAAATGTATATTTGACATCGTCTGATCAGAGGCACTTCAGACTGTCTTTTCAGCTTTGGTAAGCAGTAAATTTACATAAATATCTGTATGAAACAATAGATGGAAGCTTAAATCTCAGTCTAACACTGAGGTAAAAAATTCGTTGAATTTATGAATGAAAATGTTGAACAACGTAGGATAGATAGGGTAGGATGGGGTTAGTCTACTTGTCTCACAGTGATTATACTGTAACAAGTGTTAAAGAAGAAATTACAAGACATTCATCTTAACAAAGAAGACTAGAATATAATAACCCTTTAATGGATATAATCATTATTATTTTTCCAAAGACAAAAACAAATAATACATTAACCGTTTACCACGTGCCCCCCTTTTTCTGAAGACGATGGGGGCCAGCCCCCCATTTGAAAATTTCTAGATGCAACCCTGGGGTTGTATTGCAAAAACTTCAATAGTTTATCATCTCTGTCATTTTGAAAGATATTTACTTCAAACTTGAACTAGGTGTTAATTATCCATAGAGAACCCATACAGCAAGGGCAGGTAGCCATCAAAATATTTTAGACACTGTTATGTCCTCTTTTTGATATGAGAATTTTTACTTAAAATCAAGCTATTTCTAAAAGCTGCTGCAGCCAAGCATTGGCACCTGCATGGGGTGCTCTTGGGCACTATTGGCATGGTATCTTCATTGACTTGTTTATTTCTTCAAGTATTCTTGCTCTATTTTCAGGAGGAGAATGCAGGCTTAGCAAAAGATCTTCAACACAGTGTAGACCAAGCTGCAAACATGTTTGAGAAGGCTATCAAACAAGAAATGAAGTGTGAAAAGTTAGAAGCTTGTATAAAAGAGTATGAAAATAAAATTGGGTATGAAACATTTCATTTCTTATTAGGCCAGTGTGTCATATTTATTTAAGGCTCATTGTATTGACCCTGATAAAAGTATTTCACTTTATTTGATATAATATCTTTTTTATTGTCATACAAATTTATTTTATATAATATCTTTTTTATTGTCATTCAGACAGAACACAATTTGTCTGTTGAAATGGTATGAGCTATGCTCTGTGAAAAGGGGCCAAAATGCTTCGCAATAAGTATTAACAGTTTGCACAGGCTGTCCTGTGCCGATCTTTTTGCTATTGGTGAATTTTCATGTTCAAGGACCATTCTACCTCAGCACTCAGCAGATACTGATACACAAGGGATTTTATTGCTCCACAATCATGTGATGACTTGCTTGTTTTAATGTGTCACGGAGATGCATTATACCTGTTTGCCAGAGTATATTACAATTAGAGATAGCATTGTACGAAAACTTGATATTTAATAAATGGAAAAAAAACCATAAAAGACCATATTTCACCCAAAATATCAATTCTCTTTGAAGCCTTACCACCTGAAAGTAACTATACTTTCCTCCATAAACAGACCACTTTAGACACATTGTTGCAAATGAACGAATTACTCATCAGCTACTGCTCCCTGAGCCATAATGATATTACATGTATTAAGACTTATTCATGGTGAATACGCTTATTTGACAAGGTTTTTTCAAAGTTATTTGCTACAATTTTTTCTTGTTTAATCAGGTAATCTGACTTCCTATGTTGCAAACATTCACTTATATGTCACAAAATATGTTTGAACAGTCAGTACTTATAGAGGATTAAACTGCATAGAATGACCTTGATCTTCATCTGCACTGTCTACAAACACACATTCTTGTTGCCAAAAGCAGTTCATCTGCATCATTATGATTATGAATTTCAGGTCAGGGTTGAGTAAAGTAGATTTTGACTTGCTTAGTTCCTCCATGGCAGATGGTCCCCCTGAGGTGACAGAACAAATAGAACATCTCAAAACTTTAGCAGAACAAGTGGAAGAAAAATCGGTATGTTTAGACAGTTTTCACTTTTTTGTTCATGCATCTTTATAATGATGCTTTGTCTTTAGGCTTGCAAAGTTTAGTATTACAACAAAAGTGTTTGAAACAGAGTTAACACTGTATAACACAAGCAGGAGTTTTAACGACCTTTGTTTAAACATAATTATTTCACATTGATTTAGAAACAAGTTCTTGCAACCTATATTAATCTCTCATCATTCTGTTTCCTGGAAACCCCACCAGTAGTGGCACTGAATGTGTGGGCCCATGAACACTCTCGGAAATTCTTATTCTGGACCTTACAGTTGCAAAACTGACACTCTACCTCATGAACAAGGACATCACAACCTTGATGGAGATGGCTTTTGAAATTATTGTGGGAAAATGAGTTCATGTTGGTAACCAGTATTTTCACCTTTTCTCATGATGTATTCTACCCTTTCAAAGAGAGAAAGCATCATCTAGGCAATTTTTAATTTGTCATCAGCAAATGCTTTCATTTTGGGAAAGTCTAGAATTTTTTTGTTTGGTAAAGAGTTGACGTTTATCCAGCTAAACAAGTGAAATTAAACTTTTAAGCCGATAGTACAAACCCAAATTTTGCTACTTCTAAAGCATTTCTTTTTTTTGCAAAGATATCTCTTTATTGGACGGTGTAGATCCAAGATCAGACTGCACATTCTTTGCAGTCTGATCTTGTTCAACACTGTCTGCAAAAGATTCTTGAATCATGCTTAGCAGCCAAAGAGTTAAACAGAAAACAAATCATTAGGGGTTATTATAGAACAATCTTTTGTAGATATTGAATGAGGTTGCTGAGGACAGTATGGATGGTGAAGAAGAAAATGCAGTGGTAAGTCTACACTGTAGTGCACATACTTCTCTGTGATCTTAACTGTTAGAGTAGTTATACAAGACAAATTTGCCTTTTGTATGATCAAGTAGATATAAGGGTTACTCTGGAAAAAAGGGGATTTAGTGCATCTCCTTTATGTCCAAGCAAGTCATCACATAATGTATGGATCTATAATGTCCATTTTGTCTAATAAACCCAATGAATCACGAGACATATTGGTCCTTTGGCATGCAGAAAACTTAATCATAGCAAAAAGTTTCAACTCAAGACACTGACAGGTTTTACGGGCTGTGCAGGCTGTAATAGATCGATACTTTTTGCATATGCATTAAACACCCTTTTCAAAGAGCATGGTTCATATTTACATAGACCATTGCACAATATCTAAGAGTGAAAAAGAGATGCATTTCACTTGTTGAAAAGTTTCAAACTGTTCCCATCTACATGCTGTTAAATGACAGAAACACACCTGTTGAATGCAGGCCTAACTATTTGAAAACCAAGGACATATCATTAAGTGAATGTTTTACTTGTCTGCATGAAACACCACCTTACATGGAGGCTAATTTTAGACAAACCATTAACTGTTTACCCTAGAGTGCTGAATAAACCCATTAGACCTTTTCAAGGCAGAATTTAGAACCAAATAATTTCAGTATCATTGTGGTTTTTGTCTAAAGAGTTTTGCCAAAGCGATGAGTGTAGATCAAATATCAGACTGCATATTTTGTGCGGTCTGATCTTGATCTACACTGGCTGCAAAGAAAACTGTAGTTGTGAAAGGTTCTTTAAGGGTTAAGTACACAGTCCTGAGTTTTAACGACCCTGAGAAGCAAGCCATTTGAAAAAATCGTTGGAAAAAGAGAAAATGCTTGTAAGCAGCATTTTCTCCTTTTCCAATAGTGTTTTTTGCCCAATCCAGAACAAATTCCATTATTTGATAATCTTCTGCAAACGCTTTCAATTTTGACCACATTGTTGTTGAATTAACTTGTATATGTGATACAAAGGAGAATTATCCTGTTTTAGAATAATGGAAAACATCATGACTATTGCTTCTAACAAAGATTATTTTTTAGATTGGCTGTTTTTGAAGAAAACTTGATATTGTCATAGCCCTTTTTGTTGTCTGCAAAACTTTGATAATTAATAATATCACTGTTTTTACTGAAGATATTTATTTCAAACTCTAACTAATTGTCAACTATCAAAAGAGAAACCCATATAACCAGGGCAGGTAACCATCAAAATATTTTTATATCAGTTATGCCCCTTTTTTTGCTTAAAATTTTCACTGTAAAATCAATCTGTTTTGAGAAGCAACTGCAGCTGAGCATTGGCACCTGCATGTGGTGCTCTTTTTTCCATAGCCCTTGATGCCATTAAAAATTGTCTGCTGCAGGGTGTAGATTGTTGTATATATAGGATGGATATATACTGGTATACTAGTATATTTTGGAAAACGGGAAATGCTAATTATACCCATTATCTTCAATTTACCACAATGTTTCCTAAAATCAAAGTACTCAGGGTTGTGTAAAGACAGGATTGTTTGATAAAGGGTTATGATCTATTACTTGATAGTGAATGATTGAATTTCCTTTCAGGGTGATGATTCCCTGGGAGAAATGCCTTTCACACCAGAGAGTAGAGAAATGGCTAAACAGCATACTTTACGTCGGGCCAAGATGAACTCAGATCTTGAACAATTGAACAAAATGTTGGAGATGAAAGAGAAGATTGCTAATCAAATGGCCCAGGATAATAACCTTCAAGCTATAAAAGAACAGTATGAGGTAAGATGAACATGTTTACAATTGTAGAAACAGACCTCCTTTCAAAACGATTGTGCCATTGTAGTGCCATTGTAGTGAAATGAGACATTTTCCGTAACTTGCCACAAATATTTTACATGTATTCTTGTATGTAATCTTAGTCCTTAGCTGCTATGAGTGACCCAATGTGCTTTTGTGAAAAGTATAGTTCAAGGTCAGACTGCTTAGAATGTGTAGTCTTATCTTGGATGTACAGTGTCCAATTTGTTTAATTTTTGGTGAAATAATTTTGGAAAATCAAACTATTTGGGTCTTTATTATTGGTTGGAAATAGCATTTGAGCCGCGCTCTGTGAAAAGGGGGCTTAATGCATCTGCGAAAAGTTTCGACCCAGGTCAGCCAGTCCGCGCAGGCTGACCTGGGCCAAAACTTTTCGCTATTGGTCAATTTTCTGCATGTCAAAGGATCAGTCTACCTCATGATTGAGTCGGTTGTTAAAAAAAGTGGCTATTATGGATCCATAAGTATGTGATGGCTTTCTTGGTATGATGGATTACGGAGATGCATTAAGCCCCGTTTTGCCAGAGCACGGCTCATTTATTTTATTCAGCTGTTTAAGGGTCAATTCGTGTATTACATTTAAACCAATCCATATTCTCTGTGGATGTTTATGAAGTTGACTGATGTATACATGTATATTTAAGAAGGTAATGAGTCAGCCCTTCTGTAGACGTGATCATTGGGGTTCAGATCAAGGATCTCTAGTTTTCTAAGCAAGGCCATTATGTTTTAAGTCCCTAAGTGTGAAATTAATTTGATGTACAGCATTGACTGATTATATGAATGAAATCATGGACAAGAATATTGACTAAATACCACACTCATTTATTTTTGACTGAAAGTTAAGTTGTGGCAAATCTGTGGCGACTTTTAACTGGATAGATCATGGGAAAGGAAAGCAAATTAGTGAAACTATTTCTACTTATTATCTATAGGACACAATGAAGCAGTATGAAGGTGAGATAACAGGCCTACAGAAGGAGAAAGAAAACTTATTGACAGCTCTGGAGGATGCTAAAACTAATTCTGCTGCTAGCAAGTAAGTTCATAGGTAAAGTAATTGGTTACCAAATGACAATTTAGGCCTTGTCCAAATTGAAAGTATCAGCAGAAAACAATTTAAACGTAAATCAAAACATGAAAATTGTCTGTAAGAGTGTAGAAAACATTATAGGTGAAGGAGAAAATACTGGTTACCAGCATTTTTCCTTTTCCCGCATTGTTTTCAAAAAACTTTCTCCACAGGGTCCTTAAAAGTCAGGACTGTGCTGTAAACGCTTAACTAGAGATATTGTTTAGGGCATTACAGCCTGTAGACAATTTTTATCTTTCAGCATGAATCCATACTAAAAACATCATGGCACAAATGGGTATTGCTCTTGAGCAATGTTTTTAGCTTGGCTTTTTAGCTCACCTGAGCACTAAGTGCTCAAGGTGAGCTTTAGTAATAGTGCTGCATCCGTCATCTGTCATGCGTCTTCCAGGCATAAACAATTACCTTGTGTGCACTCTATGAGCCACATTTTTAGTACAAGACTCATAAAACTTGGTCAGAATGTTTGTCTTGATAATGTCTTGGACAAGTTTGATATTGGGTCATGTTTGGCAAAAAAGTAGATCACCAAGTCAAATCTTCGAAAAACTTATGTGCACTCTAGAAGCCACATTTTCAGCCTGATGCTCATAAAACCTGGTCTAAGAAAGCTATGAATATTTTTGTTTCAGTCAATAGTAGATTTTGAGGACTGCTTCACCAAAAAGAGAGTACCAGAATGTGTTTTGGCCAATGGTAAAACAGTGATTTTTTAAAAAAAAGGTTTGGACATATAAAGCATAAACCTGTATTATTCAGAGAGAAAATTTTACTTTCCACTGCAGAATAAGCGAACAGAGAAGAAAACGTCTCAACGAGCTAGAATCTCAGCTCTCTGATTTGAAAAAGAAGTTGGTGGAACAGAAAAAATTACTCAAGAACAAAGAGCAGGCTGACAAAGAAGTCTCTAAGCTGAATGCTGAAATACAGGTACTTACTAGCCTGGATTTGTTTACTTAACATATCAACTGCAGATTACTTTCCTCATCTTGCAGCACACCTATATGGAAAACGTAGCAAAAGGTGAAATTGCTCATTATGAGCAATTTCACCTTTTGCCACAATACTTTCACATACATCATGTATCAAGACTTAATTCATATCTGTTACTCCTGTTTTAAAAGGATGCTTTGAAAGTAATCCAATCTAAAATTCTTTCCGGAAGTAATCTGCTAGAATAACTGAAAATCTGACATAGGGTGAATTACTCAATATTCTTTGTTTAGATAGAAGATATTTGGTGTTTTTTGTGAAAGATTGAAATTTATTTCATCGAGTGTACAGCATGGGTAATAATTTCACAAGTGGCTGCAAAAGATATTCTGTTTATTTCATGCTTCTAACCCCCTTTTTTGACTTTCATCAAAATTTAGTACAGTTGTTTTTAGTTATTCCCTGTGGCGTACCTCCCCTCACATTAGAACACATTACAATATTAAGTAAAGCGCAGGAAAAGTAGAGTAAATGTGCTTAAATTATGTCATATTTCCGTTTGGTTGAATGGCATACAATGTTTAACTAGGTAACTAGTACACAGGAACTACTGTTTCCATCTTCATTTGGAGAGTTACGGAAATATTTACAGTTAGTGTCACCAGTCATAACCATGAATTACCAAACCTTATTATTCACCATTATTCCAAATAAATCACCAAAAGGCATGAATTAAAGTTTAGTATTTTTCCAACCTATTACTGTTTATCTTCCTCAAACTAATCTCAGACAAAACAGACGTTATGGGCCCAGCATGATTATAACATCTGCAGGAGCCAAAATTTAAGAATTGTAATAAGGATTTTATTTTAAAAACAAACACAAGTAAATCATTTGAATCATTTAAAAAGAAGGAAAAAAAAAAATGGCTGTTTTTTATCTCAAATATGCATATAGAATGAGGGAAGAAAACTACATTTCAGTATATTTGCCATTTTGTTAATTTTATATCATGAAACATAGAAGAAAAAGGATCAGAATTTAGTTTAATCTTGCAGAGCATGAAACAGCAAAGAGTAAAGTTAATGAAACAGATGAAGGAAGATGCTGATCAATGGAGGAAGTGGAGACAACAGAAAGACAAGGAAGTCATACAGCTGCAGCAGAAGGTAAAGTCTGCAACTCTTTACCACACTATCTTGAGTTTTACTGATCCTTGGGAAGAAGTCTTGAAAACATCGTGGGAAAGGGAGAAAATGCTGGTAACCAGCAGTTTCTTCATTTCCCACAATGTTTCCTACCTGTTTAGAGACGGGTTTAATCAATTAAGTATTATTTAATGTATCGTCTGGAACAGCTTTGAATTTGGAAGAGTGTAAAGGTTTGTTGTTTGGTAAAGAGTTAACCTTAACCAAAAGATGTCATGTTTTTACAACTTTGAGGTAGAAGGCCTTTGAAAACATTGTTTGAAAAGGAGAAAATGCTAAAAACCAGCATTTTTCTTCTTTTTCCGCATTTTCTCCTCTTTCAGAAACTTCTACCACATAAGCAAATTGAATTTGTTGTCTGCAAATGTTCTCAATATAGCTGTTTTTGTTAAAAGGGTCAATACATTTTTATTATTATTCTCCAAGATTTTCTAAATTTGAAAGTGACACAATTTCTGATTGCCTATACCAAATGGTTTAGCTAATCAGAATTTGTGTCACTATTAAACTTGGAACATTGTAGAGATTAAGTCTAAGAACATTCTTATGAATAGTTTGTGAATACAGGCCCAGCTGGTTCGCCAATGCTTATATACCTTCGTTGGAAAAGCATGTTGGTAGAGATATCATAAATCTTTTCCCTTCCAGGACAGAAAAAGACAGTTTGAAATCCAAAAGTTGCAGAGGGAACATCAGAGAACACAGTCTGTCTTGCAGAGAAAATCAGAGGAAGTAAGTAGATCTCCCTCTTAAGAATTTGGTTCCCACATTACTAATGAATGAGGATAAAACAGGGTAATGGTTACAGGTGAAAAAAAACATGGAAGTCATCATTAGATAAGGCATGTCTTTTTCCTTCAGAGAAATCTTACATTATTGTGCAAACATGAAAAAGACCTGAAATCACCCACCCTTGCAGCTAGCAGCTTACGAAAACACTGTGGAAAAAGGGGCAGTTGCTTGTTAACAAAATTTGAAAAAAAAAATTCTGTACATTCAGAATTTTGTACTGGTTACAATTTGAAACAGCTTTGATTTGATCTGAAAACACTTGTAAAGTAATGATTAAAACAAATATAAGACTGGCTGAGTTGTTGTAGTACTTTTTGCCTTCTTATTTTCTGTATAATTTCGATATTGAAAGACCTAACCCTTTACCAAACAATTGCTGGTTTTAACGACCCTGTGAAGAAGCCTTTTGAAAACATTGTGGGAAAAATAGAGAATGCAGGTAACCAGCATTTTCTCCTTTTCCCACAATGTTTTCTACCCTTTCAAAAACAAATTTCATTTTTTCAGTCACATTTCAATTGTTGTCTGTAAATGCTTTCAGTACGGACCAGTCGAAAATTTTGTTGTTTGGAAAAGAGTTAAGAGAATTATGCTAATTTTTACCATTATAAAAGGAATATGAGTAGGATTTTTGGAAACACACCATTTTGAGGAAAAAGTTTATCCCATTTCCACACAATCTTGAGTTTAAATTACTTTAACAGAGAAGGTTTTGGAAAACATGGTGGAAAATAGAGAAATTCTAGTAACCAGCTTTTTTTCCCTTTTCCCATTGTGTTTTCTTTCTTTTCTGATTAAATTCTCCTTCTCTGTGCCGCATTTAATTTGTTGTCTGCAAATGCTTTCAATTTGGACCAGTCTAAAATTTTGTTGTTTGTTAAAGAGTTCAGAGGTTTTTGGAGGAAAATAGTAGCAAAATTTTATATGTGATGATTGCAGGCTGCGGCAGCCAACAGACGACTAAAGGAGGCTTTGTCAAAACAGAAAAAAGTGCTGGACGAAAGAACCCAAAAGTTTGAAAAGATGGATAGTGCTGGTACTGGGGACAGAATAAGGGTAAAATTTTTGCACACACACACACACACACACACACACACCTCCCCTCCCCCCTGAAAAAGAGAAAAAAAAATTTTTTTTTTTTTATAACTTACTTTAATCAGAATTTTCACTAAAAGTAACTGCAGCTAAGCCTTGGCACCTGCATGCGATGCTCTTGTTTGGCATACACATAGATACACTTGTGCTGCAAACGCTTTTGTCAATTTTGCTGTCTTTATAGATAAACTTTCTACAGTTGTTAAAGTCACAGTAAAGTCCAAATGTAAAAAGGCCTGTTTATAAAATGAAAATAAATGTCATTTTTACCATGTAAAAATATGGCGATTATTATGACTTTAATGATATGTAAAGGTGCAGTTTGTAAAAGTTCCAGTCAATGGCAGAAAAAAGAATTTTGAAACTAGAACAGATCCTACCATGTCGCATTATCTGTTTGTTTACATCGATGATAGCTGACGATTAGCCGACTTTTCGTCGTAAATCTCTGCAGTGATGTAATAATGACATAAACACCACGTGATAATTCAATGCGTCGAAACAAAACTTTTATTAACTTGATCGTTTTGTCCCCATTCTAGGCTTGAAAAACTAAGTTTATCAACATTGTAAACAGAAACGACGACACAGGCTGATCGTCGCTTATTCGTTTATCATCAATACAGGAAGAGTTTACTACATCGAAATAAGAAAACAGGTTCAGAATGAGCAATCTTACTCTCCGATGACATAATATTGGAAGTGTAAACGATAGTCCTGTGTACTACGTCATAGCACTAATGAGATGCAATGTTATCATGTGACGTTCTCGAAGACCTAGTTCGAATATACACGAACAATAACGAAGGTTGTCTCGATCCATGGCGTCCCTGAAATCGACGGGCTTCTCCATGCATTTTGCACACGTATATCATGGCAACCAATGCAGTAACTGACATGTTTGGGTTTTCTCTGATCTTATATATGAGTGTTGTGATGGGTTATCCGTTATATTTTCGAGTTATAAACGGTGAAAATTACCTATTTTTTGGACTTTACAGGGGCTTTAATAAAATATAGATGTGAATAATCAGCCTTTTGGATGTACACTTTTAACTCTTTCCCACACAGTTGTAAATCCCAAGTTTTAACGATCCTGAGAATGAAAGGTTTCGAAAACATTGTGGGAAAGAAGAAAATGCAGGTGACCAGCAATTTTTCTTTTCTTCAAAATGTTTTCTACCTTTTCAAAGAAAAACATGATTTGCACATCTGCATTTTTTCTTTTCTTCAAAATGTTTTCTACCCTTTCAAACAAAAACAGTTTTTCTTTTGTTCAAATTGTTATCTACCCTTTCAAAGAAAAACATCATTTCCACAACATTTAATGTGTGTGTAATGCATGTTGGGTTTAAACATCTATTTTCTCTTTCAAAGATCTTAATTTAGATAGTAATTCTTCTTTTCTTTGACTGCTCTGTTGTCATGATTAATTGTACGGTCAGGTGGCAGGAGACTTGGAAACTTGTTCACGGCTGTGGATAATCATGTAGCCCTGAGCCGTAGGCGCGTGACCATACAACGAATTTATTATACTGCAAAGTTTGACCATTCCAACGTGTATTCAGCAAAATTTCCCTGATTCATGGTCTTACGAATTGAGTACGCTGACATTTCCCTTCTGAGTGCCCCAATTGAATGAAAACTGATGTCACTGAGGATTGACATCATTGAAACCTTGGTTAAACGTGCAGTTTGGTGCATAAACTTGATGATGTCACTGCAATAGACATTCAACATAATTTTGTTTAAACATGGATTTAAACAATTTCAAGGTAAGGAACTCTGCATTTTAATGACTTGTTGGCAAAAGTAAACAACCATTAGTTGCATCAAACGACCATTGGGTTATCCTTTTAGCGTTACAATGTATGAGTTTTGACACTTCACAATTCGCTTACCTGATGAAGGGATGGCTCGTTTTAACCCTGTGTATTTCTTTTAGAATGACAACAAAGGATATTATACGTAACTACAATTCTTTATTTTAAAAAATAATCCATTCTTTCCAGTTTGAAGACAACCATCAAGGGAAACTAGATCTAGTAATAATATGTTGCAGGCTATTTAGTATGTTGGTCTTGTTGGTGGTTTGTACCAATGGATTTGTAAGACAGGCAAAATGACATGTTTCCCAGGGTGCTTTATCTTTATGTAAGGCCATGGTGTCTATAGTGGTAAATGATATGTAAAAATTGTGCAAACAAAGGCCTTGTACTCTTAACATTCAATCTTCATTTATTTTTTTTAATATAAACTCAAAGACAGTCATGTGATAGGCTGTTACAAAGTGTCATAGAATGGCTTTTGTCTAATTTCTGAAATAGAATTGTATTTTGAGTGGTTGATTTATGACAGTCCTCAACTCTTTACCAAACGACAAAGTTTAAGACTGGTCCAAATTAAAAGCATTTGCAGACGACATAGTAAATGAGGCTGAAGAACTGAAATTTGTTTTGGGAAGGGAAGAAAACACGGTGGGAAAATGAGAAAATGCTGGTTACCAGCATTTTCTCCTTTTCCCATCGAGTTTTCAAAAGACTTTTTTCTCAATGTCGTTAAGAGTCAGGATTGTGAGGTTAAGAGATAAATAAGGACATACTGAAATGTTTTACAGAAATTACTGAGCCATGAACTGGATGTTAAAGTGGGAGTTGCAGAAGCTAAATATCACCGAGAAGTGCTTTTACAGGACAGAAAAACACTGGCCGAGGAGTTAAAGAATCTGAAAGAGTGTCTCGATGATAATGGTCCACCAGCAAAGGTATTCTTTTGTTTTTCTGAATTCTTTAAAGGCCCAATACAGGCAAAACACAAAGCAGGTGTTAAAATGCTTTTAAATTTAAATCATACGTTTTGAAGTATGGACAATTTTGTTAACCCTTTACCTGATATGCCAATTTGAGGCTCTTCCATTTCAGCAGCAAATAAAGATATGATGTCAAAAATATGGACAAATGAGGATACAAATATCTGATTGAGTGGAAAACATTGTGGGAAAAGGAGAAATTGCTCGTTACGAGCAATTTCTCCTTTTCCCACAATGTTTTCAAAAGCTGTCTGTTGTTGATACGTCAAAATGAGTATCTATGGAGTAAAGGGTTAAGGTGGCAATCTGTTATTGTGTGGATGGTCCAAGTGTTAGTTGCTGGCAGAAAAATGAATTTTAAAATCAGAAAAAAAGTACACAAAAGATAGAGTGACTTGGCAGGTTTTAACCGTTTTGAAATTAATTTCTCTGCCAGCGACTTACATCTGGACCAACCATACAATAACAGATCGTCTTCTTCACAATAATTTACATAATTTTAAAATGTATGATATGAATTGAAATGCATTTCAACAGCCACTTTGTTTACTTTGGCAGCTATTGTTACTTTAACTTGTCTAGCTCATAACCCTTTACCACACAGTGCCGAGTGTTAACGACCTTACTACAAAAGGCTTTTGAAAATATGGTAGGAAAAGGAGAAAATGCTGGTCACTAGCATTTTGGCCTTTCCCTCTATGTTTTATACCTTATAATAGCAATGAAAAAAACATTATCTGACCACGGTATTTGGCTACATCATTATTCAAATGCAAAAAGGGGCAAAAACATGGCTTTGTTCAAAAACAAAAACTCACATGAATAAAGAAGTAAAGATTTTCTTTAAAAAAAAAGTGGGGAGGGGAAAGAATAGATAAAGAAGGATCTTCCCATGCTGTAATAAGCTTTCTACAAGAGCATGATAATACTTAAAAACTATTGAGTACAAAAGCCAGATTTGCTACAGAAAAAAGCCACTGGATAGTCGTACAACGAATGATTGTTGACTTGTTGTTCACTTTGTGCAGAAAATGGCATGGATGGATGATTCAGGTCAAAAGTGTGAAACCAGTTTTCAGGAGGAGAAAAAGAAAAAGAGAATAGAAGTCCTACAGCAACAAATAGAACTACTGTGAGTACTTTATCTTTTCTGCTCAGTTAACTCATTACCAAACGACAATATTTTAGGCTTGTCCAAATCGAAAGCATTTGCAGACGACAAGATAAAAGTGACTGAAAATTTGAAATTTGTTTTGTGAAGGTTAGAAAACATTGTGGGAAAAGGAGAAAATGCTGGTTACCAGCATTTTCTCCTTTTCCCACAATGTTTTCTAAAGGCTTCTTTCTCAGGATCGTCAAAAGTAGGGATTGTGTGGTAATGGGTTAATATTTGTGCATACTGGTTGAAAACAGGAGACAAAGTGTGGGGTGAATACAAAAATATTCTGTGTTTTGGATAATTTTATGAGAGGCATGGTTAGATCATTTAGTTAAGATATGTTGTGTTAAGGTTTACGGCCCCTAACTCTCATATTACAAGACAGAAGCTGCCGAGATTGGCCGAATAGCCTTTACGAAAACGTCAATGTTTACCAAAGAGTTAGGGGCCGTAGACCTTAAATTGTATGGATGAATTCAACACATATTTAAACAAGATGATCTAACGATACTTCCACATAAATAAGAAGTTTTATCCCACTCTCTGTAAAATTTTCCAAAACACAGATGGAATAGTTATGTATTCATCCCTCAATTAATGCCGAGCCATGTAGCTCAGTTTATAATGTACAAGGCTAGTATTCCAGGGTTATCAGTTAACATACCAAGCTGGTTCAACTCCTTAAATAACAAATTATGATCCTGAATTACTGTGAAACATTTTACCAGATGACAGAGTTTCAATTTTGTCCGAACTGATAGCATTTGTGGATTAAATGTGATTCAAACGATGGGACCTATCTTCGATAAGGTAGAAAACTATGTTGGAAAAAGAGCCAGCATTTGTTCCTTTTCTTATGATGAAAGTAAAATCTTTCTTCTATTAGGGTTGTAAAAACAAGGGAATCTTTGGACAGGGATTAAACCATGTTTTTTATATTTTTTTACGCAGGAATGTACAGATAGCAGATTTACAACAAAAAGTTTTTGACGCTGAGCAAGGTAGTAATTCAAGAAAGAATAATATCTAGGTCTTTTGTCATTCAATTTTTCAAATCTACAAATTTATTTGGAGTACTGGCAGGTATGATGTCTCGTTCTAGAGAACAAATACTGCTTGGGTACAGATTGAGTGAGATCCAAAGGAGGGGACTTGCTTTTTAAAGGGTAGAAACATTGTAGATCTTTTAAAAATGCTGTATTCTTTAGGGCCCAAAATGGGAGAATGGTTCGTTAGTTATTCTAGTTTGTGTCAAAAAGTCATATAAAAATGTGTTGAATTTTAGCTGGGCTGTTTTCTAAGAAAACATTGAGGCATTGTTGTAGCTGTCTTTGTGAAAAAACTTGGAAATGTTCTAGTGTCTCTGTTATTACTGAAGATATTTACTTCAAACTTGAACCAGTTTTAACTGTGAAAAGTGGAACCTATACAACAGGAGGCGATTACCATTAATTTTGACATGGTTACATCTCTTTTTAAACTTTTTCACTGAAAAGGAAGCAGCTACAGCCAAGCATTGGCACCTGCATGTAGTCTTTTTGTTATACCATCCCACAACAAGTAGGAGGGAGGTAACACTGGAATCGGATCTGTTTGTCCATCTGTAGACAGAATTTTGTGTCCTCTTCTGCCTCTACACTTCTTAACCAATTTAAGAATACTTTAGAAAAAACATATTCCATCATAAATTGAGCACATTGAACTGTTGTCTGCAAATACTTTCTGTTTGGATAAGTCTAGAATTTTGTTGTCAGGAAGAATTAAAAAATATTCACCAACTCATTTCCAAACGGCAACGCTTGACTGGTCCAAATTCGAACTATTTGCACATGACAAATCAAATGTGTATCAAATGCTGGGATTTGTCTTTGATTGGATAATAAGCATTGTGGGAAAAATGAGAAAATGCTGGTTTCCAGAATTTTCTCCTTTTCCCACATTGTTTTCAAAAGTCTTCTTCCTGAGGGTCATTAAAACATGGAATTGCGTGGTAAAGGGTTAACATAACTCTTACAATATACTAATACATTTCGTTGGTACAGTTTGGTTAGAGTATGCTCTTTCTTTGAACAGAGAGTAAAGGAAAATCTGCTAAAGAAAACCTCCATACCATGATGGAAGCCAAGATTGCCATAAAATGGCTAATGGAACAGGTTGGTTATTTTTAGCTTGGCTATTTTCTAAGAAAATGTTGAAGTATTTGTCATAGCCCAAGTACTTCAACCTGGAATAAAATCATTAACTATCAAGAGGGGATCCCATACAACAAAGGCAGATGACCATCAAAATATTTTGATGGTAAAGATGCATAAACACCTGCAAGCGGTGCTCTTGTTAGGGTTCAGCAATGTCAAGTTGTCTTAAAAATGAAGTTGGGTCCTGTGTGGCTTAGTGGTGGTGAAGTAGGGTTCACATTCATAGGGGCCACCTATGATTTAGGCTTTTCGTCGGTGTGATCTTGGGCAAGTTACTTCAAAGCCCTTGCGTAGTACTGGTGAAACCCTGGAAACAGAGGAATAAGTGAGCTTTTGCCTTGATGTGAGTGACATAATGTTGAAAGTGGTGTAAAACGCCATTTTAGGAAGAAAAAGTGATGAGGAGAATTCACAAAAAAGTTGGAACATTTAACCATAGGACATGTAATTGGAGGAAAAAATGGCATATCTGAACTGTTCTCAGGAAAAACATGAATGAGTGAGTTCTCACTGTAAAATTAACTGAAATGATAAAAAAACAGTCTGGCAGGCCAGGTAGCTCAGTGGTTAGCGTTATTGACTGGTTACGCATTCAATAACCGGTTGAGGCAAACTTTTTTTCTATGATTTTTCACCTCCCACCTCTGGAAAGAAAGTTGTGTCAGTACTGGTGTGAGAAAACTAGGAAACACATATGTAGGTGCACTGACTGCCATGATATGACCTGAGCTATTAAAACAGTATTAAACTCCAATACAACCAACCAAACAAAAAATAATCTAAAAGTAACATAAAACAACCATTCATTCAATAAATCGGTCAATGGTCCACTTTGATTTAGATAAACACCTCTTTTTCTTATGATAGTGTGTAAATGGCAAGGTGGAGAATGGCCGTCTAACGGTTGAGATGAAAGATGTGAAAGATAATATGCAGGAGAACAGGACTGACCATGACAAATACATCAGTGAACTGGAGGAGGAGATTGAGGATTTGAAGAGGACACAGCAATCTGCTGAACTGAACTTGATGAGAGAGCATAAAAACCAGGTGCTGTAATTGTTCCATGTAACACAAGTTACTTATGTATGATCTACCCATTAGTGTTTGGTTTTAACTCTTTACCAAATGACAATATTTTGGACGATTTAAATTTGAAAGCACTTGCAGACAACAAAATTTATATGGCACAAGTGATGGGATTTGAATCATTCTAGAAAACATTGTTGGAAACGGAGAAAATGCTGGTTAGCATCGTTTTCTCCTTTTTATACGCCCGTCGAAGACGG
The DNA here is from genome assembly GCA_946811185.2 of Hippopus hippopus. Classification (NCBI taxonomy): domain Eukaryota; kingdom Metazoa; phylum Mollusca; class Bivalvia; order Cardiida; family Cardiidae; genus Hippopus; species Hippopus hippopus. Next base: position 14,769,696 of record OX328100.1, on the reverse strand, counting down.
GACGTATTATGGGATCACCCATGGCGTACAAGCGGGTGGGTGAGTGGGCGGCGTCCAGTTCTTTGTCCGGAGCATAACTTTGTCATCTCCAGTCCGATTGACTTGAAACTTGGCATTTGTGTTTGTTGCAATTATACGGAGTGCAGTGCGAAAGAACCATAACTCTACCTCGTGTTGTCTTTGAGTTATTTCCCTTTGATCGTCATTTATACAGCATTTTCTGCTTGTCCGGAGCATAACTTTGTCATCTCCAATCTGTGTGACTTGAAACTTGGCATGTGTGTTTGTTGCAATAATACGGAGTGCAGTGCGAAAGTAGCATAACTCTACCTTGTGCTGTCTTTGAGTTATTTCCCTTTGATTGTCATTTCTACAGCATTTTCTGCTTGTCCAGAGCATAACTTTGTCATCTCCAGTCCGATTGACTTGAAACTTGGCATTTGTGTTTGTTGCAATAATACAGAGTGCAGTGCGAAAGAACCATAACTCTACCTGGTGCTGTCTTTGAGTTATTTCCCTTTGATCGTCATTTTTACAGCATTTTCTGCTTGTCCGGAGCATAACTTTGTCATCTCCAGTCCGATTGACTTGAAACTTGGTATTTGTGTTTGTTGCAATATTACAGAGTGCAGTGTGAAAGAACCATAACTCTACCTGGTGCTGTCTTTGAGTTATTTCCCTTTGATCGTCATTTTTACAGCATTTTCTGCTTGTCCGGAATGTAACTTTGTCATCTCTAGTCTGAACATCTTCAAATTTGGTATGCATGATTGTTGAAAATTTACGGAGTGCAGTGCACAAGAACCATAACTCTTCCTAGCATGAATTTTGAGTTATTTCCCTTTGATCGTCATTTTTACAGCATTTAGTGCTTGTCCAGAATATAACTTTGTCATCTCAAGTCAGAGTGACTTCAAACTTGGTATGCATGTTTGTTGCAATATTACGGAGTACAGTGCGCAAGAACAATAACTCTACCTAGTGCGGATTTTGAGTAATTCCACTTTGATCTTCAATTTTACAGTATTTCTTGCTTGTCCGAAACGGAACTTTGTCACCTCAAGTCAAATTGACTTGAGACTTTGGTAAACATGTTTGTTGCATTACCTGCCCTTTACGATTATTATACCCCCTCGACAACTGGTGGTGGGACGGGCGTATCTTGCGACAATTTGCCGCTCTTGTTCCACATTATTTTCAAAAGGCCTACATCTTGGTCATTAAAACGTGGGATTGTGTGGTAAAGGGTTAAAGACCTGGGCTGCCTTTTACTAAACTGCATACTCATGAAATTTGCGTACGCAGTTTATGTAAGCAAGCTTCAAGTCTGAAAACAAGTTTCACTAAACTATATAACTTTACGATTTGAGTAGAGATTTACATAACTTTATGCCAGCTCATACCTTTTAGTAGAGCAGGGGTTACATGTGTGTATATACAACCCCAAATAATTTGCGCAAATCTATGCAGTTTAGTGAAAGGCATCCCTGATGGAAGACTGCTTTTGAAAACATCCATCATGGGAGAAGGAGAAAATTTTGTTAACCATCATTTTCTCCTATTCCCACAATCTTTACTAACTTTCAAAGATAGTCTCCATTATTTTTGTCATGTTTAACCCTTTCCCAAACAATCCCTGGTTTTTACGGGTCAGGAATACAAGCCTTTTGAAAACATTGTGGGAAAAGGAGAAAATGCTGGTAACCAGCATTTTCTCCTTTTCCCACAATGTTTTCTACCCTATCATATAGGAAAATCATCTTTTTAGCAACTGTTAATTTGTCATTTGCAAAATGATTTCAATTTGGTCTAGTCCAAAATTTGCCGTTTGGGAAAGGGTTAATTTATCAGCTGCAAATTCTTTCAGTAAGGACAAATCAGAATTTTTTTCTTGTGTGGTGAAAAGTTCAAAATATCAAATACAAAGTTAATTATGTGACTTTTTATCTCCTTTAAGCAGTGACTTTTTGATGGCATTACAGGAAGATGAACAGTTGCATACAAGTTTCAAGCAAATGCTCCTTTTCCAATAATGTTTGCCTGGGAAATTTTGTAATACATGTATTGTCATTTCCTTAATTGCTTTTTTTAGTAGGTCTTCGAAGAAATTTTACAGCTTTTTTACAGTTTTACTAAAAATTTTGGTTCAGACAATAAATTTAGATATATCCGTCTAAGAAGTGATTGAAAAGATATATGTGATTATGAAAGAATTGTGTTGTCATTTTCACTAAAAATTTAATGCATCAAGACTTTGCTTTACTAGTTATTCAAAAGATTGTAAATGTTTTATTTTCCAAATGTCTGTATACATGTATTTCTGTTACAGATTGATATATTCAGAAGCATGGTTGATGAAGAATATTCCAATACCATTAGATTAAAGGACCTTGAAATAGAAAAGCAGGTAAACCCCTACATTTTCCTCTTCATGCTCTGGCAAATTGGAGTTTAATGCATCTCTGTGATGCATTATACCAAGCAAGTCATCACATAACTATTGATCCATGTAATCTATTTTGTCTGACAACCAACTGAATCATTAGGTATAATTATCCTTTGATATGCAGAAAATTGACCAATAACAAAAAGCTTTTACTCTTGTCAGCTTGCATGAACTGCGCAGGCTGACCTGGGTCAATACTTCTTTCAGATGCATTAAATTCGCTTTTCACAAAGCATGGCTAAACCTTACATTGCAAAGTAAACCTTATTTTAACCATTCACTGGATATCCCCATGTTTTTACAACCTGAAGAAGAGGGCCTTTGAAAACAGCGTGCTCTCCTTTTCCTACAATGTTTTTAAAAGCCTTCTTCTCAGGGTCATCTAGTACTGGTGAAACCCAGGAAATACATGAATATGTAAACTGTCGTTTTGACCCAAATAATGATGAAAGCGGCGTAAAACGCCATTCAATCAACAACAATCATTCCTTAGGGTGGTTAAAACTTGGTATTGTGTGAAAAAGGGTTAAAAGTTGTGGCAGAAATGCTTATGAGGTGATTTGATACTTTTCCATGGTAAAGAATTATAAGACAGGTGTTTCAACATTTCAGAAAGCCAAAGTTACTGATCTTCAGGCAAAGCTGGTTGAGAAGGACAAAATGACAGAAGAAATGGAAAAGGTAAATGAAAGGGGTCCTGTGAACCTTTTACGCAACAACCCAGTATCTTATGATCTTAACTCTTTACTAAACTCTAAAATTTTAGACATGTAGAAATTGAAAGTCGCTCTGCTGTGTAGCTCTGTGGTTAGGGTATCTGACTCATGACCTGGTGACCTGGTGGTTTAGAGCCAGTTGAAGCAAACTTTCTATCTGGAGATTTTTTTTTTCACCTTTCACGTCTGATGCATGTGAGAAAAGTAGTCAGTGACCTGAAAAGAAAGTTATGTCAGTACTCGGTTGTGAAAGCCAGGAAAGACATGTGTAGGTGCACTAAATGCAGTGATATGACCTAAACTGTTAAAATGGCATTAAACTCCAATACAATCAATTAACCAAATTGGAAGTATTTGCAAAAGACAAATATAACATGAATGGTGTGATTTCTCTTTGGATGGCTAAAAACATTGTGGGAAAAGGAGAAAATGCTGGTTTCTTCTCTTCCTACAATGTTTTTGAAAGATTTTTTCATCAGTGTTAGTAAAACTTGGGATTGTGTGGTAAAGGGTTTAGGAAAAGGGCATTTTATAGAAATTAGGGAAAAAGGGGAAAATGCTGGTTACCAGCATTTTCCTCTTTTCCCACAATGTTTACTACTGTACTTAAGCAAAATTCAATTTTTTGATCTACATCTAATTTTTGTCAGCAAATGCTTTAAATTTTGACAAATCTTGGAATTTGTGGTCTGGGAGTTCACCTATTACAACACATTCCAAGTTTAAACTGGTAAACAACATTTTCTCCTTTTCACACAATGTTTTCTATCATTTCAAAAATAAATTTCATCATTTGAGCAACGCTACTCTTGTCGTTAGCAAATGCTTTAGATTTGGACCAGTCCAAAATAGTGCCATCTATTTTATCAAAAAATCTTGTGATTTCATTACCCTGAGGAACACCGCCTTTGAAAACATTGTAGGAAAGAAGAAAACTTTCTTTGGTAACCAGCATTTTCTCCTTTTCCCACCATAGTTCTTACTACATCATAAAAAAAGATTCTATCATTTGAGCCACATCCAATCTGTCTTCTGCAAATACTTTCAATTTGGACCAGTTTGAGTTTTTTTTCGTTTGGTTAAGTGTTAACTCTACCAAACGATAAAAAGTTCTGACTTGTCCAAATTGAAAGCATTAGCTGATGGCATTTTTAATGTGACTAAAAAAAATGAAATTTGTGTTTAGCAGAGAAGAAAACATGGGAAAAGGAGAAAATGCTGGTTACCAGCATTTTCATCTTTATACAAAATGTTTTCATAAGGCTTTCTTCCTCAGGGTCGTTAAAACTCGGGATTGCATGGTAAAGGGTTAAACCATTACCATAAAAATGCATCATTTTACGCCCCTGCTGTGAACAGCTTTTGAAACCATTTTGCTAGTATTCTGGAAAATTATGTTTTCCATTCAGCATTTTCCTTCTTTTCAATTGATTGCCCTTCCTATATTTGTACAAGAAAATCCTTAATCTGAAATAGGCTAAAATAGCAAATTGAGGGTTCATTACTTTTTACTTTTCAGCACATAAAGATCTGTATGTACAAAGAAAAAAATTTAGCATTGATGCCAGATTTAACTGATGATGAAGACCACCCTCTGGTTCAAAAATCTCCCTTTTTGTCTCCGAGACCTAAGGTGATGTTGAAATACAAAGGCCGTCGAACAGGCATTTTCCAGCAAAATAACAATGAGGTGATGTAACTTTCATAAGGCAATACTTTAAATGAACTTTTAATGAACTTTTTTAAAGTCCCAGTGGTGGCCAAAAGTAAACAGTGCAGGTGTTAAAATGCCTTCAAATTTAAATCATACCCTATAAAATTATTGAAATTATTCTGAAGATGACAGTCTATGATTGACTGATTTTACAGTCTATCAAAGTGTAAGTTGCTGGCAGAAAATTGAATTTAAAAACTTGGTAAAAAGTTGCCAAGTCGCTTCATCTTTTGTTAACTTTTTATCTGTTTTTAGCACCACTGGCCAAAGGTCAGTGAGCTTATTTCATGGCCCTGTGTCCGTCATGTGTGCTTGAGTTCACTTTTATTTCAAATATCTTGTTCTCTGAAACTAACCATCCAGTTTTGACCAAACTTTACAGAAATGATCCTGTCATAGTGGTCTTTAGAATTTCTTAAAAGAACTTGGTTCTTTTAAACACTGTGGTTGCCATGGCAACAAAACTAAAAACTGAAAATCGTCTCGTTCGAAGCCATAAAGCCTAGAGCTACCAAGTTTGGTATGTAGCTTCATCTAATGGACCTCTACTAAGTATCATCAATACATAGCCCTAGGGTCAAAATTGGCCCTACCTTGGGGGTCACTAGGCTTATATATTAAAATCTTTTAGTTCTAAACCATAAGGTCTGGGGCTACCAAATTTGGCACGTAGCTTCATCTGACAGACCTCTACTAAGGTTCTTGAAATTAAAGCCCTTGGGTCAAAATTGGCCCAACCCCCAGGGTTACAAGTTTTACATTGGCTTATATAGTGAAAACTGTAAAAATCTTCTCATTCCTAATCATAAGGCCTAGGGTTGCCAAGTTTTGCATTCAGCTTTTTCTAGTAGGCCTCTATCAAGATAGTCCAAATTGTAGCCCTGGGGTCAAACTTGGCCTGGCCCTGGCAGTCACAAGTTTACACAGGCTTATGTATAGTGAGAACTTTAAAAATCTTCTTATTCCAAACCATACAACCGAGGGCTACAAAATGGTGCAAGTATATTCATTTAATTGGCCTCTACAAAAATTTTAAATTACAGCCCTTGGGTCAAAATTAGCCTTGCCATGGGGTCAAAATTGGCTCTACCTCGGGGGTCACTGGAGTGGGCTTATATATTAAAATCTTTTAGTTCTAAACCATAAGGTCTGGGGCTACCAAATTTGGCACGTAGCTTCATCTGACAGACCTCTACTAAGGTTCTTGAAATTAAAGCCCTTGGGTCAAAATTGGCCCAACCTCCAGGGGTTACAAGTTTTACATTGGCTTATGTAGTGAAAACTGTAAAAATCTTCTCATTCCTAATCATAAGGCCTAGGGTTGCCAAGTTTTGCATTCAGCTTTTTCTAGTAGGCCTCTATCAAGATAGTCCAAATTGTAGCCCTGTGGTCAAACTTGGCCCAGCCCTGGCAGTCACAAGTTTACACAGGCTTATGTATGGTGAGAACTTTAAAAATCTTCTTATTCCAAACCATACGACCTAGGGATACAAAATGGCGCAAGTATATTCATGTAATTGGCCTCTACAAAGATTTTCAAATTACAGCCCTTGGGTCAAAATTAGCCTTTCCCTGGCATTTACAAGTTTTAAATGGGCCTAGATAATGAAACCTTCAAAAATCTTCTCGTTCCTAACTATAAGACTTAGGACCACAAAATTTTGCATGTATTTTATCTAATGGATCACTATCAAGACTGTTCAAATTATAGCCCAGGGTCAGAATTGGCCCTGCCACAGAAGTCATGACTTTTAATAGGCTTATATAGTGAAAGCTTTGAAGATCTTCCTGCTCCTGACCTTGTTTATAACCACACAGCCTAGGCCTGTATTATTTGGTATATGGCTTTATTTTGTGGACCTCTACCAGGGTTCAAGTAATTATAGCTCTGTGTGGGGTCACAATTTTCACATAGGCTTTTGTAGAGAAAACTTCATAAGAGGTCTTGTTGGAAACCATTTGGCCTCGAATTGTAATGTTTGCTATGTATGGTTTGTACTTATTAGCCAGTGGAGCTATCATGGCCTTCTTGTAACATTTTTTCTGCCAGTGAGTAACACTAAGGCTGACAGTACAATAAGAGACTATTATCTTCACAATAATTTCCATGCTTTTAAATGGTATGACTTGAATTTAAATGCATTTTAACATGGGTATTATGTACAAATCAAATGTGGCTGAATTGATGAATTTTGTCTTTCAAGGGGTAGAAAATATTGTAGGAAAAGGAGAAAATGCTGGTTACCGGCATTTTCTCCTTTTCCCACAATATTTTCAAAAGGCTTTTTTCCTCAGGGTCGTTAAAACTCGGTTTGTGGGTAAAGAGTTAACTTACTCTTTTCTTCTACCACCTTCTTCCCCCTCCCACCCCCTTCTCTCTATCCTCTGTCTTCATTATAAATTGATGTTATTGTAATATTTTTGTGCTGAGTTGTTTTTTAGAAATATGTTCTCTTTGTTATATTGCAGGAATGTGAAAACAGCTCAGAAACTGTAAGTAGCATTTTTTTTTAAATTACACTCAGGTATATTGGTCAGTGATTAAGTCCTTAGATTTTTAGCTAAAAAAGCTGGAAAAAGAAATACTTGCTTGTAATTAGCAATTGTTCCACTATCCTCCCTATCTCGCAGACAATTAAAAATAGCCTATTATCCTGTTGTTTTAACAACTCTCCTTTTTGTCTGTTACACTTGCCGTTTGGCTGGTCTAGAATTAACATGCACAGTTATTAATTCAGCGTTTACACCCAAAGATCTGATTTTTTGTTGACTCTCAAGAAAAAAGCTTTTGAAAACATTGTGAGAAAAGAAGAAAATGCTGGAAACCAGCATTTTCTTCTTTTCTCACACTGTTTTCTATCCTTTCAAAGACATATCCCATCGTTTGAGTCACATTACTGGTATTTTATTGTCTTGCAAATTCCTTCAAAATGAACAAGTCACTAATGTTGTCATTTGGTAAAAAGTTACAGATGAAATATACATGGAAAATATATGTTCACCTTTTTTGTAACTTTCAGACTGTGAGCTCTGTGATGAATACTACGTTTGAATGTGAACCTTCGGTAGACTTACATGGGCAGTCGGAAGGTCAGAAATCAGAGGAGGAGGAGAGCGAGAAAGTAACTACTAAACCACCTGTCAATGCTCGCCGCTTGCGATCAAGTACCAGCCGGAGGGCGTTAAAAACAATCCAGGATGAATCCATTCGAAGCTCAGATGAATTCGAGAAGGCAAAGCCAATGAGGAAATCGATGTCAGCTGGAAGTTTACGCCGAAAAACATCTGCGTCAAATCTCAAAAAATCAAGTGGACTCAAGAAGAAAAGTTCAGCATCAGACATAAGTGTCAGTGATGATTCTGCAAATGATTCTTCTCAGACTAACGTTTCTTATTTAGATGAAGGTATAAAGAAGAAAAGACGGCTATACAAGTTTTCAGATAGCTTTTTTGGACCTCCTGAATAAAGATGTTATCTGACTTAAAGACCAACCAGCTGCAAAATGTAGACAATTCATGGGGTCAGATTGTGGACAAATTCAATTCACACCATTTAAAAGCCTGAATATCATCATGAGTCTGATATAAAGGATGTTTGTTTCTTTCTGTGAAAGATCGAAATTTGAGCCACTTGTGAAAATATTACAGATGATGTTTACTCTGTGACATAAATTTCAATCTCTCACTGAAAAAAACAAACATTCTTTTTGTTTCATGCTTTTAACCCCAGTTTTGTTGGGACTTTAATCAAAATCCAGTACAGTTGTTTTTGATAATTCCCTGTTGCTTACCCCCCACACATTACAAAGCATTACAGTATTACATAAAGCGCAGGAAATGTAGGGTAAATATGCGTAAATTACATCATATTTCTGTCTAGTTGAATGGCACACACTGTTTACCTACGTAACTAGTGTGCAGAAACAACTGTTTCCACCTTCAATTAAAGAGTTACGAAAACATTAAGGGTAAATTTCACTGATCGTAACCATAAATGATCAAACCTTATAATCCACCATTATTTCCTGATAAACTACCAAAAAGCATGAAATAAAATGTGTTACATCCTAGTCTAACAAAGCTCCAGTTGCTGGCAGAAAAATGTATTGCAAAACTAGAACAAAAGTAGCCTGCTTTACAATACATTTTTCTGTCAGTGACTGAAACTTTGACACATTCCACTGTAACATTTAATGAGGCTCGTAATAAAATCATAATTTTAAATGGTATGAATTAAGTTTGTCTGCATTTTTACTCTGGAACTGTTTACTTGTGGCCGCTTATATTGCAGTGCCTTCAAGCTGTACATATACAAATGTGACAGTGCCTCTGTAAGCTGTACATATACTTTTGGCTGTGCATATACTGTAGAAACTCACAAATAGAAAATTAGCCAATGATGAAAATTTACTTCAGATGCCTGAACCAATTACAACACAAGTATAACATTTTAACTTTCACCAAACAATCCTGGGTTTTAATTACCCTTGGAAAAAAGCCTTTTGAAAACATTGCAGTAAAAGGAGAAAATGCTGGTAACCAGCATTTTCTCCTTTTCCCACAATGTTTTCCACCCTTTCAAAGACAAATCTAATCTTTTTAGTTTCATTTGAATTGTTTTCTGCAAATGCTTTCAATTCGGACCAGTCTAAAATTTTATAGTTTGGTAAAGAGTTATATCACTGCTGCAGAAATCTGTTGAAAACGTGGGAAATGCAACAGTTGCTTCTGGAAAGCAATTGCTCTCTTTTCCTTAATGTTTTTCATAGGATTTGATACAGTAATTTTTTTTTTCTTTTCTTCCATTTCCATGTACTTTGTATACTAATTCGGGATTGTCTGAAAATCATCTATCTCATCTTCAAACTACAAAATTTTAGACTTGTCTTAATTGAAAGCATTTGTAGATAACAAAATTTATGTGACTGAAAAATTGAAAATTGTTCTTGATGGATTACAAAACAAGAAAAATGCTGGTTACCAGCATTTTTTGAAAAGTCCTTTTCTTTAGGGTTGTTAGGTCTTGGAATTGTTTGGTAAAGGACTATCTTGTTAAACATTTAAAAATTCCTATGTTATAAAGACCCAAAGGACATATTTTAAAACATTGTAAGAAAAAGAGAAAATGCTGGTATTCAGCACTTGATATCCTACAATCTTTTCTGCCCTTTCAAATGTATGTGCAAATCACATTGCTTCAGCAAAAGTTGATTTGTTGTCTGCAAATGCCTTTTGTATATGCAAGTCTAAAATCATTCAATGTTTGCTTTTAGGTTAAAAGTTAAAGTGCATGCAATAATGTTTTAATTAAGAAATAAGTTGATATTCTTCTGGTCAAGGCAGTAATATTTATAATTACTCTGTATCATGCTCTCCTTAGAATTGCAGTCTGCTTTTGATCTTTGGCAGCTATCTGTTTATCGCTTTTGTTATTATGACATCTTGGAACATAGAGGGTCTCCCCATGATATTCAATCATGTGGATAATGTAAATATAGACTTGTTTATGGCATGACATCACAATGCTAATAACGATGGATTCGCACATTTTTCAACCAATTCTTTGAGACCTTCAACAACACCTGTTACAGCATCCATTTGCAAAGTTTTCCAGTCAAACAGCCGTTGTTATTATTAGCAGCTAATTTTAAACTATCCTCAAAAGTCACTTTGAATAACCTGTTTGAAATTTAGTTGTCAATATTTTCTAAGATGGTGCAAAAACATGAAGTAATAAAACCTAGGCTATTGGAATTTTGGTATTTATTTCAAGTCATTACATTCGAAAACCAATTGCAGCGACATCTACTTTACCTCACTGTGAGATGACGTTGACTAGATGTCACTGCGGTTGGTTTTCTCATGTCCCAAGGATAGAAAAGGAAAAAATGAATGGACTGGAATCCAGGCTAGGTTTTGGTGTTGGTTTAGTTGTAAGATTTGCCTCATGTTTCACAGTGTCTTTGTTGATCAAATTCATTGTACATTGTTTTATATAGAAAACTTATTATTAAGTTTGTAAATGATCACTTCACAGATTGTAATTAAATCTCTTAACTCTTTTCCATACAGTTTAGAGTTCCAACAACCCTGTAAAAGATGCCTTTTGAAAACATTGTGGAAAAAGGAGAAAATGCTGGTAACCAGCATTTTCTCCTTTTCCCACAATATTTTCTACCTTTTCAAATAAGAAACCCACTACCTAAAACACGTCTGTGATCTGTAAACGCTTTCTATTTAGACATGTCTGTAAATTAGTTGTCTGGTAAAGGATTAAATGTTTATTCGTTGTGACTACAGTACCTGTTTTGGTTTTTGTCTGTTATACCTGTATAGTGAAGGAATTGTATGAAAAGCATTGTAAGAAAAGAAACAATTTCTTGTTACATGTAATCTCTCCTTTTCAAACAATGTTTTTCAAAACCTGTCAATTTATGTGGTTTAAAAAACTGTATTAATGAAGTAATTGGTGTAAAAAGCTGTTAATGAAGTATTAATAGATAAGGAAGTTTGCCAACAAATGAATTAGTAAACAAGATGAATCAGCTTTGTGATCTCTGTCTCTCTTTTGCTCTGTCTCTATCTCTCTTCTTCTCTTTCTCTGTCTCTTTTGCTCTCTCTTCTCTCTCTCTCTCTCCCTCCCTCACTTTCTCTCTCTCTTTCTCTCTTTTTCTTTCCCTCTCTCTCTCTCTCAAAACAAGTTATTTATAGAAAAAAAAAATCGTGCACAGATATACCACAATAACTGGGACATGAATGTATTTAAGACAATTGATTTGTCCACAGTTAAGGGATGCAAAATTCATTTTTCTTTTTTTTTTGTTTTTTTTGTTTAAATCACAGGCTTATTATTAATTCTCACATGGTCAGTCGCCTGGAATGACTGATGGAAATACTTCATGCTTAAATACATATTAAATGGCATTAAGCCCCCTTTTGCCAGAGCATGACTTACTCGTATCTATCTATACTGTAGATTTAAGTTTGATTCCTGCATAAGTTACTTTAGAAATACCTGTTCTGCCTGTTTACTTATACATGTATTTTCAGTCTATGTGGTATATGTATATTTTTATCATTTTGTGTTCTGCTTCTTATTCAGAGTATGCTGTGCCCTGCAAAAGGGGTTTAACTCTTTACCAAACGACATAATTTTAGACTAGTCCAAATTGGAAGCATTTGCAGACGACAAAATTAATGTGACTCAAAAATTTAAATTCGTTTTGGGAAGGGTAGAAAACTATGGAAAAAGGAGAAAATGCTGATTACCAGCATTTTCTCCTTTTCCCACAATGTTTTCAGAAGGCTTCTTTCTCAGGGTCGTGAAAATCTGGGATTGTTTGGTAAAGGGTTAATGCATCTTCATGATACATTATACCAAACACGAGACCAATTATAATGGATCCATATAAACCATTTTGTCTGACAATCGGCCGAATCATAATACACGCTGGTCTTTTGACATGCACTAAAGATTGCTGACCTGGGTCAATACTTTCTGCAGATGCATTAAGCCTCATTTTACAGAGCATGGCTCACTTGTAAGTGGCGATTTACGTGAGATCAAAGCGAGGAGGAAAATCTGTATAGGTCTGTAATTAAACGATACCAACAATGAATGAATCTTATGTGTTGTCTATACTACCAAGTTTGTCAGAGCCAAAGGCGAAAACATGGGCCTTTGAGGAAGGTATAGATCAAGATCAGATTGCACAGAACAGAAGTTGCAGTCTGAACTTGTGTCTGTACCATCTGCTTGATAAGTGAAGACTGTAAGATAAAGTTCTAATTTAGTTTCAATTGAATATATTTTCAGCTGTTGAAAGAGGTGGAGTTTATAATAATTTGAGCCACGCTCTGGCAAAGTGAGTTTTAATGCATCTCTGTGATGCATTATACCGAACAAGCAATCGTATAATAAGGATCAATAAGAATCCATCTTTAATAAAAACAGACTGAATCACAGGGTAAAATGGTCCTTGAACATGCAAAAAATTTACCAATATCAAAAAGTTTCGACCCATGTCAACCTGCGCTGTATACATAGGCTGGCATTGGAAGATACTTTTTGTTGATGCATTTAATCCCCTTTTTTCACAGAGTATGACTAAATATTTAGTGCCAAAAGTTAACTTCAGAATTTCTTCCCAGTGTATCTCTGACAACGTCTCAAGAAAACTCCTTCACAACATAAAAAAATCAACTTTCCGATACAAGGCACAGACTAGGTTGCCTTTGCTGGCGGTGAGTACCATGGTGCACAGCCTAGGTTGCCTTTGCTGACAGTGAAGACCACGGTGCAAAACCTAGGTTGTCTTTGTGAACAGTGAAGACCATGATGCACAACCTAGGCTGTCTTCATGAACAGAGAAGACCATGGTGCACAACCTTGGTTGCCTTCGCAGACAGTGAAGACCATGGTGCACAACCTTGGTTGCCTTAGGGGACAATAAAGATCAGCACAACCTTGGTTGCCTTCATGGACAGTGAAGATCATGGTCATCAACCTTGGTTACCTCCGCAGACAGTGAAGTCCATGATGCACACCCTAGGTTGCCTTCGCATACAGTGAAGACCATGGTGCACAACCTAGACCATGGTGCACAACCCTGTTGCCTTTGCAGATAATGAAAACCATGGTGCACAACCTTGGTTTCGCAGACAGTGAAGACAATGGTGCATAACCTTGGTTTCGCAGACAGTGAAGACCATGGCGCATAACCTTGGTTTCGCAGACAGTGAAAACTATGGTGCACAACCTTGGTTGCCTTTGCAGACAGTGAAGACCATGGTGCACAACCTTGGTTGCTTCCGCAGACAGTGAAAACCATGGTGCACAACCGAGGCTGTCTTCAGGGATAGTGAAGACCATGATGCACACTCTAGGTTGCCTTCAGGGACAGTGAAGACAATGTTGCACAACCTAGTTTGTCTTCAGGAACAGTGAAGACCATGGTGCATAACCTTGGTTGCCTTCAGGGACAGTGAAAACCATGGTGCACGACCTAGGTTGCCTTCAGGGACGGTGAAGACCATGGCGTGCAACCTAGGTTGCCTTTAGGGACAGTGAAGACCATGGCACACCATCTAGGTTGCCTTTAGGGACAGTGAAGACCATGGTGCACAACCTAGGTTGCCTTCAGGGACTGAAGACCATGGTGCATAACCTAGGCTGCCTTCAGGGAAAGTGAAGACCATGGTGCGCAACCTAGGTTACCTTCTGGGACAGTAAAGACCACGGTACACCATCTAGGTTGCCTTCAGGGACAGTGAAGACCATGGCACACCAGATAGGTTGCCTTCAGGAACAGTGAAGACCATAGTGCACAACCTAGGTTGCCTTCAGGGACAGTGAAGACCATGATGCACACTCTAGGTTGCCTCAGGGACAGTGAAGACCATGGTGCATAACCTAGGTTGCCTTCAGGGAAAGTGAAGACCATGGTGCGCAACCTAGGTTGCCTTCTGGGACAGTGGAGACCACGGAACACCATCCAGGTTGCCTTCGTGGACAGCGAATACCATCGTTGACAACATAGGTTGCCTTCGCGGATAGAGAAGACAATAATGCACAACCAACATCGCCTTTGTAGACGTCGAAGAAAAAGATCAGGCTGGTGCTACGGTCGACTTTTCTATCTCCTATGCATAAATGGCTTCTTTGCGTGCAAATGGGATCGATGGTTTACGGTGTTGGAATCTTTTCGGCATAGTTCAAAATGGAAATATTAACCCTTTACCCCAAAATCCCGAGTTTTAATAACCCTGTGAGAGGAGCTTTTTTGAAAATATTATCGAATGAGGAGAAAATGTTGGTAATCAGCTATTTCTCCTTTTCCAACAATGATTTTTACCTAGTCAAAGACAAAACCCACCATTTGAGCCTATTTTGTCGTCTGCAGATGCTTTCAATTTTAGTCTTTTTTTTTTTTTGTCTTTTGGTTAAGCGTTAAGACTTTGAGATCAATAGGTGACAATGACGAGACTGATAGCGTAGTCAGTAGCATACAGGACTTGCAATTAGAGGGGTCGCTGATTCGAAGCTCTAGCTTGGCCAAGGTCTTTCCGATGACTGATGATAGCCATTGCGACAGAATTCATTCCTCTCTCACCGCTGATCATTGTTTTGACTATGCTTATTTTGAAAAGCAGCCATTGGCTTGGGAAAAATATTGCGCGAAGTAGTTGTAAATGAAACTCCAGGAGAGCATGGGCAGGTGCCATGGCCACCGTGATACACCAGAAATACTGTTGAAACGGCGTTAAATACTACGCATTATTTCATTTATAGCGCGGCGGCCAGTGCACCTACCCATGCTTCCCCGGAGTTCCTTTAACCAGGATTCCGCACAGCATTCTTCCAAAGCCACTGGCTGCTTTCCCTATAAATGTGTTACTGAAGCATGAAGGGTTAATGGTTTTTTTGCATTTTTTTCATTCAAATCAGCAGAGTTTCTATTGATTCCTCGAAAATCTGAATACATGCATAATTCGAACTACTTCTATCGCTCCATATTTAGCTAGGCGAATTTTTACTTTTATTATACACTTGTCTTGTATTGTGATTTCGTTATCACCGCTAGGAAGAATTACAGGGGCCACATTCAACCATTCTACTAATTTGGACTTAGACTCTACACCATACAATTCCGAGT
Organism: Hippopus hippopus; assembly: GCA_946811185.2. NCBI lineage: Eukaryota > Metazoa > Mollusca > Bivalvia > Cardiida > Cardiidae > Hippopus > Hippopus hippopus. The sequence continues at coordinate 14,754,165 of OX328100.1, read as the reverse complement.
CTTAACAACCCGAAAGAAAAAGACTTTCGAAAACATTGTGGAAAAAGGAGAAAATGATGGTAACCAGCATTTTCTCCTTTTCCAAACATGTTTTCTATCCTTGAAAGACAAATGGCATTATTTTAGCCATATTTAATTTCTCCCCTGCAAATGCTTTGACAAGTCTTAAATTTAGTCGTTTGATAAGAGTTAAATTTCAATACTAGCCTTATGATTGGCTGAGACAGAACGTCTCAGCCAATCAGACGGTTAGTCTTGGAATAAGGAATGGTTATCGACTTTAGAATGATTGGTGAATACTGACCAGGGTCACCACGGGTTTTAGAGACACCAAACAAGGTAACAAAAATAATCTTTTACTGCAAACAAAAGAAAAAAAGAATTGTAGGGGCATGCGGGTGCCAACGCTCGGCTGGAATTGTTTGATTTTCAGTGAAAATTCTAAGTCGAACAAGGGGTATAACTGTAAAAATACTTTGAGAGTTATCTGCCCCTGGTATATGAGTCTCTTTTGATAGTTAACAACTTTTCCAAGTTCGAAGAAAATATCTTTAGTAATGACAGAGATATTACAAAATGTCAAAGTTTTTGCACGACGACGATGCTGACGACGACTACAGGGCTACGACAATAACTCGTTGTTTTCTTCGAAAACAGCCCTGATAAAAAGGAAAAAAATTTATATACACAAGTACCACTATCAAACTGAAATTTGTGGGGGTTAGTTCAACTAAGTACACCTCGGGCAAGATAAAGAAAAAAAAAACAACTATTTTACGAGAGGGAAAATCATTAAATTACAGTTTCTATCCCTGAAAGGCGTCAACGTTCCATTTAATCTCAACCTAATTCGACTAAATTATTCTCAGTAGTCAATTTGCTTTAATTTACTCAACAGCACTTGGAAGTCGTGTCCAGTCGGCCTTGTAACATGATCCCTGTAAAATTTGTAGGCCTATACATTAATAAGGTTGAATACACGTGAAAAAATAATAACATCAATGTCCATACTCAACAACCATTCTTGAGAACAGTCTTAGTCTAATTTTCCGAGATTTTTTTAATTTGAATGTGACACAACATCTGATTAGCTTAACCATTTGGTTTAGCCTATCAGAAGTTGCTTTACTTTCAAATTTGGAAAATTATGGAGAATAAGGCTCAGAACGTTCAAGATTAGGGATGGTTGGTGAATACTGACCCAGAGGGATTACGATTAATATCTCTTCTTGCCACAATGTTCTCGAAGGTCGTCTACCACAAGACGCACTAGGTCGTCGGGCAGACGTAGAAGCCAATGCATCTTAGGACATTGGCCACTGAAGGTCCATAGATCTATGAAGAAACACCAAAATTTTCATTGCTCGATCATCGGATAGGACACTATTACTGAAAATAGCACACTGGCGCATCGCTTTCATATCGTTTATGATGTGGTTGCAAGATTCGTTTGAAAACTTCGAATGTCAGAGAAAAAGAATCATTCCTGAACCTATCTTCATCGATCACCAGGTAATAATTTTCGTTTTTCGGTTGAATATTTCTTTTCAAAAGAGACAGAGAGTCAACTTTTCTTCGATTTCGTTGTCTTACTATATGCGCTATAGAAGCGATGGGCAAGTGTGCTAATTTTAGTAACGGTGTCCTATGAAAATTTAAATGTTTCGTGATAGACCTATGGAGCTAAAAAGCCCTGTGATTAGAATGACGTGAACTAGTCGTTACATCTGCCCCCTTATAGGAGGTAGTTTTTGTCCCGATACTTGAATAATTTCTGTTTTGGGTGGAAGGGGAGTAAGTGTATTTCTCTCCGGGTTGGCTGTGAGCGCTGGGTTGGCCGTAAGGTTTGGATTCTCGATGGCTGTTACGGCATGCCCGTTTGTCTCTGGAGAATCTGAAGAAGCAAGAAAACGAGATGACTTGGTTAGTTGGTTGGTTGGTTGTATTGGGGTTTAACGCCACTTTAACAGCTAAGGTCATATCATGGCGGTCGGTGACGCACATGTGTTTCCTGGCTTTCTCACACCAGTACTAACACAACTTTCTTTCCAAAGCCACCGACTACTTTTCTCACATGCTTCAGCAGAGGTGAGAGGCGAAAATACGCCGGAAAGAAAGTTCGCCTCAACCGGGTATCGAACTCACAACCACCAGGTCATGAGTCCGACACGCTCACCACTGAGCCACCCGGGCGGGCAGATGACTTGGTACTTAAAGGAATACATGCAAATCATATATGAACTATGCTTTGTGAAAAACATCGACCCAAGTCAGCCTGTGCAGCCCACAACTCCCTTGTCTGTCATTGATGAGTTAATCATGTGATCAATTGATTTCCAGCGCTAATTTACAAATGGAAATCACATGACATACTGCATATATATATGTATATATGTAACACAGGACTGACTTGCTCACTCTAACTGATTGTCTAATATTAATTTTGCAAGGATTACTACAAACGGACTGTTCAGGATACAACATACTTTGAATACATTATGCAATCTTTCACTTGAAGTTGTGTGAACTTTTTTTAACCTATAAAGCGCTGGAACCGAAGTAAGTAGTTTTTGCGGACGGTGTAGGTCAAGATCAGACTGCACAGAACGTGCAGTCTGATCTTGGATCTACACTGTTCGCTACTATTTTACATATTCTGGCCAAAATAATCTTGATATGACAATATTTCTGATGTTTTTCCTACTTGAAAAGGTACATTTCATTACTTAAACGCTCTAGTGGTTAAACATTTTTATCCTAAAACACATAAGACAAACAACTGTCACGCAGATACATATAGGCATAAGTTCCAAGCAAATAAAAATGCTGTCTTCTATTTGAAATAACGAAATTACCAGCAGGAACGATTTTCTCTATATCAGTATGGGACACACCATTGTTAGCTTTCTTTCTTTTCAGGAAGTATAACGTGACTGCCACAATTGCAATGATTGCAAGAAGTCCAACCCCAGCTCCTGCTGCCATCGCTCCCGTGTTCGAGCCACCGCCACTGCTACCTTCACTGCTTTCACCGCTGCTAGGTGCCGCTGTTGTTGCACCAGCGTTGGCATTAGTGGATACCGTGCTTGTTGATGTGGTCGTGAAGGCTATGAACATAGATGCAAAGGATTTCAAAATTGTGAAAAAAAAAAAAAACAAACAAAAAAACAGACGGTCGTAAAAATACCTTTTCTTCAAATCCTGGAAAACACCTGAATATGTGAACTGCTGCCGTGATTAAACTGAAATACTGTTAAGTGACACAAAAATCAATTCAAATAAACAATAAATCTGAACGTCAGAACTATGTGTTTGGTTCTACATTCGTTATGTAAAGCGCAGAAACATAAGCATGTGCTCTGCCACAATTAATCACCCATTTAAAATGATTTTCCATAAAATGAACATGTATAAGACAAATGAAACGAAGCAATTGGATGCAGAAACAAGTGAATGTAAAGTGAATGGATACTTACGACAGGTTTCTGCAAAAGAACCAACGAAAACTATCATTATAAAGAAAGACGGTGTAAGAGGTACTGAAATATGAACACATAATATTGACACTCTTTTGTAGTTCAATATAAGTATGAAGAGAAATACATGGAAAGTAATTTCCCATGCAACTGTCTCTTTTTTTCTTATTGTTTTAGATATTCTTGAAACGTGAAATTTTCAATACGATATGAGCCATGTTCTATGAAAAGGGGGCTTGATCCATGTGCGAAACGTATCGACCCAGGTCAGCCTGCGCAGTCCGCGCAGGCTGACCTAGGCCGAAACTTTTCGCCATTGGTCATTTTTTTTTTTTGTATGCCCAAGGACCAGTATACCTCATAATTGGGTTGGTTGTTAAAGAATGTGGATGTTGTGGATCCATAAGTATGTGATGGCTTGCTTGGTATCATGCTCAAGGATATGCATTAAGCTCTCTTTTGCTTGAGCGTGGCTCATATTTTATTTCAAAGGAAGATATAGTAGTAAGGCTTGTAGATTGGTGTCATAAATGTGACCGCACATAGGCCGGCGGGGACCCACCGAATGAACATTTCCACATTTTTCACCAATCGTAAATTACCGTTTATTGATTTGAGTATAATCAATACCAAAAAGTATGTCTAAAGGCAGCGTATTCAGTTACGCCGAAAAAAAAAAAATTTAGTATTAGTTAAACACAAATCATCGTTATCTTGTGTTGAACCAGAAAAGCCAGTCATGAAAAGCGGGAAATATTAAACATAAAGTTGCCTGTAAACGTCTGCAGTATGCTTCACTATGCGTTCTTGTTTGCCACACCTAATTCTGGAAATTTCTAAGACGCTGAGCCTTGCAAGACCCTACCTTTGGTGATTCTTCGTATTGTAAATTATGTACCATTTCCTTCTTTGGCGTTTAACTTTGTTTTTCGAAAAATATTGAGTTAAAGGCCCAAATATCAAAGCAAGTGTCATAATACATTTAAATTCAAATCTTACCATTTAAAAGTATGGAAAATATTGTGGAGATGACAGTCTGTTATCGTGTGGTCGGGCCATATGTTAGTCGTCGACAGAAAAAAGAATTTTAACATCAGGCAAAAATTAAACAAAAGACACAGCTACCTGGCAGGTTTTAACCTAGTTTTGAAATTAATTTCTCTGTCAGCGACTAAAATTTGGACCGACCGTACAATGACAGGTTGTTGTCTTCACAATAATTTCCATACTTTTAAATGGTATGACATAAATTCAAATGCATTTAAACATCCTCTTTGTTTACATTTGGCCTTTACTGTTACTTTAATCAAAGATACGCAAAATGGTAACCGTTGCATTGTGTGATTTAAACTCATGAATTGACCAATGAATGTCAAAATCACGAGGTGCACTTTCCGCACAAGCAACTAGATTGGGTTTCATCGCTTTGAAGGATACGTCACAGATTACAGTGGATGTGGTTATCTTAATAAGAACTGGCGGTTAGTTAAATTGCTGCTTCCATACCCGTTTGTATCATTGTCAACAAGGCGCCGATATTTGTGGTCCCATCCGGGGTTTTGGCGTAACTAGTTGGAGTCTGTGTCACCGAGCAGTTATTAAAGACCATGGAGGCTGTCAGACCATCCGATGAAACGACCTTTAGAAGAAAATTAAAGAACGAGTCGAAACATTTTGATTTATTTCATGGTTTTCGGTAGTTTATCTTGAAACAATGGTGGATTATAAGATTTGATAACTCATGATTACGACCAGTGAAATTTACCGTAAATGTTTCCGTAACTCTTTAATTGGGGGCGGAAACAGTAGTTCCCGCGCACTAGTTACCTAAGTAAACATTACGTGCTATTCAACCAGACAGAAATATGATATAATTTTCGCGCATTTACCCTACATTTCTCGCGCTTTACGTAATATTGTAAAGCGTTCTTATGTGAAAGGGGGTACGCCACGGGGAATTACCGAAAAGAACTGTGCTGGATTTTGATGAAAGTCCCAACAAAAAAGGGGTTTGAAGAATGAAATAGAAAGAATATTTGTTTTTTTTTCAGTGAAAGATCGAAATTTATGTCATCGAGTGAACATCATCGGTAATACATGTATTTTCACGACTGGCTGCGCTCTCTCTCTCTCTCTCTCTCTCTCTCTCTCTCTCTCCCAACAGGGAAACTGGGAAACTAGGTTGTTTACTTACAAAACATGTAAACCTATACGTCGGGCTAGGATCTGTATTGTACACCACCACGTATTCGTATGTGCTCGTAATACCGCCAACACACCATACAACACCGCTACCTGAAATAGTTCATCAAAGTCTTTAAAGTAATCCGTTTCAACTTGTTTGTCAGGAGAAATAGGGTAAGATCAAAATATCCTATCTGTAAGTTGATTGATATTTTCACCTTTTGCGAAATTTACCCGCATAAATTTCATGTTCACGAATGAAATTACTGATTAATACAGGATTTGTCAATCTTTGCTTTGTTTGTTTGAATTGTATTTTACGCCGTTTTCAACATTACTTCAATTAGCCTATATCAAGGTGGCCGTTACAGCTATCCGTGCTTTCCCGGAGTTTCTATTACCAGCACTTCGCACAATAGTTTTTCCAGGCCACTGGCTACTTTCCTCCACACCTATCGTCGAAACAATGAGAGAGGAATGAATTCTGTCGCTATGACAATAATCAATTATTGAAAAGAAATTGACCAAGCTGGGGATTCGAACATTCTATCCCTCTTTTTCCAAGTCTCGTACGTTACCGACTTCTCTACCGCGCTGGGCCATATCTTTGCGCCCTTAATGCATACCACACTGTATTTCATGCAGCTATGAGTTTTAACGTACGAGTATAGGATCTATCCTTATTTTACAAGGATTTTTTTCAAAGCTGTATGCCGCAAGCTCGTTTCGGTAAGCAATGAGATAAAAGTTTAAGAATTACTTACTCGAGTACGCCATCTGTTGGTTACATGTGCTGTAGTCGAAGGTCATGACCTGTCTGTCTGTACAGACATCCCAGTTGTCGGTGGAACTCCCACACTGCGTACTGCCGGTATCACTTGTATAGACATAATCCATTTTGGCCAACAATGCTGATGGACAATACTGCTTGGCACTACTTTCTGATCCTAAAAGTAGAAAATCATGGGATTATTCTGGGATCCCACACTCCGTACTTTCGGTATTACTTGCATTAACATAGTCCATTGTGGCTAACAAGGCTGATGGACAATGCTGCTTGGCACTACTTTCTGATCCTAATAGTAGAAAACCATAGGATTATTTTGGGACTCTTAATAAAATTACATGTACTTCGGTTCGTAAGGTTTCCGTTACTGCTCCTCATGGTGCTAACTAATACGGGTCCGTATTTACCAAACGTTCTTAAGAACGTTCTCAGTCTTATTCTCCAAGATTTTCTAGATTAGAAAGTAACACAACTTCTGATTGGCTAAACAAAATTGTTTAGCCAATCAGAAGTTGTGTTACTTTCTAATCTAGAAAATACTGGGGAATAAGATTAAGAAAGTTCTTAAGAACGGTTGGTGAATACGGACCACAGTTTTTATACGGTTCATCTATGACGACAACACTGGTAAAAACCAGAGTAAACTACCACGCGGCATTACGGATCGAAACGACACTACCCCTTTTTTTATCAACTCTTTACCGGACGAAAACGTTGTTGTCCTATAGTCGTAAATTAATACGTATTCGGGTCATGGAAATATGTTCATCGGATGCTCTTGAGGTAAAGCCTTGATTCATCATAGAAGAATATTGAGGTAAAATAATAAGCTCATCCTCGTAAAGCAAAGTGTGGAAGGTTGCGCTAAGACTCATTTATCAACATGATGACTGTAGTATACCTAGTGCTCCTGTGTTATCGAGAAGTTTGAATCTAACGTTGGCTACTAGGATGCAAAATTAACAAAATGCCCAATCAGCGCCATTTATGAAGTGCACCTAGGTTATCAAAAAAGTTGAATCTAACCTCGGTATCCGATATGTTAAAATTAACATAGCGTACGAATTATAAAGTGCACCTAGGTTACCGAGAAAGTTGAATCTAACCTTGGTAACAAAGGTGTGAATATTAACATGAGGTTCAATTTCTGAAGTGGATCTAGGTAACCGAGAAAGCCTAATCTAATCTCGGTATCCGAGATGTTAAAATCAATATAGGGTACGATTTATGAAGTGCACCTAAGTTATAGAGATGTTAAGATTAACGTAAACTTTATACTATGTATGAAGTGCACCCCTAGATTTTGAAGGAGACTTGATTTCAAGACGAAGTGAAACTTTGCCGTAAAGACCGTTGAGGCACAACAAAACTATGGTATCTTTCAGTCAGTTGTCATGTACAGGTTACCGAGGATGTAGTACTAAACTATCGGAAACTACCAGTATTGCCCACTTCATTTAACCTGACCCAGGTCAGCATCATTTACATAAATTAAAATTCTATTTTTACCCTCGGCATCGCACGGGGCTGCCTTCGGCATATGTCCCGAATGGTCACGGAAATATTTCGTACGGTATGCGCCAATTAAATTGCTTACCTGTACCTTCCAGTGTATAGATAGCTTCTCGAATAATAGTCGGAATTCTATTTATATGCCTACTTATATATTTAGCATAAAGGTCAGGATCAGGTTAAATGAAGTAAGTAATATCCGATTTCAATATATAGTGAAACTCGCGGAAGGTACCATTGTAACACTTCATCTAATGGGTCTAGGTCTGTCAGTCAGTTATTCTAGATTACTTAAAAATAATTATGAAACTATCGGTACTAAATCAAAGGTAATCTAGTAAAAATCTAGTGTAAATCTAGTCGTAAGGTACCTGATTTTAGCATGAGGTAGACCTTGGCCGTTGGATTAGTTAACCTTTTCCCAAACGACAAATTTTAGACTCTTCCAAACTCAGAGAATCCACAGATGACAAATTCAGAATTGGTACAAATGAGCTTTAGGTCTCTGATAGGAGAGAAAACATTGTGGGAAAAGGAGAAAATGCTGGTTACCAGCATTTTCTCCTTTTCCCTCAATGTTTTCAAAAGCCTTCTTTCCCAGGGTCGTGAAAACCAGGGATTGTTAGGTAAAGGGTTAAAGCACTGCATCATAGTAGCTCTATCAGTTAGTGATTCTAGTTACCGAGTATATATGAAACTTGGCACTAGATATAGAAATCTAGTATTATAATTAGGAATCTGATTTCAGCATGAAGTGAAACTCGGCGGCAAGGAGCGTTGATTAATTGATTGATTGATTGATTGTATGGTGTTTAACGCCATTTTCAACATTATTTCAGTTATATCGCGGCGGCCAGTGCACCTATCCATGCTTTCCTGGAGTCTTTTACCGGTACTCCGCACAATCTTCTTTCCAAGCCACTGGCTGCTTTCCCACATAATCATCGTCGAAACAATGGTCAGCGGTGGGAGAAGAATGAATCCTGTCGCAGTGACTATCATCAATCCTCGGAAAGAAATTGGCCGAGCCAGGGGTCGTAGCCAGGGATCGAACCCTGGACCCCGTGTTCTCAAGTCCTGCACGCTACCGACTGAGCTACCGGGGCTCGGCAAGGAGCGTTGAACCTCCATATATAGTCCTTTAATCAATCAGTGGTCAGAACTAGGTTACCGAGGACAAGGTTAACTAGCATTACTAGATTTCGACATGGTACCTGATTTTAACATAAAGTGAAACTCGGCTGCAGGAACCGTTGAAGCACTACATATCGTGGCCCTGTCAGTCAGTGACCCGTCGATGGAAATTAGCACTCTCTCGTAGGCGGCGTTTGGCTGTTGTTCTGCAATTAATAAAACAAAAAAGGGGTATTATATTATAAGCATTCTTTGTAACAAGCATAAAATGACAGAGCCAAAATCTAGAATTTACTTTTATGTGTAAGCTTTGGGTAGGTTTAAAATTAAACTAGGGTCGTTTGTTGCGCAGTGTTTAAAGCATTAGATTTGTGGCTAGTAAATCTCGGTATAATTCCAGATGGGTTCGCTTGTCAGATGGGATGTTTATCAACTCTTTACTACTCAAGTACGTGTTTTGACGACCCTGAAAAAAAGTCTTATAAAAAAATTGTGGGAAAAGGAGAAAATGCTGGTCTCCTTTTCGCACAATGTCTTTTCTACAGTTTCAAAGAAATATCCTATCACTTGAGTCGCATCTAATTTGTCTTCTGGAAAGGCCTTCTACACTGGTCAGTCTAACAAGTCGCGTGCTAAAGAATGAAGCAAAGTATGGAATAGCTCTAGGCAAGTGCTGGTATAAGGCCTAGGAAAAATATCAAATATCAAATAACTGACGTGAAAGGAAAATAAGTAGAGAGAAAATTTTAAATAATCGAACGAACGAACAAACGAACAACCGAACGAACGAACGAACAAACAAATAAACAAACAAACAACACTCTATGTAGAAGTTTTGAATTTCAGGTCGAACATGCTCTCAACTGATTGAGGAAAACAGGATAACATTGTAAGAACTAATAAAACATGATCTAAAATCAATATTGATTTTTACGTTTCACCTTGAATGAAATAAAATTCATTCTGCAGCCATTTATAACGATATGTTCAAGGAACTGGGGGACTGCTATAACGTCTGGGACACATTCATTATTCTAATACCTATTTTTTAATCTTTGTCTGACGATCAAATTTTAGACTTGTCCAAATTGAAAGCATTTGCAGACGACAAATGTCTTTGTATTTAAAAGGGTAACAAAGGGGGAAAAGAAGAAAATGCTGGTTATCAGCATTTTCCCCTTTCCCCCCAATATTTTCAAAAGTCTTTTCTGTCAGGGTCGTTATATCTCGCGATTGTGTGGTAAAGGGTTGAATCTTTAATCACTTTTCGATGGAACATTCGACGTTTCCTTAATTCGTTCATTTTTTCGTGTATACGTCCATTTATCCATCTTTCCCTTCTTTCTTTCTATCCTTAAATTCCTTCCTTCCTTCCTTCCTTTCTTCCTCTCCTCTCCTCTCCTCTCCTCTCCTCCTCTCCCCTCCTCTCCTCTCCTCTCCTCTCCTCTCCTGTCCTTCCTCAATTTTTTCTATCTTTCCTGATATTTTTCTTTATATGTCCGTTTTTACAGTGCTAAAAAAATTTGACAAGTCAAAATTAGAAGCATTTGAGGTGGATATATAAAACGTGGCTTTGGTGATGATTTTTTTGTAATAGTCTAGAAAACATTGCTGGAAAAGAAAAAAAAAAATATTGTAACAGCATTTTCTCAATCATCAACGATGTTTATAAGAACCTTCTTGTTCGGGGATGTTAAAACAAGGGATCACTGGTAAGAAGTTAAAAAATACCCTGCCAAAATTGAATTGTTGACTAATTTATAAAAGAAACATCTTTAAAAATGAAATACGACTTAAGAGGAACTGGAAAATGAAAATCTAAACTTGTTTTGTTTTGGCTAAATATGAAGATAAATAGTACAAAGTAACCTCGACAGCAATTGTATCTTTTTCCTGAAAAGTGTGATTTTTTATTTTAGTTTCAAGTGGATCCCAATCGCCGTTGAAAAAGGAATAAGAAATAGTAAAAGAAATAGAGCGTTCTAGGTACTGGGAAATGAATATTGAAACTCTTATGTGGTTCAATACAGCCTCCTTTTCTTCATTGTTTTGCATATCGTTGACAGGTGGAATTTTCAATAGATATATTTTTCAAGATTATATGTTAATCCAAAATCGTCGGAAAAGGAGCAATTCCCGTCAAAACTGATGTATCTCAATGTGTCTGAAAGTTCATATAGACATACAGCAACGGGTTATAGGGTAACGCTTAGAAATATTATCGGTAGCAAAGGTTGCACTTTGTTGTTTTAACTTAAACGCAAATAGGCCAACAGGGGCCTGCATGTCCACATTTCCACATGTGCAGTCTGATCTTGGTCTGTGCTCTTCTCATAACCCATCCACTCTTATGCATGATAGGTATATTAATAATAATAATGTATTAATAATAATGATAATGCTAATATTATATGTGCTACGTATTTGTCTCGTTTGCAACGCAGTTTTTTTCAAGAGTAGAGAGCTGTTACTTGGTCCCCTTATATCGGGAAAATGAACCCATAGGCTGCTAAGCGCAACTCACTGACCTTTTGCGGACAGTGTAGATCAAGATCAGACTGCACAGAACGTGCAGTCTGATCTTGGATCTACACTGTCAGATATGAACATATTTTCCCTAAAAGATTATCTTTAAAAGAGCTAAATTTGCGTTTTTAATATCGGCTTAAACGTATCATTTGACTTATCTAGCAGGATAAGAGTTTAACGGAATATTAAAAAAAATATAATAGATTTTAACAAATATGACCCTTTACCAGACAACTACGAGCTTTACCTTTGAGGAAGAGTGCTTTTGAAAACGTTGCGGGAAAAGGAGAAAATGCTTGTAATCAGCATTTTCTCCTTTTCCTGCAATGTTTTTTGCCGTTTCACAGATAAATCCTATCATTTAAACGAAACTTAATTCATCGACTTTAGTGCTTTCAAATTGGACAAGTCTAGAAATTTTGTCAGGTGAAGAGTTAACCAGCCTTTCAGTCATATAATTATTTCTCATCTATAGGAAGTATTGTGCGATATTTTCACAAAGATCTTCGCCAATCAAACAAATATAAATATACAGGTTGTTTGACAAAATACATACACAAACATCTTTAGTGTTAACGTTCTGTCCTGAGCGTGAGAAAGAAAGTCAAAGTACTGCAAGTACGAATGAGCAGCAATAGACGTTGTCTGACTTTAGAAAATTAAAAAAGAAAACTCCTTTGAAAAAAAATGGTAGTCTATGAAAAGGATAAAATACTGGTATCTTTTATTTTCTCTCTTCCATACAATGCTTTCAACCCTTTACAGCAAAGTGCCGACTTTTAACGAACCTGAGGAAGGAGGCTTTTGAAAACATTTCTGGAAAAGGAGAAAATGCTGGTTACCAGCATTTTCTCCTTTTCCGAAAATGATTTCTACCCTTAAAAAAAATAAATAAAATAAAATAAATCTCTAAATCGAACCATGTTTAGTTTCTCATCTACAAACCATTTCATCACAGATGAGTCAAACATTTTCTGGTGTGGTAAAGGGTTAAAAAAAACTGGTATTTGTGCAATCATTGATTTGTCCCCTGAATATGGCTTCATTATGGTCAAGTCTAAATGTTGTTGTCTGATAAAAAAGAAATATTATGATGTTCTGAGTAGAAGGCATATTATATGCCTTCTACTGAGAATATCCGCCTGCTACGACAGATTTTTTTTTATTTGATTCCAGTAATTATCGTATATGGAGAAGGGTAAAAAACCTTTTTTGCTGTTGCAAGATTTTTGCTACTACGAGATAAATCTTTCCACCGTCATTTATTTTGTTTAATTCATATCTAGTCAGGAATCTCGTAACACATCGCTCGACCTTTGATTTATAGTGCGTTCACTTTCATTGTATCTATCTCTCTCCCTTCCTGTCTGTTCTCTCTTCCCTTCTCTCCCTCTCCCTCTTTGTCTCTTCCTGTCTCTCTGTCCCTATCTGTCTGTCTTTCTGCCTTTCTGTCTGTTCTCCCGTCCGTTCGTCCATCCTTTTCTCTGTCTTTGTCTCTGTCTGTCTGTCTGTGTGTGTCTCTCTCTCTGTATCGCTGTCTCTGTCTATCTCTGTCTGTGTGTTTGCCTGTCTGTCTGTCTGTCTGTCTGTCTCTCTCTCTCTCTGTCTGTCTGTCTGTCTGTCTCTCTCTCTCTCTCTCTCTCTCTCTCTGTCTGTCTGTCTGTCTGTCTGTCTGTCTCTCTCTCTCTCTCTCTCTCTGCCTGTCTGTCTGTCTGTCTCTCTCGGTAGACTTGGAAAAAGGGAAGCAATACGATTCAAAAAAACCCAAATGACTTTTTGTCCGAAATAATGTCATCCCGGGAGACTAAATTCTTAATGTCGCTAAGATTATGAATAGGTAGGTAGGTAGGTAGGTAGGTAGGTAGGTGGATAGATAAATAAAATCAAGCAGAAGGAATCATTGATAAAAACTTACCGTGCATTTGGTAGTAGTAGTATGAGACATCTGCCACGACTTGTGTGGTCTTTAAACACACGTATGTAACGTAGGTTGCCCCGGCTACAGTAATGGTGTCTGTAGATCTGTAACGGATTGGAGACTGATTAATTGTTTGATGTTTTACCACATTTTCAACAGTATCTCAGTTGTACCATCGCGGTGAGTGCACCTATCCACGTATTCCTAGTGTCGTTTTTTTTTTCTTTTTTCATACCCCTCCTCCTTTTCAAGCAACATTAAACTACCTGCAGAAAGTCGTTATTTTCGTCTTGCGGACGGCCACTTTTGAAATTAATCATGGGAAAAAACATCGCTCGACAGCATTTTCTCCTTTCCTCACCATGTTTTCAGGAACTTTCTTTCCGTCTGGGACAATAAAAACTCGGGATCGTGTGGTAAACGTTTACTGAATAAAGTTGTGGCAAAAAAAAAACGTTAAAAAAAAGTTGTTCAGTAAGGTTTGTTTATTTGTCTGAAAAGAGTTTTTATACCGCTTTCAATTTCAGTGAGGCTAGAACCTGGGGCCCGTAGGTTGCAAGTCGTCAAATTTACCACGGAGCCACGCAGGACCCCTAGAAATAGTGTGGGATCAAATTACTTGCTACTATCAGGTCTTTTCTTCTGCTACGATGTTTTCAAAAAAACTTGGCGTCAGTAGCTGTTAAAGCCGTTTTCGTAATGTTATTGAATAAATAGAAGCTTTTATAAAAGATAACGGTTTTATCGAGACTAAACAAATATTCATCAAACTGTAGGCGAACGAAATTAAATTCAAATTTATGAAATCCGGACATAAAAGATGTTTGAATGTAATAGGTGGATTTAAAAATGTCAGTGAAATCGAAATAATTTGACATAAAAACGTTACAAGCTTAACCCCTTCCTGCGTCAACAGCAGAAAACAGGGGCTTTTGCGGACATCATAGATCAAGATCAGACTGCACAGAACGTGCAGTCTGATCTTGGATCTATACCGTTCGATTGTTTCGTCAAGCCTACAAGATAAAGATTTTTATGAGTTTCAGTGGATTCTGTATTACAGCCATCCGGAAGAGATCGAGTTTATATGTTTGACGCTGAAAGACATAAAATTCGTACTTAATGACCATTTTGAAAACGAGTCCGTGTAACGGAATGCTGATATATTTCTTGTCGGTCAAAAAGTCCCTGCTGTATGCTCTGTCATGTATATGACAATGGTATTTTGTCTACGCTGGCATTTAACCCATCATGTATCATGATTATAAATGCATGTTAAACGAACGGGCCAAATTCTGGGAAAATGGGGTTTATTGCATTTCCGTAATGTATAGTACCAAGCAAGACACCACGAAACTAGGGATCCTTAAAATCCACTTTGTCTAATAACCGACTGAATCATGAGGTAGACTGGTCCTTTGACAAGCAGAATATTTACTTTCTGCAGATGCCTCAAGCCCCATTTTTACCTTTTCACAGATCACGGCTTATTTCAACATGAGTATGGAAATAGGCTATATACATGTATCGAAATACTAATTATTTAATGCTTGTAGACCAACGATATGAAACGTATGGAGGCATATTTCTGTCACGAGATACGAGATAGCTATCATGATAATTTTGCAAAACTATCGCGATAAATTAAAGTTTCCTGGAAATTTTATCTAGATAGTGAAAAGTTTCCTGAAAAAAATATCACGATAAACTTAATACTTTAACGCAAAATTTCTCAATCGTGCACGAAGCTGACATGCATGATGAAATTATCGTGATAGTTCTACCTGTTTCTCGATATCTATAAATGAAAAATTTATCATTTGGATGAACTCGGCTGTTTTTGACTTCACAAGATTGCAGTAAGTAAAAGTTCGAATAGTTAATAATTGTAGCTTAATTGGTAAATTTTGACAAGACTCGAAATGAACAGAAGTCTGTAAAATCACAAAGACGACTCGAAATGCCTACTACGAACACTTTAAAACCATTCAGGGAAAAGGAGAATTCATAAGGTTGTAGACGAAGATGTTCCGAAACTATACCTAATTATAGATACCGTGAATGTCAGTTATGGGCACGAAAGCAAAAAAAAATCATGATAACAGGTAGAATTATCGCGATATTTTTATCGTGAACATTTTTATTATCTAGATAATATTTCCAGGAAACTTTGTTTTATCACGATAGTTTTCTAATATTATCATGATAGCTATCTCGTATCTCGCGGCAGAAATATGCCACCATAGAAACGCATTACCAAATATAGAGGCCCTATTTCGTATTGAAACAGAACACTTTTAATATACTATGGTAAAGGGAGAACTTGATCACAACAAGCATTTTATTTTACACACTATTATAATGACGTTTTTTTTTTTTTAAATCACTTACTGCAGATTTGTTTGAGAAACTTATGACTTAACTCTTATTCTGCCAAATAAGTGAAATGAAACTTTCAAGCCGATGGTAAAAAAGCAAGATTTCGCTATTTCAAAGGTACTTTTTTGGGAAAAGATATCTCCTTATCGGACAGTGTACATCCAAGATCAGACTGCACGTTCTGTGCAGTCTGATCTTGATCTACACCGTCCGCGAAAGGTCTTTGAGTCGCGCTCAGCAGCCTAGGGGTTAATAAGATTTTTTAAAGTTTTAATGCACCCGATCGTTTACTAGTAATTTTGCGATACATGTTACTTTTATGACTTCTAACATTGAAGGTTAATACTCTCTGGTTATGTCATAAATATCTATTTAACATAGGTGTACCGGTCGACTCACTTTAATCGTGTTGAAAAGATGACAAAAATTAATAAATAGAGGATATATTTTTTTTCGGTGAAACATCGACATTTATTTCATCGAGAGAACATCGTCGATAATATTTTTACGAGTGGTGCAGGTACGACTGGAAATATTACCGATGATGTCCACGAGATGAAATAAATGTCGATCTTTCACCAAAAAAACCCCAAATATTCTATTCATTTCGTGCTTCTAACCCTCTTTTTGGGGGACTTACATCAAATTCAGTAGAGTTGTTTTTGGTAATTTCCCGTGGCGTACCCCCTTCGCATAGCGACGCATTACAATATTACGTAAAGCGCGTGAAATCTAGGGTAAATTACATCATATTTCCATCTAGTTGAATGTCACGCGCTTTTTACCTGGGTAACTAGTGCAGGGGAACTACTGTTTTCGCCTTCAATTGAAGAGTAAGAAAATAAAATCGGTATTTTTCACTGGTCGTAACCATGAAATATCGATAAATATTTCATCGTTATTTCTCAAAAAAACTATCGAAAAGCATGATAATAACTGAATATTATTGGTAGCAATTTATATTCGAACCATGCGACCGGAAGGACAAATGATAATTGGACATTGCATCAACATAATACTTTCACTGCAAAGGGTCAATACATCCAAACATTGCATATTATTTTTTGTTGATCCATGCAATGTGTAAGACAACAACAACAACTCAGACAAGCGCCGTCAGACCACGTTTCTTGGTTTGGTAAGAGTCATAAAATAAGTGTCCCCCAAAAGAAGCAACATTACGTTCAATTTTTTAAGGAACAATCACATGAACATGAGAAACACAGTCCTTTAAACCGGTTTAATTAAGTCAAAAGTACTTGATATATCAAATTTTCAAGTTGGACTAGTTTTTGTTACAAAGACCCGGAAGCACTATGTGGTGCTACTCCGTTAGGGCTGATGTTCGTTTTAACAACACAATCCAGTAGTTGCTGATGGTTGTTTCACGCTATATGACTGATATCAGCGGGAGCAACAACAACAACAACAGCAGCAGCAGCAACAGCAGCAACTCATACTTATTTCATCAACAAAACACCCTAACAACTGAAATTTTTCCAAATGTTCCCAATTGCAGACGTTTGTTAAGTTCTACTTGAACAACAATAACAACAACAACAATTACAACGACAACGACGACGACAACCACCACCACCACCACCACCACCATCATCACCACTACCGATTACTATTACTTACTTAATCAAGAGAATACCGTCCGAGCTGAAGGTCGAGTTATCCAAACATTCCCAATTATTGATGTTTGTCCCATACGACGTGAAGGAGAATCCCGTCATGGTTGTGGTCAGAAACGTCACATCGCCTCGTGTGTTGTCCCGCCACGTGGTACTTCGAAACGGCGTCGGCCATAGGCAACCACCCTCTGTAATGGCATCGACATGGAAAAATGTTTAATCTTATATTTGAGTCATACTCTGTAAAAAGGGTGCTTAATGCATCTGCGAAAAGTATCGACCCAGGTCAGCCTGCGCAGTCAGCGCAGGCTGACCTGGGCCGAAACCTTTCGCTATTGGTCAATATTCTGCATGTCAAAGGACCATTTTACCTCATGATGAAGTCGGTTGTTTAAAAAAGTTGCTGTTATGGATACATAGTTATATGATGGCTTAATAACATGCATGTATTGTTGCTGTTAGCTTCACTCTTTTCCAGACGACAAATTTTAGACTTGTCTAAATTGAAAGCATTTACAGACGACAAAAACATGGTTGGAAAAGGAAAAAATGCTGGTCACCAGCATTTTCTCCTATTCCCACCATGTTTCTAAAAGCCTTTCATTTCAGGATCGTAAAAACTCGGGATTGTGTGGTAAAGGGTTAATACCTTTGTTCAATAACAATGCAGAGTCTGTTTTGCACTGTTTCCTCATTAAATTTATTATGAGTATAGTTCTGTGTTTTGTTTTTGAATGGGATTTACCTTAATATTTGATGCATTTCAGTGAGGTTTTGACAGAGATGGTTTTTGCTTTTATAATAGACAGCAATTATCTTAAACAGGTGTATTGAATTCCTACCATTTTCAAAGGCAAATTCTCTAATTTGAGCGATATTTTATCTGTTGTCTGCAATACTTTTGTCCTCTGGTAAAGAATTACAACAGGTCATTTGGTTGCTTTCCCCCTCTTTTTGATATATATATATCTAATGATAATAAAGCTAACAGAATGCTCCCCATGGACATTATGTTCTATATTTTATTACAGAACAGAACAGAACAGAACTTTATTGTTTCAACTTGAACTACATAGCAGTTCATCGTTATATACAAAAGAAAATAAAGCATACATGCAACAATGACATGAAAAAAAAAAAAAAAAAAACAAACAACAGATTTTTGATAATATTTGTTTTATCTGAGATGTTGGGATTTAATTTAAATTCACTTTGATTTGGTTTGATTTGCGGAAGTAACGCAAAAATTAAATCGGAGGTTTTAGAATTCAATTTCCACTTATATAAATTATGCATGTCCGTTCACTCTATTCAATGAAAGTTCATGCACATATTAATGGAGATTGTATGAAATTACTTTCTTGTTACTCTGAAACAAATATGCAGTAGTCATCAAAAAATGTAAATTGGTATATGAGAAATGCAGACTTGAAAACTAATATGCAGCAGACGGCTTAAAAAAAAAAAAGAAAAAAAATCGCATATGATAAAATGAACCTGAATTGGCGAACAATAGTCTCCATTGTTTCCAAAGTAATAGAGCCATTTAGAATTTTCTTTATCTTACACACGTTTGAGATAGGTATTATGTGAATTCAAGTATGACGTCAATATGGTACACTTTTGGAGAATTGAGTTGAATTTTACTCATTGAAATTCCTCAGCGCATATATTATGGGGTATTGCATATAAAACTTGAGTTCATTCTCTGCTGAGTTCGTGCTCAACTTTAAAATTTCATCAGGTCATCACAGTTTGAGAAAATTTGATAAACAGACATCAAAGTAAGAGGAAATAGGAAGGAATTACCCCCAAAAGTTACGATTTTACTGCATTAACTGTATCAAAGTATACTTATATAACCTAGAAATTTAACCCTCAGTTGAGCAGAGCACGAAAAAAGTTTAGACTATAAGCACCAAGCATGGTATTGGATATTCTGGCTGTAAGAGAGATGTCGTTATGCGACAAAAATTTATCCGACAGTCGTTGACTTTTGGGGTATTTTTCACTAAACTCGTCTATAAAAATGTTATCGAGCTCGCCCTTTTCTCATAGTATTACTTTTCTAGATTCGTTCAATATTTTTTTTACCTCAAATGACAACTTATGGCAGATTATATGAATTTCTTGTCCCACAAGAAACATTTTTGGGCCAAAGTGCTATTCTCCAAATTTGCTCAACCAATAAATGGCTTTTTGATTACTCAGGTACGAGTGAATAACTCTTATGATGTTCTTTCCTTTGCAGACAGTATAGGTCAAGATCAGACTGTATTGAAAGTGCAGACTTATCTTGTATCTAAATGGTTTAATATTTTGTCAAAATCGGTTCGAAATAGATTTCATATTGAAATCATCTAGATGAATTTTAAAAGAAAAAAAGGTACAATCATCAAGTAGCGTTTTTCCAGATGACAAATTTTAGACTGGTATTGTGTGGTGAAGGTTTCAGCCGTTACATGAAATGACTGCAGCATTTTTTTTAGCCATTTCAGGAAAAGCCTAAAATATTTAGCCATTTCATGAAATAATTGAGTGAATTAGTCATTTTACTAAAAAAGCTAAAATATTTAGCCATTTCATGAAATAATTGAGTGAATTAGTCATTTTACTAAAAAAGCTAAAATATTTAGCCATTTCATGAAATGGCTGATTTCACAGATTGACTGTGACATATACACAATTGTAGACGACATACTCAGTGTGGCTCACATGATGAAAGTTGTCTCTGAAAGGGTAGAAAACATCGTGGGAAAAGAAGAAAATGCTGGTAACCAGCATTTTCTCCTTTTACCACAATGTTTTCAAAAGCCTTCTTACTCGGGGTCATTAA
Source organism: Hippopus hippopus (assembly GCA_946811185.2). Classification (NCBI taxonomy): domain Eukaryota; kingdom Metazoa; phylum Mollusca; class Bivalvia; order Cardiida; family Cardiidae; genus Hippopus; species Hippopus hippopus. The sequence continues at coordinate 14,733,773 of OX328100.1, read as the reverse complement.
AAATACAGGAATGCATGGTAATTTAAGGATCAAACACAGTTAACGTTTCGAATCATGTCAACTATTTATGAGAATTTAAAAGTATTCATCATCACAGTATGGGCGTTTTAAATGTAACAACGTCAGTGTAATACGATTTAAAGTTTTCTTTGGTATCTTTTTTATATTTTGGCAAACCGGCGTATGTCAGCGATCCAAACCTTTGCAGGCAGGAAAGGGAGAGAAAGGGGGAGAGAGAGAGAGAGAGAGAGAGAGAGAGACAGACAGACAGACAGACAGACAGACAGACAGACAGACAGAGACAAAGAGGGAGAAAAAGAGAGGAAGAAGAAAAAGAGAGAGAGAAGAAAAAAGAGAGAGAGAGAAGAAAAAAGAGAGAGAGAGAAGAAAAAGAGAGACAGAGAGACAGAGACAGAGACAGAGAGACAGACAGACAGATAGACAGAGGCAGACAGGCAGACTTAGAGAGAGAGAGAGAGAGAGAGAGAGAGAGAGAGAGAGAGAGAGAGAGAGAGAGAGAGAGAGAGAGAGAGAGAGAGAGAGAGAGAGATCTTGTGGTAGATTAAACAGCATAGTTTAATTTCTGATGTGTGAATCAAAAGTGGTGAAACAGAATTCGAAACTCTCTTTAGACTAAACGAACTTAACGAGTATGTCCAGATGTTGCCATCTAACAAATTCAAAACGCAAGACTGTATTGAGTACCTGCGGAAAAGTTGACAAACGGAGAAATAAGATAAAGAAAAAGGTGAATATAAACTCCATCAAAATATATCTTATTTATATTTAACTAGTTAAGCTTTAGAAATAGCCACTTTCCCCCTACTTTTAGATTTTGAAAGCCCAGACCTCCGACTTTTGTAGTTTATTTTATGCATTGTTTAAAAAGGTTTTAGCCATGCTTTGTAAAAAGGGGGCTTAATGCATCTACAAAAAGTATCGACCCTTGTCAGCCTGCGCAGACAGCGCAGGCTGACATAGGTCGATGCTTTTTACTATGTGTAAAATTCCTGCAAATTATCCAAGGACCATTCCATACTCCACATCAAGTCAACTGTTAGATAAAATGGATTTTATAAATCTATAATTATGATGACTTGCTCGGTAAAATGCATCATGGAGATGCATTAAGCCCCCTTTTCCCAGGGCGCCACTCATATGTTTTCAAAGCACTCCTTTTCTTAGGTAATACTAGAATGTTTAGTATCTGTTTCAAGAGGTTCAATTAAGATGGCATTCGATAATATAAGCGCACTGTATAAACTTTAAAAGAACCAGATGAAGAGTGTAAATTGCACATCGTGTAAGCCGGATTTTAGAAGTTTAACATGCATTTTATTCTCAACCTTATCCCAGAATAAACTTAAATCTAAAGCCCTTTATAATCCAATTACTCTGTGCAAGTTTTAAGGGAATCTGATGTAAAACAAGGTCTTTGAATACATACATGATGGATATATACTATGTTTGTAAAAACACCTTTTTTAATTTTCTGCCTATATATAGAACTGAAAATGACAGATCCATACAGAATCTTGTTTCGTTAAAAGATAAGAAAATTAATGCATTCTCATGCATCAAAATCTACCACTTTATATATATAGCCAAACAGGCTATTTCAACCAAAAACAATATGTTTAACCCTTTAACTGCTTAATAAATGAAACGAAAGTTTCCAACTTATAGTAAAAACCCAAATTTTGCTATTTCAAACGCATTTTTGGAGAAAAGATATCTCCTCATCGGACAGTGTAGATCCAAGATCAGACTGCACGTTCTACATTGTCCGCAAAAGGTCCTTGAGTCGCGCTTAGCAGCCGAAGGGTTAAGGGCATATAGACCACAATCATTTGAAGATCTGGATAATAACTTTTCTCAACAGAAAGAACACATTGTGCGAAAGGAAATTCCATGTTACGCGCAGGTCCTTCTTTCTCTACAGTGATTTCGAAAGTTGTCTGTAGCAGGAATGTAAAAAGTATTAATACAGTAAAAGGTGAACATTTAAGCTTTCAGCGCTATAGGCGAAAACAAGGGGGGGGGGGAGGGGGTTTGCAGACAGTAAAGATTAAGATCAGACTGATCAGAATGTGAAATTTTCGCATTCAATGAAAACTGAACCCAACAAAGGTGAGGTGGATCACAGATTGATCTTCGTCTGGAACTTGAATTCGTGGACTGACCTACCCACGAAATCAACGAAAATTAGCACCAAACGAATATTACTGGTTTCACAGTTTTGATAACTGTAAGAGTTAACTCTTTCACTATTGAATAAATAAATTGCATTTTCTCAAAGGCTAAAATTACATGTCCTCTGCAAGATCAAGAGACAGTTCGGTCATAATCTAGAATATAGCAGTGGACATTGTAGATCAGAGATCAGACTGCACGTTCTGTGCAGTCTGATCTTGATCTATACTGTCCACAAAAGCTTCTGGTATCGTCTACGGTATGGGAAGTTAAACTAAACCAAGGCAACCTAATGCGTCTTTGGCTTTCATAAGGTAACAAAAATTACAGGGTTTACCTGAGTAAAAGATACATCCGAATATCACAACAACCTGTATATAACTTTTCATCCTTTAACGAACGATTTGTATGTCTATCTCGTTTTCTTTGAAATTCTAAGTCCAATCAACTCTCAAAAAATCTCCAGACATCAAAATGAGTACTGTCTACTGTCTATGAAGGCCACACAATGCACGTTTCCTATTTGAAATTGTGTCGTAATCCTTGATTAATTAATAAATTTTGTCAATAATAAAAGATCCAGGATATCGAATTTTAAACATTTTTGTCAAAAGAATTCTCAAAATATCGGAGAGTAAAGATCGAAGATCAGACTGCACGTTCTTTGCAGTCTGATCTTGATCTATACTCTCCGCAAAAGCAGCTTAATTTGTCATTAGCGAACTACGATTTGCAGTTTCATTCTGCAGCGTTCCAACTGATATCTGTAATGGTGAAATCAGTCTCTCATCTTCCACATGCACAATTGAAAAATATCCTATAATTCAAATATTAACTCATTGTCTACAGTAGACGACATTTCGAGTCTTCAAGCAAGCAACTTTAAAAAAAAAACTGTCGCTAAAAGATGAAATAATTGTATCAAGCATTTTTTTTCATTTCACATGCGTTCGCGCATTACGCCTTCATTTGTGTTGACAAGGATGCCTTTTAAATTTTGTTTCGGAAGGTAAAGATTAAAAAAAAAGTATCAGTTATAACCCCTCAAGTCACCAAAGATTATTTTAGCGACATTTGCCAACAGTGAAGATCAAGATCAGATTACCGAGAAAGTGAATAGCAAACACTGTTTGATATTTAGTTGATTTTATCTGGAAATTTGGTTGTTTTTACTGATTCGCGAGTAAATAGAACCTAACCGAAGAGGGAACAAATAAATGTCAAAGTCATTTCGAGCTCGGTACCAGTACTTGTAATTCAAAACAAGGATGACAATGATGATGAAGACGATTATAAAGATATATATATCACAGATGATGGTGTAGATGATAACATGATTATGGTGATGACGAAGATTTTAAATAAATGTTTAAAAATCCTAAACTGACAAGGGATTACAAAGAATGATTAGATAAAGCAATGAATAACTATAAGGTGTTTAAAAATTAAATAAGAAAACAATTCGACATGATAGTAATAATAATGATGATGATCATCATGATTTTAGGTTTATTTCCTTTTTTTATGAAAAAAATCTCTACGAATAAATCAAGATTTTTCAAAACTAATTTCATTTCTATAACTTCAACAGTTTCTACGGAAAACAAATCCAATCTCTTATCGCAGTACTAACAACAAACATATTCGATCATTCTTCGATGTCTAAGCGTTTTATTAAAATCTCCACAATCGATTAACGATGGGAAACGATTCGAAACCGATCAAGCATTGCTAACAAAACAAGTGAGCCACTTGCCTTATAAACGCTAATACGTGTAATAACGGTCCCTCTTTATATAGCCCAGTAGGTTCTTGTATGTCCATTTTGTTTAACCCTGAACATTGTTTTACATGTGAAATTACATGTTTTACACATGTAATTGTATTGGTAAGAGTATTTTCTCTCTCTCTCTCTCTTTCCCCATCCCTTACCCATTGTACTTTTCTCGGAACTTACATTGTAATATCTGTATTCATGTTCTGCCTTTCACAAGGCAAAAAAACATTAGTAAATGTTTTTTCGCCAAATTTAGATCTTGACTCGACTATAAAAATATATATCTAATACGAAATTCGGATAAATGTAAGTAAAAGCAAAAATAAATACCATTATACTTCACTTCAGTGACACATAAAATAGAAAATAACGGTTGAAATTGAGCAATCGACTTGACTTGAGACTGCACGTACTTATCATACAGTTTTCTCAAAAGTACAGTATTGTCCAAGGTTTACGCTATTGTGCGAGTAAGAAACGAAGTGAAAAGAGCTGGGAGATGTGAATTCCAAGCCTTTTTTTCTTGTATAATTCGCACAATAAAGATCAGACTGTTCATTCTGTGCAGCTTGACCTCGGGTGAGATTTCTTAAAGAATGTTTTAAATTAGATTTTTTTGTGATAACTGTACCTATTCCACTTTTTTTTTGAAGCTGTAAGTGGGCACACTTTGTTATAAGTCAAATTTGTTCGATTAAATGAAGGGGTCAAAAATCGATCAGGGCTTCCTTTCATTTCATACATCAAAGTTACAACTTTCACAAATCGAATAAATAACTCGGGAGTGAAGGACAATGGGGGGGGGGGGGGGGGGGGGATACATTTAAACTCATTATCACGTGCAGACATCTTTTCCGTTTTTTGATAAGACAACCTTTGTAACGAGCAATGTCACATTTTTTCACAATGTTTTCATTTAGATTCATGTAATAAAACTAATCCAAAAAACTTCTTGAATAATTTTTCGAAGATGTAAAGAGTTAATCTGTGCAAAAGATATTTGTTTGGTTGTTGTTGAACGCTGTTATTCAACAAATATATCACGGCACTGTCTGCTTTCCCACACAAACATAGTGCAAATGAAAAAAAAAAAAAATCCAGCCGAGCATGGAACTCAAACTCACAACCACTTACATGTCCTACGATTATTTAAGAAGGGTGGGTTGGAAAGGGATGTCGGTTGCGAGGATGATTAGCAAAGTAAAAACTGTTGGTACTTACGACACAGCACTGAAAAAGACAAAAATATATGTATTACTCTTTGTATAGATTTTTGTCCAAAAGATAATGTTTTATGTCCTTTTATACAATACAATACAATACAATACAATACAATACAATACAATACAATACAATATTTTTTATTTGTAAATGTAGGCCTCTGGCCCATAATACAACATTTCAATTACAATGAAAACAGCAGAGTTACAATTACATTTGAACCATAACATGTGAAAAAGGAAGCTTCATGCATCTGCGGAAATTTTTAAACCAGACCAGCCTGTGCAGTACGCACAGGCTGACCTTGACTCAAACTTTCAGTATTAGTCAATATATCGTATGCTCAAGGACCCGTCTACCCCATAATTCAGTCGATTGTTTAAAAAAAAAAAAAAAAATGAATGTTATGGATCCATTAGAATATAATAACTAGCTTGGTATGATGGATTACGGAGATGCACTATGCCCCCATTTCCAGAGCATGGCTTAATTACATATAACATAACATCACTTGAACCTTTATCCTGCTACATCTACATAAATAAAACAGTAGATAATCAAAAAAAAAAAAACCTCAAATATTGATATTTTATAGTCTATTATTGGGGGTATAATATCTAATTATCGGACTGTGCTAATCCAAGATCAGACGGCACGTTCTGTGCGGTCTGATCTTGAGTTACACCACTCTCACAAGGTGAATGAATAATACTTAACAGCCTATAGGTTAACTACTTTGATAAGCATCCTTTAATGTTAAAATTGTTGAAATGTATTTTGCTACTTTTCTAATGGTTACTAAATTTTTGCATTTCAGTAAATTATAAAAAGACATTATATCTCTTCTACCTTGATACCATGAAAACAATAATGTTTGTCTTTCTGCATTAAACAGAGAACAATGGAAAAAACAGTGATATTCAGTTTCTACAACTAAAATGTCATGATTTAATAAACAATGGTGACACACCCTGTCATCTCTTTCTATGTTAAAATGTCTACCTAGCTCTATATTTAATTTATGACTAGAACACCTAAATCTTGCGAGAGCTCTTCTTAAACTCGGGGAAATATCCACACATAGATATTTCTCCGGATTTAACAAGGAAAATATATGTTTATATAAATCACACCGAGGAGAATTTTGAATTGACTCATTCAAATTTTGTAGTGAACAGTCCGAAATTCTTCTCTTAAAAAGCTTAACAAAGTGATCAATGTCCCCTAGGTCTTGTGAAAGCCACGCATAAGCAAAACCATTTGTGCAAAGAAGATTTTTAACTTGTGTGACCCAATTGGTTCTACCAAGATCGGCATGTGCCTTAAGCATCTTATAACACTGCTTGGGAAAACGATGATTATCCATACGTAATAGTTTACACCAATATTTAACCACTTTAGTTTTATAAGTAACATATAATGGTAGTCTACCACATTCAGATAATACAATACAGTTGTTAACTGAATGATTAACACCTAAAAATTCTCGACAAAATTTTAATTGAACATTTTCAATAATCTCGGAATACTCGTAACCCCATAGCTCTGCACCAAATGTGAGGATGGGTAAGACCATTGCATCAAATAGTTTAAAGTATTCCTTATGCGAAAAGAAGCCAAATTTATACTGATATGATTTAATAGAAAATATTGCCTTTTTTGCTTGTGACGCAAGTTTATATTTTGAGGCAGACCATGAAAGTTTGGGTGTTAACAACAGACCCATATACTTATACACTGAAGTTGTTTTTACTCGTAAACCATCAAAGTACCATTTTTCACTCATTTTCAGGGGACCACCGTTTCTAAAAACCATGATTTCTGTTTTACTTAAGTTCACGGAAATTTTTGTTTCATGACAAAATTCGGATAGTTTATTGAGTTGTAACTGTAGATTATTTACTGTGTCCGCGCAATGAGCAACATCGTCTGCATACAACAAGCAAGAGATAGGTGAAATTTCATCAGATATAAAAATCCCGGGACAGGTTTCTCTAATAAGGGTAGATAACTCTTGAATGAATAAGTTGAATATTATTTATGAACAAATACTAACAAAGGCTTCGCACCAATTTCGGTGAACCTGGAGTGGGTCATTGAGTTAAAAGTGGATCCACTGAAAAGTGGATCATTTCCGGTGACCCACGTGAGAAACAATAGTTAATTTTCACGCATAATCCAGGTATGGTAAAATATTTTTATTTTTATATTTTTCGGCTCGGGGCGACACGATTCACCACAGCCATGAACAAGTTTCCAAGTCCCCTGCCACCTGACCGTAGAACTAATACTGTTCCCCGTGACCCAGGTGTGAATGAACAACCTGAAATTAATTCATGACCCCTTTATACAGCACAATTCTCGGTGATCCGGTTGTGAAGCAATGAGTTAAGGTGAAGTAATCAACCCTGAAAACCTGTTCATTCTCGGTGACTCAGGTTTGATCAATGAGTAAAAACTCATTCATGTGCCCGAAAGCTGTTCTATTTCCAGTGATCAAGGTATGACGCAATAAGAAAAGCTTAATTCATATTCATTACCCTTGAAAACCGTACCATTTTCGGTGTTCTAGAAGTGAAGTAATTAATTAAACTTTATAAATCACCCATCCTAGGTGATTCAGTTGTGAAGCATTAACGTCATTCGTAACCCCTAAAAGCTGTACCATTCTAGATGACCAACATGTGAAGCTACGAGTTCGTATGCGGTCAACTTTATTCATCACCCGTGAAGACTGTACCAGTCTTGGTGACAAAAGTGTAATGCAATAAGTTAAAATTCAATAGTAAATCCTGAATACTGTACAACACTCTTTGTGAACCATAGTTTAACTCCATTTCTCCTCCCTGACATGTTTTTTGACAGGTCTCTTTCCTTGAATATTAATAGTGCCGGGTATACCTCAATCGCAAAATCGGATTGTCAATTTCAGCGGTTCTCTTTTAGTATTAAGTTGTCTGTTTCAGCTTTAGGAAAGCTGCAAGTTACTCAAATATTGTTCGCCCTTAAGCCCAATCTTTGTCAACTAGATTAAGGTGAATTTGTAAACAAAGAATCACGATTTTTAAGAGCTTTTTTGTCACACAGAGGCATAAACACAGAGGGGCGGAGAGAGAGAAGACATACCGAAAGATAGTCGGACAGAGAGACCTTACCATAGGCAGAAAAAGTTATCGTTGAACCAATTGTATTTCCCGCATGATCCTTGGCGACGTTTGTGGAAGTCATGTGATCTGTACAGTTGTTGTACACCACCGTCGCCTGTGTACTGTCTGCTGATATGGCCTTTGAAAACAGAATTTAGATCTGTTAGAATAGCTGTCACAGTTCTGCCGACAAAGTACGCGTACAAACTAGACAGGCGTAACTGAAGGTGCTTTGACAAATCAGAATGAGCTATGCTCTGGCAGAAACGGGAGAGATTTAATGCATCCTCTTATTGCATTGTGCCGAGCAAGTCATCATATAACTATGGATCCGTAAACTCTATTTTATAAAGTAAAATGGTTCTTAGACACGCAGAAAATATGCCAAAAGCAAGCAGTTTCGACCCAGGTCAGCCTGCGCAGATTGCAGAGGCTACCTTGATTGATACTATTTTCAGATGCATTAAGTTCCCTGCTCACGGGTACGGCATAAATGCTTTAGTTTCTGGGATGCTTGTGTATGCTTCGGAACATCATTACAACTCCTTAGTTCTGGGATATCAGCACACTAAGGCTAAAAGAGCACATCTGGTAGAACCACTTTTGTAATAAAACGGCTAAGTTGAAATTTTATTATAAAAAGCCGTTTTGTTACAAAAGTGGTGTTCTAACATGAGCACGCTTTTCGAAATTTCATAATCTGCCAATCGCCAAAACATGCGTTAGTCTCTACTGTATGTACAAAAATACAGATTTTTTCATTTTGTTTACTAACATGGTTTGGTATTATAGCTCGATAACGACCGTCTAGTGTTGTTGATTGGCAGTTAACCTTTTCTGCACCAAAGGCGAAATGGGGGGGGGGGGGGGGTTTGCGAACGGCATAGACCAAGATCAGACTGTATAGAAAGTGCAGTCTGATCTTGGATCTCTTCCACCCGCTTATCAATTCAATTCTTTCGGATATGAGTTTGAGTGGATTGTATTTTTAGTAGTCGAAAGAGATTGAGTTCATACACATGAGCTATGCCCTGTGAAAAGGGAGGTTGATGCATCTGCAAAAAGTATCGACCCACGTCAGCCTGCACGGACTGCGCAGGCTGACGTGGGTTGAAACTTTTTGAAACTTTTTGCTGTTGGTAAATTTTTTGCATGGTAAAGGACCATTCTACCACATGATTCAGTCGATTGTTAGACTAAATGGATTCATAATTATGTGACGATTTCCTTATCAAAATGCATCACAGAGACGCATTTAACCCTCTCTTGCCAGAGCATAGCTCACATGTATTTGGCACTAGATGAGTTACAGAACTTCGAAAAAGACAGGTCAGCTTACCATGCAAGAAAATTTGTACGTCGTGCTGCTATCCACCGTGGCTTCCGGGTTATAAAAGGTCACAACGGAATCTGTACCAATCGTTTTACTGGCAACACAGTACACAGATCCAGCTGTAGGTACAGATTGTAGATTTAATATAGTTTAACCCTTAACCTGCTAAATAAGTGAAATAAAACTTCTAAGCCTGTGATAAAAAATCCGAATAATGCTATTTCAAACTTAGTTTTTTTGACAAATCGTACTGTAACACATAACACATTATCCAACTTATGATAATATCCTTACTGTTAAATGGTACGAATTACATTTGTCTGAAATTTAATCCTCGAATTATTTACATTTGGAAGCCAGTAGGCCTTTAAATACAATCAAATCGAATTATAGAAAAAGGTTGAAGTACGTACAAGCAAAGACGATGGGTGTGGTGGAACACGGAGTATCAAAGGCGACTGTAGTTTTGTCCGTACATACGTTCATGTGTTCTGGTTCGGAAGCGTTGTTACAGAACTGGGTACCGCCAGAGTTCGTGTAAGTGAAGTCAAACCGCCCGAGTAACGGTGTCGGACACTCTATCTTGGCGGAACTCTCTGAACCTAGTTTAAGAAGAACATGTGCCTACGAATTAGAGCTGAAAATCCGGAATACAAAGTTTGTTTTATATGACGTTAGAATAAATTTAAATAAATGCTTTTTCAGGTAACATGTCAATTATTTGTCATAGTTTTTTTTCCCATATGAAAAGCGACTTTATTAGTGGTACGATCAGGTGGCAGGGGACTTGGAAACTTGTTCACGACTGTGGCGAATCATGTCGTCCCGAGCCGAAGGCCAAGTCTTCTGCCACCTGACCGTACAACAAATTTATTATACTGCAAAGTTTTATCATTCCAATGTGTATTCAGCCAAATTTCCCTTCTGAGGGCCCCAATTCAATGAAAACTGACGTGACGTCACTGAAATCTTGGTAAAACGTACAGTTTGGTGAATGAACTTGATGATGTCACTGCGATAGACACTCATCATATTTTCAATTTAAACATGCATTTAAACACCTTCAAGGTAAGTAACTATGCATTTGATGTCAAAAAGTAAACGACCTTTAGGTTCCTAAAACGACCATTAGGTTATCCTTCTACCGACGTTACCATGAATGAGTTTCGGCACTTCACAATTTACTGACTGGACGAAGGGATGGCTCGTTTCAAACCCGTGTATTTGTTTTAGAATGACAAGAAACTATAGTATGTGTAACTATATTCATTCCTGTTCAAAAATAATCTAATCTTTCCGTTGAAATGACAACCATCAAGGGAAACTAGAAATAATATGGTGCAGGCTACTCAGTATGTTTGTCTTGTGAGCGCTCGTATCGTATCGGTCGACGCCTCCATTTTTGATGTTTTGTTGAAAGCGTAGTCATGTTTACGAGGCTCGCAAAAGGGAAACTGCTTTTACGTAGACTTTGCCAGTATACATGACTGTATGTACTGGGCATATTATCCAATCAGATTGCAAGAATTTTTTTTTGCAGTATAATAAAATCCTTGGTAAGGGCGATGAGGGAAAAATTGTATACATCTTTGGGCTGAAAATGACTTAAAAGCACTGGTTATGGGTGCACATCAAAACAGGAAACATCTGCTAAAGACATATTAAAAAACAAGTGACATACGGATATTTAGGAAATGAGACTGTTTCATACAATTTAATAGGTCGTATTGAATTTACAAGTTATGTACCATTTAAACTCAAATACCAGAGATTTACAGGTTCGAATCACCAGCTCGGCGCATTTCTATCCGGGAATTGATGATGGTCATTTCGACAGGATTAATTTACTATCGCTGCTGACACTTGTTTCGACGATGATTATGTGGGGAAAACAGCCAGTGGTTTGGAATGAATATTGTGCGAAGAAACTGCAAGAACAGTAAGGAAAGGTGCACTTGCCGACGCCATGTAACTGATGTAATGTTGAAAACGGCGTTTAAAACCATACAAATAATCTTAAAAAGTATTAAGGACACTAATCATCAGAATATCTGAATGGAATAGAGAAGATGGAACCAGTAAGTCAAAACAAAGACACATGATGAAAACCGTAAGCCATGTACAGAAAGATCTGTTAAAGAGTTGAAAAATGAATATGATTTTCTCGTATTTTTTGCATGCAGTGATGACTTAAAGAAGAACTACACCTCACCAGCACTTTATTGTATTGACACATTGACCTTTTGGCAAACAATCCCCCGTCTTAACGACCCTGAGGAGGAAGGCCTTTGTAACCGACATTTTCTCTTTTTCTTGCAATGTTTTCTGACCTTAGAAAAGAAAAAAATCCATTAGTTGAGCCACATGTCATTAGTCGCCTGCAAATGCTTTGAATTTTGGCCAGTCCTAAATCATTTCTTGTGGTAAAGAGTTAACAGCTGCGAAGACTATTGTCCTATTGTAGCATACCATTATAGAAATCCTTTTGCCATATATATTTTACAGGCATTTCATTTTCTATCATTGATTAATGCTGTTTACCATACTTTACAAGGCTGGTCTTATAGTCTTCTGCTGCAAAATTTCTGGCGATTTTGGGTTGATTTTTCATATCAAAGACTTATCTATACTCAAGAATGATTTAGACTCGTCTTTGATCTACTTATTACTTATATATTGAAAAAAATCACTTAATCAGCTAGGTATATATTGGCTGGGCCAGTGGCACATATAGTAAATAATACGCATCTGTTGTCATTGTATAACAATAGAAAATCTGACCTTGTTTCACCATGACAACGAAGGCCGAACCACTCGCCATTTGTGTTGTATCACAAATCTCATCTTTTGTTACTGTGGCAGCTATCGGTCTCACCACAACCCTCTGTTGTCCAGCATTGGGCTCCTGCCCTGTTATAGGATACAGTAAGATGTGCGAGTTATAACTTACATCCTCATCTTTGAGGCATGTAAAGCATATATGATTTACCAGGCAAAAAATAGAGAATGGTCACAAGCATTTTCTCCTTTTCTAAAAACTGTTTGCAAAGTCCGTTTTCCCTAGCATCGTAAAAAAAAACCAAGGAATTTTTGGATAAAGCATTAAGTCATCATGCTAAATTTTAACTCTAAACAGGAAGACCTGTTTAATTCGAGTACGAGTTGGATAAAGAAGGACAACTTTTGTTGTAATACGTAGGATGAATACTCTGTGGTAAAATACAAAAGATTTCAAATGCGCAGGATGCAATCAATGTAGTAAAATACAACAGAAATTGCAATACGTAGAAACAATGATTAGACTGTAAAATACAAACGATTTTACAATATGCAGGATATAAAATGGAATGTAGTAAAATACACACGATGTTGAAATCTTCAGAAGCTGAAATCAAATGGAGTAAAATACTAACGATCTTGCAATATGCAGAAACTGAAACCAAATGTAGTAAAATACAAACGATTTTGCAATATGCAGGATATAAAATGGAATGTAGTAATAAAATACAAACGATGTTGAAATACGCAGACACTGAAACCAAATGTAGTAAAATACAAACGATCTTGCAATGTGCAGGAAATGAAATCTTTGCGATAAAATGTGAATTTAGTTAAGGACACCAGAAGCTGCGATAAGCCGAAAAAGTGTTTAACTTAGTAAAGATAATAAAGATTACAAAAGAAAATATTGATGCATAACATCAATGGCGCCGCAAATCAGTTGTTTCTGAAAAAGGGAATATTATTGTACAGCGGGTTATTTTTTTTACGCCGAAGGCATCACTTGAACAAACTTCGTAGAGGTCCACGTGGTGATACTACATGGCAGCTATTTAAACTCTGGGCCATCTGTGATACGATCTGGGTTTTATCGATCTGGCAATGAAAGTACGGTATTTTACATTTTAAAACACAAAAAAAATCAGTCTAAATAGAAAAACAAAGTTGGTACGGTTTCGATCTGGTAAGGAAAGTACCGTATTTTTACATTGTATGTTAAAGAAAAAAAAGTGAACCAGGCCATATAGTAAACAATATGGCTACCTCCACAGGCACTTTTCAAAAGCGAATAAAAATATAGTGCCGCCGCTCATGCCAGAAATAAGAGGCATGTTTTTCTATTTTACAACAGTACGTTTGAAAAAATGTACCTGCTACATGGTAGTAACTGTAGGAGTTACTTGTCTCTGCTGTCATCTTAAAGCATATGTACGTGTACCATGTTACTGTCGCAGCCACGAATGACGAGGAGGACCTAAAATAGATTTGAATTTATCATAATGCAATGGTAAAGGCTATGAAATATCATCGGATTCTGTTCAGCGTCAAGTAAAGCCATTCTATGATATTTCTAAAAAAAGACCCGAAGCAGCTGGTAAGCACTGTGGTCGATTCGTACGTATTACAAATCTACTGTATCTAAAAGAGCTTTCTACTCGACTAATATGTTTTAAGTTCGCCGGACGTACATTGCTTTCAATCACTTAAGCTTCTTCATATCATGTTGTTGTGACGGGATATTCAAGTAACTATCTTAAAAAAGTATTTAGTAAGATCTGCTTTCCCCCTGGCTGCTTTAAAGATTGAATGTAAGAAACTAGAGACATTGGAGGAATCGTTCGGTTATACTTTGTCACTTTCCTTTTTTACTAGATCAGGGTCCATATTCAACGATCATTCTTAATCGCATTACTTGCCTAATTCTCGAGAATTTTCAAAAAACTTCAAAGTAACACAATATCTGATTGTCTAAACCAAATGGTTTAGCCAATCAGAATTTGTGTTACTTTCTAAATCATGAACAAGACTAAGAGTTGTTGATGAGTATGCGCCCAAATGTATCATAATATGAACAAGGGTCAAAGAATCTTATAGTTAGTCTATGAATTAGAATTTAGAGCAGTATTTAGAATGGCTGGTGGATGCTAACCGGATTTATTAATTTACCTGAACAGCAGTAAACCTTCGGAGGCAAAATAAGTTACGTCGTAACAATCCCATGACGTCAGAGTACTTCCGTAAGCTGTGACGGAATATCCGGTCATTACACTGGCGTCAAAAGACAAGGTTCCCTTCATACTGTCGTGCCATACTGTGTTCTGTAATTCACTAGGAAACGAACATTGGGCATCTGAAATTGTTTTTTTATTTATCGCGTTTATGTCTTTCTTTATTTATGCTTAGTTGTATTTTAGAGTAAAATACTAGTATAAGACTTTCTATCCAGAGGGATATGAACGATTGTGCATAATGAAGCACAAATAAGTGGAAATCTTTGAGACCACCACCTTTTTTTTTCGGCATATTTTTTATCAATACACCTAGGTCTGCGTAGGATTAATCTTTACAAAAATCATGACAAATCGAGAAATAGCCAGCTCTACTTTTTCCTCTGTAGATCTATATCTACTCCAAAAGTGTAGATCTAGGCCTGTTAGAGGAAAATTGTGGCCTTCGCCTGGTATCTAATATATTAAAAGAGCGGGTAATAGTTCAAACACAGGTCAGATATGACATCGGAAGCAGTTTCTAAGCAAATATTTTGTTCATGCTATGTTCTTGAAGGCTGTTGAGTCAAATGAGAGCTTTTACAATTTTGGATACCAGTATTTTTGTAAAAAGCCGTGCGAAAAATAGAGATCTAGTGACACAGAATCAAGAATAGGGCGAAAGAAGCAAATGGAAATGATCGTGCGCGGTTTTTGATTGTCAATGTGCAAAGCGGACATATTTTTCAAGTATGTATTCAATGCATTTTTGAAAACATCTAATTAAATAGAAATTTTGTAGAATAAACTGATTGACAAGTCTCTAATATATAATTGGCCTGCAACACGCGAAAAGGGGCAAAAAGGATCAGCCTGCAGAGTCCGCGCAGGCTTATCCGAAACGACACTTTCCATTTTTATGTAATTTTCTGTTTTGGCAATTCTACTGTAGCACAAAATCGAATGTAGTCGTAAAGTGCCGTCTGGAATTAGCCTGCGCGGACTGCGCAGGCTGATCCAAGACGACACTTTACGCAAATGTCCGAATACCCCTTTCCGTATGTTGCAAACCAAATGATATTATACCTATTTAGATCTACGTCACAAATGCTTATTGTGAGATGCGCATAGTTCATATTTTTGCTTATTTGTTTAATCCCAAATAATTACATAAGCTTTCAGCCGTTTCTCCCTTTTTCTACTTCTATCTGTGATTATACTAGAGTCTCAAAACCATTGATTGAAATTATTCAATATACTGCATTTGACAAAATAAGGTGATATTACCCTTTATCAAACAATTCCATATTTAATTGACCCTTAGACAAAATGATTTTGAAAATAGTGTTGCATTGTACTATTTTCCCATAATGTTTTTTTTTCTAAATTTATAACAGTATAAGTTCCATCATTTGAGCCTCATCTAATTTGTCGTCTGCAGATACTGTCAACATGGAAAGACTAAAACTTTGTGGCCTGGAAAAGAAGTCAACTAAGAAGGGTGATTTATGTCTTACCTTAAATATTTATTCGCACATGGTGAGTTACTTTGTTTTCAACAGAGCGGGCATTTCAATTAAACCTTACCACACATTCCCGAGTTTATTTGCATTGAAAAAAGAATATTTTGAAAATAATGTGGGAAAAGGAGAAAATACCGGTATACACAAGGTTTTCTACTTTTTTAAGCGCAAATACTATCATTAAAAAAAATATATTTGAACCCCTGTTTGTATATGAACGAGTCTCAAGTTCGCCGTGTGGTCAAGGATTAACTCTCAAATAACACGGTTAAAACTATTACATATTTTAAAAAAACAAACAATCTGTTCTTAACAGATTCAGAATTTGTACAAATGAGCTGAAGTTCACTGATAGGGTAAAACACTGTGGGAAAGGGGAGAAAATGCTGTTAAGCAGCATTTTCTCCCTTTTCCCACTGACCTCTGCATCGAAGTCAGTGTACTTTCCAGTACGTATCTGGAATATCTAGCCTGATGTTAAGCCATATCCTGCTAAATACGTGTAAATGAAATGAAACTTACCAGCCGATCGTAAAACTCCAAATGTTGCTTTTTCAAAGTTATTTTTTGAAAGAAAGATATCGCCTTATCGGACAGTTTAGATCCAAGATCAGAAAGCACGTTCTGTGCAGTCTGATCTTAATCTACACTGTCCGCAAAAGGCCCGCTGGTCGCGCTTAGCAGCCTAAGAGTTAATTTTACCCTGCCTCCATGATCAATACTTTCTACTTCCACTATTAGTGGAACTCTTCAAATTCGTAAAAGTTAGTTTTGGACTTACTGCCTGGACATCACATCAACATATGAGCTATGTTCTGGTACAAGCGGATACGTGATGTACGATGAAGAGGAAGTCATCACACATAGTCGTGGATCTATAAAATTCATTTTATCTACGAACCGACTGAATACTCAGGTAGAATGGTCCTTGGGCAAAAAATTTACAAAAAGCAAAACGTGTCGACTCTGGTCAGTCTGCACAATCCGCGCAGGCTGACCTAGGTTGATACTTTTTTTTTTTTTTCAGATGCATTAAAACACCTTTTTATAGAGCTCATATAAAAGCACCTGAGAGGGCACTAAAATGTGTTTGCTTAGAGCAGGTACTCTCTTAACACAGGTTCATACTTTTTGCAAATGCATTAAAGCCCCCTTTCACAGAGCTCATATATTGCCGGCATCACAAAATCAAACCTGTGTTTAACAAGCATCTGAGGAGGCTCTCAAATTTCGCTAGCTTAGAACAGGTGCTCGCTTGACACAGTTTCATTTCAACATATTTTTTCTCCCTGGGAACTCAATAAATGTTTCTTCATACAGACTGCTTGGTGCATAGAGGTGGTCACTGAGACAGGTTTTACTGTACATGAACTACAATCAGATTAAAAGCAGCAGATTTCACTGTGCACAGTGTCTTACCAGCATGTTTAGGCCTTAATTTCTGATTTAATATTCTCGCTATGGGTTGGTTAACGATTTGTCTCCCTTGCGGGTACCGTTTTATGTCTTGATAATATCAGGCTGTCTCGCAAGGCTTTTTTCAGTGTCTAACCAGCAATATTTTAAAAGCTTTCATTATCATTTCTCATTTATTATTCTTCCATTGAAAGGTTTGATAACGTTTTTTATTATATTCCTATCAGTGAATTACTGGTATTTCACAGTGAACAACACCATTAGTGATGATAAATTATGGTATCATTGTGTCGATATAGTTTAAGGAATATAATAAATAGGATAATCAACTGGTTGTGTGTGATATTAAAAATCTGTCGCTTGAACGGGGTTTGATGCGGTTAAAAAAACTCGTTTTTTTCAACCGCATCACACCCCATTCTAGTGACAGATTTTAATATCACACACAACCAGTTGATTGTCCTCTATACCGTGTTATGTCTTGATAATATCAGACTGTCTAGCGAGGCTCGCATCCGCCCGGGTAACTCAGTGGTTATCGTATCGGACTCGTGACCTGTTGGCTGTGAGTTCGATACCCGGTTCAGGCAAACTTTCTTTCTGGCGATTTTTCGCCTCTCACCTTTGATGCATGTAAGAAAGTAGTCAGTGACTTGGAAAGAAAGTTGTGTCAGTACTGGTGTGAGAAAGCCAGAAAACACATGCGTAGGTGCACTGACCGCCGTGATATTACCTAAGCTGTTAAAACGGCGTTAAACTCTAATTCAATCAATCAATCAATCAATCGCGAGGCTTGCTCATTTTTCTTGGTAAACACGCACAGGAGAGATAACTCTTTCTGATTATCGACAATAAGTATCAGAGTGGCCCGTCAGCGCTATTAGAATTAAAATGACATAGACAGGCGAACCACCTATGACATTCGAAGCAAAATTTATCAGGCATTTTGACCAACAACAATGTTTTGAGGAATCTGTCAGATAATACGGGGTGGATTTGATATTAACAGTGTTTGGCCTTTGTATATAGCCCGACCGACTGTTAAGCCATGGACAAACAGTAACAAATTCATAGGATCCTGAAAAAGGGTGTTGGAAACATTATGGGAAAAGGAGAAAGTGCTGGTTTACAAGCATTTTCTCTTTTTTGGGCGATGATTTCTACCCTATCAAATATAAATTGCTATATTTCGTCAGCAAATGCTCTCAGTTTGAAAGAATCTAAAGTTTTTTCTTGTCTGAAAAAGGGCTTAACGTTCGTTTTTTCATGATTTCAAAGATTTCAGACTTAAAATTCCGGTTTTTCTAGTCTTTGACATAGCTCAGAGTTATGAACTGACCTAGCGCCATTGATGAAGTAAACCATGGCTGGTCTTGAACCGTAGGTTCTCTACCCTTAGGCTGCTAAGCGCGACTCAATGACCTTTTTGCGGACAATGTAGATCAAGATCAGACTGCACAAAACGTGCAGTCTGATCTTGGATCTACATTGTCCGATACAGAGATATTTTCCCCTAAAATATATATCTGAAATAGCAACATTTGGGGTTTTACTATCGGCTTGAAAGTTTTATTTCAGTTATTTAGCAGGATAAGAGTTAAGATGGAAACTGGCCAAATATTTTAAAAACGGCTTTCCGCTTTGACTTCTTAAAGCAATGTTACCCCAATATTAATTTCTTGTTCACTTTGAAATACCTTATTTTAGCTTGTACGAGAAGGAGGAGCCCATTAAAATTACAAAAAAAAAAAAAAACCACACACAATAAATACTTGCCAGCTAAGGAACATCCTTGGGTTATAACAACGGCTACAAGTAGTGCAACTATGCCCATATTTTTAAAGGTATCCTGAACACAAATATGTATTTACAAAATAGGGAACTTAAATTAACCCTAGAATTCTAAATAAATCAAACAAAATTTTCAATCAGAAGTGAAAATCAACATGAATGTTGTTTTCTTTTTTCCGGTAAAACGTTATCGAATCGGACTACGAGGGCTGAGCAAAATGTTTGTGGAAATTCTTCATAACTTTTTTTTATTTGATGTCCGATTGTTTTTTACATTTTCACTTGTGTAATCATGGTTTTATATAAATTCCCAAATAAAAGATGTCCTGTCTTATTTTACTTTAGATATATTTATTTTCATCGTAAAGAGCACAAGGTCTGCTACCCCGGAGCGCGCCGTAAAATCACTGTTGTCACGCTTTTAAAAAACGACCATATTTAAAAATCGTCTCATACAAATCTCCTGAAATTTGGTCAACTTAATGGATGGCACCATTTAACATTCTGTGTGAAATTTCTGACCTCACTTTTGAAAAACAACGTCAGGACGATAGTTTTTGTGTGGAACCTATCGAAGGTCAACTATGCAAAAAAAGGTGGTTTTGGAACGGACAGAAACTCACGCAGCGATAAAATTCTGTATGAACTTAGGGTATAGTCCGTCTGAAACCTTCACTTCATTAAAAGAAGCTGAGGTAAAGCTACCATTGAAAAAGACTGCAGTGTTCAAGTGGTATGCGCGGTTTAAAAAAAGGATGAAAGAGTATGTAAGATGGCCCAAAGAGTGGACGCACGAACATAATTAGGAAAGCTGTAGTTAAATGACGTTAACATCACAGCATGCTCCGTGTAGCCGGATGATCGTTGTACAAAGATTCATAGCAACTACTAGTATGTTTTGGAATCAATTTGTCTGTAACTTTCCGACTTTATCCGTCAGGAATGGATCTTAAATGTATGAAAATTTACGTGTAATAGCAGTAGTAGTGTTTTAATTAACAAATTCTACGAACTTTTTGCTCAGCCCTTGTATGTAGATTCAAGAAAGTGCAGTCTGAACTACACATTGTCCGTTAGAGCACAGTGAGTCACGCCTAGCAACATATGGTTTAAAAAATTGTTGTTTTTTACAGACAGAAAAATAAGACCACACAATCATCACAATCTTCCTTTCCCCCGCCCCACCATTCCAAAGGCAAATTACAATTACATGTATATGCAGGCATAAAATGAAATTAATTTCGTTTCCTAAGATTTTTGTCTTCAATTTTATTCCTGTCTTTTAATTTTTGACCTTATTTCTAATTTCGATGTAAAAAAAAAAAAAAAAGATTTATAACAAGAAAAAAAAAAAAAAAAAAAAACAACTGTTCTTTTCCACAAATCCATCCAACGTTACTGTTTTCACCAGATTGTCTTATAATAAAAGCCCCTAATCAAATCCACATAAAAAAATAAAATTTATTTGAACAATGCATAATAGATTTCTTTTATCAACTCTTTACAAGAAGAAGAATTTCAAACGACAATTTAAACGAGGATAAATAATGGATATTACCTTTGAAACGTTTGAAAACACTGAGGGAAAAGGAGAAAATGCTTTCCAGCATTTTCTCCTTTTCCCACAATGTTTTCAAAAGCTTTATTTTTTAGGGTCGTTGAGACACGTGCTTGTATGGCAAAATGTTAAAGCATTACATTGTCCCCGGGTCGAGTTTATTTCGATCATTGAATTGATTGTGTATCAGACATGGATAGCATTTCAAATTTTCCTTTCTTCTCGAAATTTACTTCATTAACAGTTCATCTTTTGATAACATCTCTGTAGTTAACGATATTTCCAAAAACATCGTTGAAAAAAGAGTAATAAGCGATTGTTCTTTTTCTTTCAGAGTATATTCACAAAACCAAATTATTTTTTGCCTTACGACGCATCACTTTTTGTTTACACCGTTTAATGAAAGTATGACTAGGATATTTGTTTAATTACAACCTTTATCAAACCATTCTGTATTTTTTAACCCTAAAAAAGGCGGCTTTTCAAAACAGCGCATAAAAGGGAGAAAATGGTCCGGATAGACATTTCCTCTGGTTCATGCAATGTTTTCTATCCTGTCTGAGACATATCCTATCACTTGAGTCATAACTAATTTGTCGCCTGCAAATGCTTTGAATTTGGAACGGGTCTAAAATGTTTTCGTCTGGCAATGAATTAACTCTTTACCGGCAGACAAAAACATGTAGATTTGTCCAAACTGAAAGCGTTTGCAGACGACAAAATAAATTTGACTGAAAAATTGAAATTTATATTTGGAAGGATACAATACATTGTGGGAAAAAGAGAAAATGCTGGTAACCATCTACGTTTTCCACGATGTTTTCGAGTCTTCTTCTTTAGGTTTTTTAAAATTGCAGCTTGTGTGGTGAAGGGTTAAAAGCCCTTTAACGTTAAGCAAGATGACACCGAGAAACCTCGAGGTCATTAAAATACAGGGCCATTAGGCAATCATATATCTCCTAACCAAACGGCAAAATATTAGACTGATTCATAACGAAAGTATTGCAGACGACCAATTCAGTATTGCACAAATGATGAGATATGTCTGTATCAGAGTAAAAAAAAAAAAACACGGTAGGATAAAAGAGAAAATGCTGGTTAACAGAATTCTCTCCTTTTTGCAGTGTTTTCAAAAACTTTTTCCTCGGGGTTGTAGAAACACGAGACTGTTCGACAGTTATAGAAATACGACAAGACGATACTTTGAGGAGATCAATAAGGCTCTTTTGATGGACTTTCCTTCGGCAAGGTATGAAAGAGCCCCAAGCCTAGTACCGGTGAAACCCAGAATATGAGTCATCCTCTGGCAAAAAGGGGCTTAATGCATCTCAGTTATGCATTGTACCAGGCAAGACATCACCAAACTAGAGATCTATAAAATCCGCTTTGTCTAACACATGACTGAAGTACGAGTTAAACTGGTCCTTTGACATGTAGAAAATTGACAGACAGCAATAAGTTTCGGTCCAGGTCAGCCTGCGCGAACTATGCAGGCTGACCTGGGTCGATACTTTTGCAGAGGCATTAAGCCCCCTTTCCACAGAGAACGGCTCATATACATGGGTGATATTACTGCAAGTCGAATAGAGACTTTGCGGAGTATTAATTACATGGAAAAAAAAGATTCGAGGGTTTCTATAATTCATAGACTGACAAAGGGCTTTGTTATTTAATGCAATGAATTAATAAAATGAACCTACAATGAATTGAACGGACATGAAAACCTCTTTCACTGATAATCGTGAAACTGTTTCCCTTTGTCACGCTATTGTCTGGGTACAGAATGGAGGTATATTATTACGTTTTTATTCAAAAGAGCAAGGCAGATCTACATAACATGTATGACCTACCATGACCAACCGGTAATACCTGCCGATGACCTTTTATTCGTTTTTCAGCATACTTTTCTTTAAAACACTGTTGCAAAAAGGAATAGCTCTAAAGTAGCAAAAGTTTCACCTTTGTCCATAATTTTTCCGTATGTATGTATTCAACTAACTTTAAAGCATTTTTTTTATACTAGCCATGCTTTGTGAAATGGGGTTTAATGAATCTGCAAAAGCATCAGCCCAGATCAGCCAGCGGTACCCGCGCAGGCTGACTTGAGTCGAAACTTTTTGCTTTGAGTAAGTTTTCTGCCTGCCAAAGGACCACTCTACTTCAGGATTCAGCCAGCTGTTTGACAAAATGGACCATAAAGTTTATGGATCCATAAGAATGGGATGGCTTGCTTGGAATAATGCATCACGGAGATGCATTAAGCCCCCTTTTTAGAGCATGGCTCATATATATGAGCCATGTTCTGTGAAAAGGGGGCTTAATGCATCTGCGAAAAGTATCGATCCAGGTCAGCCTGCGCAGTCCGCGCAGGCTGACCTGGGCCGAAACTTTTCGCTATTGGTCAATTTTCTGTATGTCCAAGGCCCAGTCTACCTTATGGTTAAGTCAGTTGTTAACAAAAGCGGGTACTATGGATCCATAAGTATGGGATGGTTTGCTTGGTATCATGCATCACGGAGATGTATTAAGCCCTCTTTTGCCAGAGGATGGCTAATATTTGTCCGCTGCAAATTTGTTTCAGGGCGTGGAGAGTTTGAATAATCAAAGGATCCAGCCCTTGGTTTGGGATCAACGAACCTTTTTGAAATGGATTGATTGATTGTATGGTGTTTAACGCTTTCCAACATTATTTCAATTTTATCGCGGCGGCCAATGCACCTATCCATGCTTTCTGGACTTTTTTTTAACCAGTACTCCGCACAACATTCTTTCCAAGCCAGTGGCTGATTTCCCACATAACCATCGTCGAAACAATGGTCAGCGGTGAGAGAGAAAGGAATCCTGTCGCACTGACTATCATCAATCCTCGGAAAAAAGTTTGCCGAGCCGATGATCGAACCAGCGACCCCCTGTTCTCAAGTCCTGAACGCTACCGACTGGACAACCATGGCTTGACGTTTTCAAATGGAATGTAGGGGTCCTGTGTGGCTCAACTGTAGCGCACAGGATTCATCATCTGGGGATCCGGGGTTCTATCTTCACTCAAAGAACTGGGTTTTTCATGAATGTGCCCTTGGACTAGATTCTTCAGAGCCTATTCTGATGGAACCCTGGACTTACATGGAAATATGAGCTGTCGCCCTGATATGAATGAATTAATGTTGAAAGCGGTGCAAAACATTATTCGATCTATAATCAAATGTAAATTACAAAAGATTATAAATCGATTTACATGTAATTGGATACCGGACAGTGACGACTGAGATCAACTACATGGATAAAAGCTGATGGCTGATCTTAGTTTGCTTTCTTTGCAGAGGATATTAACTTTTTTTTACGATGTGCAGATATGGTCCGATATTTTATATAGTCAGTCATATTTTAATGTCATATTAATGTCAAAATGGTGCATTGATAACTTCATGACTTTAAACCCGGGAAAAAAAAGGTAATATAGTACATTTTAGACCGCAGTTTTCTGTTAAGACAAAACACCGTTTTACATGTGGAGAGTTTTTTTTCTGGCTGTTGTTAATCAGTATTCTTACCTCGGTCTCTTGTTAGATGAATATCTAGATTTTAACATTATTCAACCCCCTTTTCACACTGTCTCCACTTCCAAGAGAATGGAGGATTTTGAGGACATTGTGGAATGGGGAAGGGGTGCTGGTAACCAGCATGTTCTCCTTTTCATACAATGTTTTCTACCCTTCTCAAAACAAATTTCAATTATTAAATATGTTTATTTTGCAATCGCTTCCGGTGTGGATAAGTCTAAGCTAAACTTTTGCCATTTGGTAAGGAGTTTAAAAAAAAGTCAATATGTAATATGATCTTACTTCATATATTGTTTTTCTTTGTGTTATTTCCTGTGCTAGGATTCATATTTAACACACATAGTCCTGGAGAGAGAGAGAGAGAGAGAGAGAGAGAGAATAAGAATGAATTTGAATTGTTTGTGTTTACCATAGCTTTTAAATAGCGTAGATAAAGTCTCTTATAACTCTGATTGAAGAGTGGCATTGTACATGTTTTAACTGGATATATTATCATGTACCTGTTTTATTCTTTTATCCTTTTAGCCAAATCTACAATGATGAGACTTCAATAAATAAATGAAATATTATTCTGAGTTTAACAAGTGCTCGACAGGCGATCTGCAATGATCTCCCTTTTCACCCCAACAGTAAGTCCCCTCCCCCAAAAGATCATGTAGGCTACCCTGTAAGACACGCTGGTCCTCCCTGTCTGTCTGTCTGTCTCTCTTGGTAAGCTGTTCGTAGGTAAGTGTAGGTAAGTGTTGCAGTCTGCAACCGGCATTTTCTCCCTTTCCCCTCACAATGTTTTCTACCATAACAAAGACAAGCAAACGTTATCATTTAAGCCGATGCTTTCAATGTGGACAGATCTGAAATTTTGTCATCTAGTCAAGTTTGATAAGAAAATAATGTTGCGATAGTTCAGATCTTTGGAGATATTGTAGATCCAGTATCAGAGAGCTCAGGTTGTGCAGTTAGACGTTGAGTCAATATTTTCCACCAATCTTTTTGAAATACTGATTAAATTAACTGAATGATAGCCAAGGGAGATAATATCATTTGTTATGGCCCAAAAATAAGCTAGAGTTACCTGCAAAGTGCTAGAATAAGTTCCAGGTCATACACTCCCAAGTTAACCCGTGAGGCGCTTTTCACTGCTATAGTTGCCTTTGCGGACAGTGTAGATCAAGATCAGACTGCACAAAACGTGCAGTCTGATCTTTGATCTATACTGTCCGCTAAGCTGAGACTTTCTTGACTAAAGTAACCATGATACAGCAACTACATGTATTTTGAATTTATTTCTTGACTGAAAATGTTCATTGGGTTTATTCAGTATTCTAAGGGTTTGTGTTCAGCATTAGTTTGTGACACCGAAAGAACTGGCTTTCCGTTCTAAAATAAAGTCATAAAGTGAATGTACAACTCTGTACTGGCATGTTTTTATCAAGTTCCAAAGGTCTTTGCGTTAATGAACGCCTTTACAAACAATGCTCGATGTTAGAGACTATTTGATTAAATAAATCAGTTAAATTAAATATAAAAAATAAGCACTTGCCAGTATGAAAACCGGCAATATACTAGCATATGCTGTATTAAAAATCTCGGGTCGACGACTTAAATATATGAAAGACATACATGTTTTTTTTTCACTTTTATTTCTCATGATCTTGTCCTAAGCTGAAAGCATTCCACAGTCATGATATTTCCTGTATATTGTGTGTGTGTAATCCTTTATCTTACTGCCGGATTTTCGACCCTCCAAAAACCGTATTAAGTCACAAAGAATGATAAAATTATAACTTATGATTATTGATATTGAACAATTTTAGAAAAAGGAGCAATTACTAGTTTCCAAGACCATAATGACTTTCCCATGCAATATTTTCGACAACAGTCTATACGATTTTTTTAAGTTGCAGTAAAATAAAACAGGTTTAATCTTTCAACAGACTTTCAGTGCCAAATTCTTAACCCTTAGGCTGCTAAGCGGGACTCACTGACCTTTTGCGGACAGCGTAGATTAAGATCAGACTGCACAGATCGTGCAGTCTGATCTTGGATCTACACTGTCCGATAAGGAGATATTATTCCCCGAAATATATCTTTGAAATAACAATATTTGGTTTTCTACTATCAAACTGAAAATTTCATTTTAGTTATTTAGCAGGTTGAGTGTTAACTCGATCTCCTTCGATGACTGAAACCACACATTCTATGAGACTAAGAAACATTCTTTTTCTTGACTTAACATATCTTGACTTAACAACCTGGCAGTATAGATTCTTGATCAGACTGCACGTTCTGTGCAGTCTGATCTTGATCTATGCCGTCCGATAGACCCCCCTGTTTCCGTAGTATGCTACTTAGAGGGGTTAAAGGACCGAGTTGTCACGCGAGAAGTGAGAGGAAATCTCCGGTTGGGAACTACTTTCGCGAGCTCGAAAACGTGAGTAGTAATTAACTTCTGGCAGATGTGATCTGTTGTTTTTTGTTTTCGCTTTATTGTTTGGTGTTTAAATGTCATTTGTAATATTATGTTGCTTTTATCGCGTGCTGACATGTCACACATTCGTGTTCAATTTACTTTAACATATTATCCCCCCTCCCCCAGCCCGGGCTCTAGCCCGATCATTTGTTTTCTTTGATGTATTTTTACGTTACTTTGTCAAAAATGGTACGGTAACAATAACGGACCAGAGGTACCTTTCACAAACTGCGTACGCACGAAATTTCCGTACGCAGTATCTGTAAGCAAGAATCAAGTCTGAAAACAAGTTTCACTGAACTGCATAACTTTACGAACTGAATAAATATTAGCATAACTTTATGTCAGCTCATACCTTTGGGTAAAGCAGGGATCGTATGTGTTTATATTCAATCCTAAATAAGTTGCGTAAATCTATGCTTTGTAGTGAAAGATACCCCTGGTAAGCAGTTTTGGCACAGATTTGTGTAGACCGTGGAAGTAGACATTCATAAAGGGTGTCACAAAGTATTACCGTCTGCACCCAGTGTAAACCCGCCTCCTCCCAAGTGAATTTCTAGCAGGCGTTTTTGAAAACATCCTTGTGAGATATTAAAAACCAGATGAGATGTCATCAATGGAATACATTTGTAAACATTGTGGCCTATGGAAAAATTGCTGGACTAGAGTTAGTTTTTCTTTTGGCACGTTATGAAATTACTTATATGATCTTTCGGATGAGACATTTAACCTAGGTCCCGTGTGACGGTGCTATACGTCGAGCACGTTAAAGAACCAGGCTTAATTAAGAATGGGCTTTATCCTGTATCTTGCACTATCCCGATAACATAACTACAAGCCGTCATGGGGTGTCGTTCATACGGGCAACCGGTGGCGTCGATAAATATACGGAAAATCAATCCATATTACATTCATGGCCTGGTGATATATTCCTACTCGTACAATCAAGTAAGCCTTACGGTGCTTAGTACGACTAAACGTCTTTTTCGGACGGCGTAGATGTAGATCAGACAACACGACACGTCCAGTCTTATATTCGATCTATGCTGTCCAATGCAGTGAATTATTCCACAACTGGAAAGAACTTTGTAAACAGTCTATTTGGGATAATTCAAGTGACATCGAACTTTCATTCAACTTATTTAGCCAGGTAAATTCATAGAATAATATTGATAACTGATAATAAAGGCAAAACAAAGAATAAAAATCGCCAGCCTATATAATTTAGCTATATGTAATTGATTTCAGATTTACAAAGATAGAAACAAATTAGACTCAAACTGGTGGCTCAAAGCCCATATACATACACTAAACGATCTTCAGTGTTTTCCACACTGATGAAGTATTTGGGAAACATCGTCAGACAATACGAAAATTAAGGCATTTTTATTTTTCTCACAGTGTTTTCTACCCTGTATGAAAAAAATAAAACAAAACAATCACTTCATTTTCTTGCGAGAGTCGATTAGTCTTCTTCAACCGTCTTTAAATTTGGACTCGTCAAAAATATTATCGACTGGTAAAGTATGCTGAAACCTTGGACCGTCCTTTTACAACAGTAATTGCCTTTTTGGCCAGTGCAGACCAAGGATCAGACTGCACAAAAAGTGCAGTCTGATCTTTGATCTAAACAGCCCGCTTTGCTTTGACCTTCAGGACAAAAAAAAACCTTGAAATTGCTTTTATTTAGATATTTTTTTCTCGACTGAACATGTCTGTAAGGTTTACTCGGCGTTCTAAAAATAAACTCTTTACAAGACGACAAAAATACAGATTTGTCAAAATTGAAAGCATTTGCAGACGACAATTTTAATGTGGCTCAAATGATGGAATTTGTCTTCGAAAGGGTAGAAAACATTGTGGGAAAAGGAGAAAATGCTGGTTACCAGCATTTTCTCCTTTTCCTACAATGTTTTCAAAAGCTTTAACAGGATCGTTATAAGTGTGGGCTGTGTCGAAAAGGATTAATCTCTGCCTGTCAGTTGTCTGTTTATTTGTCTACAATCAAATCCGCTTTGCTCATCTCAAATCATCAGTATCTGTCAGGCAGACTTACTTTTATTCGTATTTGTCACGTCCTTCTCTATATGGAAGTTAGGCAAATGATTGGATTGTTTTATGAGAGAGAGAGAGACAGACAGAGACAGAGACAGAGACAGAGAGTCAGAGACAAAGAGGAGAGAAAGAGACAGAGAGACGGAGAGAGAGAGAGAGAGAGAGAGAGAGGCAGACAGGGGAGACAGAGAGAGAGGGAGGGAGGCAGAGAGTCAGAGACAAAGAGGAGAGAAAGAGACAGAGAGACGGGGAGAGAGAGGCAATATGAGAGAGAGACAGAGACAGAGAGAGAGAGAGAGAGAGAGAGAGAGAGAGAGAGAGAGAGAGAGAGGGAGGGAGAAAGAGAGAGTGGGAGGGGAGACAGGGAGACAGAGAGAGAGAGAGAGAGAGAGAGAGAGAGGGAGGGAGAAAGAGAGAGTGGGAGGGGAGACAGGGAGACAGAGAGAGAGAGAGAGGGTGGTAGGAAAGACACAGAGAGAGTGAGAGAAAGAGAGGGAGAAAGGGCGGGAGAGGAGACAGAGAAAGAGAGAGAGAGAGAGAGACAGACAGACAGACAGACAGAGAGATGGAGGGCGGGAGGGGAGACAGAGAGAGAGAGTGAGACAGAGAGAAAGAGAGAGAGAGAGAGGCAATGAGAGAGAGAGAGGTTTTACGTTTTGATCAAGAATAATCATATAATGGTTACGCCATGTACTCCAATGTTTTTCCTTGGTGAAAGAAACGTCTTGTTAACTGTATGAACCACAAAACTTTTCCTGATAACTTTATTTGAAAGCTCGATTCTCGATAAAAGTTGCTGGTGATCTTGGCTCTTATTGACAGCGTTTGGCAAACAGTTTTTGGAAGCAATCAGGAAACTTTCAAGGCCTTCCTTGTAGGGTGGTGTATTCCAAATTACATCGTTACGACGACGGTGAAAATGTCGGAGGAGAGGGAGTCATAACTACTGATGATAATAGTACACAAAATGATGATGATGATAATGTTGATAATAATAATAATAATAATAATAATGACGATTATGATGATGACGACGACGACGATAATGGTGGTTCTGGTGACGATAGTTTTTTTTCTTTCTGGTCTTGATGATGATAAAGATTTTACTGATGATGGTGATAATGATATAATGATGATGTTGATGACGACATACAGCCAGGAGCATGGAATTAAGACAGTGCATAGAGTACTTAACTGGGAATATAAAATGCATGTACAAATAATTACTTCTTTTTCGAAAAAGACTGTTCATACGAGCCGCGCTCCGTGAATATAGGTTCAATGCATCTGCAAAAATTATCGACCCATGTCAGCATTGGCAGACCGCGCAGGCTGAACTGGGTCGAAATTGTTCGCTATTGGTCAATTTCCCGCATGTCAAAGGACCGTTCTACCTCAGTATTCAGCCTTTGTAAGACAAAATGGATTTTTCATGGATCCATATGTGATTATTTGCATGGTATAAACCATGGGGATGTATTAAACCCCTTTTGCCAGAGCACGGCTCAATTATTTGTTTCACGCAACAGTCTTAATTTATGCCATACAATTTGTCTGAAAAGGTTTGCAGGGATTAAAAGTAATGAGAAGTAATTGATTTTATAAGGAATCCTTAATTTACTTATTGTGCTCAATGACTTTTAGAGGTGGTTGACATGCAAACAGGTAATATACTTGTACTAGTCAGTGCGTCAGTCTTGTAAGAGATCTTGTTTACTTCGATGTGGAAATTTCCATTCTTTTTTTGTAGACTGCCCTCAAAAACTTTGTTGAAAAAAGGAGAAATTTCTCATAATGAGCAAATTCATTCTATGACAGATTTCTATTAGACTAATTTATGTATTTAAGTGTAATTCGTGTTTACTTTGATTATACATATACATTAACAGACAAACCATTGATAATTATAATGTTGAGAAAGGCTTAGTCGCCCTTAGCTTGGGGACGAAGTTGGTGGAAGGGATCTTCGGCGATGCATTTCTTTTTTCAGCCCATGTCCAAGTAGATGACTGAGGAACATGGACCTGTGTCTGATTAATTTTCGTTTATTTATCGTCGCCACCGGTTGCCAATATGGGCGACGCCTCCAGAGCCTAGTTCCTAAATGTAGACTAGATGTAATAAATTTCTATCTTTCACCAAAAATTATGCCATATTTCCTTCTGGTTGAGTAGCACGCGCTGTTTACCTAGGTTGTTGTCTGTGCATGTCATATTCTTCGAAGATTCGACCTGTCTGCTATGACGCATCACCGACCCCTATATACTAGGGAAAAGTAGGTCATATACCGAAGCTATTACACAAGCCTGTAGGGGCTGTTTTAATAAATGGCCGGTGCATAGGTTACATGCTAGCTGATCATAGCGGAATGAATCGCACTAGGTAGCGTTTTATTGAGTAAACGTTTATTTCATTTTGAAATTCAAAGTGACGGTTGTCGTTTTGAAAAGTAGCCCGGTTCTGTACCCAGAATGCCCAAATTAGATAGATGTGTATTTGTAGAATGCCATCTAGCGGGAGATAATGTACCTAGGTAACTAGTGCGCGGGAGCTACTATTTCCGCCTTCAACTGAAGAGTTACAGAAACATTTACGGTAAATTTCACTGGTCGTAACCATGAATTATCAAACTTTATTGTCCATCATTATTTCCCGATAAACTACAGAAAAGCATGAGATAAAAGGCAGTAAACAGCACCGAACTTTACCCACGCAAATCAGTGTCACATGACATTCATAACGAACACGCTAATCCGAGCTGAAAATTACAGAGTTCATCCGGGAACATTCTTATGTAACTCGATAGAGCTAATCATTCCGCTTGATAGATATATCCAATTAACCCTTAGGCTGCTAAGCGCGATTCACTGACGTTTTGCGGACAGTGTAGGTCAAGATCAGACTGCACAGAACGTGCAGTCTGATCTTGGATCTACACTGTTCGATAAAGAGATATTTTTTTTCCAAAAATATGTTCGAAATGGCATTATTCGGGTTTTCAAAATCGGCTTGAAAGTTTCGTTCAACTTATTTACCAGCATAAGGGTCAGCTATTTACCAAACGACGAAATTCTAGAGTTGTCCAAATTGAAAGCATTTGCAGACGACGATTTTAATATGGTTCAAACAATGGAATTTGTGGTAGAGAGGTTAGAAAACCTTGTGGGAAAAGGAGAAAATGCTGGTTACCAGCATTTTCTCCTTTTCCCACAAGGTTTTCAAAAGCTTTCTTTCTCAGGGTCGTTAAAACTCGGAATTGTATGGTGCAGGGTTAACAGACGACTGCTTTCGTCCTGCAACGGACCACTTTCAAAAATGATGCGGCAAAAGTAGAAATTGCATAACACAAGTACCGATTCCTTTTTGACATAAACATTTCACATGCATTCTTGTATCAAACCGCCGAGCCCCGGTAGCTCAATCGGTAGCGTACAGGACTTGAGAACAGGGGGTCGGTCGCTGATTCTCTCCCAGGCTCGGCAAATTTCTTTCTGAGGATTGATGATAGTCATTGCGACAGGAATCATTCCTCTCTCGCCGCTGACCATTGTTTCGACGATGGTTATGTCGGAAAGCAGCCAGTGGTTTGGAAAGAATATTATGTGGAGTCCTGGTAAAGGAAACTCCAGGAAAGGCATGGATAGGTGTACTGGCCGCCGCGATATAACTGAAAGCGATATAACTGAAATAATGTTGAAAACGGCGGAAAACACCATTCAATCAGTAAATCAATCAATCATTTTATCAACCTCTTATCTATGTAAATCATCAACAACTTAAACGAATCCTTTCAAAGTCGTCTGCTGCAGAGTTATTCCTAAAAGGTTTTACGTTAAATCTATTTAATTAAGTGCTGATTTTTCCGTCTTGACAGTTGAACAGTTTTCTTCATAACAACGACGTTACAAACAAAAACTCGGACGGACTCATGAAAGACATGAATTCCCAACATCAACAAAAATTTTATTTACCCTTTACCAAACAATCCCCAGTTTTAACGACGCTGAAAAAAAAAGGGCTTTTGAAAAAATGCGGGAGGTGGAGAAAATGCTGGTAACCAGCATTTCCCCCCTATTCTCTCAATGTTTTCTACCCTATGAAAGACACATTTCATGTTTTGAGTTACACTGAATTTATCGTCTGCAAATGCTTTCCATTTGGACGAGGGTAAAAGTATGTCGTCTGGTACAGAGCTAAATAAAAAAAAAAAAATTCGTTTTGTCTCAGTAGATCTACCATTGTCGTATTCTGTTTGCAGTTTCTGTTCTTTTATTGCATTTCCTTAATTGCACGTTTGCGACGTCCGTCGCCTTCCCGTCTGTTTGTCAGTCAACAAATTGCTAAAATCCGACGTGCAACTTATATTTTGGCTACGGATTTCATGAAAAAAGAATTCGTCATTAAATCAAGATTGTTATGTTTATTTGTTTAACCATTTTCTTTTTAAATTAGTCATTAAGCAATCAATAAACGTTTTATAGAGGAATGTGTGAGTAAAGTGTATGGCAAAAGACGAATTTACTCGCTACAAGATTATACAAATTTCATAGTTGTCAATTTTCGAACTTGTCTGCGGCGACTTTGGTTCCGAAGATAATGCGTTAAAGCTACATCCTTATAGCTAGATAGAAAAGCCCCATTCGGCATACCTCGGGGGATGGGAACCATCAAATCCCTAGGCTGTATCTGGTAGCTTGATATGCACCTACACGGTACATTTCATTGCCGGAAGTACGCCGGTTTACTATTCTGAAAATTGTAAGGCTCCTCTTAAAAAAGAAAACTTGAGTTTCAATTTTCTATCGAAATCTTTCTAACTATATTTCAGTTGACAACACAGATCGTACATTCATTTTTTAACGTGTTTTATCAATTCCGATTGAAGTTTTCACCGAAAGACACCGAAAGACAGATACATGTAGATGTGAATAACTTCATCGAGGTTGTTTATGTCGTTGCTAAACGACTTACAGTGGCGCCGCCATGTATAACATCACGTGATGGCAGTTCAAATGGAAACGACCGTTATACAGACGAGGTTAGATGTAGGTACGGCCGAGTTGTGACGAGTGAGAAAAACCCCTGTTAACACTTGAAAGTATGTAGAATGGCTCAGCTGTATAAACATTGATAAATTACCAATAAATATGATGTAAAGAATAGAAAAACACAAGGGATTTGTCCTCATTTAAAAACTGAATTGGCAACAGCGATTGCTGTTGAGGGCCCCAAAATATGAAAACATTTTCTATCTGCTGTAATCTGTGCAATCTTGCAGCCACCAGGGGCAAAATTTGGCATGAAGATAAAAAAAATGATTATAGTTTCATAAAATAACTATGAAATGGTTTAAAAACTGGCTGAAACTGCGTGAAAACGAGTACAGTGGTATCTTTTACAGACGTTTAATTGAAGTTTGGCAAAGGGATTGATTGCATGATTGATTGTGTAGTGTTTAACGCATTTTTCAACATTATTTGAGTTATATCGCGGCGGCCAGTGCACTATCCATGCTTTCCTGGAGTTTCTGTTACCAGTACTCCGCACAATAAAAGGGACTGATAGGCTAAATCGATTTTGCAATCACAAGATGCATTTGCAGACATAGACATAGACTCGTAAAAATTACGTTCATCTCCCCAGAGTCTTCAATTTAACCCTTTATCACACAATCCCAAGTAATAAAGACCCTTAAAAAAGGCTTTTGAAAACATTGTGGGAAAAGAAGAAAATGCTGGTAACCAACATTTTCTTCTTTTCCAAAATGTTTTCTACCCTTTCCTAGAGAAATTCAATCTTTGGAGAAAAAAATGATTTATCGTCTGCAAATACTTCAAATATAGATTAGTCTAAAATTTTGTCGTCTGGTAAAGAGTTAACTCTTTTCCACCCAATCCTGACTTTAAACGATCCCATGAAAGAAGTATTTTGTAATTATTGTGGAAATAGAAGAAAATTCTGGTAACCAGCATTTTCCTCCTTTTCAATAATGATTTCTACCATTCCGAAAACAAATTTCAGTTTTTGAGTTCCATTAATTTTATCGTCTGCAAATGCTTTCAATATGGGCAGGTATAAAGTATTTGTCGTCTGGTAAAGAGATAATTGGCTCCCCTGACGTATCATGTCTGTCAGACGTCATGTAAAGGCATCTCTGCACACTCATTTTATGTCTAGCTTATCCGAAACTAAGTCCTGACAGACAGGCAGAAGACAATCTTCACCTTTTGCTATACAACCCTGCGTGTTAACAACCCTAAGGAAGAAGGGCTTTGGAAAACACAATGGGAAAAGGAGAAAATGCTGGTAACCAGCATTTTCTCCTTTTCCCATAATGTTTTCTTGTGTGTAAAAGACAGTTCCGTCATTTGAACCACATTTAAACTGTCGAAACCAACTTGCTGGTAACCAGCATTTTCTCCTTTTCCCATAATGTTTTCTTGTGTGTAAAAGAGCAGTTCCGTCATTTGAAACATATTTAAGTTGTCCTAACCAACTT
This sequence comes from Hippopus hippopus, assembly GCA_946811185.2. NCBI lineage: Eukaryota > Metazoa > Mollusca > Bivalvia > Cardiida > Cardiidae > Hippopus > Hippopus hippopus. The sequence goes on along the minus strand of OX328100.1, from coordinate 14,698,246 downwards.
GCTGGTAACCAGCATTTTTTCCTTTTCCTATAATGTTTTCTTGGGTGTAAAAGACCAGTTCCGTCCTTTAAACCATATTTAAAGGGCAAATCAACAAGTTTCAGATATGGTTAATTTTCAAATCTACACTTATCAAATGGTAACCTGGTAATGTTGTAATTAGAAAACAAAATTAGTAAAAGTACTTTTTTTCAATTCATATTTCTGCTCATTAATTTTTATTGCATTGCTTATCTCCCTTACTTATTGTTGCGTCCCTTGATTTGTGACGTCATAGGAGAGCTTGTTTCAATATGGACGTTGTTTACGATAGTGAACTGAGCGATATTGAAGAGGAAGAAATAGACGATTCTGGGCCGGTAAGGCCGTACATGTACGAGCCAATTTTAAAGAAACTTATTAAGTTTCTGATGATGAGGATAAAAGTAACTTTTCGCCCACTGATGACGAAAATGATGATGTTGTGCCGGACTTTTAAACGTGTTGAGTATTGCGCGCTATTGAAATATGTCTATTACGGGGCGAACATCGCTTACAGAAATATTATTCTATACATGATAAAATTAAGTGTATGGCATAAACTTTGTTTCACGTGAAGCATTTTCAATACATTAACGGGCGGAATTAAACAACAACAACAACAACAACAACAACAACAACAAAATAAAAAAAAGGTTTCAAGACAGTTCCACGACAAGACAGTTCCCCGACACTTTTGAAGACATTTCCTCGACACTTTAGTTTCATGTCAAATAACCCTTTTCTTGACTTTTCGATTGATAATCGTGAGATGTTAGTTCTAACTATTTGTTGATGGGTCCTTGTTGATATTTGTACCTTGTAAAGAATTCTGTAAACATTGACGGGTACAAGTTTATTCTCTCGTGGGTAAAGGGTTACACAATAAATCACGATTTTCATGAGAATAAGAATATTTTGAAATGCTGTTAACCAGCATGAAATTTGATAAAAGAATATGTTCCGAGATTATTAAGACTTAATTCTCAAAATTATTTTAAAAATTATTTTAGTTGTTTTTCTTACCATACAGAAATACATGAACATCAGAGAGAGGGAGAGGGGATCTACCTGTGTGAAATACTTTTTTGCTGTTTACCTTGTCCACATGATCCATTCAATGCAAAAATTTATCATACATGTATAGCTATTGTATGTTCCATATAGAGCTTCTCTGTGAAAGTCTTAAACTCTGAATTGTAATTTGTTCAGTTCTTGTTTGTCTTATGCAAATTGTTTCAATTTGGGTAAGTCTCAAATTGGTCTACCGTCTACTAGGGACTGAGCGGTTAATACTGACATTCCGGTCAAATTGCAGTATAGACGACTTCAGATTCATTGTAAAAACATAGAAAGAGCTGGTAACTGTCAACTGGTGCTTTATCCACAATATTTTCCATTTTTAACTCTTTACCAAACGACAAAATATTAAACAGGCCCAAATTGAAACCACTTGCAGACGACAAAATAGAGTTAAATATTTCAAAAATTGAAATTTGTTTCCAGCAGAGTAGAAAACATTGTGGTTAAAGGAGAAAATGCTGGCTACCAGCATTATCTCCTTTTCCTACAATGTTTTTAAAAGGCTTCTGTCTCAGGGTCGTAAAAACTAGGGATTGATTGGTAAAGGGTTAAATATAAATCCCACACATTGGGCACGAGTTTTGTTTTGGTTCCCAGGAAGCAGTATCCGAAGAGATCAGTACGAGTTGTATGAACTTGTTTCTCAAGAGGTGTAAAATACATGTTTAAATTGTTACCAAACATCAAATTTATTGACTCAACCGAATTGAAAGCATTTGGAGTCAACAAATTAAATTTTACTCACATGTTTGGACTTGTCTTTGATGGGGTAGAAAACATTGTAGAAAAAGGAGAAAATACTGGTTACCATCATTTTCTCCTTTACCTACAATGTTTTCAAAAGGTTTTTCTTTCTTCACAAGGGTCGTTAAAACAAAGGATTGTTTGGTAAAGGGTTAAACCAAGTTAAACTAAATTCCAATAAACAATCACATTTTATCGGTCATATTTAAATGCTGTGGATTTGAAATATTCTAATTTTTTATCATTTGGGTAAGGGTTAGGCTAAACCCTTACACAGATGGCAAAACTTTAGACTTGTCCACTCCACACCGGAAGTATTTGCAGATCACAGATCAAATGTGGCCTTGACAATAGGTTTGAGGGTAGAAAATATTGTAGGAAAAGAAGATAACTCTGGGAATCAGGACTTATTCCTTTTTCCACCCTGTCCTCAAAAGCCTTCTCCATTAGGGTGGTTGAAGATCAGAATTTTGAGGTAAAAGGTAAAAGAATTGGTGAGTGAACCTGGTCAAAAACATTCTGTTTCTTAATTTAAAAAAAAAAAAAATGTGTTATTTTAATTTTCTCACTTTTGTCTGATTATCAGACAAAATGACTTGTGTCAAATTATATGCATTTTCAAAATTTTCATACTGACATGTTCAAAACATTTTTCTCAGTAGCCTGTCTAGAAGACATAATATGGATAGGAAAAGGAAATATCCACAAATCAAAATTATATAGATATAATTCAAAATTTGTTCAAAATGCATGTAAGTTGTCAAATCATTTTTAAGAGTGAAATGTCAAAGAGAAGTAGTGTATGGGATAAAAGCTGTAACATGGGTTTACTGTCACCAACAAACATTACAGTGTAAAGGGGTGAGATATGCAAATGTTATGTAACCATTTCCTGTATTGTTTCAACTGGTCGGTGATGGATTTACATTTATGACTATGATTAGGGGTGGCCAGATACTGAGTTCAAAATTTGTTCAAAATGCATGTAAGTTGTCAAATCATTTTTAAGAGTGAAATGTCAAAGAGAAGTAGTGTATGGGATAAAAGCTGTAACATGAGTTTACTGTCACCAACAAACATTACAGCAGGGATCTTATATATATGTGTGTATATACGATCCCTGATTACAGTGTAAAGGGGTGAGATATGCAAATGTTATGTAACCATTTCCTGTATTGTTTCAACTGGTCGGTGATGGATTTACATTTATGACCATGATTAGGGGTGGCCAGATACTGATTTCACCCTTTACCATACAAACCCTAGATCTAGTTTCCAATACCCAAAGAAAGAGTGTTTGAAAAACAGTGTGGAAAGTAAATGATGTTTGCTGTTCAAAGAATGATTATTATCCCTTGAAAGTTTACATCATTTGAACAATGGCGACTATGTTATTTGCAAAATTTATGTCATGAATTTGGATGAATCTATAATTTTGTTAAATGTTGAAATCATTTGGAAAAGGGAGAAAACGGCAGCATTTTCTCTTTGTTCAGAATGAAGCGGTAATGTAGAAAAGGGTAAATTAGTACCAATAACAATTCATGTATTCCAATTTCAAGAAAAAAGAAATTACCTACTTCATGTTGGATTTTCTTTTTGGAAATTGCCGTTGCGGAATGTCTGTCTTTCGGAGTTTCGGTTTAAGGCCTATCTCCTTTCGACTCGGAGTTTCGAATAATGTCGGCACAGCGTCAGGATTTAACCGCGGGCTAAAATTCCTATAACCAACTTCTTTTGCGAGTTTTGGACTTATTAAGAACTGACTGTCATCGAAGTATTTCAGACACAATTTCGAATGAACCGATGGCAAAAAATCCGTCGCTACTGTCCGGCCTCGGTTTAAACGTTGAATCCATAGTTTTCTCCTTTTTAATTCCTTCGGAAATTTGAAAATACTACTTCTATGAGTTCCCGAATCGACGTTGCAGCCATAGGCTGCACAATTTACCATTTTTTCGGCTCATTTCTCAGTTAATACTCAGATATCTGCATACAATCATCCGCGTTCCTACTTAATGTCTATTTACGGTATACACAGAGTGACTCGACAATGATGTCACACATGCACGGGAGATAAGCGAATCAGGGGAAGTAAGCCATGTACCATTTTTAGGGCCGTTTATCAGCGTGACAATTCGGCCATGGTTTATGGCATGTTACAGGGTGGTATTTATGAAAAATGACGGACACATGTTTAACTGACATCATTTGCAGCTGATTAAAGGAAAAAAACAGTCTGGTCAAAATATTTTAGGATTTGCCCTTTAAGTTGTCCTAACCAAACTGCTGGTAACCAGCATTTTCTCCTTTTCCTATAATGTTTCCTAAGGTGTAAAAGACCAGTTCCGTCATTTGAACCACATTTGAACTGTCGTCCGCAGGTGCTTCTAATTTGATCAAGTCTACATTTTTGCCGTTTGGTTTAGAGTAAACTTAGTGGTCATCGTGTACTAGTCAATTGAATCTGTACTGGATCTACAATGTTACCTGAAATTGCGAATATTTTTTTTTTTCAAATATTCTATGGTTTGGGGTTGGGGGTGTACAAAGCAGGGAAAACACAAGGAATCAGTGAATTAGATTGAAAAGATTAAAATCTTAAGAAGGTTGTTTTCTTTTGTAAACAGAATTCACATAGAGCCAGTGTATCAGAATAATATACTTCAGAATTTAAGAACATTTGTTTTCTTGAATGTAAGACGGAAACAAATACGGCAAGACACTGTTCCGGATTTATAAGCTTGAAAACCCTATAGGAAAAAAGAAATCAATCAACAGTTCGGTTGTTTACAGTTTAAAAGGCGACAAAAATTTAGACATGTCCATATCAAAGGCACATTCAGACGACAAATTAAATGACTCAAATGATGGAATCTGTCTGTCTGAAATGATAGAAAACAATGTGGGAAAAATGGAGAAATTGCTGGTTACCAGCATTTTCTCCTTTTTTCTTACAATGGTTTCAAAAGTGTTCTTTCTCAGACAGGGAATCGTAATGGAAAAGGATAAGAGATGAAATGTCTATTTCCAGACAATACAAAAAGGCCTAATACTCGCCTGCAATACCCAAAGGCTGTTGAGGTAAAGATATTATATCTTTACCTCAACAGCCTTATATCTTATGTGATATAGGACGTTAAAGATAAAAACAAATGAAGACAGCACCGTCACTGCAGTCAAGGCCTACCGTGGTCCGTTCTCACCAACCATTGTTAAGAGTGCCTTTAGTCTTATTCTTCTGAATTTTCTACATTTGAAAGTAAGAAAGTTGTATTACTTTCACATTTAGAAGATTTGGACAATTAAACTAGGAATGTTCTAAAGAATGTTTGTAGAATAAGAACCCTGGTCTTAACTGTCCACAGAAGATGCCTCAGGTGTCCAGTGACGCAAATCCCACTATCTCTGGGCCTCTGCTGTACTTTTATTGGCAACCCTAGTGCTCTTTGCTGTTTATTTTTGTGGCCTGAACATAAACGTAAAAATATGGCACTTCATTCAACCCATTGTATCGTTTGCTTGTCGATATTAAACGCATTTAAAGTTGAAAAAAAAAAAACCCTGAAATGGCCCATCCTATTTGTAAGACCTTGTACCTTTATCTGGTCACATGCACAAAGTACATGTAGTTCCCCAATAAATATCAAACAATCAATCAGTTTCCAGATAAATCATCAGATCAACACCAGAAACACATTTAAGATCCGCATTTTCATTTTCTATGATAGGATAATTCAGCAGAAGTACTTTGTGTTAAATTTTCAAATTAGACAACTTACGGATACTACGAGCGTGCCAACCAAAAACGCTGTAAAAGCCATTTACAAAGGCCTTAAGTTAGTTTCCCTCTTACATTATACATGTACTATGGCGTGTGGATACCAAGCCTGGTTCTTTGCACCTGGAGCCGTATTCACCAACCCTTCTTTGTCTTTATATATGAAATTTCTAAGTTTGAAAGTAACACAACTTCTGATTGGCTAAACCATTTGGTTTAGCCAATCAGAAGTCGTGTTACTTTCAAATTCCGAATATTCTGGAGAATAAGACCAAGAATGTTCTTAAGAAGGGTTGGTGACTGCAGACCCTGGTAACGAGCCTCGGTGGTATAATGTTAGATTAAAGTATACGAGGGAGGGAGAGGGGATCGAACGACGTATTCGTTTAAAACAACATAAATAATTGACTCTTTATTGAGAGTCAGTAGTTAGATAGTGTCTCTTTAATAGCAATAATGTAAAAATGTAAATTGCCATTTATATTTCCCAGATTCAGTCATTCATAATATTATTTTCTACTAAAAGCCATGGACTTGATCAGACAAATACTTCAACTCATAACATCTTTTCATGACTTGGACGGACGCTCTCCCACTAGGCCATATTATCATTCTTTATGTCTTCAATCCATACGCTGCATAGCTCTTGAAATGCGGACAGTGTAGACCGGAACGTACATTCTAATCTTGGATCTACACTGTCCGATACGGCGAGATTTTTCCAAGCGAGAAGAACACTAAATAGCACTATTTGGGTCTGTACTATCGACTGGAATTTTTTTTATCCTATTTATTTAGCGGTTTAACTGTCAATGAGGATATCATTAAAGCTGCTTTTACATTGGTCAGGTTGATCTGTCATCTCAAGTAGAGCTTTAGCCCCGATTGGTCAATATTATACACCGTTTTTCAACATTTTGTATTCCAGTACAAGATGAATTGGTTTAGCGAATCAGAAAGTGTATATTTTTTTTCCGACTAAGAATTACAACTAGGATGCAATTCAGAATGGTTGGTGAAAATGGGTCATGAGGAGCACAAAGATTTGTAACTTCTGTGCAGTCTGTTCTTAATCTACATCACAGCAAAAGCACTGAATAGTACACAAAAATGTAAGCGGATAACCTTAACCCTTAGGCTACTAAGTGCGACTCAAGGACATTTTGCGGTCAGTGTAGATCAAGATCAGACAGCACAGAGCGTGCAGTTTGATTTTCGATCTACACTGTCCGGTAAGGAGATTCTAATATCACAGACATAGGCCTACATTCGAAATAGCACAATATCGGTTCTTTACTATTTGCTTTAAAATCTCATTTCACTTATTTAACAGGTTAAGGGTTAATAATAGACTGGTATCAGTCCGTTAATTGGAGCATTTTCATTAAAAAAAATCTTCAAGTAAAACTGCAAAACAAATACTCTGTGTTCTCAATGTTCTGAATGTCTGATTTCAGATGAAGGGCAAATAACAACACATATTTCTGTGAGTTTACTATAGTTGAGTACCTTGTTTATTAGAATGACTTAAATTCAGGGCCTGAATGCCAGGCTAGGGTTAATAACAAAATCGGGAGTTTGAGTCAGTGAAATCAGCCCAAATATCGAAATCTCGAGACAAGTACTTCTCTTTATATCTAGACATAGTAGACTGTGTAGATCAAAATCAGGCTGTACGTTTTATGCAACGAGTATGATATTGGTCTACACTTTCCAAAAAGCAACTAGTATGATATTGGTCTACACTTTCCAAAAAGCAACTAAAGCTATGTTTTTAAGACACACTGGAGCAGTGATAAGAGTGGGGGGGGGGGGGGGGGGGTCGTGTGTAAAAGTACATTTTGAAGAAAAAAAAAAAGAAAGTTTTATTGCTTGTTTATTCCTTGACCTACGTTCTTCTTTCGTGACACTTAATCGTTAAGCTGCTAAGCGCGACTTACTGACCTTCTGCGGACAGTGTAGATCAAGATCAGACTGCACAGAACGTGCAGTCTGATCTTTGATCTACACTGTCCGATTAAGAGGTTTTTTTTCTGCAAAAAATACTTTTGAAGAAGCAAAATCTTGGTTTTCACCATCGGCTTGAAAGTTTCATTTAATTTATATAGCAGGATAAGGGTTAATGCCGCAAAGCTACGATAGAAACAATTGAGCTATGCTCTGGCAATAAAGGGTTTTAATGTATCTCAGTGATACAATATACCAAGCACGTCATGTCACATAATTACTGATCCATACAATCCATTTTGTCTATCATCAGACTGAATCATGAGGTAGACTGGTCCTTGGAATACAGAAAATTTACCAAAAGCAAAAAGTTAGACCCATGTCAGCCTGGGCGGACGCAGGCTGATATGGATCGATACTTTTTGCAGATACATTTAACACCTTTTCACAGAGCATGGCTCTACTATAAGAAGTAGTGTTGATCTTTAAGTCAAAGCCCATTGACCTTTCAGAATTTGCCCGAGTTCAAACACACATAAAAACTTGGTGTTACTTTTAAATATATTGTCTTTTTCTCGTCATAATTCTCATAATACCAGTGAAGTTTTTTCATTCGTTGACGTGCAGGTTTTTTTTTAAATTTCTCTTTATGGCGAGAATCTAAAAATTACCGGTAGAAGCATTGGTTCTTCACGTCTTTGAACTCCGCTCCTAAGAATTTGCAGGAATTCTGATAGCCTATAGAAAGCGTTTTTGTTTCCTTTAAAAAGATTTTTTTTTTCTTTGCAACATACATGACGGTTTGTTTAACAACCTACTGAAACCTACTGAAGATGCAGAAATGTATAAACAGCAAAAAGTTTCGACCCATGTCAGCCTGCGCGGACTGCGCAGGCTGACATGAGTCGATACTTTTTGCAGATACATTTAACCCCCTTTTCACAGAACATTTTTTTTTCAAATTTTCAAACGTATCCCTTGACATAAACGTATGTCCCTATTTCGTGACAATTTGTAAAGGAGGCTACGACAGAAAAAGATTCTTGAGGTTATTGAACTTTGCTCTTCAGAAATTCCATTAATTCTTTCAAGTAACATGAACTGTGTCTTTTAAATAGGTTAATATCATCATATCTAATATTTCATGTATATGACCATAATACCTTCTAATGTATTTATTCTTTGACATTCCTTGTTTGATGACACTTAATTACGATAAATTACATCTAGAAACGAGTGTAAATAGCATTGGTTCTGCAGGTCATAGAACTTTGCTCTTAACTAAAAGATTAGTGTTATTGCAGTAGTAATTGATACCCCAGCAGCTCCTCTTCAGATTAGCATATATACCACTCAAAGTTTCCTAAGCATTAAGTATTTCATGTAGTATTGTAGAACGTGTATGAGATGTATCTATATAGGGATATTTCACCTGATGCCAGCAGAAAATCACGTCCGACTGATGCGCTAACTTATCATTCCACTACCCATACTTGGGTTGAAGAACTTAAGTTTCCAAGCCGTTGTCTCTTCCATACGGTAATTCTATAGATGCATATCATATGTAGATCTAATGCATTGCCTATATTTCATTCTTCCACATCGATGTTAAATATTATTCATCAAATCCGTTTTTCAGGACTTTGGGTCCTTTGAACTTTTATTCGTTTGTATGTGATTTCACGTCGTTTACACTTTTTACCAGTACTTCGCACAATATTCTTCCAAAGTGAACGGTTGCTGTCCCACATAAACATCTTCGAAATGTTAATGTTCAGCGGTGAGAGAGGAATGAATCCTGTCTGAGTGGCTGTCTATCATCAATCTTTGGAAGGACATAGGTAAAGCTAGAGAATAGAACCTGTCATCACCAAATTTCTGACCTGTGCTATACCGTTTGAGCTATAGGGTTCAATCTATCTTTATGGGACGTCTGTACGTCTCGTATATTATACCTCAGGCTTTTGAAGCTCCATTGGTGTATAACGGAAAACGAAAGTTTTTCTTGGTCGATCATCGAACACTTATAGCACATTGGTGGATCGCCTGTATATCACGAAATATACCCAAATTTTCATTTACACCGTTACTATAAATAGCAAATTGACGACTCCCTCTTTACTATATATAATAAGACAAGCTGTGTAACGAAATCGAAAATAAAATTGACCCCCGTTCCCTTTCAGAGATAATATTTAACCGAAAATGGAAAAGTAAACTTAGTTACCGGTGCAGATAATTTCACAAATTATTTTAATTGTGTACCCTGACCCTCGAAAGTTCCAAACGGCTCTTGCCATCAAGCAATAGCCCTCATCTCAAAAAATCTAAAAAGCTTCCGCATTTTCCGGATCGCCATGAGCTGACGTCACACATTTCATTATGACGCAGTGAATTATAACTCACAAGAATTTACTATCAAAAGACGCGCCAAAGTTTTTGACCAATGAACGGTTTAAACGCATCTGAAAATATGCGAAACTTGGGAGATGAAAATCGTGATACTGGAGTAGATGAAAGGATAAATCATAACAGACGAAATAGTTATTTAATAATTTCATCAATACATTGACAAAAATATTTTCGATCGTTGTTTGAAAAGGAAAAATTACAAATTATTCGCTGCAGGATTAACGTGTAACGTCAGCGCATGGCGATCCGGAAAATGTGGAAGCTTTTGAAATCTTTTTAGACGAGAGCTCTTGCTTGATGACAAGAGCCGTTTGGAACTTTTGAAGGTTAGGGTAAAGAAGAAAATTCATTTGTGAACCCATCTGCATCGGTATCTAGGTTTATTTTTTCCATTTTCGGTTAAATATTATCTCTGAAAGGGGACAGGAGTAAAATTTTCTTTGATTTCGTTGCACACCCTGTCTTACTATATACGATATAGATAGAGTCGTGAATGTGCTATAAATAGTAACGGTGTCTGATAATGAAAAATCCGTTATCCTTTGATAGACCAATAGAGTTTCAGAGGCTTTGATTATTCTAAGCTCTGAAACCTAGAATAAAAAAGGAGCATATACTAGCTATGCCGTGATGCATATAGAAAACAAGTCATCACGTAATAATGGATTCATAAAATCCATTTTGTCTGACAACCGATTGAACCACGATGCAGACTTGTCCTTTGAAAAGTGGAAAATTGACGAATAGCAAAAAGTATCGACCCAGGTCAAGCTTGCGCGGACTGCTCAGGCTGATGTGGGTCGACACATTTTTGCAGAAGCATTATAACCCCTTTTCACAGAGAATGGCCAATGTGCTTGTGTTTCATTGAATAAAAGCGTCCGTTAAATTTTGCTTTCTTTTGGGACTTTAAGACTAAGAAAGAATTGTTTTATGTACCTAACCCGATTTAGAAAAGTAGTTATCTACTAAGGGGAGGAAATGTAACATTAAACGAAAGCGGATTACGCTTAATGTGCATCAGAGGGCAAATAGTCTAGGTTCTAAAAGCAGAATGATGATGCTAACCTTTTCAGCTCTTAAGGTGAAAATATGGGGCTTTTGCGGACGGCATAGATCCAAGATCAGACTGCACATAACGTGCAGTCTGATCTTGGATCTATACCGTCCGCATGTTTAGTCAAGTCTGTAAAATAAAATCTTTTAGAGTTTTTACTGGATTGTACTTTCAGCCGCCGAAAGTGGCTGGGTTTAAACATTTGGTGCTGAAAGATTTTTAAGGAATTGAATACTAGGATTTATCGATTACCTCAAGCCTAGAGAAATTTACAGAGTTTAACTATTACAGAAATATATTTCGTTCAGTTTAATAAAGTATATCTTTGATTGTATGACAGAAAAAAAAAGTAGTAGTTGCATGTGCACCGACATTAAACTGCATGTAGATCTTCGGCCAGTCTCGCTGCAAAATATATTGAAAGCATAATGGAGATAAAAATATTTCCTTGTGTCCTTCCAGAAACATCGGATTACGAAGTAATACATTAGTTTGCCAGGTTAATTAGTTAAGTCAGAGAGCAAGTCTTCATTTCTTTCCGTCCTGTTCCTGCCTTCCTAGCTTCCCCCCCCCCCCTCCCTGCCTGCCTTCCTTCCTGCGCGCTCTCCCTCTCTCGTTTGCCTTCCTTCCGTCTTTCCTCCCATGTCTTCCAGCCCTCCCTTCCTCGCCTGCCTGCCTTTCTGCCTTCCTCCTCCGCTCCCCTGCCTTCCCGGTCTCCCTAGCCTTCATTCCTTCCTCCCTCCCCTGCCCTCCTGTCATCCAGCAATCCCTCGCCTGCCTGCCTGCAATTTTGGGCACTTATTGAGACGGGACGGTATGGTCGTTTTGCAAACGGTAACTTCATCTATGTTTGACATCAGGGTCCGTATTCACCAACCATTCTTAAGAACATTCTTAGTCTTATTCTTCAGAATTTCATCAATGTGAAAGTAACAGAACTTCTGATTGGCTAAACCAGCTGGTTTAGCCAATCAGAAGTTCTGTTACTTTCACAATTAGAAAATCTTGAAGAATAAGACAAAGAACGTTCTTAAGAATGGTTGGTGAATATGGACCCAGATATGACGTCATCGTACTGATCATCATCTGAATACGAATCTTCGTTATCGACGCGTGTTATTGATCATGTGACATTCAAACAAGTTTAAATTGCGAGTATTGGCGCGAAATCTTAAAATACCAAAAGAGGCTACGTAATACGTTAAGGAAATAGCATTGAACAATATTTTGTCTTTTTTGGTTGCCGTTCTTTTCTTTATTGCTCAGGAAACTAGGCGCGTTTATTGTCATTTTGTCACGACATGGGGGAAGATCGAAGCTCTATAATAAGCTTCCAATGATGAAAGAAACAATCCGGAAGGCCAAATCATTACATTGAAGTGTTTACTTTGCCCTGAGGAACAATTATGGGAGATGAAAAGTGATACAGAATAATAAACATCCTATCAATTTGTGACAACAAACAGCCAATATTGGGAGCTTTTTACGTCATTTCTGTTTTGTTTAAACCTTGGGCTGTTAAGCGCGACTCACTGACGTTTTTCGGACAGTGTAGATCAAGATCAGACTGCACAAAATGTGCAGTCTGATCTTGGATCTACACTGTCCGATAAGGAGGTATTTGTAACAAAAAATAATTTTGAAATAGTATTATTCGGGTTTCACTATCAGCTTAAAAGTTTCATTCAACTTATTTAGCAGGATATTGGTTGATTCATTATCAGATGACAGAATTTTAGCCTGGTCCAAATTTGAAAGCATTTACATACAACAAATCAAATTTAGCGGGGATGACGATAATGATCTGAATAAAAAAAGTACAAAACATTGTGGAAAAGGAGAAAATGTTGGTTACCAGCATTTTCTCCTTTTTCCTACAATGTTTTCAAAACTCTTCTTCCTCTGGGTCGGTAAAACCCATTATTGTTTTGTTACAGGGTTTCAGGAAGGGTTTTATAATGTGCAGTAAAATACTTTCTGATTGATCAACTGAATGTATGCTGATTTATTATATACCTGAAAATTTTCCGGCTCAAATACATGCGTCGCACGCGGATAAGATATCACACACGACAAAAAAAAAAAATGCGTATCTACACACTGTGAAATATGGTTCCAAATATGGTATGATGACGTAACAATGACGTAACTCACGTGCGATACATATAGGTATTCATTTGCAATTTGATTGGTCAAAATTTTACGCTATAATATTCATCCGCCATTCCTAAAAACGAAGTTACTGGTTACTGCAACATTATTTGTTTTATTTTGTTTACCATTCTCGAATAAAATGTCAATAATTTGCAATATTTTGTCTTTGGAAAGGTGAAGGTATATATAATAAAAAGAATATTATGCTGTAGTGACTTTCCTAGTGCTTGTATTTACTTCTCGCTGCGTAAGAAAATTTTGGCATCTCGCTCGACCTTCGGTCTCGCACGATACCAACATTTCTCACTCTGCTTGAGGTAAATACAAGCACCAGTAAAGTCACTACAACATAATATTCCGTATTTACACCGCTTTCAAAAATATTTTAGAGGGTTTCGAGGGTTCTTGCCCAAGGACACTCCAATAAGTAGAAGATCGAACAGGGAACCGCTGAATATCGAATCCTATATCCTACCAATACGCCACGTACGTGTAGGACCCCACCCAAAAAAAGTGTTTATGTCAGTGTTGCTTGTTTGTAAGTTTGATCTATTCCATTCTCTTTACCTGTCATCTGCTAACTGAATGAAAAGGACTTATACAATGAGATAAACAGGACCTGACAGGAGTTGGCATTGAGAAGCGGCCCTTGGAAACATTTTTTTTGCAGACGAGTTTAATAAAATTTTTTCTCAAAGGCCAACGAATGTCAGATTCTTTTTATCACATAACTGTATATCTTGAAAGAAATATGGTTATATTTTGGGCTTTTCTTTTAAAGCAATTACAGACGCCACAGTAAGTGCAGCTTTAACGGCGAAAATTGATTTTAAAGAAGGAGAAACATTGTGGGAACAGGAGAAAATGCTGTTTTTTGCATTTTAAAATAATTTCACACCCGTTTGCTTTAATTTGTTTAGGGAGGCAATCAGTTAAAAAAGTCTAACGTTGTATTTTTCCTGGAAATATCAGCGAGTGTATCTCTAGAGTACAGGATCTAATCAACTTTATAATGGCAGTGATTGGAAATATCTATCAGAAAATATTTTCTCAGAAATAATTCTATTTTATCTGAACTAAAGGAGTACATTTCAACAATTTAGAAATACACCAAAAGCCTCAATTTCAGCAGTTAGACCTCCTTTTCCAACGATTAGTTGAATATGAATATATCTGAGACATGCTCTATAAAAAGGGGGGTTTATGCTTCTGCAAGAAGTATCGATTCAGGTCAGCCAGCGCAGTCCGCACAGGCTGACCTGGGTCGAATCATTTTGCTCATGGTCCATTTTCTGTATGTCGAAGAACCATTCTATCTCATGATTCAGTTGTTTGTTTGACATAGTTGACTTCATGGATTAACAGTTATGTGATGACTTGCTAGGTAAAATGGATCACGGAGATACATCAAACTAAAACATGTAAAACAATGAGGAAATAGAAGCTATTACTGGTGGGGTTACTTTTCGTGATTTCTCTTCATACTGAACCACAAAAAAGTTTCAGTGTCATATTTCAGTACCTCGAACGCTGTCCATCTTTTATAAAAAGGCCTTTCTGTACCTTCTTGAAGCAGAGAACTTTTGAAAAAATCTTGATTACCATTTCTTATATACTTGTGTTTTAAATATTGATTCATATTGCTTATCCAAAATCTAGAAGGACTATGTTTTTAATAACCGTCTGCTTTCATTTGTTTAAGAGGCAATCAGTTAAAAATGATTTTATTGTCTTGCATTTTATTTTCTGGAAATATCAGTGAATGTATCTCTTGAGTACAGGATCTAATCAGCTATATGATGGCGGCGATAATAAATATTTATCAGGAAATACTTTCTCAGACTAAACTTTGTTTTACCTGAACGAAAACAGTGAATTTCAATTATTTAGAAATACGTCTCAAGGGCAGTCCCTTAACATTTATGCTGCTGATCGAGACTCAGTTACCCTTTGCGGAAAGTGTAGATAAAGATCAGAGGGTATTTAAAGATTTGCATTGTGATCCTCGATCTACTGTCCGATACGGTGATATTTCTCAGGGTTGTTAAAACTCTGGATTGAATGATAAGGGGCTAAAATGGCAATAAATCTGTATTTTGATTTATAATGTTTGTTACAAGCATTTTCCCTTTTTCACACGATGTTTTTCGAAAGCCTCCTTCTTCAGGGTAGTTAAATCTCTGGATTGTATGGCAACGGATTAGAATCACAATACATGTGTATTTTGGTTCATATTATTTACTGACAATTTTCATTTAGTGTACTTTGCAGTTGTATATCATCAGCATGGTGATACTGATGTATATTTTCGGTAATGGATTGGATTTCATTTTTACTATTTTACAGCGGCAGCTTGTGTGTGTTCAGAGTTTTACCAGTACCAGATCCCTGGCTAGGGCTTTGAAGTCTCTTGCCCAATGACACGCCCACGAGAAAACCTATCACCTCGAGTGAAATCGAACCTGGAACACCAGAATACGAATCTCATTCAGTAACTTCACCCCTGGACCACGCAGGAACTAAGTATTTTCCGGGAAGGGCAGGCCGTAGAAGGAGTGTTACACTTATGGTCATGGAAAAAAAAAAAAAATCCTAGATTACTTCACTCTTTATCTGACGTCAAAATTTTTAACTTGTCCAAACTGAAAACATCTGCACGCAACAAATTACGTTAATATGGCTGAAATAAAATTAATTTGTCTTTGAATCAGTCGAGAACAATGTGAGAAAAGAATGAAATGCAGGTTACCAGTATTTTCCTCTTTTCCTTCATTGTTTTTAACAGGCTATCTCCTATCTCCTCAGTGCTTCTAAAACACACGATTGTATGATACATTTTCATCTTAAACATCGCACATTGTAGGTATAACACCAGACTACACATTCTGAACAGTCCCATCACGATCTTTACTTTTCCCCATTCGGAACAACAGCTGGAGTGCTAAAGGGATAAATCACTTCAGGTTTTGTCAGCATTGTATTAATACGCCCACTAGGAACTATTTTCCTGATTATTTGATGTGTAATGACATTTACCAACATCTTTGACCCTTAAATACATCTTTTCCTGTAGTGGTTTTTTTTTTCAATATGGCTTTCTTATGGTCTTGAAGACTCGGGCTTGTTCGTTAAAGGGGTTGAATATGACGTCTTTAAATCTGAAGATACCTTTAATCTCGTGCGTAACCTTTCATTTATATCTACCTGAAAAAGTTATCTTTTTGTATCTCTACTTTTTAAGTTATTTTTGGTCCGAATTCTGGGAAAAGTAAAGGCAGTAAACATAGCCTGATGGAAGACCAGAAGGGTCATTTTACCGCCCAACAGTACTAAAATAGTTGTTTTGCTTTTTATATAATTTGCCTATTTCAGATGTTATGGCAACCTTTATTATAAGCCCATATAAGGTATGAGAAATATCGGTATCGCATTTAATGAGAGAGCAACAACAACAACAACAACAACAACAACAACAACAACAACAACAAAAGAGTGAAAGATAGAAAGTTGTTCATAGCGATATAAAAATGCTCTAACTAATGCACTCTTTTTGTACAAAGTTTATACATTTAAACACTAATCTTTCCTGAAAAGGGGAATTTTTTATTTCTTTACAACTAAACAAACAAAATAAAAAAAAAAAGAGTTAACTACCAGTTTTTTTATTAGCTCTCTAAGGAATTTGATGGTTTTTTTTTGTCTGCTGTCTCTGCAGGATCTCAGTGACTATTTGGGGGAAAAAACTTATTTCTCCATTTGGGTTTTTTTTTTTTTTTAATTTTCTTTAATTTTTAATTTTCTTGAAGTTGACAGGCTACACATCATTTTAAGGAAATGTCTTTTTTGCCCTCACAGTTTTCTCTTTTTTATTAATTGTTTAAATGTTGCCTCACTTAATCCAGAGATTCACGTTTTTTTCATAAGTTTGGTTTGATCTTAAATTCTAAGTAGCTTCCCCCTTAAAAACCATGGTCTGCATTTACAAACCATTTTAAACTGCATTTCTTATTCTTAGTTGTAAAAGTAAGACACTTTTTGATTATCTGAACCATTTGGTTTAGCCAATCAAAAGTTGCATTACTTCGAAATGTAGAAAATTGCCAAGTTGAGAATTAGACAAAATGCTTCAAATGACCTAAATTGTTTAGACCAGTAAACACCACAGCATCTACAGCACTTTGATTGTCGTTGGTGGTGTTGCTTTTGAAAGAAACTTACCGTATATTTAAACCGTTCTGATTGGTTGAAATTATTTGTCAGAAACATTTGAAATGAAGGTTACCAGTGCAAAGATGATGTTCCTACAAGTAGACTTTCGTATGTCTTGACTTATACCTAAAACATTTAATACAAATGGCCAACACTGAAGATTTTTCTGTTACGCAAATTGATGTGATTAATAATGACTTGGATCGCCTATAATGTACATAGAAAACTATGAGCCCAAACGGGCTGAATTTTTATTATCTCCTTGAGATTTACTTAAAATGGTTGTCACCATGAATTGTAATTAAATTCATCTACTTTTTGTTATGCAAAGGATCTATCGTTTTTACCTATTATTCGTTTTCAAATGAATTATATGATAAAGGAAATGTAGTTTATATGTTATCCGATTCTACGCTGTAACTTTTTTTGTGATTTTAAAACAAGTATCTTCTGGGCTATATACACTGCAGGACCTGCCCGTGAGTGTAGTCTGATCTTGGTCTACATTTTCGCCCATGACCTTCGAGAATATACGATTTATTTGCATATCCCGCATCCTCTTTTTTCCAGCGATATTGTTTAAGTATATGTGTCTCGTACTGCATTTCATAGCATTTTTTGAAAAAAGTCAACTGATTGCTGTTATACACGATTGTGTAACGCACTTCTATGACGTCAGACTAGTTGTTTATCTTTGTAAACATCCTGAAGAAGGCGTAAGGCAAAATGTTGATAAAGAATTCTCGTGTTGTTATAGATTTTTTTCTATTCATCTCTATTCATACCTGAAAAAGGTTATGTCAAACTCGACTTTGGACAATGTCAGTTGGTATTTTATGAACTGATGATTTTTTTATGATAGGATAATTTTTCATATGGAGATGATATTATATCTAAATATGGAATCATGACGTATGAAAAATATAATATTGTAGTAGCTTTTGTTTTCGTTGCAGAAACATCCTTTCTGTTGAGGTGAGGCGCACTCTGTCGATAAAAAACGTCATATCAAATGCCATTAAAGGAAGTTTCAACTCTTTTTATTCGACAAACCCGTGTTTTAATGACCTTGAAAAAGAAGTTTCTTGAAAAAAAAAAGGCAGTTGAGAAAAGGAGAAAATACTGGTAACCAGCAATTTCTCCTCTTCTCATTTTTTCTTTCACCTCCTCTCCAAGACAACTCCCATTATTTGAGCCATTTGTCGTCTGCAAATGCTTTCAATTTGGACAAGTCTTGAATTTTGTTGCATGTTAGAGGATATACACCCGTTCTAACAAAGCACAATGGAAGGCTGCAAGTTGACATGGAGGCGGAAAACGGTTTATTGCTTGGACAATTACCACTTGCTGATTGTGCTTTACAGTAAATCTTTACCCGTCGACAAAGTGTTAGACTTGTCCAACTTGAAAGCATTTGTAGACGACAAATTAAACGTTGCTCAGATGTTGGAAATCGTCCTTGAAAGGGTAGAAAACATTGTGGAAAAAGGAGAAAATGCTGGTTACCTGCAATTTCTTCTTTTCCCACTAAGTTTTCAAAAGCCTTCTTCCTTCGAGTTGTTAACACCTAGGGAATTATGTGTTAAAGGGTAGATGGACTATTGGTATTCACGTTGAACAATCGTTTTCTCTCTGTTCATTATTTCTTTCTCGTCTGCTAACATTGATATTTTATCTACTAATGTGTATGTAGCGATAATCTTTTGTTAAAAATCAAAGTGAATCACCATAAAAATATCAATTTAACATTTCATTTTATTTATGCAAATAGTAGTTGTACGTCATGTAAAATTGTGCTGCAAGTGTTGCAACTGTTTTAGACTTTTGGGTTTTAAAAAGTAACGAATTAATTTAGAGTTGCAGTTTGAAGATGAACGGTTTACAAAGATTATTCAAAGACAGGCAGTAAGAGGAAATACTGATCATGTGACATCCGGTTGGTCACCCACACTTGTTCGACAGATAGATAGACCCTCATGTTTATTTCTGTCGTGGTGCAGCGCGAACGTTTCAATTGCCAATAGGAGAAATATCGTTAATGGGAAAAGACAATACGAATTTCCGTTTTAAGTGAATTCAAAGGAAATCGATTTTAAAAGAACTAATTGTGTGACTTTAACATGATAGAGTTTGTGGGAACATTGAAAGGATGCGGGCCATTAATGGATGTAACAATTCTTCAGGTGATTGTGGAATTCTCTTTTGCCTTCCCGCAGCAGAAATAAGAAAAAGTTGGTGCATAGTTTGGTGTTTTAGATAAGTTTTCCATAAAGTTACAATTTTACTGGGATTTATTGCCCATTTTCGCTGTTGATCATTTTCGTCTTTCCTTATTTATTTATTATTCGGAGCAGTGTTTTTCTTTTTTGAAATTAATTTTCTGTCTTTAAAAGATATTTGGTTGAGGCATGGATCGTAAATTACATGTTATGTTTACGATCCCTGGTTGAGGCCCGTTATAAAAAAAATAAATAAACAAATAAATAAATAAACAGCAAACAGACAAAGGAATAGAAGACAAAAGTAAAGAAACATTTTCGCGTGTTTGAGTGGCTTCATAAATCCTCAAGTTTTGTCGATACATATAAAACAGAAGAGACCGGGCGTTGTTGATCTGGTGCAATGGCGGGGATCGGCAGTATCGGTTCGAGGGTATCTCTTGCAAGGTCGCCGTCAGTGAAGAGAAAGTATTCCACACAATCCTACAAATCCTACCAGGGGTCGTCAAGGGACAGATACAGTATAAGTCAAGAGGTATCCAATAAATCAAATAATATTGAACCATGTTCTGTGAAAAGCTAGCTTGATACATCTGCAAAAAGTATCGACCAAGGTCAGCCTGCGCAGTCCGCGCAGGCTGACCTGGGTCGAAACGTTTTGCTATTTGTAAATTTTCTGTGTGTCCAAGGACCATTCTACCTCAAGGTCCAGTCGATTGTTAGAATTAATAGATTTTATGGATCCATAGTTATGTGATAACTTGCTCGGCATAATACATAACGGAGGTTCATTAAGCCCCCTTTTGCCAGAGCATGACTCATATACATCTGAATTTGATATGAAATAACTCTTCAAAATTAAACCATTTCCTCCCGAAAGAGTTTTGCAGCAAAAATCACTGTAAAACATAAATCGGTATGGCCATTTTCTCCTTTTCCACATTGTTTTCCATCTGCTGCACGAAGGAAAGTGACATTTGGTGGCTTCAGCAGTGGATAACATTGCGAACAAATTTTTATTCAGGGTACACTATGGGAACCAATACAAAATTTCCTACTTTTGTACGACATAGCTTTTCATTCGCCTTTAGAGAATGAAATAAATGACGAATGAGGATCGGACCTAGGACCCCTGAATTGCTAAACATATACCCTAACCACTGAGTCATGCAGGGCCCTGTAAACAAGTGTCTCAACAATGAGACGTTTAAGATGTTTTTTTTCATATTGGGATATTTATTGTGCACCGTAACGTCTCAAGTCTATCGTCAATTTTCCGAGAGAAAGTCTACACCGCTGTAATGACTTTCTGTTACGTCGGTTTAACCTGTGTTGCAGCGAAAAATGCAGTTAGTTTTTATGACAAAATATTAAACCTCTCATTACATAAAGCGCTTTTGGAAGAGGTTTGTAGCATGTAAATCAAAAAAAGAAAAACCTTAAAAGAATCTATCGTGTTTGGAATCCATTTTGTGTCTACCTGGGAAATGTAAACATCTCGAATAAAAGATGCATGAAACTTTTTTTTTATGTTTAGCGTTTGAATTGAACATATGTTGTATTTGAAATGAGGGATTATCGAATACGCAGGCAATAGGTATGTTTAAATTCTAGTTTTGGCATCCATTTGTGAAAATATCAGAGTTTAAACGCGTGCAGAAAATTATGTGCGGAAATTTTCTTCCCTTTTTTCCGCGATCGTATCTGTACCCGCATGCGACCGGTCAAAAACTAAAATTGTATTCGGGGACATTATTAGTTGTACGGTCAGGTGGCAGGAGACTTGGAAACTTGTTCACGGCTGTGGTGAATCATGTCGCCCCGAGCCTCTTCGGCTCGGGGCGACATGATTCACCACAGCCGTGAACAAGTTTCCAAGTTCCCTGTCACCTGACCGTACAACGACTTTATTATACTGCAAAGTT
Organism: Hippopus hippopus; assembly: GCA_946811185.2. Classification (NCBI taxonomy): domain Eukaryota; kingdom Metazoa; phylum Mollusca; class Bivalvia; order Cardiida; family Cardiidae; genus Hippopus; species Hippopus hippopus. Next base: position 14,676,697 of record OX328100.1, on the reverse strand, counting down.
TTACCATTCCAACGTGTGCTAAGCGAAATTTACATATTTTTTGGTTTCAAAAATTGAGTACGCTGACGAAGTAGAATATCCCTTCTGAGTGCCCCAATTCGATGAAAACTGACGTCACTGGGAACTGACGTCACTGAAACCTTGGTAAAACGTGCAGTTTGGTGCATAATCTTGATTTTAATCTTAATCGACGCCGCCATTTTGGATGTTGTGTTGAAAGTGTAGTCATGTATACGGGGCCCCCGAAAGGGAAACTGCTTTTACGTTGCTTTTGCCAGTGTACATGATATATATGTTCGGGCCATATCATCCAATCAGATAACGAGAAATTTCTTTGCAGTATAAAAATTATCTGTATTACGTAAAAAGGTAAAGAAACTCCGGATACAGCAATTTCAAGTTTGTGTTGGTCAAAGTATCCTACTCACTTATTATTGGAAAATCTTCTGTGTATTAAGATATTGCCAATCAACATTCTTTGCAAATGCTTATATCACATGATTCCGATGTTTTTCGGCCCTGGCACAGGCTTTTGAAAACATTGTGGGAAAAGAAGAAAAATGCTGTTTACCAAAGTTTACACCTTTTTCTGGCGATGTTTACTGCCATTCCAAAGAAAATTAAATCTTTTTTTGCCTCATTAAGTTGCCAGCGTAAATTGTTTTCAATCCGGTTAAGCCTGACATTTTATCGTCTGGTTACAGCTTACGGTACATTTTCCCAAGGATTTATTTTTACATCGATCATTCTAAAATGAATGATAACTGAAATTTTGAGAAAATACCTTATTACTTTTCATAAACTTTAAAGGAAACAATTACATGGCATATCAGATCTAGTTAATGTGAACAAAATAAAAGTTATACCAGGAAAATCTCTTTTCGAGTTCATTCACACAATTTTATGCCAAGCTCTTCTGCAAAGAACTGGAAAATCACTATATAAGAGATGGGAAGCAAAGTATTTATTTATTCCTAGAAGCATTCCGAAGGGATTATAGATCCTGACATTTGGACATATTTACCAGAACTGTGTTGTTGTTCAAAGCCATTCCAAATGGCACGCAAACGGCCTCACTTCAGAGAGTTGTTAAAAATGTATATCCCTGTGAGTCCGTGAACGTTTCCTATCGACATCTGTTTATGACAAGAAAAACAAAACATACGTCAACAATGACGTTATCTGCACACTTCAATCGGGCACACACACAAAAAGAAAACTATGTTTGTGTTTGTTAGTTTCTGTCTCTCTGTCTTTTTGTCCCACTCTCCCCTGCGTGCGCATGTGTGTTTGTGCAGGAAAGGCAGGGTGCCTACGCGTGGATGTGTTGCTGTTTCTCTGATTTATACAACATGCAAAACTGTCATACTGATAAAACTCTTTGCTCAAACGACCATTTTGATTAGATGAATTAGAACAAAACGTTTGGAACTACAACCATTTAAAAAGTGATAATTTAAGCCTTATCTTGCTAAATAAATTGAAACTTTCAAGTCGATAGGAAAAACCTAAATCTTGCCATTTCAAAGTTTTTTCCTGGGGGGGGGGGGGGGGGGAAGGGGAAACTATCTTCTTATCGGACAGTGTATATCAAAGATCAGACTGCATTTATTTTTGTAATAATACGCACAACGTTATTCACACAAGTTCCGTGAAAGTTGAATGAAAAAAGTAAGTATATCTAAAACTGAAAAGAAACAGAACTTTTAGTAATTCTTGACAAATATCTTCATTTTTGTCTTAAATTGGAGACAATTGACCTTGATCTGAAGCTGGCAAAGTAAGTAGGTTTGACGGCTTCCTTTTGTTCTCTGATTCCCCCTCTACACTGTACATAGGCTTATTACAATAAGAAAATTGAAAATCCTTCCATTTGTACTGTTCTTGAGAAAAAGCCTTCTCTTTCATATAGAGAAATTATGCAAGTATTTTGGTGGATTCACATGGGAATTAGAGGCAATGAAAATGGCAACAAACTTGCCAAAAAGCATCTGCCTCTCCCCATATCTCATTCTAAAATACATTTTACAGGTTGTAAAGCATCCATTTTTCCCTTCATCCAGTTCCAGCGGGATGCAGCCCTCTTGAATAAACTTCACTACGTTAAGTCAGTCCTTGGCGGATGGTTCTACTGTTACCTGTGGGTCCGTTCTTCTAGAAGAGATGATGATTGTAAAGCAATCACGGTTGACATATGGACGTGTTTTTTAAATTGCTAAGATGCGGCAGAATGTATCAAATGTAATTAACATTTCACTATTAAATATTCTGTTTGCAAACCTCAATGATACAGTCAACACAGATTCAGTTATTACCTTCATCAAAGTAACTGGTGATTACAGCAAGCTTGGCACTTGTACTTCATTGTGACCTTTATGCCCTCTTCAATGATCTTGACATTTTTGTACCAGTTTAGCAATGCCTTTTGTCTTTAATTTTCTTCTCCTTAATGGGAGGCTTTGCTCTCTTTCATGCGAATATCCCATCCCATCGGAGATTTTAACCTCTTAACTAGGATTATCTTGCCCCGTTATCTTGCCCCTCCGGGGATCTCAGTCAACAACCATTCTTTATTGGATTCTTAGTGTATTTCCTGATTTTCTGAATTTGAATATAACGGTGACCAAATGATTTTTACCAAATCACAAATTGCGTTACTTTTTGAATTTGAATTTATGCTTCGAATGCAGTTTGAAATGGTTGGCGAATACAGACTCTGGCTTGCTCATTTGCAAATTTTACCTAAACTAAAACTGTTTATCAACCAAATCTTAATCTGAGGGTTAGAAAGGTTACCAGTGATTTTTTACCCGTGGTCATGAGTATCTTTTTCTTATTATTCTATCGTTTTGGCTAGATTTTTAAACAATTCCTATACATGCATGTGCTGCATTACGTATCTTACAAGCTAAATGACCGTACCTTTCAATGCTCCATAAAGCAAGAACGCCCTGAGGAAGAAGAGAAAATCCTGGTAACCAGCATTTTCTCCTTTTCTCACAATGTTTTCTACTCTTCCAAAGTCAAGTTTTAATTTTTGAGTCATGTTTATTTTGTCGTCTGCAAATGCTTTCAATTTGGAAAAGTCTAAAATTTTGTCGTTTGGTAAAGAGTTAATACTTACGGTCCCAATGGTGAATGCATTCTTTAGCATTTGCAGACAACTTTTATTTGGCTCAACTGAATGAAATCGTTTTTTGAAAGGATAAAAATCATTCTGTGAATGGGAAAAAATGCTGGTTACCAGCATTTTCTGTAATTCCCAAAATGTTTTAAAAATGTGTTTTCCTTAGAGTCAATAAAATACTAGTTGTTCGGTAAAGAATAAAAATCTTTTTAACAGACAGTGTAGATCAGTAGATACAAAACTTGTTATCTGATCGTGCATCAACGTTGTCCTATAAATTGTACGAAAAAAGCTTGGAAATCAGAAAATTAGTCCTTTTTCCCGTGCTGTCATACTCAGCGTCTATATATAGCAACAGGTATGTCTCTAGACGCTGGAGGATTAACACGATAATTTTGAGAGTATTTAGAATTAGCGGACCGATGAATTGACAAAAACACCGTCACGTGGGACAAACCTGGTACATGACTTGATTAGTCAATTCTTTTACATGAACTTTAGGTCTTAAAGACGATCGCTGCAGTTTCACCATTTTTTCAAAACATTCAGAATTTCATGAAACTTTGTTTGGTGATAGTGTATTATCTGATCTACAAAAATAGGAGCTAAAAGGAAAAGGGTCACCAGTTTTAGGAAAATTCTATGAATATTTCTTTTGCGGCAGTTCAGGATGAAATTTCACCTATGAAAACTTGATTGATTGATTGTATGGTGTTTAACGCCGTTTTCAACATTATTTCAATTATATCGCGGCGGCCAGTGCACCTATCCATGCATTCCTGGAGTATCTTTTACCAGTACTCCACACAATTTCCTTTCCAAGCCACTGGCTGCTTTCCCACATAATCATCGTCGAAACAATGGTTAGCGGTGAGAGAGGAATGAATCCTGTGGCAGTCACTATCATCAATCCTCGGAAAGAAATTGGCCGAGCCAGGGGTCGTAGCCAGGGATCGAACCCTGGACCCCGTGTTCTCAAGTCCTACACGCTACCGACTGAGCTACCGGGGCTCGGCTATGAAAACTAAGTCTATGTATATTTTTTTAAATGACAACAATTATAAGCAAATTTTATGTCATTGTATTGGTGAAACATCAACTTTAATGAAAAAAATAATTTAGAGTATACTGAGTATCAATATTAAAAAACCCCCCCTTAACTTATGGCTAAAACACCTTTATTTTGGAAAAAACAAAAAAAAAAAAAAAAAAGAGTATCTTTTAAGGTTATTTTTTTAAACGTTCTAACATTCAGATTTTTCTTATTTTTTCTATAAATAATATTCAGGTACTAAACTAAAAGAGTCAGGCTTAAAATAAATAGGCCACTGGCCTTATTTTTTAAGAAAATACATTTTAAGTTTGTGGGTGGGGCACTAACTAATGAGTAAATGTAGGTTTTGTCAAAGACAAAGACATTATATGAAGTAAATTATCTCAATTTTTTCAATAATACAACAATATTCAAAAGAATCAAGTTTGTTGGTCATAATAAACCAATTCATAGCATATAAACGTAATACTGATGTTAGCATTTAAACCATTACCAAACGACTAATTTTAGACTCTTCTAAATTTGACGCGTTTGCAGACGCTAAACCAAAACCTGGTATTCATGTATCACAGTTCTTTGATGGGTCAGAAATCATTGTGCGAAAAGGAGAAATCAATCGTTAGGAGCCGTTTCTTCTTTTGATGGCAATGTTTTCTAATGTTGTCAGCTGCAGACTCATCAAGCTAAGGGACAACCTGGTAAAGGAGAAAGAGTTATGTACAGCCCCTCGTTTTCTGCAAGTCTTTACCACGTGACATAATTATGGACTAGACCAGTCTGAAAGCATCTGCATCTGAAAGGATGTTTTAGCTCGACGATACGTTTGCCAGATAGAGCGCTAGTAGTAGCATCTGTGTCCAAATTTCCGTTGTTAGGTGACGTACATGTAGTTAGGTGATTCACTTTGACTTTCAGTCCGATCTTTTGAAAGCGTTATTTTGGATTCTTGCCTCGCATATTATTATTTGGCTTGATTAAAATACCTTTTTCGTCATTTTGCTGACACGAAACGACCCGTTTTAGTTCTTGGTTTATCCATTCTGCAGACATTGACAAGTGTGGCAAGATCAATTGTGTTAGGTGCTCACCGTTTTTCGAGTAAAAGGTGAGCGTGATAATTACACGAAGCGTGAAAATGGAAACTGTCGCGAACGTCGTTAAAGTAACAATTAAGTTTAGTTTAGTTTAAACATATTTTATTGAAGTATTATATACGTGCTCACATAAGCGATACAAACAACAGAGTTTCAAGAACATGGAATGATACATGTACATGTCTGGTCACAAGTTCTCACAACTTTGGTTCGGCCTTTCCCCTTTTCTAATTACATGTTTAAGAAATACAGTCTTATATGGCAGCTGAAAAACTTTTAAACGAGTAACAATAAGGACCAAATGTAAACAGAGCGGGTGTTTTAATGCATTTGAATTTATATCATACCATTTAAAAGTATGGCAATTATTGTGAAGATGACAATCTGCCATTATGCAGTTGGACCAAGTGTTAGTCGCTGACAGAGAAATTAATTTTAAAACTAGGTTAAAACCTGCCAGGTACCTGTGTCTTTTGTTTACTTTTTGCCTGATTTTAAAATTCCTTTTTTTTTTGCCAGCGACTAACATATGGCCCGACCACACGATAACAGACTGTCATCTCCACAATATTTTCCATACTTTTAATTGGTATGATTTAAATTTGAATGTATTATGACACCTGCTTTGATATTTTGGCCTATACTGGGCCTTTAAAGAGTTGTATTTTCGAATAAATCTTGAGTAACATGAAGTTTGCTCGCTTTAGGTTTGGTTTTATTAGTTTAATTGAGGGCTGTATATCTTTTAAAAAAGGTACATCCTTTATACACTCACATAGGGGCCCAAGTGCCTTTGGCGGGATAGCGAGGTATCGAGATTACTTTTCTATATGTATACAGGACTTTAACCCTTAAAACGCTGAAATCTTCTTAACCGCTTTTGCGGACAGCGTAGAGCAAGATCAGACTGCACAGACTGCAGTCTGCGCAGGCTAATCCGAAGCGACACTATCCGTTTTTATGTAATTTTCTGTTTTGCACAAGTCTACTGTAGCACAAAAACTAATGTAGTCGTTAAGTGCCGTCTCGGGTTAGCCTGCGCGAACTGCGCAGGCTGATCCGAGACGACACTTTACGCAAATGTCCGAATGCCCGCTTTCGCGTATTGCAAGCCATATTATGACCAAAGCAACCTTGAAAGACCAATGTTTAGACGGTTTTCAATTGAAAAAGTTCAAATCATTAATCTAGCGCTCTAAGGGTTAACCTGCTATGCTTCGGTGTCTAACCGGACGAAGGAACCTTATAACAGCCACGTTGTTATATTATAGCGACCAAAAAGTAAATCCTTGAAATTTGGTTTTTGTTCACAGTAGATTGTAACCACAGAACATTGTTATCTAAAGGTCAGTGATTTCCATTACCATCTTGAACCAAGATGTATTTTCAAAATTCGTTGTAATTTGCTTGGAAGACTCGACTACTGTCTTTGGGGACACTTGTGCAAGAGTTCTAATTGGTTGTTTGAATGTTAAACTTATTCCTATTTGCTATGTTGCTCAGAGACTCAGTTGGCCATATAATCATGAGAAGGGTGTCACAGAATATAATGCCTACGATCTGAATAGATACTAAAAACATGAAACATGATAAACATCCACTCTGAATTAAGTCTAAGCCTTGGTGCTTAATCCATAGACGCATATTAAACATATGGGGAATTTCGATTTTCTGCTATTTCATGTTTATTTCTCAGTCCTCGCCTAATTCGAATACTAAAGGTTTTACTGTAATGGTTTGTATGGTATTTAACTCCGTTTTCCACATTATTTCAGCTATATCACGGAAGCTAGTGCACCTATCTATGCTTTCCTATACAGTTTCTGTCACCAGTACTTCGCACAATATTCTTTCCAAGCCACTGGCTGCTTTCCCATATAACCATCGTTGAAACAATGATTAGCGGCGAGAGGGGGTTGAATCCTGTCGCAATGCCTATCATCAGTCCTTGGAAAGAAATTGGCCGAACTAGGAATTCGAACCAGGGACCCCATGTTATCAATTCCTGTACGCAACCGACTGCGCTTCCGGAGCTTGGCTTTACTATGATGATAGAATCTCGTTTTGAGATCGAATCCTGATTTTGATTGATTGAATTTGCGTGTATTTATCGTCGCCACCGGTTGCCCATATGGGCGACGCCTCTAAAGGCTGTTAGTATTGTTACGGGGGGATAGTGCAAGATACAGGACGAAACCCATCCTAAGTTACGCCTGGTTCCTTAACGTGCTCGATGTATAGCACCGTCACACAGGACCTCGGTTTAATGTCTCACCCGAAAGACTATAAGTAATTTTAGATGGCCAGCCGTGGGAATCGAACCCACACCCTCAAGTGACCCGAAACATCACGTTTACGAGTCCTACGCTCTACCAATTGAGTTTTGTGGGCTGGTCTAAGCCTAGTTTTGATCCTAAAAAAGGCAGTGAATAATTTAAAGCCATCCCTGCGGTTCATTATTACTGGGGCCATCCATTTAGTATCGATCTTCAACTCCATACCATGCAAAACTATTTTAGACTCTTCCAATTTGAAAGCACTTATAGATGACAATCTGAATGTGGCTTAAACACTGGCTTAAACAATGGAATTGACTTGAAGTCAATTGCAAGCTAGAAGCTAAATATGGCTGAGATGACGGGATTTGTCTGCAGAAAGGAAAGAAAACATTGTGGGAAAAGGAGAAAATGCTTGTTACCAGCATTTTCTCCTTTTCTCGCAATGTTTCCAGAATCTTTGTCTTCGGCCTTGTTAAAACAAGGGATTGGTTGGTGAGAGGGTTATCCTGCTTTTATTACTATAGTGATATACGATACTAGCAGAGCATTAAATACCTGGTGAACGACATTAGAATAAACCTTTTCTACACGAGAAAATATTAGATCTACCCAAATTAAAACCACTTGCAGACGAAGAACCAAATGTGGCTGAAAAGACTTGTCCTTGGAAGGGTATAAAACATGGTGGCAAAAGGAGAAATGCTGGTAGCCAACTATTCCCACCCAACTATTCCCACAATGTGTTCAAGTCTATTTTTTTCTCAGGCGTCGTTAAAATTCGTAGTTGTGTTGTAAAAGGACTCAATCAATATTAGGCCACCGCATAAATTTACTTTTTCCATAGAAGACATTTAACTCGTTACGTCCTCAAACAATTCTACAGCAGACTTCTTTGAAAAAAAAAAAAATCTTCGTAAAATCTGGATAAACAACAGCAATGAAACTGTAATATATATATACATGTAAGAACATCGTGACAATAGGAGTTAATCGCTCCCAACGTGTAATATGTCCTTTTTGTCAGACTACGTTCAAAAGTGGTCACCTGCAAACGAAGTCGTCTGCAATGGGATGATAAATTAACTCAAGGCATCGAGAAATTTAAAGGTCAGTCCGCAAACCACTGAACTAAGCTCTAGTCGTCTGCTTTGGAAAGTGTAAATCAATATCAGACCAGTCTTAAATCTACGCGCTACAATACTTTGTTGAATACCACGACTACGATAGTGTAAAGCCAGTCATATTTTTTTTGACAAACCGGAAGTCAGCTTGGTTTACATGTAATGGCAACCTTCGGGAAAGAAATCTATTTTAAATATGTCTGTTTGGGCGTTTTTCTTTGCGCAAGGCACAGACTAGAGTCCTTATCTAAAACTACTAAAATCCAAGACAAATATAAAAAAGATTTTTTGCCATGGTATAACCAAATCATTGTTGATAGCGACACAGTCTCGAGTTAATGCCAGACGTCGAAACGTTTAGACCGGTGCAGATTGAAAGCGTGTGCAGACGGCAAGTTAAATTTTGCTCATATGATGTTAAATATCATTGATAAGGTAGTAAACAGAGCGGGAAAAAGAGAAAATGCTGTTTACCAGAATGTTCTCCTTTTATGCACAATATTTTCAAGAGCCTTCTCCTCAGGGTTACTGAAAAACATGGGTTATACAGACAGGCATACCAATTCACTTGAAAGCATTTTACCACAACAAAAACAGAAGATAAAGCTTTATTTGTCTGCAAAGAGTCATGTTTTACGACCAGAGGGTTGCAATGGGATTTTGTTTGATATTCAGCCCTTTAGCATATGACCCTGTGGTAACCAGCATTTTCTCCTTTTTCCCAAATGTTTTCTACTCTATCAAAGACAAATTCCATTGCTTGAGCTACATTTGATATATCGACTGCAAATACTCTCAGTTTAAAACAAGTCTAAAATGTTGACGTTTAGGAAAGAGTTAAAAGTGTTAAAATTCGCGCGAGCTTTCACGTCTGCTTATTCTGTAATTTGTTACTATATAGACATAAAAAAGGCGGGAAAAAGGCAGCTGTTGAAAAATTTAGGTCGCTACTGGCTACTGACATGTATGTTAGTAATCAAGCACTGACATTTATTCGAATTTTCCCTCTGGTAATGGCTGTTGATTTCACGACGCCGACAAAATTTAAAGGTCAGTCCGCAGACCACCGAACTAAGCTGTAGTTGTCTGCTTTAGATAATGTAAATCAAGATCAGACTGTACAGAACTCGCAGTCTGGTCCTAGATCTACACGCTGCAATAATTAGCTGGATACTACGACCACGACGCCGCTTGATAGTGTAAAACCAGTCACAACCGGAAGTCCACTTAGTTTACATATATTGGTACCCTTCCGGGAAACTTATTTTGAATACTTGTGTTTCGTGTGATTCTTTAGACATGGCAGAGCTTAGAGTCATAATCTCACACTGATAAAATAAAAAAAAAAAAAACACATTCATAAGTGAGTTTTCGTCGTGGTATGACCAGTTCATTGTCATCAGCGACACAGTTCTACAGCCAAAAAGACAAAAATAAAATACCTTTGTAAGCTGGATGAAATGAAGTCTCTATACCAGATGACAAATTTTGACCTGCCCTAATTGAGAGCAAATTAAATGTGGCTAAAATGTTGCAAGTATCTTTGTACAGGAAGAAAACATTGTAGGAAAGGAGGAAATAATGTTTACCAGTATGTTCTCCTTTTCCCAAATTGTTTTAGAAAGCTCTCTTTCTCAGGGTCGACAAAACACGGATTAGTTTGATAAAGGGTTAATGAAGCGTAATCGATACTGGTGTTTTTTTTTCTCGACGGCATTCATTTTTAATTGAATTTCGTTTTCTGTTAAGAAAAGAATGGAATCCTGGAAAATATGGTCTCGAATATCTTTTCGAAGTGTTTCCTAACTTATTAATTCGTCCAGTATTTTGTTCAGACTCATCTAGGGCTGATTGATAAGTTGTTAGCCTCATATATAAGAGTTTGACTTTTGGCGGACATGTTGCATCATTTTTCAACATAATCCCTTTTCAGTACCTATATACCTATATGCCAGCAATGTTTAAGGGCAGCAATGCCACTTTTAAAGAAGTTCTTTTCTTGACCGTTCTGAAAGTCCTCCACTGCATGTATGGCGTCATCCTCTGACCGAAAATGGGTACCGTAAATGGCCTTTTTTAATTTTGGAAATAGTTGAAAATCTGATGGAGCGAGATCAGACGAATAAGGCGGATGCTGAATGGATTCGAATCCAAAATCGTTTTTTAATGGGAGCTATGGTAATGACAGATTTGTGAACAGGGGTAGTGTCTTGGTGAAACAACACACCTTTAAGGATAGAGCACCCTAATGGGATTCGTGTAACATCGCCTTTCATCGCCAAATCGTACGGATTCGGCTAAGACTCGGGTAAACCGTAATCGATGCGGGAACCAGCGTCCATCGGCCGACTGATTACGGATTACCCGAGTCTTTGCCAAATCCGTACGTTTTTTCGGCGATGAAAGGCGATGTTACAGGAATCCCATTAGGGTGCCCAATCCTTAAAGAGTCACTAGTATTGTTTACTTTTGAGTTAAAGAAAAGGAAACTGACCAAATGTGAACAATCTTTGGGTACACAGTCTTGAACAGTGAAAAAGGACATCGCTGCTCAACTCCCTCAATACACAGCTCAAACTTACCAATCGTCCTCGTATTTTAAATGAACTATAGCTTCCTACTGAGACATTTGTGCACTCAAGAGCTATACATGAACCATAGTCGTGTACTCCAGGTCCATATATGACCAGTTGCTTTATCCTTCAGGACCAAACAGGAACAATTTGCGTGTATTCTGGGGCCACTCATAAACCATCGTCTTACACTCCAGGGCAAGACATGAACTGTCGTCTTACACACCAGTCATGAACCGTTGTTCTATATTCCTGGGTCATGCATAGGCCGTGGTCATGCCCTACAGAGCCATACATGATCCATGGTCGTTTACTGCAGAGCCATACATAAATCATGGTCGTGTACTCCAGAACCATACATGAACCATCGTCGTATACTCCAGGGCCATACATGAACCATGGTCGTGTGTTCCAGAGCATACATAAACCATGATCGTATACTCTGGAGCCATACATGACCCATGGTCGTATACTCGTAAGCTATACATGAACCATGGTTGTCTGTTCCAGAATCATACTTGACAATGTTTGTATTGTCAAAAACTATACATGATTCATGTCGTTAAATCCCGAATCATTCTTAAAGCAATGGTCGTTTACTTCAGGGCCATTTATGAACCATGGCTGTATTCTTCATAACTATACAAGAACCATGTTTGTATATTCAAGAGCCACACAAGTACCGTGGTCGTAAACTCCAGAACCACACATGAACTATGGTCGTATGCTCCAGCGCCAAACATGAACCATAGTTACATATCAAATATGTATTCATAAGAACCACACATAAACCGTTGCTGAGTACAAATTATCTATGTTTGAAATCACTTAAACCATACACGAACTATGGTTGTATACACAAGAACCACACATGAACCGTTGTTGTATACACAAGAACCGGCCCGGCCGGGTGGCTCAGTGGTTAGCATATCTGACTCGTGACCTGGAGGTTGCGGATTCGATACCCGGTTGCGGCGAACCTTCTTTCCGGCGATTTTTCGCCTCTCACCTCTGATGCATGTGAGAAAAGTAGTCAGTGGCTTTGGAAAGAAAGTTGTGTCAGTACTGGTGTGAGAAAGCCAGGAAACACATGGGTGCGTCACTGACCGCCATGATATGACCTAAGCTGTTAAAATGGCGTTAAGCTCCAATACAAACCAAACAATACACAAGAACCAAACATGAACCATCGTGTTGTACCCCAGATTCATACATGAACCATGGTCATTAACTCCAGAGCTATACATGAACCATTGTCTTCTATTACAAAATCATACTAGAACCATAGTCGTGCATTCCAGAGCCATAAATGAACTGTGGTCATCTACTCAAGAGCCATAAATGAACTATGGTCTTAGATTTCATAGCCACACATAAAACATGATCGTTCACCCCCAGCAGAGCCGTTAATCTCGTATGGTCGTTTACTCTACAGCTTATATTTACTAGCTCTTTTCAGTCCAAAGCCCAAAATCTTCTCATGATCTTAAAGTTGTGGTGCTGTAGTTTATAGCGAAACATTAGTCGTCAATTCATACTCCATAGCTAGACATTAATGGTTAATTTGATGTTTATAATTGGACATTAATCATGATATTTCGTTGATAGCTTGGTAATAACCAAACTCTTCTGGTTCATAGCAACAGAAAGCCATTATCTTGTACTCTTGAGCAAGACAATTATAAAGGTATCGTATAGTAACATTATGATGAGACTTGCCCTTTTGTCCATAATTGGATATTGGTCAGCGCCATAGGCGAATTAGGGGCCTTTTCGGACGGCATAGATCACGATAAGACTGAACAGAACGCACAGTCTGATCTTGTATCTATACCGTCCGCTTGTTTAGATAAGCCTTAAAGACAAATATCTTTCTGACTTTCAATTAATAGTATTTTTGACCGCCAGAAGAGGTCGAGATTTTACATCTGGTGCTAAGAAAAAGGCAATGGTCTTGAAGTTCTCTGCTCAAAACGTAATAGGGTTAGACAAACTGCATTGGCTCTGGCTAGACGTGAACTACGTCCTTTTACAGTCTATGTGTGTGGAATCACAACACTGAGTTCACCGATTAGCATTTACCATTTCGATCATTGTTAGGTGAATATGGTTTTTTTTCTTTGTACGAAATACACAACAGTTCTACATGCTCATTGCTGTTCTCGGCACCATCAGCATCATGTTCATGAACCACAGCCAAAGCTGTTTTAATAATTTCATCACGACCTGCAAATCAACTGCGTCTGCTGCCTTGCAACAGGCCATATTTTAAGACATCATGGTAAAATGAGAAAAATGCACGGGACTAGAAATTTCTCCATGTACCACAATGTCTTCAAACTCATTGATGTATAAAATTTGAAATCATGTTGAGATATATAGGATCTAAAAAGAGTTGGTATTTGAGATAGAATTGTATGAAACGCGTCTACTAAAATGTTATTAAGCGAGAGCTTAATGACATTTTTTGTCGACGAGTTGAGTAGAATTTAACCTCAAAAGTCAACGGATGTCAGATTCTTTTTATCACAAAACCGTATCTGAAGAATAAAAGTTCATGATATATTTTAAAGGTAGGTCTACGCGTACATGTGTATTGGAATTTACACGAAACCTATTCGCTTCTTTGATAGGTGTGTACATCACGAACGAAAAATAGTTCCAAAGAAACTTGCGCATAATGATATTGTTTTTAATCTTAAGATGATAAGATTCGCAACTATATCACTATCACTAATTTTGAAAGTTAATTTCACATAGAAATTTAGATCAGCAATGTTTTAGAAATGAGGCTTATGATATACAGAGCTTCGACCAAAAAGAGCACTTCTTGCTTAACTCAAACGTTGTAAGATACGAAAATTCGTAATGGATGTATTACACTGAAAATAAAGGTAGTTATGGGCTAAATCAATACCTTACATAGAGGATACTTGTTTGTTTCAGTGTACGATCGAAACTTCTTTTATCAAGTGAAAAGGAAAGCCACTCGTGAAAATATTGCCCTTGCTTTTGCACGAAATGAAAGAAATTTTAATCATACACTGAAGGAAATAATTATCTATTTCTTTTATACTATTCACTGAGAATTTTTAAACAACTCACCAGAAATTAACTTTTCCTGATAATCAACCATCTAGGAAGAGCTAAGGAAAGCAAATGTGTTTTTCAAAAGAATTTAATTATGTTTACATTAGTAAGGGAGATGGGGGAAAAAGTAGTACCGGCAAGAACAAGTTATAAAATTCACTGTGAATCATTAATTTCACCGGTGATCTTATAAGGTTATAATTCACTCTTAGATTTCTACAAAACACTGAAAATCATAAAAGAAAATGATGTTTCAAAAGTCGTCTGCAGCAAAAAATGTTTAAGGAGGAAATAAGTTAACATCCATTAAGGCATTATTCAGGAAAACAGTTTTAGAGAATTCTATGCTCTCTAGTAAAATTTATAGGAATAGATCTAGTATTTCCTTTCTCAAAATTTCCCAGCTTAACAGATAACATGCATAATTTATAAAACATCCCTTGCGATTGTAGAGGAATGAAAAATTCAAGGTTGTTATAGATTTTTTGTACATCGTAAATGTAAACTTGTTTGGTCGTAGATAATAACTCTAGGAGAATAATTATATACTAGCCCACGTCAATCGATGGCAGTTCGTTACTGTTTCTCTTTCAGCAAATACAGGTGTTTAACCCTTTACCACACAGTGTCATGTTTTAAAAACCTAAAAAAAGAAGGGTTCGAAAATATTATGGAAAAAGGAGAAAATGCTGGTTTACCACGCAGTCCCATGTTTCATCGACCCTAAAGAAGAAGGCTTATGAAAACGTTGTGGGAAAAAGCAGAATATGCTCCTAACAGGCATTATCTCCATTTTCCTCTATGTTTTCTGCCATTATAGAGATGATTCGCGTCGTTTCCACATTTCAAAATTATTGTCGTTCGCATATACTTTCAAACTGAGCAAGCCCACCCTGAAAAGGAAGCCTCTCAAAAGCATTGTGGGAAAAGATTACAATGCTCTAAACCAGCATTTTTTCCTTTTCATACTATGTTGTAATAAAGAGACGATTCTCATCATTTGGACCACATTTAGCATGTCGTCTGCATATATGCTTTCAATTTAAACAAGTCCATAACGTTGTTGTTTAGCAAAGAGTTAACACATCGCCTCCTGCAGACGACTGTCTGGTCTTTGAAACATGCAGTTTTGAAATCTTATTCAAGTGTATTCAACATGTACAAACTGTTGGAAGTATTTCAGTAAAAGTTAACCTTTAACTTGCTGAATAAGTGAAATAAACTTTCAAACTGAAAGTAAAAACCCCAACTTTTGCTGTTTCAAAGATATTTTGGGGGAAAAATATCTCCTTGTCGCACGTTCTGTGCAGTCTGATCTTGATCTACATTGTCCGCAAAAGGTCTTTGAGTCGCGCTTAGCACATTTAAGTGTTAAAAGCAGAAGTTGAGGCTCTTATGCATAAAAAATGTCGAGTGCCTCCATCGGTTGCTTGCAGTCAATGCTCACGGTAGCGATGTCGTCATTTTTCATTAACTTCCGCTACGTGGCATTTTTCATGTACAAACCTATCTGGATTGGGCATTCTGGGTACAGAACGGGCCTACTTTTCAAGATGGCAGTCGTGTTATGATTTGTGAGGGTTTTTCTCAGACTTGAACAACAACAATTTGGTTGCAACGGAGTGCCCTTTACTCTCTACCAAACAGCTAAATTTTTAGACTTGTCCAAATTCAAGGCACTTGCAAATGACAAAATTGCGGCTGAAATAGGGGAAACTATTATTTAAATTGTCATTGGGCAGAAGAATTTGTTGGAAAAGGAGAAAATGCTGGTGACCAACATTTTCTCCTTTTCCCACAATGTTTTCAAAAGCCTTCTTCCCGAAGGTCGTTAAAACTCGGAATTGTGTGGTAAAGGGTTAAAGAGGCGCTGCAAAGCCCCAGCTTAGTAATGGTGAAGCCCAGGAAATGCATAAATATGTTGGCTGCCGCCGGTCGTTGTATTACTTACTGATAATCTGCTGAAACCCCTTTGCAACCAATCTATTAATGAGCCATGCTCTGTGAACAGGGGGTTTGTTGCATCTGCAGGCTGACAGGAGTTGAATTTTTTTGTTATTTGTAAATTTTCTACAAGTCCAAGGAACAGTCTTCTTCATGATTCAGTCAGTTGTGAGACAAAAATGGATTTTATTGATCCATAATTATGTGATGACTTGCTTGATTAAGTGCATCACGTAGTACCAAACATGTGCATCATGGAGATACATCAAATCCCCTTTTGCCAGAGCATGGCTCATTTTATGAAGGACCAAGATAATTGGAAAATTGATTCTGTATCTCCTAAAAATTTCCAATCATTGTATTACCGACCGACTAAATGGGTTTTTATTATGGTACGGGACACTGTACCGATTTACTCGGCTGACCCATAAATTTGATCAAGGTCTTTTGTTCCATACGCTTTCCCCTTTCCCCTTTCTGATACCGTCAAAAGAGTGAAAATTCTTGTTACAAAATCATAAAACGAGGGCTGTTTGATAAGTTGTGAGCCTTGCATTGAAGTAGTTAAGCAGGGGTGTCTTTTTTCAGCCCTACTTTTCAAAACTATTTAAGGCTGTATACCCGAAGACCAGTGTCATTTGATCACTTTACGTCGAAGAAGTGGTACTCTGAAGTAAACAAGGCAAGTGAATTTTGCAAAATGGACAAAATCGCTGAAAGACTAGTGATTCAATATATGCGTAAGCAAGTTTTAGCACCTAAGGATATGCATACTGATATGGTAGCAACACTAGGGAATGATGCCCCCTTCATTTCCTACAGTGAAAAAAAAAGTGGCTGTCGGTGTTAAGGCATGAGGATGACACCCGTTCTGTAAAGCCTATCTCTGTTGCACCCCAGAAATGGTCAATAAAGTCCAAGATAGTGTTATAGCTGACAGGCGCGTTACAGAGAGATATACAGTCAGTACAGTTGGGATTTCACAGGAAAGAGTACATTCCATTCTGATGGAAGGTCTTGTCATCAGACATGGTGTCATGAGCTCATTGGGTACCAAGGCTTCTGACGGTTGATCAGAAGCACACCGGAGGGGGGGGGACGTATACATGACTACACTTTCAACACAACATCCAAAATGGCGGCGTCGATCAAGAATAACATCAAGATTATGCACCAAACTGCACGTTTTACCAAGGTTTCAGTGACGTCAGTTCCCAGTGACGTCAGTTTTCATTGAATCGGGGCACTCAGAAGGGAAATTCTACTTCGTTAGCGTATTCAATTTTTGAAACCAAAAACAGGTAAAATTCGCTTAACACACGTTGGAATGGTAAAACTTTGCAGTATGATAAATTCGTTGTACGGTCAGGTGGCAGGAGACTTGGAAACTTGTTCACGGCTGTTGCAAATCATGTCGCCACCTCGCCTTCGGCTCGGGGCGACATGATTTGCCACAGCCGTGAATAAATTTCCAAGTCCCCTGCCACCTGACCGTACAACTAATAAAGGTAGATTGTTTATAAAGGTAATACAATAAAATACCATTTAATAAGTTTAAGAATAAAGTTTTGTAACATGCACAGTATGTTACGTAACATTTAACAATAAAGACAGCTAGTGCCTTTCAAAACTTACATCGATTTAAAATACATGTATGGTATGATGACGTATCTCGTGCACAGACTAAACATGCATTGATTTGCAATTTGATTAATCAAAATGTTACGCTGTAATATTAATCCGCCATTCATAAAAACAGAGTTACTGCATTCCATACTATTAATTGTCTCATTTTGTTGACCTTTTTCGAATAACATGTCAATAATTGCAAAATACTGTCGCTGAAAGTTGTAGGTATATGATAAAAAGAATATTATGTTGTAGTAACTTTTCTTGTGCTTGTATTTACTTTTCGCTGCGTAAGAAAAGTTTGGCTCGACCTTCGGTCTCGTGCGATATTGTTTTTTTCACACGCTGCTCGAATTAAATACAAGCAACAGGAAAGTTACTACAACATACTATTCCGTATCTATTTCTCTCAAGCTGCCTTTTATAACATTTTATAATAATATTATAACATCTAATTTTCTCGTAAGAAAAAACAGAGAAAAATATAGTTAGAAATAGAGTAAAAGTTAGGTGAAAAAAAAACATCTTTGTTTTTTCGTGACGCCTTACATCTTTCTGCACGTTTCTTTTTAGATATGAGTTACAAAGGCATTGATCGGCCAGTCTATGCAAATGGATTATTTCGGTTTGTTAGTTTGGCGTCAAGTCATTATCCTCCCAGAGAAATTTACTGCAGAAAATTTTAACCTTTTACAACACAACATCGAGTTTTATTGACCTTGAGGAGGAAGGCTTTTGAAAACATTGTAGGAAAAGGAGAAAATGCTGGTAACCTTTAACCCTTTACCACACAATTTTGAGTTTTAACGACCTTGTGGAAGAAGGCTTTTGAAAACCAGCATTTTCTCCTTTTCCCACAATGTTTTCTACCCTTCCAAAATACGAGTTTCAATTTTTGAGTAATATTTATTTTATAGTCTGCAATTGCTTTGAATTTAGACAAGTTAAAAATTTTGTTGTTTTGTAGAGTTTAGGCATCCCTGTAAAATATGCATAATCAGTTAGAATAATTATTTCACACATGGTTACTTATGAAAACATTATGGCATAATGGCTCGCGTCGAGCAATTTCTCCTTTTGCCGTAATGTTATGAAAGGATCTGCAACAAGACACAAAGACACAAAAGTCATTTGCAGGAGCTAATAAGTTACCTTTATACCAGACGTCAAAATTTTAGAGTTGTCGAGAATGAAAGCATTTGCAGACAACAAATTGAATATACATCAAAAGATGAAATTTGTCTTTGAAAGGGTAGAAACGGGAAAAGTAGAAAGTGCTGATTTATGCAGACGTCTTAACAACAACGATTCGCAGAAAGTACTTTAAAAAATCGTGTTCCTTAGTCGCAAAAAAAGACGAGTGGTTCGTTTTTATAACACAGCTTACAGTTTAATAAAAAACGGGATGAAAAGTTGTAAAAGCACCAACTTTCTACCGCATTTTCTCCTTTTCGCATGATCCTTTCAAAAGTCACAATCTTTAGGGTCGTAAAAACAAGGAGATGGTTTTGTGGAGTGTTAAAGTCATTTCCATCATGACGTTTTTACCACCCACACCAGATCGTAATTATTTTTCATGCCCCATTGGTCTTTCATGAGCACTGGGCCGGGAATATTTGTCTTGTTCAAAACAATAACATCTGGTCACTGAAAGAACACCAGTAACGGAGTAACTGCTTGAAAAGATTGTCTGATTGTCTACAACCTCCCTCCACCATCGTCTTTTTGTATCATTCAATTCTTTACCAAACGTGAAGGGTTAAAGGTCACTCTAAGTATGACGTCTTTCCCACCCACGTCAGATCATAATTTTCATTCGTGCCCGATTGGTCTTATCTTGTGCACTGGGGTGGGAATATTTGTCATGTTCGAAACAATAACAAGAATATTTGTCTTGTTCAAAACAATAACATTTGGTATTTGAAAACACGTCAATAAAGGAGCAATTGTTTGATTGCTTGAAACGATTGTTCCGTCATACCTCCCTCTGTCCCTTTTGTGTCTGTTAAAAACACGTTTTTGCGCTAACCATCGTCTTTTGCACCATTCAAATATTTTTTTTCACTTTCACTGGAATGCTTCTTCCACGTGATCGTTTAGTTTCTTCTACAACTTATAGAAAGTTAAAGAAATATTAGTCTCTGGTAAAATTTGTGTTGGAATCTGTTGAACTGGAGTTATTGAACTCGATCATGCAATTTTCGGCTAATATCTGTTTTCAGCAAGAATACTGGCAAAAACGTATCATTCAAAAATATTTTTCGCACTTATCATCGTCTTTTGTATCACTCAAATATATGAGCCACGCTCTGGCAAAAGGGGGCTTAATGCATCTCAGTGATACATGATACCAGCCCAAGTCATCACATAATTATGGATCCATAAGAGCCACTTTTTTAAATAATCGACTTAATCATGAGGTAGACTGGTCCTTTGACAAACAGAAAATTGACCAATAGCGAAAAGTTTCGGCCCAGGTCAGCCTGCGCGGACTGCGCAGGCTGACCTGGGTCGAAACTTTTCGCAGATGCATTAAGCCCCCTTTTCACAGAGCACGGCTCATATCTTTTTGCACTTACTCGTTACTCGTTACGCTTCTGCTACCTAACCCTTTTGTCTTCTTTTGAAACTTAAAAAATAGTCTCTATGGTAAAGTTCGTATTCGAACCTGTTGCATTATATAGTAATAGGAGTCGATCATGCAGTTATTGGTCCAAGTTATTTTTTGACAGGAATATCGGTCAAAGTCGATATAATTTATGCTCCCATTATATGTGACAAAATCGTAGACGGACGGACAATATGTTGGCTACATGCTTAGCCGGAGCATAGTAAGGTACAACAGTACCATGGAGACTAACGTTATAGACACTGTGATTGCAAAATATTAGTCATGCTCTGTGAAAAGGT
Organism: Hippopus hippopus; assembly: GCA_946811185.2. Taxonomy (NCBI): domain Eukaryota; kingdom Metazoa; phylum Mollusca; class Bivalvia; order Cardiida; family Cardiidae; genus Hippopus; species Hippopus hippopus. Next base: position 14,655,876 of record OX328100.1, on the reverse strand, counting down.
GGTTTAATACATCTGCAAAAAGTATCGAACCAGGTCAGCCTGCGCAGTCCGCGCAGGCTGACCTGGGTCGAAACGTTTTGGTATGGGTCAATTTTCTGCGTGTCAAAGGAACAGTCTTCCTATGGGTTCAGTGGGTTGTTAGAGAAAATGAATTTCTTATGGAAAGATAATTATATAATAACTTGCGTGGTACGATGTATCACGGAGATTCAATAAAACTCCTTTTGCCAGAACGCGGCCCGTATCATTATGAGAAGGAAAGGTAGATCAAAGCACTGAAAATTCAGATGTAACGCAATTTTTACCATGCAGCCAGGGTGTCATGTTTTGCAGACTGTTAAATAACTTTATAGGTAGCTGCCCTTGGTTAAAATGTTGGACTAACAGTAATCTGTTGACATATATGCAAGATGTTAAAGATCTACTATTTTTCGGGGCACTACTTTTTGACGACGCTAATGTGGTTTGTACTTCCGGTGGTTTATAGAAACAGGCTGAAGCCCAGCCAAGGACACCCCTAAAAACACCCAGTATATTACTTGCATGTAAAAGTTTCTAAAACTTAAGGATTTGATGAATTGATAAAAATAAAACAAGAAAATATTGATTTATAACATCAATGGCGCCGCAAATCAGTTGTTTCTGAAATAGGGCACATTACAGCGGGTTAACTTTTTACGCCAAGAGCATCACTTGAACAAACTTTGTAGAGGTCCACGTGGTGATACTACATGACAAATATTAAAACTCTGGGCCATCTGGGATACGATCTGGTTTTTATCGATCTGGCAATGAAAGTACTGTATTTTACATGTTATAAAAAACAAAAATTCAGTCCAACTAGAAAAACAAAGTTGGTACGGGCTCGATCTGGTAATGAAAGTACCGTATTTTTACATGTATGTTAAAAAAAAAATAAAACACTGAACCAGTCCATATAGTAAACAATATGGCTACCTCCACAGGCACTTTTCAAAAACGAATAAAAATATAGTGCCGCCGCTCATGCGGCGCCACAATGAACCATGCTATGTGAAAAGGGGGTTGCATCTGCAAAAAAAGAAAAAAATATCGACTCAGGTCAGCCTACCCTGTCCGCGCAGGCTGACTTGAGTCGAAATTTTTTGCTATTGGCCAATCAATTTTCTGCATGTCCAAGGACAATTCTACCTCAGGATTCAGTCGGCTTTCTAAACTCAAGCATCTAAGTTTTACTGCAGACACAGATCCCAGGCGTTTTTGGTGATCTTGTACTACTTAAAAAACTTGTTTTTGTCTTTGACAACCGCACATCCTAACTAGTCAGGTAGTTAGTATCAGAATCTATTAAGAATTATGAATATAATTTAAACCGATTGGAGAATACGATCCTATTAATATTTTGAACAGGTATCAGACAAATAACATCGTTAAAATTTTGGCCAACCAGTCAAAATATTATACCGATAACTCTTTAGTTCAGAAACAGGAAAGCCGTTTCTACCATACTTGTTATGGTATGGCCCCAGTCGAGGATCTTCCATACCTCACTTTTAGCTGACGCCTTAACAACAACACAACGTATACAATTCTTTTTCAAAAACATGTTTTTTGGTAAGAAAAAAAAAATAATTGGTTCGTTTTTGTAACACATTGTACATAAAGTTTACGTCGACGAAAAGGTGAAACATGAGTCGTAAAAGCACATTCTCTCTCCCGTATACATAATTTATACGTAGAGTGACACCACTAGTGCTTCTAGGTGTTGAAATTGCATGTCTTATTTATTAGGTGTTAACAAAAACGCTGTAGGAAAGAAAGTCACGCGTCCACACGTGATATTTGTGACAAACTGATCTGTCTTGTGTCAAAATTGCAAAAGCACGAGTCCTGTATGTGTGAGAACAGTCTGGTTGGACACGAAAACAATGTGCACCGTGAAAAGTAATATTACATGAGCCATGCTCTGTGAAAAGGGGGCTTAATACATCTGCAAAAAGCATCGAACCATGTCAGCCTGCACAATCCGTGCAGGCTGACACGGGTCGAAACTTTTTGCTATCTGTCAATTTTCGGCATGTCCAAGGATCATTCTACCTCAGGGTTTAGTCGGATGTAGGACAAAATTGATTTTATGGATCTACCATTAGGCGATAATTTGATTGGTATAATGCATCATGGAGATGCATTAAATCCCCTCTTGCCAGAGCATGGCTGATTTGTTTTGACGAAAGTAAGTAAGTGACAGGCCAATTTTTGTTGAGTAATGGTAAAAGAAATTAAAAGGAAAAAATAATGAAATAATAACCTAACCCACATTGAACCTTTGACCCCTAAATTGAGAGTCAAACACCTTACCAATGTAGCTATTTATCTGTAACGTTGTAAAGGCGTAATGTTTGTAAATAACTAAGTTAATCAGGGATAGGCTAATTCTTTTGGGTAATATAGGTATCGAAACCTTGGTAGATGTACGTCGACCATTTGTGTTTTTGTTCTGAGGGTCTGATCTCTGCTCACAGATCCGGTTCATCGTAATTTTCCGTAGAATTCCATGAGTATTGTTTACGGATCTACTTTCCATCGCCGCAGTTCATTTCGTTGACAGTTATCCGTCATGCACTTACGATTACCCTTTAATGCGTCTATCACAATTTCGTTGATTTTTGTGGACAGTGTAGATTTGGATCAGACTGTACAACACGGTATGATTGTCAGAGGCAGCATTTTTTTTTTTTTTGCCATATTTGCATTTTTGTTTTTACTGGAAATACATGTATCCGTGCTCAGAGTTTTAAGAGTAGCAGTTCTTCATCTAGAGAAAAACAAGCAAACATCCAACACCAGACTTAATGACGTAATGCAGACAAAGACGTAATACAGGCAGACTTACACACAGAATGTTCTTAATGTTCATCCGCTTAATTCGAGGAATTAAGTCTTCGAGAGCCGATTTGAATAGAGGAAAAGATTTTATGGGTAATTTTTAAACAGGAAAATTTTGTTTACTAACCTCATCTTGCATTGACTTTTTGCGCCTTATCTTTCAGAGAATAAATTTGTCTTAAATAGTAAATGAATAGGAGCTGACGTAAGTTGGCTTTTAATATGTATTTTATCGAACAAATCTGGAAAAAGATGTTAGTAAGTTAGCCATGGAAAGCTTGAGAACATTTTTGTAGACGAATTTAACAAATTCAAAAGCTAATGACAGACATGTTTTATCAAATATCTATCCCAAGAATCAGAGGCCATTATAACTATGCTAAACATAGGCATACATGTATGTGTAAAAATTTCCTAAGCTCTTTACCATACAATCCCGAGTTTTAACGACCTTTAGCAAGAAGCCTTTTGAAAACAATGTGAGTAAAGGAGAAAATGGTAATCAGCATTTTCTCCTTTTCTCAGAATGCTTTCTGCTCTTTCACACACAAATACCATCATCTGAGTCATGTTTAATTTGTCGTCTGCAAATGTTTTCAATGGGAGACAAAAGTGAAATCCAAATTATCTCCCTTGTTAGGTAAAAAACAAGGTAACCAAATTGCAACCAGGTCCTTTTATTTGATTTGCTCTGTTTTTATCCTTGTTTTACTAGGAGATGTTGCGATTATTATTATTTGACTGATGATATATATATAAAGTCTTCATGATATTTGCAAATTGAATTTCACTCACTATTACCATCTTAATGCATCGAATAGATCGAATTTGTGGTTTGATAAATTTTGAAGGAGATATTTAACCCTAAACATTTCTAAATAGTGCAAAGGATATCAAGGATAAAAACCAAGTAATACCTTATTCAGGACCTAGTTAGAAGTGGAGAGCTATCAAGGGAAGTAACTTTCTTTTGTCTCCCATTGGATGAACTCCAAATTTTTGTCGTTTGGTAAAGCGTTAAATGAGACCGACTCAGTTCTTTGACAAGATTGCACATCCAAGGTGAACAGTTCCATAGAAGGTTGCATTTAATGACTTGGATTTAAAGTTAAAAGTGAAATAAATAAAGGATATTTTTTGTGAAGGATCGAAATTTATTGCAATTAGTGAACATCATCAGTAATATTTTCACGAGTGGAGCGCCACGAGTGAAAATATTACTGATGATGTTCACTCGATGAAATAAATTTCGATCTTTCACCGAAAAAAAAAAAAAAAAGTCATGCTTGTAACCCCCCTTTTTTGTTGAGACTTTCGTCAAAATCCAGTTCAGTTGTTTTCGGCAATTCCCTGTGGCGTACCCCCTCCACATAAGAACGCATTACTATATTACGTAAAACGCGAGAAATGTAGGGTATATGTGGGTAAATTACATCACACCCTGGTTAAATGGCACGCGCTGTTTACCTAGGTACCTGGTGCCCGGGAACTACTGTTTCCGCCTTCAGTAGAAAATATGAAATTGGTATTTTTCACTCGTCAAAAACCATGAAATATCAAACCATATTCCACTATTATTTCTCGATAAACTACCGAAAGGCATGAAATAAATGCCTTTGTTTATGTTAAAAAATCGCACCGGCTATACTACACTGGGGGCTAGGGTACGTATTGAACAGAAAAGAACCGAACTGAAGTTTATATCAAGACAAATTCATAGTTGTGCATTATTACAGTCACGAAAGATTGCAACAATAAACGTGGAATATTACGAGACATTCAGCGAGTATGACGATGAAATTGACATCTATGCGCCGTACTTTCAGCAAAGTTATAAAATATGTCTTATTTAATTCAATTTCCGCTACAATACGCTTTTGAAAAATGAGATTATCGCTTTGGTGGGTGCGAACAGAAACACTTTGCTAACAGCATCAGAGAACAAAAAAAACCTCACTTTTTCTAATATTCTCGTCAGAAATTGTAACATATGCCTTTATATTGGTTGAAACATACCGATAACACAATACTCAAGTAGGCCTACTAATGTCATTCAGTTTCTCAGAAAAGTCGGCACTCGTAAATAGACATTTCATTAAATGAACCTTTTCCTCTTCATCGGATGAGCGACTAAGAAATCTAATTGAGTTGTTTCTGTGAGGAATACAGTTGAAAACAGCAGCCATTGTGAGTGATGAATATGAGCAGTTTTTAGATTTTTATCCGTAAAAAAAGGCGTTGGTTTACAAATGTCAAAGCCATTCTGTGATAACGCCATCGGTAAAATGTTTTTCCTGCGGCATGATTGTAACCTAATAGTATCTCATTTATTTTAATGTCATTGTGGTCTTTAACGCACAAAGCGCCCTTTGGTTGTCTCCTGTAATTGCGACAAATCAATCCTAACATTTTTTTCGTTCTATAAATATTTTATCAACTATAAGGGGACAAGAGAGAATACGCTAACTTGATATTTTATAGCCACGAGTAAAATTGGAAAATGTCTTTTAAGACTTGTGAAAATGCCTTCAACAGCCATTCTTTATACCGGTCTTATTGCGTTACGATCCACTGTCTTACCTCCCTTTATGCACAATGTATCATATGCAAATCTGATCAACTGCTAAACAGTGTTAGAAGAATCGGATGTGGATAAGAGCTGAAGTTACAGCGTATGTTATGCAAATGTCAGAAGGGTTAGTCTGTTGTATGCATATATGCAGAGCGATGATGTTGTATGCTGCTCAAGGCTAGTCTAGACTCACAGTCTGTATATAAAGTGGTTATTCAGATTAGTAAAGTCTCACTACACTTCAAAAACGATTCAATATTGAAGTAAGGCGATGGCAGGAAATCATCAGTAAACAAGACAGATAAATGTTAAGGTATAATTACAAATAGTTCCCCAAAATATGGTATGGTTTTATTGCTTCGTAGAGAAGCGTTCATGTGTTTTATTTTTTTTTACACCAGAGTTACGAAAAGATTTGAGGGGATGTCGTGTGATCGAAAGCAGGTCGGTCGATTGATTGAAATTGCGTTTATTTATCGTCGCCATCGGTTGCCCATTTGGTAGACGCCCCCCCTCCCCCCTGAAGGCTGTTTGTTTTGTTACAGAGTATGGCTCAAATGATAACGAAAAACATATTACTGTTTACAGACGCCATCAGACAGTCGATCCGAAGAAAGACGGTTGTTTCCTATTCGACAGTATTCATCCATTGACACATCAAACTACAGTGCACTACAACAAATCACCGACTATAAATATGAGGCAAGCGGGACCATAGACTTTGTTAGCACAGCCATCGACCTATTATTTTCAACAGGTTCGTTTTATGTGTTTGAATTATGTTACAGTGATTTCAACAGGACAAATGTTTCAGTTTTCTTGCGGCGAAAGCTTTTTTTTTTTGCATTTTTTTTTTAAGGTTCACTATTACTGGAATTTGACTCAAGACTCAGTAAATAGAACCTTCAATTTAATATTTTCTACATGATTTTTGTTTGTTTGTTTATTTGTTTGATTTGCGTTCTGCGCCATGCCTATTTTTACAGTATTCCAGTATTTTGGGAATAATTCTTTCTTTTAAACTTGTAATTTTGTCAACTACAACATTGGTAGGGACTGCGAAATCTCTGCCACTCAAATTTGAACGATATCAACTAACAAAGTGACTCAACAAGATGTCGATAAGGCTCAAGATATTGGTAACCTATGCAAATCAGGCTCATCTTTACTTATCCCTACGCAGCCTTTTTCATCCTTGTGTTTTTTGCAGGTGTTGTAGGCCTCGTCTAGCTACGAGTCTAACCAATAAGAAAGTGAAAAAGCATGGAAAGCTCATCTAACAGTGATCTCTAGAAAGTATTCAAATGCCAAGTTATCATATTGATATGCTCTCTATTTGCTTTTTTTGTTCAGTTAAAGATATACAGATTTTTTTCATGGTTTTTCCCATTTGTGACAGGTTAATGGATATGAGCGATTGGTAAAGTCATCGGATTGAACCAAAGTCCGGATTGGATGGAGCAGAAGCGGTTCGGACTTGATAATCGGATTGGACCATTTTTCATTTTTATTCAACATTTGCTAGTCTGTCAGTACTATCAGTACTTTGATAACTCTACAGGACTCTTGAATAGAAAATTCGGATTTTGACCGCGTAAATGCCCCTAAATGTATTGATGCACATGATAACATTTACTTCCTCAAACGACTTTTTGCACCTATACAGCGGATCACAGTTCCTCCCGACAACAAAACCTGTACTCTGATCTGTTAACTTCAACTAGGAACCATTTTGTATTTTCAGCTCTTTTAAAGTGTTTGTTGTTCCTGTTAGGCGGACTCCCCATTGCTATGCTCATCGTAGGTAGGTCAATTTTTTTAACCCTTTACCAAACAATCCCTTGTTTTGACGACCGTCAGGAAAAAAAAAAAACTTTGGAAAACATTGTGGGAAAAGAGACATTAAGCACCAGCTTATTTTTATATCTTTCCTGAAGCATACAAATAGACTATGTGTAGAACAATCCATGAATAAGACCAGCTCGCTTTTTTGGACATGAGTGCTAAAACTGTACGAGTTTAGCTCTTTGTCAAACTACAAATTTTTGACTTCTCCAAATTGAAAGCATATGTAGACAACAAATAAAATATAGCTTAAATGGTCAGATTTCTCTGTGATATGACAGATAACCATGTGGAAAAATTAGAAAATGCTGTTTATCAGCATTTTCTCCTTTTCCACCAATGTTTTGAAGAGTGTTCTTCCAAGGTCGTTAAAGTCTGGTAAAAGGTTTACTCTTTCCAGTCAAGTCCGGTAGCGCAGTGGATGGTGTACAGGACTTTAGACAAGAGGTCGCTGGTTCGAATCCGCTGCTCGGCCAGTTTCTTTCCGAGGATTGATGATAGTCATTTCGACAGGATCAAATTCCTTTCTCATCGCTAATTATTGTTTTGATCATGGTTGTGTTGGAATTAGACAGGTGCTTGGGAACAATATTGCGAAAATCACTGGTAAAGAAAACTTGAAGAAAGTATTATAGGTACACTGGCTTCTGCGCTATAACTGAAATAATGTTAAAAGCAGCTTTTAACGCCATACAAACAAAACAAAACAAAACAAACAAACCCTGCACCAAGCGACAAAATTATAAACTTGTCTATAGTTAAAAGCATCTGATCTGCAGAAGACATATTAAGTAAGACTTAAAAGGTAGGATTTGTCTTGAAAGATTAGAAAACATTGTAGGAAAGGCAGAAAATGCTAGTGACCAGCATTTTCTCCTTTTTTACAATGTTTTCAGAAAACTTCATCTTCAGCATGACGTTTTGCCTCACTCATCGACTTTGACATTTGAAACGATAGGAAAATGTTCGTCCTATTCGTTTTCGAACTACAACATAGGAATATGGCCTGCAACACGCGAAAAGGGGCATTCGGACATTTGCGTAAAGTGTCGTCTCGGATCAGCCTGCGCAGGTCGCGCAGGCTAATCCGAGACGGCACTTTCCGTTTTTATGTAATTTTCTGTTTTGCGAAAGTCTACTGTAGCACAAAATCTAATGTAGTCGTAAAGTGCGGTCTCGGATTAGCCTGCGCGGACTGCGCAGGCCAATCCCAGACGACACTTTACGCAAATGTCCCAATGCCCCTTTTCGCATGTTGCAAGCCGTATGGTGATTTGAGATATACCGTCAAACGTCAGTCACTGGCGTTACACACTCTGGTATTCTACTACTCTAAAATCAAGACTTACTACGTGATAAAAGTATCACAGCTGTGAGTCGTATGCAAGACGGAATAAAAAATTGCCCACAAAAGATTGTAAAAGTCTATATCCATAGGTCGGTACTACATTGAAAAGGAATGAAAGAAACTTTTATAAAATACTGAACGGATTGTGAGAAAAAGAATAGATATTTACTGACCGCCTCTTGCAAAATGGTTCTGAATTTGGTATTGAATTTTCAAATTTCCATCATTTTCAGAATATTACGTGTTGCTTTCTTGCGTGCATGTATCAAAATTACAAGACCCTGGTCCTGTTTTCACTGCCATTCTTAGTTGCACTGTTAATCCACAACTTGAACACAAAAGTAACACAACTTCTGATTAGCTAAACTTTTTGGTTTAGCCAATGAGAAGTTTGGTTTCTTTAAAATTCAGAAAGTGCTTGAAAATTAGGCTAACAATGCAATTTAGACTGGTCTGTGATAACTAGCCCAAAAGCAAATATAAGTATACGAACAAACTGTGTGTCGACATAAAACAGAGTTAAAACTTTCGGAGGGAAACAGAATTTAAACTTGCCAAAAACAAATCGAAATATTCTTTCACATAAAGTAAGAGACTTTTTTTTTTTTTCAATATTTCGGTCAGTTGCCTTCATAAAAAAAACATGATCGTACAAAGTTCGAAACATTCTAAATTCCTAGTCTTATTTCAGAGTTACAAAATAACGCAACTTCTGATTGGTTAAACCATTTGGTTTAACCAATCAGAAGTTGCGTTACATTGAAATTCAGAAAATTCTTGTGAATTGGACTAAGACTGCAATTTAAAATACTCGGTGAGTTCGAGTCCAAGGCAGGTTCTTACGAACGAGTTCGTGCGAACGAGTTTCAAGAGTGAAAATGGTCAAATAATTGTTTTGTTTATGTACAGTTATTTTCGAGTATATATTTTTCCGTCATTATCACAAAATTAAAACCCATCAGATGTGGTGTCTATGTACGTCATTTTTCTATTATCTCCATAATAATCTCATATTTGCAGTAAATTAATCGTAATTATGTTCATAATTGGATACTGCCCTATTCATTGGTTACTTTCCATCCCTCTTTGTGATCATGTGGAGATATTTACCCTTTTCCACACGACAAGATTTTAGGACCAGCCCGAATAGCTAAAGTGGTAGAGCGTGGAACTTGAACAAGTAAAGTCTCGGGCCAGTTGAAAGTCTGGGTTCGAGCCCCACGACTTGCCATCTAAACTTACTTACAGTCTTTTGGAGGAGACGTTAACTTTTTACCAAAAGACAAAATTTTAGACTCGACCAAATTCAAACCATTTGCAGACGACAAATTAGATGTAGGTCAAAGGGTGATTTTTCTCTTTGAAAGGAAAGAAAACATTGTGGAAAAAAGGAGAAAATGCTGGTTATCAGCATTTTCTCCTTTTTCCGCAATGTTTTCAAAAGGCTTCTTTCTCAGGGTCGTTAAAACACGTGATTGCTTGGTAAAGTATGAAACCGAGAACACGCATGACTAGTATACATTGAACACGTTAAAGAAGCAGACGTAACTGTAGTATGGATTTCGTTCTATATCTTGTACTATCCCCCGTAACAAAACTAATAGTCTTCTTGGGGTGTCGCCCATATAGGCAACCGGAAATGACGATCAATGAAAAAATGAAAATCACACACACACAAAAAAAACCAGTCCATATTCAAAGGGCTCGCAGAGGACAAATTAAATAGGGCTCTAGAGTGATAAAATTTGCCTTAGAAAGGGACACTTTGTAGAAAAAAAAAAAAGAATATGCCGATCATCACCACATTCTGCTTTTCCCACAATGCTTTCAGAAGGCATTATCCTCATTTCGCTAAAACTCGAGACTATTTGGTAAAACGTTAACTCGCTTTGTTTGTCACTCTTAACCGAACAGTCATGTGTTTTAAAACCCCGGAGGAAGAAAGGGTTTTTTTTTTTAAACATTTTTGAAAAAGAAGAAAATGTTGATAATCAGCATTTTTCCTTTTCCCGCAGAGTTTTTTCTACTCTTTCAGGCACAAATCTCAATATTTAAGCCAGTCTTACTATTTCATCTGCAGATACTTTCATTTTTGGATAAGTCTAGAATTTTATCGTTTGGTAAAGAGTTAAATCTTTAGTCTTTCAGAGGCAAATATCCATTACTTGAACCACATTTAACGCTAAATAACTAAAATGGAACTTTCAGGTCGACTGTTGAAAGCCAAAATATTGCTACATGTGTTTCAAAGTTATTTTTTGGGACAAATATCTCCTTATCAGACAGTGTAAATCCAAGGTCAGAATGTACGTTCTGTGCAGTCTGATTTTGATCTTCACCGTCTGCAAAAGGTTCTTGAGTAGCGCTTAGCAGCCTAAGTGTTAATTTGTCGTCTGCAAATGCATTCAATTTAGAGATGCCTAACGTATTGTCGTCTGGTAAAGCGTTGGGCATTTTCTCCTATTTTCCTGCAGGATATTCTTTATCAAATTATCCAACAGAAAAAGGAATACAAGATAATGACATATTCCGTGCCAAAAGACCTTTAGTCGAACCTTTCCTTAACCCATTACCAGACGACAAAATTTCGATCTTGGCCAAACTGAAAGCTGTTGCAGACGACAAAATAAATGTGACTTGAACTTTTACCAAACAACAAAATTTTGGATTGGTCCAAATTGAAAGCATTTTTCTTGCAGACAAGAAATTGAATGTGGCTCAAACGATGATATCTGTCTTTGATAGAGTAGAAAACACTGAAGGAAAAGGAGAAAATGTTGGTTACAATCTTACGAACAAAGTGCGTAACAAAGAAACAAACGAACAAATGCATAGCAGATACAGTGACCGGGCAGGATTCGAACCTAGAACGTCCGGACGAAAAGCCAACACCATAACCACTGAGCTAAAGAGAATTCTCCCCAACGCAGTTGTTAGGTATTGTATTTAGATCGGGATGAAGCCATGCATGAAGGAGTGGTCTCCCGTAACACACCCCTCTTAAAGTCATCATTTATTGATGACTCAAAGCCTTATTAGGCAGAAAGTCCGTTTTTGGACAACAAATGGGATTAATGGCTCATTGGTCAATCCCATGAGAGCCCCCATCATACGAACAAAGGCCGTAACAAATGAATATATGCATAGCAGAAATACAGGGACCGGGCAGGATTCGAACCTAGAACGCCCGGAAGAAAGGCCAACACCATAACCACTGAGCTAAAGAGAATTCTCCCCAACGCAGTTGTTAGGCATTGTAATTAAATCGGGGTGAAGCCATGCATGAAGGAGTGGTCTCCCGTAACAACAAACATTCTCTCTTTTTCCCACAATGTTTTCAAAAGCCTTCTTCTTCAGGGTCGTAAAAACTAGAAATTATGTGGTAAGGGATTAAATATAGAAATTCGCATTTGGAAGGGTGAAAAACATTGTGGGAAAAGGAGAAAACGCTGGTTAACAGTCTCTGTCTGCTAATGAGCTTGTTTTGCGTGAAGTAAAATTCATGCAAATTAAATGTGCTCTTATGTTTTAGATCAAATATAAGTGAGCTATGCTCTGGCCAAACGGGGCTTTATGCATGTCCGTAATGCATGATATCCAGCGAGACAATTATATAATTATGAATCGTCAAAATTCGCTTTGTGTAAAAACCGACTGAATCGTGAGGTACAATGGTCCTTTGACGTACGAAAATTTGACAGAAAGCAAAAGGTTTCGACCCAGGTAAGCCTGCGCAGACAGCGCAGGCTGACCTGGGTTGACACTTTTTGCAGATGTATTAAGCTCCCATGTCACAGAGCAAGGCTTACGTATTTTGTCAGACAAACTGGCCCTGATTGTGCATGCACATACTTCATGTAGCTATGATATTACCTTTGTTTTTCTTCACAGGTACCACATACAAAACTGACTGCCCAAAAGAACCAAAACTGCCTTTATTCCTCATTGTCGGTGGAGGATTTGGTTTGCTAAAAATACTTTTCTTGTTTCTAAGACAACGTGACGTTGCATCGTATGCACGACTTGATGAAAAAAGTGACTTCGACGACGAGATGGAGGATCTCGTACTTTCTCGTTTCGTCAAGTTCTCAAATCTCGCACTCAGCGTGTTTTTGGTCACGTGGTTCGCCTTCGGAAACTATTGGTTCTATTCGATATGGGAGCCTCGTTTTAAACAACCGCTTCACGCCCCAAGAGACTGGTGTCATCCGACTCTGTACTGGTTTACTTTTTATAGCCTTGTCGGGCATTATTTTTTGTTTTTCTTTATCGGTGTTTCTCTAGTATTTCTGCTATGTTACTATGGAAACGCTCGGTGTTGTGACGAGTCACCAGGTGTTATATGATTCCAACGAAGATGAAATCGAAACAATTTTTCTAATTTAAATGTAATTAATTTACTGTCTTGTTTTTCATTGTGAATCTAAGCATGTCCCTGAACACCTGTTTTCCCCTCATTTTGAAAAGAAGTCCTATTAAATGATATTTCCTTACTTATGATTTTATGTTGGATTTCATACGTTATAGTCAGAAACTCCCTTAACTCTTTCCATACCATTGACGACACCAGAAGCTTTTGTTGACAGTGTAGATCAAGATCAGACTGCACAGAACGTGCAGTCTTATCTTTGATCTACACTGTCCACTGCTTTATTCTGAATTATGACTGAATTCTCTCTTAATCTTGCACCGAAACTGTATTTGTGACCTTTGAGAAAATGCAATTCATTTATTTAGTAATGAAAGAGTTAATAAGTTTACAGTTAAATATCAAACGAACAAACAAACACATGAACGAACAAACAAACAAACAAACACATGAACGAACAAACAAACACATGAACGAACAAACGAACCATCGATAGAGCGTGCGAGCAAAAGAACGGACAAACGAACGAATAAACAAACAGCAACAACAATGATGATGATAAAGAAATTTTTCTGCTGATGTTAGAGTCATCCTTTGAGACATTTGCAGTCAACACGAACTAAGGTATAATACACGAAAACAATTGAAAACTATATGGCCAATGGAAAAAAAATGTTCGATACGATTTTTTTGAAAGGGTACAAAACATTTTGGGGAAAAGTAGAAAATGTCTGTAAGCAGCGCATTTTCCCTGTTCCCATACAAGTTTTTTTTTTTCTTCCTTTGAGATCGTTAAAACACGGAATTGTTTGGAAAAGAGATACGAAAACAGTATGGTAGCAGTTCTGATTCCCTATACAACTGGCTAAATACAACAACAACGCCTTGCTGTAATATCAAATGCAGTAGACAAAATACAGGGCACAAACATTTCAATAGAGTTACTCCAACACTTTGAACTGGTTGCACCAGTTCGAAATTGAAAAGGTATAAATACAAATGCAAAGGAAGGTGCGAGGACCAAAACACCCACCTGTTAAAGAAGTTATCATTTCTTACGACATAACCCGTTGAATTAATTTGCAGTCGACGACTTTGTAGTCAACCGTCGTCTTGGATAGGATTGAAAACATTGTGAGAAAACGCCAAATGCTGGTTAAGTGCATTTTCTCCTTTTCTGACAATGTTTTCAAAAATTCTCCTCCTTAGGGTCGTTAAAAAACGGGATCGTTTTATAAAGCTAGTTTAAGTATTGCAAAATCCATATTTAGACACATACCCAGTTCCATCTTGTACGAGTTCTTGAAAGTTTTCGACGCAAAGTTCCAACAAAGTATAAATATAAAAATGAAAACGCGAAATATGAGGGCACCGCCTGGCTCGAGAATAGAAAGCAAGACAAAAGACTCATGCATTAGATATTTCAATAGAAAATATTGATAAGTAACCATTCTCCGTCAAGATACCTTGAAATTATTACAGTATTGGTAATGATTATAAAGGGAGATAATTAGTAACAGATTTTCCGTCAGGAGAAAAGAGGAGTTATCTCCCTTTGTCCGTGTTAATCTTGACTACAGCAAGTGCGAGCAATAGGTCATGTATACTACAAGGAAGCCTGGTTTACAGCAACCATATTTTTTTACCGGATCCAAACAAAAATATGAAAAGTGCAAAGCCTCAATACGAGCGACGTGAATGATTTGTGGAACAAATATCTATTTATTCGAATGATGAGCTAGATTCTTGATCTTGAAATCAAAGGGTTTTGAGTTCGAATTCCGTCTTTGCCAAAACTAATTTTGAGCTTTGTCAAAAGTAAAAAGCATTTTTTCGTTCGTAGATTTATACATGTGAAATAGGGCGAACTGCCCCTAATTTCCTGAACAAAATAAAGACAGTTCCTTGACAATTTCGTTAAGTTATGTCCAGAAAAAAATATCTTGGAATGATTACTGGTCAACATGTAAAGACCATCTTATGGGAACATTTCCTCACTGCATGTAGATCTAGATCTATATTACTGAGACTTTGATTTTTACGAGGAATCCGTCAGTAGGTTGGGAAGAATACTAGTATTGAGCAGAGTACTTGTAAAAGGAACTTCAGGAATGCATGGTAGGTGCACTTGCCGCCGCAATGAATATACACACAAAAGGAAAAAACAAACAAACGAACAAACAAACAAAATCTTTCTTTCATTTCTTCGTTAGTGCACAGGTCTACCCACGTTTTACCTGGAGATTCTTTACAATCAGAGTGCTTAGATCGCTAAAATCAGATTATAGACTATGTGGCTTTCCTTTTTCATCCCGTCTGCTTTCCTACACATCCGTCGTTGAAACAGTGATCAGTGAAGAGACAGGAATGAATTCTGTCGCAATGACTAGATCTAGATCTATCATCAATCCTAGGAAAGAAATTTGCCGAGTTTTCGGATAGATATCCAACTTATGGCAAAAAAACGCCAAACTTTTCGATCTATTAACAAGCTTTCGAAACATTAAATAGATCTAGATCTAAATATATTTGAGCCATGTTGCGGTAAAAGAGGGTTTAATGCATCTCCGTGATGCATGATACCAAGCAAGTCATCATATAATTATACATCCATATTGTATGATAACTGAGTAAATCAAAAGGCATGCATACTGGTCCTTTGAAATGTAGAACGTTGAAAAATATATCTAGCAAAGAGGTTTGACCCAGGTTAGCTTGCGCGGACTGCACAGGCCGACCTGGGTCGATAGTTTTTTTCAAATGCATTAACCCCCCTTTTAACAGATCATAAATCCGGCTTTCTCTGTAAATGGTATTTTGAAACAGCCAAAATGTTAGTTTAGTCATGATTTCTTCGACACAATGTTTTCCGCGAAAAACGGCTCGTGCATGACGTAAGAATAGTATGATTAATGACGTCATTATTTGCTAGCATAGATCATTGCGTATGTTTATACACAAATAGACGCTTAATAGCGAGCAGCTCACAAGAGGCGTCGCGGAGCGACGCCTCGCGTAAGCGAGAGCTTATTGGTAGAGATGGTGTCAAAAATGTACATACCTTATGCCTCTGAAAAAGTGGTGGAGCGGAAGTAGATTTTTCAAATATGGCGGACGGAAGTGACGTAAAAGACTGGCACTAAGAGCGTTTCTGTCCTATAATTCCTCACACCATTGATAATCACGTGATTTGAAACAGTGTTTCAGTCTACAAACGAGACCCTTGCGAGATCTGGTCAAATACGAAGGAACTCGGGCTTTTCCGTTATCTTTCTGAGTAACGGAAAATTCCGAATACAGAAAGAGACATTACGAGAATTAATAAAACAGCTGAACTATTTCGGGTGAGCCAATCGATCTATGCTTTCAAGTTTTTTCGCGCTCTTGCTTTTGAAAACTTTGTTCTGGTTTCATTCGGACGTTTTCTCCAACGTTTAAAATCTTGTTCGGTAAAGAAACCGAAACAACTCGGCCAGTACTTAACTCGTCCCCAAGTCAACACGGCCCGAGCAAAGTTTGTTAATCTATGTACAGTAGATATTGACAGATTGACGAGCTTGTCTTTCATTCTGAACAGAATGTAACAAAAAACTATTCTCTTCGAGATCTAGATTACAACTGCTTAAAAAGGTAATATTTTTTTCAGTTTGAAACAAAATGGTCTACTCACAGCAGTGATTTTTCTTCATTTTCTTTTAACAGAGGGAATTTGGTTTCTTTTATGATCTTTTTTGTTTTGTTCTGACTTGGATCTAGATGCCATAATAATCATTGTTGTAAAATCTAAATCTGATCAAACTCTGTCAGCATTCACTTTGATGTTTTTGACAGTATAGATCTAGATTTCACTTTGCACAGAATATGAGTTTTTGTGCAACCTGTTGTTGTACCCACACACATAATATTCTCTAAAAGTGGGTCTACATTGTCGGAACTTCTCCGATGTTGATTGTAAGAGATTTTACCTTTAAGATAACTGTCTTTTCAACAGACCATAACATTTTTATTTTTATGTCTTTACACTGTAGCAGTTATAGATGTGTCAAACTAGATTTCAAGCAAATATTCTTGTTAAAGGAGTTTGATAATTTACATCACCTTGAAATGACAGTGGCCAGTGTGAGGAAAAAAAGACACCACCAAGATTGTCAGTACCAGGGCTCAAACTAATTACCAATCAAATGATTGCTTCTACAAAATGCCTTCATTGACTGAACCATTCCAAATCAGCCAATTTATGGTATATGTCAGGCATGTTGAAATGTACTAGTATTTAGAACTACCATGTTACACGGAGTCAGAAGTTTAAACATTTAAATAACAAAAAAGGGATATTCCCCCATGTATTTTCTCTAGAAATTATATTTTGGTCTAAAGGCTTCTTTTTGCCTTTTTCTTTCACCCCTGTTTTAATCTGCTTTTAACAAATTTAAGCTTATTTCATTCAGACAAAACCATCAGCTGCAGTCATCAAAATACATACCAGCTTGATGATCTGACTGTGAAGTGTAAATTTATGGCAAAGGAACTGCAAAGACTTGGGAGCCACTGAAATATCTTTTATGCAGATTTGTTTTTGTGGGTGATTGTAATTTATTCCTAGGTCAAGGCAAAGGGTTTGTTCTCTTGAAATCCTGTTTAAAACCCTGATTGCCCTGCCAGTCATGTAGGAATATCCTTGAGCAAGGCACACCATAGCCAAAGGCTAGCACTGGTTGAATTATTAATTACTAAGTAAGCTGAATTGCAATGGAAGGTAACATAAAACTCCATTTAAACAAATAATTACAACGATTCACATCTACAAACCTAAAACTCTGAAAATTCTTAATCTTTCCTAGATCTATCTCTCTTTATCCATGCATGTAAACCGTTCGTTGTTCATAACTTTAATTGAGAAATACAAATACTGTGTTCTCAAACAATGACTACATGGATATGAATTCAGTTTAAATGCCAATGTCAGATAATGATCAGGCCCATGATATTTAACCAGCCTCTTTTGGCCTTATCCTTTTTGAAACTAGGACTTTTTTGGACTGATCAATTGCTGTTGTACTCCCATTTCAAAGTCATTTCAGTCGTATCAAGCTGACAGCTCACTTCATTTTCCTTGGTTTTACAAGCAGTCCATGTTTGGGATGTGGCTTGCCTTACCCATAGAAACTGCCATACAAGTAAAACATTATCTTGGCTGAGGATCAAACCCAGGACCTTAGGATTACTGTTTCAACACCTTAAGCACTAAGCCACCCAAGACAACTCAAAACTCTTTGGAGGCTGATCCTACATTTCCCTGGAATATTTATTTAGATAGTGAAAAGTTTGGTATCAAGAAAATTTTACATTGATCAGATCATATTTTAACGCAAAATTTCTCATTCGTGCAAATGGTGACATTCGAGATAAGATTATTGTGATAGTTCTGAAATCAGGAAACACCCCAGGGTTTGTACTTTTTTTTTTGGGGGGGGGGGGGGTGAGGGAGAGGGGATTCTTAATATTCTATTCATTTGTCTTTTTTTTTTTTGTGGTTTACCTGCAGTTGCTTTGCTTAATTATGAGATGAATTATTTTTTAACTTTAGTGACATTATAAAAAATCTGAGACAGATCTAGATCTAGATTTACCCCTATACTCAGTGTAATTTGTAGGCATTTGATAAGAAGATATACTTCTATGAAAGTAGCAAAAACTTGCAGCGCTGCTCGCCTTTAGGCTTTGCCTATATTCATATTACGCTCAAAGTAAGTAAGAATTAGATAATCTGTATTCATTAAAATGATAATGATTTTTAAGTAATCATCCGATCGGTAGATAATTTTTGACCAATCAGGTACTTGTGCGAAAGATTGTCATACGTGTGACGCTGTGCGACTAACCGGAAGACACTCAATTTTTAGTCATCCCTATTTAGATTTAGACTAAAACCCAGAACGAAGTCGGAATTTCATTTTTGAAAATCTAGAACGGTGTTACCGCAAAACGAGCTTCGCTCGTTATTAATCCTTTACCTCATAATCCTGAGTTTTAACGATCTTGAGGAAGAATGGTGATGAAAACATTATTGGAAAAGGGGAAAATGCTGGTAACCAGCATGTTCTCTTTTACTAACACTCTTTTCTACCCTATCAGAGACAAATTCCATCATTTGAGCCACATTTAAATTGCCGCCTGCAAATCCTTACAGTTCGTTCTTGTCTACATTTTTGTCGTCTGATAAAGACTTAAGATGACTGCAAGAGGACCGTCGAAGGTTCAATTATGTGCCAATCTATAAAGAATTACAAAGGAGCAATTTTGGAGATTTCTTTCAGTTTTTAAAGATTTTTCCATAGTTTTCGGTTTTGTTGAAGTACCCTATAAAGGACTATATAGCTGGATAATTTTGTGAAGTTTGTTCAGTACTTGGATCAGTATTACAAGATGTTTGAAATAAAGGTTCGAAAGGTTCGCACACGAATGCCTGCAAGACAGACACAGGCTCGCCGACTTTCGCCCATTTGAGCTAAAAGGAGTATGTAAATTATCGCCGATTAATAACTGGAATAATGTTTTAAATGTCGTAAAACAAACAAGTAATTTGAGTACCATTGTCCGGTTACCTAGCAACGGATTAGCCATCACTGAACCTTTAAACGCCGCTCAGATGAGCAACAATAGCGTGTGTTGTCACCGAAATCTCCATGTTTTCATTATACACGCTTAACAAACTTTACAAGACCGTTAATGCCCAGATACACTGCGATTATGTACTTAACCTTTTACAACACGACAAAATTTTGGACTTACCGAAATTGGAAGCATTTTTAGTCGACAAATTCAATGGCACCAAATTAGATATTTCTGTCTGTGATAGAATAGAAAACATTGTGGGAAAAGGAGAAAATGCTGGTAACCAGCATTTTGTCCTTTCCCCGCAATGTTTTCAAAAGCTTCTTACTTCAAGGTCGTTTAAACTCGGGAATGTATGGTAAAGGGTTAAGGGGAAATTTGGATAAATCCTCAGGGCATTTCAATGAAAATGTTTCATAAATGTGAACAAGCAGCCTTTGAGAAATGTATTATGCATACCAGCTTGACAAGCTTTAATAGACTTTAATCGAAGTAACATGTGCACACAGTGCTGCACTTATGGGGGGGGGGGGATTTTGTTTGTTTGTCAGGTGTTATATACAGTAGCGGCGGCCAATGCATCTATCTATGCTTTGTTGGAGTTTTGTTTACCAGAGCTACGCACAATATTTTTTCCAGAGTCACTGACTGCTTTCCCGCATAACCATCGTAGAAACAATGGTCAACGGTGAAAGAGGAATGGATCCTGCCCCAGTGACTATCATCAATCCTCGACAAAAAAAGAAAGTAAAAGAATACATATAAAATTTAATTTTAAATGACACTATGCATAAACCTAAAGGGCAATAACTCTACAATTTTTATAAACATCATGCTATTTCTTCAGAAAAATATGAGGTAAGGCCTTTTTCAAAAAAAAAAAAGGTCATGAACTCTTTACCAAAAGAGAAAATTTTAGACTTGTCCAAAATGAAAGCAATAGCAGACGACAATTTAGTAGTGGTTCCAAGGATGAAATTTGTCTTGGCCATGATGGAAAACATTGTGTGAAAAGGAAAAGGAGAAAATGCTGGTTATAACCATTTCCTCCTTTTCCCACAATGCTTTCAACGGTTTTTTTTCAGGGCTGTTAAAATATACGTGATTATTTGGTAACGGGTTAACAAAAACTCTATGTTTGACAGCAAAAAAAGTCATAAAAATAGTGATTTATTACCTTTCTATCATTTACACATTATAATATTATCATACTTTTATGACCTTGCATTTTACTAAATAATAAGATATTTATAAAAAAGCGAACAAATACAAAATTTCTCCTGGAGGCGACTACTTTAGCGAGTTCACTCCTACAAAACAATATGGCAAAAGGAAAAAAAGTGATCTTATCAACCAGTTTCGCCTTTCGCCACAATGTATTTAGTTTTAGACAATTTATCACAAGATCTTATGAGGTAATCGGTAACGTTTTGCGTAGTCTGATCTTGACCTACACTGTCCGCAAAAGCCCTTTGAGCACTTGTCTAGCCGCCTAGATTAACTTTTCACCAAACAACAAAATTTCAGGGCTATCCATATCCAAAAACGTTTGAAAAATTAGATTTGCATTTGATACAGTAGAAAACATGATGGGAAAAGGAGAAAATGCTGGTTACCAGCATTTTCTCCTTTTCTCACCATGTTTTCAGAAGCCTTTTTACTAAGGGTTGTTAAAATACACAATTGTTCGGTCAAGGGTTAAAGATCCGCTCCTGCTCCCTTGAAAAGTCCCATGATGGCATCCTTAGCCATTCCAAACAAATCATATCCCAGTAGCTGTTTGGACAGTTCGTTTGTTATACCAGCAGCTGAACAATACATAAGGGCCTGTACACATCTAACGTTTAGGTTGAAACCGGGCCATCTGAAATATATGATAATATACTATTTACATCATGAGCCTTTATAACACAGTCTAAAATGAAGGAATTTGCAGACGACAATTTAGATATGGCTCAAATGGTGGAACAGGTCTTTGATATGATATAAAACATCGTGGGAAAAGAAGAAAGTTTTAGTAACCAACTTGTGTCGCTATTTAGAAATCATGTTGCTTTCATGATGTAGAATAAGACTACAAATGAGAGAGAGAGAGAGAGAGAGAGAGAGAGAGAGAGAGAGAGAGAGAGAGAGAGAGAGAGAGAGAGAGAGAGAGAGAGAGAGAGAGAGAGAGAGAGAGAGAGAGAAACAGAGAGGAGGGGGGACACACACAGAGACACAGACAGGGTCTTCACTACACAAACCCGAGTTCTAACAACCATGAGCGGAAAGGCTTTGAAACCATCGTAGGAAAAGAAAATATGCTGGTAACCAGCATTTTCTCATTTTCCCACGTTCTTTTCCTCCCTTTCAAACACACGCTCCACCATTTTGCGCAACATTCAATTTGTCGTCTGAAAATGCTTTTTCGTCTAGTCAAGTTCGACTAGTCTAAAGTTTTGTCGTTCGGTAAAGTATCAAAACTCGGGTTGATAATGCTACCTTTTCTCAGCTTCTTCAATATAGCCTTTTCGATAAGAATGTCGGGCATATAAGAATGTGAGTCCAATAACAGAGGCAAGAGCTGAAAATATAATTAACACAACATTAGCAGGGCAGAACAGAACAGAACATCGTTTATTCGACTAAAACTACATAGTTTATAGTCTTACGTATTGTATATAAATTCTAAAATATATGCATATACTGTAAATGCATTTAGTCATGCGATTTCTTTCAGTGTACTATTTACAATTCCAAACAGTCTGTTATCAAACATTAAATAAGTGAGTAAGTGAATAGGTGAAAATTTTCAGTAACGAAAGTACATGTATAGATCTGTGGAGGGAAAAACTTGATTGTCACAGATGGAAGAAAGAGGCTTATTCATATAATCAACGAACTACAGATACATGTATTGGCCCTATTTCTGACAATCTCAGTCGGGAATTTAATACAAGATAAATGATACTGTATGCAGTAATTTGGTTTAAATTTGTAATATATATTTGAACTATGCTTTGGCAGTAGGGGGTTTGATGCATCTCTGTGATGCATTATACCAAGCTAGTCATCATATAATTATGGATCTATAAAATTGTCCGACAACCGGTTGACTCCTGCGGTAGAATGGTCCCTACACATGCAGAAAATTGAACCAACAGCAAAACGTATCGACTCATGTCAGCCTGCGCGGACTGCGCAGGCTGACATGGGTCTATAGATTTTGCAGATGTATTAGCCCCCTTTTCACAGAGCATGGGTAATTTTGTTTGCTCATATGGTATTTAACACCCTTTTCAAAATTATTTCAGTTGTATCGCGGCGGCCAATGCACCTACCCATGCTTTCCTGAAGTTTCTTTTACCAGTACTTTGCACAATATTCTTCCAAAGCCACTGGCTGCTTACCCGACAAAAGCATCGTCGAAACAATGATCAGCGGTGAGAGAGGGATGAATCCTGTCGCAATGACTACGATCAATCCTCGGAAAGAAATTTGCCGTGCGGGAGATTCGAACAAGCGACCCTCTCGTCTCAAGTCCTGTACACTACCGGCTTCGCTTACAAGCTTAGTTTGTTATACAAATAGAACATTAGAAACGATTCTTCATATACAAATACAGCATTCGTCACATAATACGGATCCATGTTTTTTTTTTAAACTGAATCATGAGGTAGAATAGTCCTTTGACACGCACAAAATTTAAACATAGTAAAAAAGTATCGACTCATGTCAGCCTGCGCAGACTGCGCAGGCTGAGGTGAGTCGATTCTTTTTGCAGACGGATTAAAATACATTTTCACTGAACACAATTTGAAAAGTAAAGTGCTACTCTACCTTGATGTGTTGTCAGGCCACAGGCCCAAAACAGCAATTCAAATGGAACACCGAATTCTATATCGTTTACTCTGCAAAAATGCAAGTAGTACTAATGCAAATAAAAATTACTATGGTTTACTTAATCCAGAGCTGTAAAGACACTGAAGAAGAAGAAGGCTTTCGAAAACATAGTGGGAAAAGGAGAAAATGCGGATAACCAGCTTTTTCTCATTTTCCCCGCAATGTTTTCTTTCCTATCAAAGACAAATTCTATTATCTGAACCATGATTGAAATGTTGTCTGAATGCTTTTAATTGGATCAAGTCTACATTTCTGGTGTGGGATAAAGAGTTAAGTGGTGTTTAAACTGCCTTTAACAGTGTTACAGACATTACGGATCGATTTGATTGACTGTATACTGTTTAACGTTTTCAACATGATTTCAGTTATCTCGCGGCGACCCGTCCACCAATCCATGCTTTAGTAGAAATTCTAGTTTCCAGTACTGGCTGATTTTCCGCAAAACCATTGTCGAAACAACAATCAGCCGTGAGATAGGAATGAGCTTTCATCAATCATTGGAAAGAAATTGGACGGGTAAGTATTCGAACCAGCGACCCCTGATTTCAACTACTGTATGTTACCGACTGACCTACCGGGCTCGGCCGACATATATATAACGGTATTTACTTGGAACTTATTCGTGTCTTTCCCTGCCTTCACCTAAGAGCTACTGTATATGCTGAAGCTTTGCTGAACTGTGAAGAAGAGTAAGTAATTGTGCATTGTTTTTGTACATTTTGTTTGTTTTCAAAGAGATAACAAAATAAGTCGGGATACCATTTTCCCCTAAATAATTATAAGTCCAAAATACTTGACCTATCTACTGTATGTTTCTAACATTGCGCACCTAGAGTTGAGACAAATATCCGGAACCACTATAGCGCTAAATAAATGACTGAACTCTCTCAATCAGGTAAAACATGCTATTTTTATTTCAAGGGTGTTTTGCCAGTGTATCTTAAAAATAACGGAAAGTGTAGATCGAAGATCAGACTGCATAGCATGTGCAGTCTGATCTTTATCTTCAATGTCCGCAAAGGCAGTCTTAACTTGATATAGATCTACATTATCTACAGAAGCAAATAAAACGCCGTAGATGGCGCTTTAAAGATTAGTGACGAGAAAAACTTTTTGCTCTTTTGTCTAATCCAATTTTTCTCAAACAATTCGAGTATTCTATGGTATGGGAGTTACGCCCTCTGTAAGAATGATTTACATAGCCAGTAAGATCACTTACTGTACTCGCATGGTCCGAATTAATTCTGGGGGTCCGTCCATAGTGGGTGGGGCTACTTTGAACTTCCGGCGTGCGTTACCAACTCTTCTAGCATTCATCACTGCAAATAGATGCGGAATGAGGCACTGTTTTAAAGTTTGACAATAAATATTACTGTATTCAACAAACTACCAGTGACAGATGGTAGTTTTTGTCTTGTAGAAAACCAACTTCGACAATACACAAAAGTGCTTCTTATGAGTCTCTACATACAGTAATTGTTTGGCGTATCAAGTGCTTCGTATTGTTTTTTTCCCGCTGATAAAAGAACAGAGGGAAAAAGATGGTGAGCTCTATCACTACTCTGAAAAAGTAACGCAGTTTCTTACTGATTAAACCATATGTTTAAACCAATCAGAAATCGCGTTACTGTTTCAAGATAGAATAGAACCAAGAGTGTAATTCAGAATGGACAGTCAACACAGGCCCTGGTGTTAGTGCCCTCGCTATGCTTTTGTTGCGATCGTTATTCGAAAGGCCATTCATCCATCCTTCCAGCCACATGTATATTCCTGTAATGCTAGACGGCATATCGGCGTTTATTCCGCGTGACAGACCTCCATGCCAAAATGTATTTGTACAAATGACAGGAATGTTTGCCCGGCCAGACCATTTAATCAAGTATCCCATGTAATCAGTAATCATTTCAGCAGTCTGTGATGATTGGATTAACACTCTCAGGTGAGAAGAATTATTTTCTACATAACTCTCTATCAGACGACAAAAATTTATATCAGTCCATATTGAATACATTTGCAGACGACCGATTAAACTTGGGTTAAACGATGTCATTCATCTATAAAAGGATGGAAAACATTGTGGGAAAGGAGAAATTCCTGATTAACACAATGTTTTTAAAAGCCCTGGGTCGGTGAAACGGAGGTTTCTTTGGTAAAGGGCTAATTTGTTTGGTATTTGCATGGTCCTGTATGGTCTTTTAAAAGCAGTAGCCTATGTTGTTCAAGACCTTTAAGTTCTGAATAAATGGTCTGATTTGCTTTAACAGCTTAAAGATGCTGCTTCGATCCCCGGCTCGGCCAATTTCTTTCCGAGAATTAATGATAGCCATTGCGACAGGATTTATTCCTCTCTCACCTCTGACCATTGTTTCGACGATGGTTATGTAGGAAAGCAGCCAGTGGCTTTGAAACAATCTTGTGCAGAGAACTGGTAAAAAAAAAAACTCCAGGAAAGCATGGATAGGTGCACTGGCCGCCGCGATATGTCTGAAATAATGATGAGAACGGCGTTAAACACCATATCATCAATCAATCAATCAATCAATCAAGACATTTATATGGTTACTAGGTTACCTAACCGACACCAACCCATCCTTAGATACATAAGATAGATTCGAGTGACCTTTTGATCATTTGAAAAAATCTTGGAGGTAGTAACTTTATAGGTATACCAGGTGAATTCTAAAAACACCGTTTCTTCACGAAAATCTGTGTCGTAGCTACATTAGAATTTTATGTCATGTCGAGACGATACTCCTGAGTACCTACGATTTTTCTGTTAGAGCCGTGAACTTAAGTAATACGGTTCTTTGAATCCGTAAATGATACCTGATCTGTATGAGCCGTGCTGTGTGAAAAGGGGGAGGCTAATAAATCTGCAAAAAGTATCGACCAAGGTTACCCTGCACAGTCCGCGCAAGCTGACCAGTGTCGAAACTTTTTGCTTTCGGTAATTTTCTGTATATCCAAGGAGCATTCTACCGCAGGATTCAATCGGTTGTTAGAGAAAATGGATTTTATAGATCCATGATTATGTGATGTCTTACTTGTTATAGAGCAATACGAAGATACTTAATATTAAACACCCTTTTGCCAGAGCATGCCTCATATCTAAGTTGAACCCTTTACCTGACGACAAGATTATTGAAATGTCGAAAATAAAAGTACTTGCAGACGACAAATTGAAAATAGCTTAATGGGATTAGCCATTAAAAGATCACAAAGATCACGGGGAAAGATGAAAATGCTGATTACCAGCATTTTTCTTCTTTTCCCACGATGTTTGTAAAAGCCTTTTACCAAAGGGTCGTTTAAAGGTTTAACTCTTGTATAACTGCTAATGTTCTAGTTTCCAACAAAATGTAACTTGAACATTAATTGTAAATCTTCCGTTGTTGACTTTAAATAAAGTTTCAAAAGTTCTCTTTTTTAACTTATATTTACATAAGACGGACAAAAAATAAGGACATACTACAAATCGAAAGGTCATGGATGCTGAAATGAGCAGTTTTCACATTCTCTATAGTCATACCTCACGATCTGTATGAAATCTGCAACTCATGCAAGTACACGCCTATAACGGGATTTAAGTCTATTAAAATCTTCTCGATAACATATCTGTACTGTCTTACTATGGTTTTAAAAGTGCGTCAGAGGTAGAGTGTGAGGGATGGAGAGGACAGAAAGATGGGACTGGGGATCAAGATGATTATTTGAATAAATCAGCGTTTTGATGTCACATACTAAGACTTATATCATAGTAATTTCTCTGATGAATGCGTCCACAGCAACCTTTTCACCTTTACACACCTAACAAGCAAAGAAATGAAGACTTTATAACTGGACCAAGATCGCGAATCATATGGCAGATATACATGTACATATTTTTTGACAGGTATGACACCTGTACAGTAAGCGTGTGTACATGTATAGATGCTTCACCTCTTCTCCCTTCACTCTTAAAAACACCCATTACTTCAAAATTGCAAACGAGTTTATTTACCTCCAAACAAACGTCTTAGAACTCATGAAAACAATGCAGGAAAAGCAACATTCTCTCTAACAATAGAGCAGTTTCTATTTTTTCCACCTTGCTTTAACTTTTATTTACGACCTTAGTCCCAATTACGACTGATCACCCACATACATGTACATGAAACGGTGATCAGCGGTGAAAGAGCAGTGAATGCTGTGGCTTTGACTACTTTCAATCCTCCGAAATAGATTGGCTTAGCTTGGAATTCGAACCAACGACCCCCCCCCCCCCCACCATAGGGTTTCAAGTCCTGTACAATACCTACATGTGTTGCGCCACCGAGCTCGGCACTGCAAGATACGGAGTAATTCTTTACCCCAAAAAAAAAACTCGCGTTTATACAACTCTAATGGGGAAGGCTTTTAAAAACATTGTAGGGAAATGAGAATTGACCTGTAACAAATATTCTCCTTGTCTCACAATGTTTTCTACCCTTCCCAATACAAATCCCACCGTCTGCAAATGTTTCCAGTTTGGGTAAGTATAAAATTTTGTCGTTTGGTAGGCCACAAAGGTAAAGGTCGACAACCTGATATTGACCTCTAATACCGAAAAAGTTTATTCAGACACACCTGCGCCTGTCTAAGTAAGCAATGAAATGGAGAAATATTAAAAGGCAGGGAAATGCTACTTTACAAATAATTTATAAACGGAAAACACTGCCGGACTAGCAGCAGAAACTGTTGCTTGTTTCAAGCAATTGCCTCTTTTCGACACAATGTTTTCAAGACGAAGATCTAGACCATTAAAACAAGTTTTGAAATGTTGTATCGGTGAGATAGATATTATTTCTATTTGTTAGACAAAGTCCATTCTCTTTATCTTGACTTTCGGTCACCTGTGACCAAGTGGTTAAATCCCTGGATAAGTAGATCTAGATCTATGCGGCACGCAATCTATTTAGATTTCCCTTGGGCATGTCACTGCATAGCCCCCGTCTAGTAATGGTAAAACACCGAAAATCGCCTCTCAATTTAGGCTGCAGATAATGACAGACAGTGGCAATATATTTATTTAGTAAAAGCGTATGCTACATTTCTGTGAGGTCTGGCATGTATACATGTATGTACAAACATGTATACGCGCGTGTATAAAAACATGCTACACTACAAGTACTTGTGCTTAGAATCCATACGACACGAAAAGTCAATAACAAAGTGGCATTTACTTACATAGCTGAACAGCATGGGCTGCTGATATAGCCAGCATAAGGTTAATATCTCCAGCTTTTATTGAATCCGACATTATTCCGAAACGTCAACCTGGCGTATCCTTTCTATCTAAACAAACTGTACGACTGTTGACTGTGTTCTACTTTTTGACCCCCAAATATGTTTTTTGTGTGTGTGTGTGAATATTTTGTAATCAAAGTTCTCATTTTCATATCTTGCGTTTATGTAAGTTCTTCTCTCGCGTGATGTTATATATTTTCATGCTTGATGTTATGTGACTAATGTCTAAGTTAGATTTAGCTACCAGCCCCCTCCCTTCGCACCTTTATCCTATAATGAAGTTTTAAACTGTAAGAAGAGCATTAACAAGTACGCAATATGTCCATTATGTAACACTTGGCAAAGTATGGGTAGTGTGTTTGTTGTTTATAATCATTTTACTTCTTGTCTTTGTATGCCTAATTACAAATTTTAAGTTTGCATAATTGGAAGCCG
This sequence comes from Hippopus hippopus, assembly GCA_946811185.2. Taxonomy (NCBI): domain Eukaryota; kingdom Metazoa; phylum Mollusca; class Bivalvia; order Cardiida; family Cardiidae; genus Hippopus; species Hippopus hippopus. The sequence continues at coordinate 14,626,680 of OX328100.1, read as the reverse complement.
CTCGAAAGCGGCTTCCAGTAGGAATGTACCTAAACTATTTACCATGTAGATAATCGGTAATTATTCGACTGGTTATAATTTTTTGAAAATTTCCTAATAATGTCGTGTTAGTGTTACAAAATTACTCCACATGACTCTTTCTCAAATATTCAATCAGTCCTACATGAACATCAAGTCTGGTTTTCTTGCAGTATAAGTTCATTCTCAAATAACAATGAAAATACAGAAAAATAAACTTCATTTTATTGACTAATCCCTCGAACTTTTCCAACTTAAAGGATTCCTTCCTTGTTCCCAAACGAAATTATAATGCTTTCCGTTTATCATAGGCTCTCCCACCTCTAAACGGTTTTCGCATTTGTCTACTTTTTTGCAAAACAAACTAATGATAATTATGAGATGGAGAGCATCTTAGAATATGATAATCAGAAGCAGTTTTATGTACAAGTGTTTCGTCCAGTTTTAATCTGTAAAGATAATAGGGCGGTTAACCTTTGATCAAGGTATAGATTGGTTACCCCCCTACACAGCAAGAGCTGACATCAGCTATTTATAGAATAGGCCTACTTGTGAAGAGAAAACCCTTTTTCTTCCCTTCGTCGACACATTAGCCTCATGGAATTTTGTAACATGGACGATCTACCTTATGAGCCCTGTAAAATTTAGCATTTAATGTATTGTGTGTCGAAGCTGTTATGATCAGACTGTAAGTTCTGTACAGTAAGGTCCTGATCTACAATACCCGTGAGAAATGTATGGATCGTGATGTACGTTGTCCACAAAAAATACCAAAGTGGTGCATAGTGCTCTAAGGGTTGAAACTGTTTGAAAATGACAGAAATAGATCAAGATCAGACAGTACATAAGCCTGTGTAATATTTTTTAAATATTTTATAAGATGTTAATTAAACGATATATATATAGTAATAGATACTACATGTATGTTGTTGTTGAATATATCCAGATCCTTTAAGACTTAAAAAAATAATTTTGTTTCTTTTTAGTGGTTTGCGCCAACTGTGAAAGCTATGATCAGAAGAGTTTTGGAGATACTATGCAAAAGTCTCTAATTCTGGTGTAGAAATGTAAAGATTCGCTTTGTTACAAGCAGGCTAAGATTCTTTTTGACAAGCACAATGATAATGTTTTAGAAGAAAGTTGTTGAATATTTTTTTCTTTTTCTTTTTGTAAAAAAATAAAACACAAAGAAAATATCACTAAAAAATTGTAAATACATGTAGATCTAAGTGAATAACGATCTAAATATCACTTTGAATAATTACTAACTTACATAATTATGCAGTGTCGCCTTTGATGCCCCTACAGAAGTTTGCTTTTTAAAATAATTTAATAATGAAAAATTCTGTACTTGAATTTATGCGCAATTTCTCAATTTTCAAACTTTGAGTAGAAATTTGAAAATTCCAATGCTTTTACATGTTTTCTCACATACGCATTATCACTTTAAATGATAATGATGATTATGATGATAATAATGGTACAAGATCATTTACGATTCCTATCTTAACTTCTGCCTTTTTTATCCTGAATTTTAGTATCATTTGTCATGATCTTCCGTTTGTGTGTGTGTGGGGGGGGGGGGGACAGATACAAAAATGTCATCAAAGTTTTTCTAGAAAGTCAATATTTCTGATATTGTCCACCAAAAGATTGCGGCTTCTATGATGCCATGCATCATAAATTTGTCTTGTCTCTTGCTTGAATACCATCTGTTCACTGTAAAAGTAACTATCAGACATCAATTTTTTTTACCTCTAGTTCATTGATATCATTTGCAGACTACGAATCCGGAATCGATAAAATTGTGGGAAATGGAGAAAATGCTCGATACCAACATTTTCTGTACTTCCCACAATGTTTTCAAAAGCCGTCTTCGTCAGTGACTAACATAATAGTTAAGTTTTACAGGGAGATAATCACATATTTTCCATCATATGTTGGCACACGAATCATAGCAGTGACCTCCCTTGTGCAGTCTGATCCTTGATCGCCACTGTGCGATAATAGGAGATATTTTTCATAAAAAAAAAAAATTGAATTAGTAACATTCAGATTTTTACTATCGGCTTGAGAGTTTCATTTAACCCTTTACCAAACAATCCTGGTTTTTACGACCCTGAGATAGAAGCCTTTTGAAAACATTGTGGGAAAAGGAGAAAATGTTGGTAACCAGCAGTTTCTCCTTTTCCCACAATGTTTTCTACCCTGCTGGAAACAAATTTCATTTTTTGAGTTACGTTTATTTTGTAGTCTGCAAGCGCTTTCAATTTGGACCAGTCTAAAATTTTGTCGTTTGGGAAAGAGATAACTAATATAGCAGGTTAAGGGTTAAAACACGTTAACTGTTTCCACACCACAGATGAAACAAGAAGCTTTCGTGGACGTTGTAAATAAAGATCAGACTGTTCATAACGTGCAGTCTGATTCCTGACTTACACAGTCCACTTCTTTATTCTCGACTATTACCTACATGTATCTGTACATCTTGCAGCCTAACTGTGTTAGTGGCCATCGGAAAAAAAATTATTTGGTAATGAAAAACGTTAATATTTCAGTTCTATAATGGTGACTCACTCATTCATGTTTTCATCAGGATTTACCAGAGGTAGGCAGGGGCTTTCCATGGTCTAGCTCTTAGACCCTTCCATGCGACCAGGGATCGCATATTGCGCATAGTTTTACGATCCCAGAAATGGAGAAATTACTGGTAACGAGCATTTTCCCTCCTTCCCACAGCGTTTTCTACCCTTCCCAAAATAAATTTCAGATTTTAAGCCACATTTATTTTGTGGTCTGCAAATGCTTTCGATTTGGGACTAGTTCAAAACTTTGGCGTTTGGTAGAGTTACCACTTACATTCATCTTTTATTATCCTGTAAATAACACTATTTACGTTTCTCTCGCCTATTCAAAACTGCTTTCAAACCGTTTGTGACTCTTTCCTCATAATACAGACCTGTTTTGTGTTGCTTTGCCACTTAACTTAAAAACAAGTTGGCTTCTTTACAAAAGAAGCTGGGAGAGGTCAGCATCAATGTTTTCAAATAGTTTATTGGCTTTTAATTTCCAATATATTCTGGTACATGTAAACAAACAAGTAAAAAAGCCGTCGCGTAAAAACCCCATATGATTTACATGACGGTCATTTGACCTTCTTGCCGCCTTTTCAAGTCGAATGATCTTGCCCAGCGGTCTTCTTTCTCTTTTTTAACGAAATTCTTCTGATTTTTTTCTTCTGCTTAGATTTATTTGCTTAATGAAAAATTACAATTATTTGAGAGGTCATTTGCAGCCATGGCAAATTAATATAACAAATCTTTTTCTGAAATTTGTCATATAAAAATAAACCACGTCTATTTCCTGTTTCGGTTTTTTCATTTCGCTTTATTTACAAAACCATGACAAAACAGACTGTGTATCAGAATAATTTCGCAAGAAAAATGGATTTAGACAGCAAATTCTGTAGCAGTCTGCCTTTTAAACTCACCACTGTTGGAGAGGTCTGATGACCTCTCCAATAATGCATTGGAAACCACGGTTTCTCCTGGAGACGGAAATTTCGTGATTTGATTGCGTGCGCATGCGCTATAGATCAAAGTACTTTGAACCCTTTATCAGACAGCTTAAATATAGACTTGTCCGTAATGAAAGCATTTGCATACACTAAATTTATTTTGGTTCCAATTTTAGTATTTCGCCCTAAAAGCTTTGAAAACGCTGAGCGAAAACGGAGAAAATGTAGGTTAAAAAGCATTTTTTTCCTTTTCCCACAATGTTTAGAACGACCTTTTTTTCCTCATGGGCTTTAAAACATGTAATCATTTGGTAACGGCATGAAAATTTAACTTCTTTCCTGAGAGAAAAAGAGGGGGAAGAGAAAAAGAACAATTCATATTACATATTTATTACATTTACGATTTCTCTGAGCTTTTTACTAGAAAACTGAACACACGCCTATCTACTATGGCATGGTAAAATGTTACCAAAAACAATGAGCAAAATTCATCATTTAAAAACATTGTCATATGTGAAGATATGGCAATTTTGGTTTTAACTGTTTACCACACAATCCTGAGTTCTTATGACCCAGCAAAAGAAGCCTCTTAAAAACATTTTGGGAAAAGGAGAAAATGCTGGTAACCAGCATCTTTTCCTTTTTTAACGTTTTCTATCCTATTCAGGATAAATTTTGTCATTTGGACCACTTTTGTCTTCCGCAAATGTTTTAAATTTGGTTTAGCCCAGAACTTTGTTGTTTGGTAAAGAATTATACTGTAACAATGGTTTCTTACAATGTCTACAACCCTGTCTAGCTGTTTTTTCTCTTTACATGACCAACTTCTACATGAGTCATGATCTGTAGAAAGGGGTTTAAAGCATCTACAAAAAGTATAGACCCAGGTCAGCCTGCGCAGACTGAGCTGGGCTGAAACTTTTACTATTCATCAATTTTCTGCATGTCTAAGGACCATTCTACCTCATTATTCAATCTGTTGTTAGACAAATGAATTCTATGGATTTATGATTTTGTGGTGACTTGGTATCATGCTTCATGGAGATGCATTAAGCCCCATTTTGCCAGAGCACGGCTCATTTTTAAGTGGTAAATGTAGCTGCCCTTGCCAATGTCATGGATGAAGATGAAAATGAGACTGCACATAACAGAACAAGCAGTCTGATCTTGGATCTACACTAATCAATACTATGTGAAAGTTTCTGTCAAAAAGGGACCTTAAAAGTGCAATAGTTTGCATATTTCTATTGACTGATATATCTAATGGCAGAGTGTCATGTGATTCGTTGACTTGTATGAGCCATGCCTATATGACCTATAGCAAAAGGGGGTTTAATGCATCTCTGGTTTGGATGATACCGAGCAAGGCATCACATGATTACCGATCAATGAAATCCATATTGTCTTAACAAACAACTGTAACTGCAACTGTGGTAAACTGGTCCTTTGACAAGCAGAAAATTGGCCAATATCAAAAGCTTTTGATCAAGGTCAGCCTGCGTGAACTGCATAGGCGGACATGTGTCGATATTTTTTGCAGATGCATTAAATCCTTTTTACAGAGTATGGCTCAGATATAAGTCATATATGGCCTGCAACACGTGAAAAGGGGGCATTCGGACATTTGCGTAGTGTCGTTTCGGATCAGCCTGCGCAGTCCGCACAGGCTTATCCGAAATGACACTTTCTGTTTTTATGTAATTTTCTGTTCTGTGCAAGTCTACTATGGGACAAAATCTGATGAAGTCGTAAAGTGCCCTCTCAGATTAGCCCGCACAGACTGTCCCTTTTCGCTTGTGGCAAGCCATGTAGAAAAGAAATTGCAGCAAACAGTAGGGCCTCTAGAGATTGCAGATTGAAGGCTTATTGGTCTGAAAACCTAACATGGAGGGAAGGCTTATTGGCCTGAATACTTAATGAAATACTGTATAGTTTAGTAGATCAGACAGCACCTTCAGCAGAGTCTAATCTCCATCTACACTAAGAGGAACACACCCATAATTTCCCAAAACAAGCTTTAAACTATTATGGCACTCATTTGTTTAACTATTCACATCATACTCCTGCCTTTTAACAATGACCCTAAGGAAAAAATATGTTTGAAAAAAATCGTAGGATAGGAGAAAATGCTGGTAACCAGCATTTTTTCCTTTTCCCACAATGTTTCCTATCCTTTCAAAGACAAATCACATCATTTGACACGTGACTGTTTGGTAAAGGGTAAAATAAAAAGTTAAAACACATGCAAATACATAGACATATATGACAACATAGTAGAAAAATAGATATTTGAACTACATTTAACAAAACTTTGTCCCTGTTAATGAATTAATGAAAAATAAAAACTGGTTTGATTCAAATGTCTTTATAGCTCAACTTTAGCCCCTGTCATTTGTGCCAGTAGCACAGATTTGGCCATACCGAAGACATCTATACCAGCAAACTGGTTTAACCATATGTTAACTAGGCCCACACCAGCTGCTGTAGCAAGAGCTCGCAAGCAATTTACACTTAACTTGAAGCCAGCTAATCTGCAAAGAAAAAATATTGTATTTATCTTTTACATATAATCCTGTGTTGTAATGACCCTGACGATAAAAGCTTTCAATAACATTGAGGGAAAAATCATAACCTTTTTAACCAGTTTACTCTATCAGCTGTCAAAGTCTGAAATTTGATGTTTGATAAAGAGTAAATTCTTACAGCGCTGAATAAGTGACATTAATATTTCAACACAAAGAATGCCAGAAGTTTTTAAAACATATATTTAATTGTTTGAAGCCTTCCAAAATTTGCACTTTATGCACATTTCTTGTGTAAAAGTTGAATGCTCCTTAAAAATTCTTCCTGGCCATTGCAGCCTTAACTTGATCTGTACTACTCATAATATGGTCCCGTTGGCAATCCAATAGTAAACTCGCAATGACCTATCTTTTCTCAGCCAAGCCTAGTAGCTCAGTTGGCAGCATATAAGGCTTGAAACCATGGGGATCGCTTGTTTGAATCTCGAACTCCGCACATTCTATTCCCAAGACTGACCATTGTCATTGGGACAGGATTCATACCCTTTCACTGCTGATCATTGTTTCTATGCTGGCTATGTGGGAAAACAGCAAGTGGCTTTAAAAAAATATTGTGCAACATACTGGTGAAAGAAACACCACAAATACATGTTTACATGCACTGGCTGCGGAGATATAACTGTCATAATGTTGAAAGTGACTTTAAACACCATACAAACTAAACGAACCTTTTCTCAGGTGCTTCCACATATCCAGTCTTGTACATTCGTCTACCATAGATATAGACAAGTCCAAACAGACAGGCTACAGCTGTAAATAGAGAGTGAAACTCAGGGAATAATAAATAGACACTCTCTGGAAATGTGTCAAAACCCAATTTTTTTGCACATCAACCATTTACCACACAATCCCGAGTGTCAACAACTTTAAGACCAATGCCTTTTGAAAATATTGTGGGAAAAGGAGAAAATACTGGTAACCAGCATTTTCTCCTTTTCCCACAATGTTTTCCAATCTATCACAGACAAATTCCACCACTTGCGTCACATTTAAGTTGTCCTCTGTAAATGATTTCAATGTGGACAAGTCTAAAATTTTACCAGTGGGTGAAGTGTTAACAATCCTTGGGAAAGAGGCTCTTGAGAGAGGCTCATGGTAGCCAGCACTTCCTCTATTTCCCACAGTGTTTTCCACCCATCCAAACAGCAATCCCACCATTAGAGCATTAAATATGTTGCCTACAAATGCTCTCAATTTTGATAACTTTGTCGTCTGATAAAAAGTTAAAAAAAGTTACCTTGATGAGTTGTGAGACCACAAGCCCACAATGCTGTCTGGAAAGGAATGGCAAACTCCAGATCGTTAGCCCTGTAATAAAGGTAACAGACAATAATTTTGAACCACTCTCACATTTTGTTTAATGTATTCCGTCTTATGATGTGCAAAACATCCATGCAGTAAAACCCGCCTATATGAGGGTATATTCAGCTCTGTTAACTCTTTCCATACCATAGACAACACCAGAAGCTTCTGTGGACAGTGAAGATCAAGATCAGACTGCACAGAACGTGCAGTCTGATCTCTTATCTACATTGTCCACTGTTTTCTTCTAGATTATGACTGAACTGTCTCTTGATCTTGCAATGGAACTATATCTGTAGCCTTTGAGAAAATTCAATACATTTATTCAGTAATGAAAGAGTTAAACAAGCAGTCTTTATTGAGAAAACATACTTTGAATTCCCAGAGAAGGCAAATATAGTTTGTTGAAATGTAAATGAAATTTGTCCAAATCCAAAACATTTGCAGACAACAAAAATAAACACTGCTCAACAAAGAAGAAATTGTCTTCAAAAGGAAAGAAAACTTTGTAGAATAAGGATTAAATGCTGATGACCAGCTTTTTCTCCTTTTCCCACAATGTTTTCTATTTTTTCTAGGATAAACTTCACTATTTCAGCAACTTTTCATTTTGTCTGCTTAACCTTTTACCAAACAATCCCTGGTTTTTACGACCCAGAGGAACAAGCCTTCTGAAAACATTGTGGGAAAAGGAGAAAATGCTGGTAACTAGCTTTTTCTCCTTTTCCCACAATGTTTTCCACTCTTCTAAAGTCAAGTTTCAATTTTTGAGTCATGTTCATTTTGTCATCTGCAAATGCTCTCAATTTGGACAAGTCTAAAATTTTATCGTTTGGTAAAGAGTTAATGCATGGTATGCTTTTGATTTGGACAAGTCCAAAATTTTGTGTAGTAAAGGGATAATCTGTCCTCTGTAACTGCTTCTAGTTAGATCAAGTCTTAAATTTTGTCTTTGGTAGGAGTTTTAAAGCTCTTTACCAAATGACAGAGTTTTAGACTGGTCCAAAATGAGAGCATTTGCAGACAACAAAAAAAGTGACTCAGAAATTGAAATTTGTTTTGGGAAGGGTAGAAAATATTGTGGGAAAAAGAGAAAATGCTAGTTACCAGCATTTTCTCCTTTTTCCACAATGTTTTCAAAAGCATTTTTTCTCTAGGTCATTAAAAGTTGGGATTGTGTGGTAAAGGATTAACAAGCTAAAAAAATTAAATTCTATATACTGAAAAGGGAGATGACGGGGAGTTTAAAAGTCTGTGCCAGATACCAATATTTTAGACTGGTCAAAATTAATTTAGAGCATCAATTTTGCAGACAACAAATTAAATGTGACTTAACTAATAAAATTTATCTGTGATAGAGTAGAAACATTGTGGGCAAAGAAGAAAATGCTGGTTAGAAGCATTTTCTCCTTCATCTGAAAATGTTTTTAAAAGCCTTTTTAACTCTTTCCAACAGGAAAAAAATGTAGACTTGTCCAAAATGAAACCATTTACAGACAACTGATAAAAATTTCTCCATGATAGAGTTGAAACATTGTGGGAAAAGAAGAAAATGCTGGTTAGCAGTATTTACTGCTTCATCTGACGAAGGATTTAGAAGCCTTTTTAAACCCTTAGGCTTCTAGGCACCACACAAGAACCTTTAGTGGACAGTGAAGATCAGGATCAGACTGCACATAATCTGATCTTTGATCTATGCTTTCCAAAGAGAGATATATCCCCTGAGATATAACTTTGAAGTAGCAACACTTGGGTTTTTACTATCGACTTGAAAGTATCATTTAATTCACGTAGCACTGTATGGGTTAATAGGGTCCTCAACCCCTTCCACAAGATCCTGCATTTTAACAACTCTAAGATAAAAGGCTTTAGAAAACAAGGTTGGAAAAGGAGAAAATGCAGTATTTTCTCCTTTTCCCACCATGCTTTCTATCCTATCATAGACAAATACCGTTATTTGACACACATTTTATAAATTTTGATGTCTGCAAATGCTTTCAATATGGAATAGTCCAAAATTTCATAGTTGGGGTAAAGAGTTAAAACGTGGGATTTTTGGTATAGGATGCATTGTGAAAGTAAGTAAACCTACTGGACTCGAAGTGTTCGAATAAATTCTGGTGGCCCATTCATTTCTGGGGGACTTATTTTGAACTTTCGTCTCGCAGCACCAACCATGATGGCATTTGAAGCTGGAATATAAGTTAAAGGAGGCAATAGAATTATTTCAACCCTTGGGGTACTTGGTATAACTTCTAATATTTTTGCGTATGGTGCACATTAAGATCAGACTGGACAGTATGCAGTTGGATCTTGGATCTACAATGTGGCAGAAGAAAACCAATTAAATTTGCACAATGCATGTAAATAATCTCTTGCCTCAACTGAACGGTTCCTGTGATTTATCAAGAACCAAATTTAATACAGGACTTGAAACCCCAGGGTCACTGTTTTGAGCTCTGCTAATTTCTTGAAAAAGACTGGTGGAAGTGATTGTGACAGGATTCAAGACACTCTCACCCCTGATAATAATTTTGATGAAACCAGCCAGTGGATTGGAGAAGAGGAGATTGATAAGAGAAACTCAAGGAAAGCATCTACAGCTGCATGCAACCAGCATTTTTTTTCTCCTTTTCCCACAATGTTTTGTATCCATTCAAAGAACTTAAGCTTATTTGAATTAAATTTTAAAATATAGTCTGCAGATGCATTCAAATGCTACCCTTTAACTCTTCACCACATGACACAATTTTAGACTTGTCCAATTTGAAAGCATTTACAGCAACATTTTAATTGTGGCTCAAATGATGGAATTTGTTTTGATAGGGTAGAAAACATTGTGGGAAAAGGAAAAAATGCTGGTTACCAGCATTTTCTCCTTTTCCATCACTGGTTTCAAAAGGTTTCTTTTTCAGGGTCTTAAATCTCCAGATTGTGTGGCAAAGCGTTAAGAATTGGTTTCTAGCTATACTGCAAATCATTGTCTAGATCTAGGCCATTTTCTATATTCCAACTTCCAACATTACATAAAGTTGAAATTTATTATAAATGGGAAGAATTATTAATGAATAATAATCAGTCAAAGGCCGTCTTGTGTCTGAATGACAAAATCTGAAGAGCAAACCAGACCTCCCCTTTTACCCTTTACCAAGCAATCCTGACTTTAACCCTTTACCACACAATGATGCCTTTTAACACCCCTGAAGAAGAGGCCTTTTGAAAACATTGTGGGAAAAGGAGAAAATGCTGGTAACCAGCATTTTCTCCTTTTCCCACAAAGTTTTCTACCCTTTTAAAGAAAAGTTGTGTCATTTGAGCCACTATGAAATTGTCTTCTGCAAATGCTTTCAATTTGGATAGGTCTTAAATTTTGCGGTGTGGTAAAGGGTTAAATGACTTTGATAAGCTATATTTCAAAGCTTTTGAAAACTGTGGAAAAAGGAGAACATGCTTACAAGTAACCAGCATATCTCCTTTTCGTCTACTCCATCAATGTTTTCTATGTTTCACCCACAAGAAAAATATTTTTGTCTGCAAATGCTTTCATTTCTGACAGGTCAAAAATAGTGTCATTAGTTCACCACCTTTTACCCCATCCATACTGTCCACCATACTTTGATCTGCCAAAGGAATGGATCCATAAAGTTACTTGGGTCCCAAAACATCCCTAGGTGGTGGATCGTTTGCTTTCCTATATGTACCAGTTTACAGCTTATGTAAATGAACAAATGTCCTATTTTTACATAGTTAGGTCCAGTTAACCTAAAACATATTCTTACAGGTTCAAGTAAATGTGTCTAACACAGGTAACCTAGAAAAGATGACCTGTTAAAATTCTGATGTAGATTCCGATCAAGTACATCTACTCACCAATTTGGTATCCATGCAGGAATGAAACTGCCACCAAAAAGCTTATGTCTCGGAGATCGATGCTAATGTCTGCCATTGTTTGCTTTCTGCGATTTTTTTACGAGGAGTAAACAAACATGTATGTACTTTGGTACAGTTTAAAGTCTATTTTTAGCTGTGAGTGAGGCTGCAATCGGTTTATGCTTTAGGGGAACAGTTGCTGGTGTGAAGCGAACGCGTTTTCACTGCATAGGGACCAATCATTAATCCTTAAGCTGCTAAGCGCGACTCACTGACCTTTTGCGGACAGTGTAGATCAAGATCAGACTGCACATAACGTGCAGTCTGACCTTAGATCTATACTATCCGGTAAGGAGATAGTATTCCCCAAAACATAACTTTGAAATAGCAACATTTGGGTTTTTACTATCGAATTGAAAATCTCATTTTAATAGTTATTTAGCAGGATAAAGATTAAATGAATTATCTATTCAATTTGACCTATGTGAGAAAATATCACATTCTTACAAGTTCATGAAAATATTTGGCCATAGAACAGTCCAGGGGAAAAAAAACAAGGGTTTGCAAGTAACAAATACCATTAGAAGAGCATTCATTGTATCAATAATCAAGTCAAATGTTACTAGAAAGGTAGCCTTTTAACTCTTTACCTAACAATCCCTGGTTTTCACGACTCTGGGAAGGCAGGCTTTTGAAAACATTGTGGGAAAAGGAGAAAATGCTGGTTACCAGCATTTTCTCCTTTTCCCACAATGCTTCTACCCTATCAAAGACAGAAATCATCATTTGAGCTACATTTTTAAAAATTATTTACTACGAATGCTTTCAATTTGGTCCGGTCCAAAAGTTTGTCGTTTGGTAAAGGGTTAAGGGTGTACATGTGGTACTAAAGATTCACTCGTTGCTCCGCTAGTCAATCTTTGTAGCAGACGAAGTTATAAATATCCTCGCACGATACTTAGAATTAGCATAATTTCAGCTTTCATATTTGAAGACACGTTAAATATTGCGTCAAAATGAAAAAAAAAATGCTTTTAATTAGCCCCTTTTTTTTTCTTTGTTTGATGCAACGTGTGTAGAAGTGATCTGCTATGTACAGTTCGACAATAGTCGTCTGCAGTCGGTAATGTGTTAACCCTTACCTTTCATATATCGACCGTTCAACGCTTAAAATGTTATGATCACTTAGATCTACAATTCTGTCTGTTGAATTGAATTTTGCTTGGACAATAAGTTTCTTTTCAGAGATTGTACGGATAATATGAGGGACAGACCGTCCAGGTAGTCTGATCTTGGTGTTTTCTTCTCGCCGGTGATATCATAGGTTCTGGGTTAATGATAGATTAATCCGGAAATGGTGTAATATTGTATAAGAGACAAGGCCACACACAGTACTCTGACCGCTGATTGACCCCGAGAGATCCGGCGGAGCTTTAAAGTAAACAGGCTGTAAATTTTTATCACCCTGTATTACAGTCAGGCTTTAATTACAGACGATAAACTTTAGTGCCCATTACTGAAAACAGGGATCGTATATAAGATCCCTGTTGAAAATGAATGGCTTTAAGAAAGAAGTTCACAAAACCGTTTTAAATACTTTGGCAGCCATTGCCCATATAACGTTAATTTGTTTGGTCTGAAATGATATGTAAACGTTATAAAATGAGAATAAATACTAGCTGGTAGAAAATACCATCCAATAGCGAAATCATTAGTATAGTGCTGCTGGTACTGTCCATGAGCTTCTTTGCACACGCATTTCGCTTCATTTAGCTTGCATTGATATTTGAACAATGTTGACATCTTGTACACTCTTGCAGACTCTCTTTAAACCTTTAAATGTGATTTACTAAATAATCCGGTGTTTTAATGACCGAGTCAGTTTGAAAACATTGAATAAAAAAATGAAGAAAATGCTGGTTGACTTATTTTGTCGTCTGCAGATGCGTTCAATTTGGTTGAGTTTAAAATTTTGCTGTCTGGTAGTGTTACTGACTAGGCTCATGAGTATTAATACGTCAGGTTTTAATTTGATTGGACGGTTGACCAATCAAGTTTTGTTTGCGTTTTGACTCTCATGATGGTAATTCTGTCATTTCTTCGGTAGACTTTTATTATAGAATGGTAAAATATGGTGCCATTAATTAAGTGTCAACTAAAACTCCCTTTTACTATATATAGACGTACTGCAGGGTCTAGTAATTCCATTACTGTTATATATAGACACATGGTATAGGCGCATTACAATGATGGGGTAATTATGCCAAGAGGCTATCAGAGTTTTCCATTCTCAAAATAACTACTCAGTTACATCTTATTCTCAAAAAGGCAAAGTGTATGTCTGAAATAACGTTGAAAACGGCGTAACGGTGTAAAACACCAGTTGTGGTTACCTGTATTTGTGATATCAAAATCCGTGAACTCGATCCTTCCTCAAGAATTGCCGAGCCTGGTAGCTCAGCCGGTAACGAACAAAGCTTGAAATCATGGGATCGCTTATTCGAATCCCTAGCTCGGCCAGTTTCTTTCGAGGATTATTGCGAGACATTGCGACATGTTTCATTCCTCTCTCAGCACTGATCAATGTTTCGACGATGTTTGTCCTGGGTTTCACCGGTGCTAAGCTAGAGCTCTGAAGAGTTTTTCCCACGGACACGGGACCACGAAAAACCCATTGTCTCAAATGAGGCTCGAACCAGAACTCCAGAGTGCGACTTTGACACTTTATCACTGCCCCACGCAGGACCCTTTGTCACTTAGAACGGAGCTTTCTTTATGCCTTTAATCTTTAACAGACAAAATTTTAGACTTGTACTAATGAAAGCATTTCCAGACTACAAATTCAATGTTGCTTGAAAGTTGGAATATGTCCTTGAAAGGATAGAAAACATTGTGGGAAAAGGAGAAAATACTGGTTACCAGCATTTTCTCTTTTTCAATGTTTTCAAAAATCTTCATAATACTTCAATTTGGAAAAAATTTGGAAAAGGGTTAAACAGTCTATACCCTAATGAATACTACTGGTCTACTGACTTTCAAGTGTATCTTAAATCTGGGGCAGTCCGACGGTCACCGTGTAGGGCATTATGAAACATAAAGAGTTAGTCTTGGAAAAAAGGTTCTATTGAGTTTTTTTTTTTGGTTCCAGTAGCCTTGACCTTTGACCTTTGGCCTCATTGGCAGCATTACTAACATATAAATCAAATACCTCTACGGGAAAGAAAAGAGGAACGGCATTTATTTGTCTTACTATTGTAATATGGACTGCAAGCTGTATTCATAAGTAGAAATCTGAAAAAAAATTATTATAGCCAAGCAGAAAGGACAATGATCTGTGAGAACTGTAGACTACACATCTTTGGGTTTTGTTTTCATTATCGAAACGTATCAAGCCTTGAACGTCTGTGACTCCAATTTTAGGGTAACTCTTAACCTAACAACTATTGATTGAACGACCCCGAGGGCGGCTTTCTAAAAGATCACGAGAAAAAGGTAAATTTGGTGGTAACCAGGGTGTTCTCTTTTTCATACAACTTTTCCACATCCCGTACATGAAGGGTAAATCCCAGCACCATTTGAGTGATTGTATCTGAGATTGTTTGCCGTAGGGAGGAAGTCAACAATATTGTCGTCTGGTAAAGAGTTAAATCTTTCCCTTGGAAACGACAAAATTCTGGACTGATCGGCGAAAGCATTTGAAAGCAATTGCAGACGACAAGTTTTTTTCGACTCTAGTGATGGGATTTGTATCGGTAACCCTGGTAGAAAAGCATTGTGGGTAAAGAAGGAAATACTGGTTACAAGCATTTTCTCCTTTTTCCTAATAAGTTTTCAAAAGCCTCCTTTTTCAGGCTCGATAAAACTCGGGAATGTCTGGTAAAGCGTTCATGTGACAGAACACGTGACTAAGTTTTGGCCTTGAATCTTTATACCATCTCCAGTTCGTTTTAATCACGTGGATTTAAGCTTCCAACCTATATGGTGGCATATTTCTGCCAGGAGATACGAGATAGCTATCATGATAATTTTAGAAAACTATCGCGATAAAGTAAAGTTATCACGATAAACTTAATATTTTAACGCAAAATTTCTCAATCGTGCACAAAGCTGACATTCGAGATAAAATTATCGTGATAGCTCTATCGGCTTCTCAATATCTATAAATAGAAATATGGTGGCATATTTCTGCCACGAGATACGAGATAGCTATTATGATAGTTTTAGAAAACTATCGCGATAAATTAAAGTTTCCTGGAAATTTTATCGAGACAGTGAAAAGTTTCCTGAAAAAAATATCACGATAAACTTTATATTTTAACGCAAAATTTCTCAACCGTGCACCAGGGATCGTATATACACTACAGGATCCCTGCGTGCACGAAGCTGACATTCGAGATAAAAGTATTGTGATAGTTCTACCTGTCTCTCGATACCTATAAATAGAAAATTTATCGTTTGGATGAACTCGGTAGTTTTTGACTTCACAAGATTGCAGTAAGTAAAAAATCGAATCATTAACAATTGTAGCTTAATTCGTAACTTTTCACAAAACTCGAAATGAACAGAAGTCTATAAAATCACAATGACAAGTCGAATTGCCTCCTATTAACAACTTTAAAACCATTCAGGGAAAAGAAGAATTCATAAGGTTGTAGACGAAGATGTTCCGAAACTGTATCTAATTAAAGATACCGTGAATGTCAGTTTTGGGCACGAAAGCAAAAAAAGTAATGATAACAATTAGAATTATCGCGATAATTTTATCGTGAAAATTTTTATTATCTAGATAATATTTCCAGGAAACTTTGTTTTATCACGATAGTTCTCTTAAATTATCGCAATAGCTATCACGTATCTCGCGGCAGAAATATGCCACCATACCAACCGTATTGATTATTCAGCACATATAGACTTAACCCGTAATCAAATAAATACAAGTTGACGCCCAAATAATAGACAGCTTTCGATCCTTTACCACACAATCCCGAGTTTTAACATACATTAAAAAGAAAGCCTGATAAAACAGTGTGGGAAAAGGAGAAAATGCTGGTAACCAGCATTTTCTCCTTTTCCTACAAGGTTTTCTACTATTTCAAATTATAGTAATAAAGTTTGAACCACATTCGCTTTCAACGGTGGTTCAATCATGTTCCATGCCGTAGAAAACCACGAAACCAGCCCCGCCATTGGAAACATGAAGTAGATCACATGTTTACAAATGACGAGGAATCCTGTTGTTCGAGCCAGAAAAATAAATGGTTTATAAATGAGTTGAATAAACTTTTTACACTTTGCCCCATTCTTTGTCTATTCGACAAGATAAAAAGGTGGGATAAAGGGGTTAGATGTACTTTCGATACCGAGCAATATTTCCAATTAAACGTTATTACAACGTACTTAACGGTTTCGCTCCAGTTCAAGCGACCCTCCGGAGTCAGTGGTTGACTGCTTCCAGTGACTCATTTCTCATACTAGTACTTAATTTTTTGGTTTCTCCAAACCAGGCCTACCAGCGTGGAGAAAAGAAAAGACGGATAAATGAATTTAGTCTTTACCAAATGACGCTTTTGGACTCGGCAATATCTAAAACATTTGCAGACGACAAGTTAAATGTTGTTAAAATACTGGATATTGTGATTCAAAAGGTAGTTCTAAAGGTAGGAAACACAGTGGGAAAGGAGTTACCAGCATTTCCTCGAGTTTTTCATCCAGAATTTTTTCTAAGACCTTCTTCCTCATAGCCGTTCAGTTTTGGGATTGTTTGATAAAGGGTTAACCCGTAGACCAAGAAAGCATGCTAGCAACTGATGGAGTATTACCCTATCATTTGCCATTAATGTTAGTATCCACAAGAAAAAAAAAAGCAGGAGGGAGACTCAGACAAAAATGAAGTTGATGCGATTTTTCAAGATTGTCTTTGGAGTGACTTTGCAAAGCATCGATCACACAGAGCTTAACTTTTTACCAAACAATCCCATGTTTTAACAATCCTATGACAGAAACCTGTTGAAAACACCGCAGGAAAAGGAGAAAATGCTGGTTACCAGTATTTTCACTTTTTCCCCACAGTGTTTCTACCCTTTCATCGCTTTAGCCACACATAATTTGTCGTTTGCAACAGCTTTGAACTTGGACGAATGTTGTCGTTTGGTAAAGATTTAACTTATTTAAGTCGTAGCGCTGGACATCACTTCCCAACAAACAATTTGGATGACTTTATTCAAAATATTTTTTTTTTTCGTTTGTATGGTGTTAAACGCCGTTTTTAACATGATCTCAGTTAGATTGCGGCGTCTATCCATGCTTTCCTGGAATTTCCCGTACCATTTCTTCGCACAAAATTCTTGCTAAACTGGCTGCTTTACCATAAAACCATCTTCGAAACAATGGTCAGCAGTGAGAGAGAAATTAATTGCGTCGCAATGACAACTGTCAATCCTCGGCAAAAAATCGGCTGAGATGGTGATTCGAACCAGCGACCCCTGGTCTCAAGTCCTGTACGTTACCGACTGCGCAACCGGCCTCGGCTTCATCGAAAAAGAAGCTATGTTCACTTTTATTGACTCATAACAAGCACATTTAACTCTTTATCAAACGACAATTGTTTAGACTAGGTCCAAACTGGAATCATTTGCAGACGACAAAATATTGCTCAAAAGACGAGACTTGTCTGTGATAGGATAGAAAACAGTGGGAAAAGGAGAAAATGCTGGCTACCAGCATTTTCTCCTTTTCCCACAATGTTTTCAAAAACTCTGGTTGTTGACATTGGCGGATTGTCTGGTAAAGTGTTAAACAGACAATCGAACAGCATTACTTTTACCTGTATCACCTCATTGCAGGGTCCAGTTAAATTTCTGTTTCCTTTGGTGTTACCTGACTTGATAACGCTTTTCCCGTTACATCACGGTGGCCAAAGCAATTGAATCTTACCAGAACTGAGGACAGCACTAGTTAGCTTATCCCAATAACACCATATCATTTCCCGTATAACCGGCAACAACAGCAACAAAAGCAGCAGCAGCGACGACGACAACAACATCAACAACAATAACAACTGTTGGCAAAAGATGGGTGAATGTTGTCGCAATGAATATCATTAATTCTGAGGGTTTTTTGGCCAAGTCGGGATAGACACCCACATCCTTTGGATCACTAGCTCTATAGGCTTCCACTGATATAGAGGGGTTACTCTTCAATAGCTCTATAGGCTTCCACTGATATAGAGGGGTTACACTTCAATAGCTCTATAGGCTTCCACTGATCTAGAGGGCTTACATTTCAATAGCTCTATAGGCTTCCACTGATATGGAGGGTTACACTTCAATATCTCTACAGGCTCCCACTGATATATAGGGGTTACGCTTCACCAGCTATATAGGCTTCCACTGATCTAGAGGGCTTACACTTCAATATCTCTATAGGCTTTCACTGATATAGTGGGGTTACGCTTAACATGCTTTAAAGGCTTCCAGTGATCAAGTGTGGTTACTCTCACGGTATAAAAGACAGCTTCAACCATGATAAGATTTGGCTATTTCTTTTACACTTGCCCTCGGCCGGTTAATGATTTTCACTTTTGTAATGCCCTCTTGAAACGGGTTTTTCGCGTAAGTCATGGATAGTTGTAGGAAATTGAAGTACTTGTTAAATGTTGAAGTAAAAGGAGATGTTGATCGACGCACTTTTATTTGGCTTTTGGTTTAATGTAGACGCGTAGACGAAAATGACGTCTGCAGGGGGTACTGTTTTTACCCTTTTAGGCTGCTAAGCCCTTTTTGCACTCTAGCAGGCTCTTTAGATCTAGATCAGACTGCACGGAACGTGCAGCCTAATCTTGGATCTACTCTGTTTGATAAGGAGAAACCTTTTCCGAACGAAGCTAACCTTGGAGCTGCACGTTTTGGATTTCAACCAACAACTGAAAATTTTTGTTAGAGTTATTTAGCTTTTGAAGGGTTGACCCTTCTGACGCCGATTGCAGCCATAGTTGCCTTACTTTCAGCATAGATCAAGATCAGACTAAACAAAACGTGCAGTCTGATCTCTGATCTATACTATCCGCTTAGCTGAGACATTATAGATAAAACCACGCAGTTTAGTTGGGTCTCATGTTTGATCTGACAATGTCTGCTAGGTTTAAGCGGCGCCCTCTGGTTTAACTCTATACCAAACTACAAAATCCTAGACTGTTCCAAATCCAGCGCATTCGCAGACGACAAATTAAATGTGGCTTACATGATAGTAATTGTCTGTGAAAGTGCAGAAAACCTTGTGGGAAAAGGAGAATATGCTGGTTACCAGCATTTTCTCCTTTACCCACAAGGTTTTCAAAGGGCCATTTCCTCAGGGTCATTAAAACTCAGGATTGTGTGGTAAAAGGTGTAAGAGACGGTCGAATATTGGGTAGCGGGGAAAAGCGGATAAAAATAGAGACCAGTGGTCAGCGGATTGTCCAGTTTGTGTTTATCAATTCCCTTCAGTGGATTAATCTCTCACATGTTGACTCATGTATAGGTCAAGTACTGGATAAGAAGAATAATTAAATGTTGTGTGATGGAAAATGCAAAATAAACTATTTTTTGTTGGAATACAGACGGTAAGTTTTATCTTTATTGTTCGAATATATTGCTTTGTGGATTTTAAAATGGTTTAGATTTTGATTGTTCGAAAATGCGATAATCCGAAAAAGATGTTTTTCTAAATCGAAGTTTTTCTTATCCTGACATCAATTTAGTTTGTCACTGCAGATAGAGCTGTTGTTGCACTGCGTTCTGTTAAAAATCAGTCTGATTAATGTTTTCTTTTTAGCTAGCTTTAAGTATTGATGTAAGGAATATATTATAAACTATTTCTGTAACAGATCTAGTGTTATGAGTATACATGTAGTTGGTTTCTTTTGTTTGTACGAATCTATTGATTTATGTCATGAAAATGACAAGCGAAACGTGTTCCATTTAACTTTCGATTATTTAGACTTGTAATAATCTGTCTTGAGAAAAAAGAGCAGCAGCAGTTCTAATCGCTCATACAGTTTTCATCTTGCAGCAGGCCACTAAATGAACATCGTGGCAAAGAGAGAAATCGATCATATCAGCAATTCCGTTTTAACCCTTTACCAAACAATCCCTGGTTTTTACGACCCTGAGATAGAAGCCTTTTGAAAACATTGTGGGAAAAGGAGAAAATGCTGGTAACCAGCATTTTCTCCTTTTCCCACAATGTTTTCTACCCTGCTGGAAACAAATTTCAATTTTTGAGTTATGTTTATTTTGTCGTCTGCAAGTGCTTTCAATTTGAACCAGTCTAAAATTTTGTCGTTTGGTAAAGAGTTAAAACTGAATGTTTTCACATGTATTCATGCATTGAGCCTTCCTTTCTGTTCCTTTCTCCTGAATGTATTCATGAGCCATATTCTGGAAAAAAGGGGGCAGTGTACCTTCGTGATGCATTATACCAAGCAAGTCACGATATAATTATGGATCCACAAAATCCTCTTTTATCTAACAACATATTTTGAATCATGAGGTAGACCGGTCCTTTGACATGCAAAAAAAATCGACCAACAGCAAAAATTTTCGACTCATGTCAGCCTGCGAGGACTGAGCAGACTAACTTCCAAAGGGTCAGGGTAAATACCACTAAGAACTACTAAGAACTACTAAGAACCACTAAGAACCACTAAGAACTACTAAGAACCTCAAAGAACTACTAAGAACCTCTATGAACTTTTATTTTATTAATCATATATTTTTTTTTTTGGTTCAATTTTTACTAGAACTATCTATTTATTTACAGGTACTTTAACTCAAAACAAATCACAAAATTTTAGACTGATTCAAATTGAAAGTATTTGCAGACGACAAATTAAATACTGCACAATTTTTTCTTTGAAAGGGTAGAACACATTGTGGGAAGAGGAGAAAATGTTGATTACCAGCATTTTCTCTTTTTCCCCACAATGTTTCAAAAGTTTATTTTCTTGGGGTCAGGATTGTGTGGTAATTAATTATACCTTTTTTTGGTTGTTGTTGTTGATGATACAAAATTCTACAAGAAATTCAAAACTGAAAATCTTTTTAAAACTCACTCAATTTTTCTCTATTCATTTGGTTTTTTTTTAGATATTTTATATGTACCGGTATCTATTTACAGGTACTTTAACTCTTTACCAAATGATAAATTTCAGACCGGGCCAAATTAAAAGTATTTGCAGACGGAAAAAAATGCTATAACGTTACATATTATTAAATTTGTCTTTGAAAGGGTAGAACACATTGTGGTAAAAGGAGAAAATGCAGAATACCAGCATTTCTCCTTTTCCCACAGTGTTTTGAAAAGTCCTTTTTTTCCCTTAGGGTCGTTAACACTTGGAATTGCGTGGTTATTAAGTATACTTTTTTGGCTGTTGTTGATGATGCAAAATTTTACGAGATATTCAAAATTACTTTCAAAACTAATTTAAAACTCATTTTTTTTTCGATCATTTTTTTTAGCTCCACTGGCCGAAGGCCAGAGAGCTATTGTCATGGCGTTGTGTCCGTCGTGCGTCCGTCCGTCCGTCCGTCCGTGCGTGCGTGCGTCCGTAAACTTTTTCTTTAAAAAACTTCTCCTCAGAAACTAATGACTGGATTTTTACCAAATTTCACAGGAATGTTCCTTTGGTGGTCCTCTTTCAAATTCCTTCAAATAATTGTGTTCCATGAAGAATTCTGGTTGCCATGGCAACCAAAGTAAAAAACCTTTAAAAATCTTCTCCTCCCAAACCGCTATTTGGATAGCATTATTATTTTGCAGGAATGTTCCTTAGATACAGGTTTACAGAATTCCTTAAAAAAAAAAAAAAGATCTGTCAAAAAACATGGCTTTTACGGGAGACTCATTTTCCTTTTATGGTATAAAGTAAAATCTTTGAAAAATTTCTTCTCTAAAACTATTCATTGGATTTCATTGTTGTTAGCTCCACTGGCCGAAGGCCAGCGAGCAATTGTCATGGCGTTGTGTCCGTCGTGCGTCCGTGCGTCCGTGCGTGCGTGCGTCCGTTCGTTCGTCCGTTCGTCCGTGCGTGCGTCCGTAAACTTTTTCTTTAAAAAACTTCTCCTCAGAAACTATTGACTGGATTTTTACCAAATTTCACAGGAATGTTCCTTTGGTGGTCCTCTTTCAAATTCCTTCAAATAATTGTGTTCCATGAAGAATTCTGGTTGCCATGGCAACCAAAGTAAAAAACCTTTAAAAATCTTCTCCTCCCAAACCGCTATTTGGATAGCATTATTATTTTGCAGGAATGTTCCTTAGATACAGGTTTACAGAATTCCTTAAAAAAAAAAAGATCTGTCAAAAAACATGGCTTTTATGGGAGACTCATTTTTCTTTTATGGTATAAAGTAAAATCTTTGAAAAAATTCTTCTCTAAAACTATTCATTGGATTCCATTGTTGTTTTGCAGGTAAGTTCCTATGGTGGTTGTCTACCAAATTGTTTCTTCAGTGAGCTAAAATGCAGGATTGAATGATAATTGTTAAAAACTTCCTTTCGCCATTATAGAAATATCAGGCCTGTGGAGCGATACAGGCGCTCAAGCGCCTCTAGTTTTTTATTCTTCTTCTTATTATCTTTTTTATTTACCGGTACCTTAACTGTTTACCAAACAACAACATTACAGATCGGTCCAAATTGAAAGTATCTGCAGACGGTAAATTAGATGCTACATAAATTATGAAATTGTCTTTGAAAGGGTAGAATCGCCCATTCTCAGAAATACGGAATTTCTAGTGATATTCTAGCATATTTCAAGAAGTAAGACGTACGTATAAATACATCGCGTTAAATCAGTCATATGCTCAAAATGCGTTGTTGAAGCATCCGGCCTTGAAACGTTTACGGGGGTAAAAAAAAATTATAGGATTTTTGTTAAACTTTTCAGTTGAACAAAAAGATGTTATGAAATTATAACCCTGGTTAATGACAAAGGTGCTACAGACCATATCAGCAATTAATAGAACTATTTTTGAAAACACAATACGGAGAACAATTTACCATAGTACCAATCCAAAAAAGAAACAACCTGTTTCCTGCAAGACTGAAATGTAATGTAAGTATACACAAAACAGATAAAGTTTGCACTGACAAACTAAAGAGGTGCTTCCTGGTTCTTAGTGGTTCTTAGTAGTTCTTAGTGGTATTTACCATGACCGCTTCCAAAGGTCGATACTTTTTCGAAATGCATGTAACCCCTTTTTCACAATGCATGACTTATTTTGACGACAGTTCCCCTTCCCCCTTCAACCCCCCCCCCCCTCGACTCGTCCTATACAAACTCGATTGTTAATCCTTAACTAAATAATAATTCCGAGTTTTAACGACAGTTTTAAGGCAGGGGTATTTGAAAACATTGTAGGAAAAGAAGAAAATTTTGGTAACCAAAATTTCCTCCTTTTTCCACTATGTTTAGAGACAAATCTCATCATTTGAGTCAAAGTTAAGTTGTAGTCTGCAAATGCTGTCGGAATAGGCAAGTCAAAAATTCCGCCGTCAGATCTGCGAGTAAAGTCACTGGTACTTACTGCCTTAACTTACCCGTATCCTGCTGAATAACTAAAATGAAATTTTCAATGCGATAGTAAAAACCCAAATATTGCTATTTCAAAGTTATTTTTGGGGAATGATATCTTCTTATCGGACAGTGTAGATCAAAGATCAGACTGCACGTTGTGTGCAGTCTGATCTTGATCTACACTGTCCGCAAAAGGTCAGTGAGTCGGGCTTAGCAGTCTAAGAGCTAATATGATAAGTGGACACAGATTGATCTCGAGTTTTAACGATCCCGAGGGATAAGGACGTTGAAAATATTGTTGGAAAGGAGAAAATAGCACTGTATCCCTTTCCCATAATGTTTACAACCATTAGAAAGCTAAATGCTATCATTACAAGAAAGCTCAATTTGTTACGTGGATATGTTTCAATTTGGACAAGCCCAAAATACATGTATTGTCCCCTGGGAAAAAAGTCAACATTTGGTATACTGAAATCAGGATATTCTAGATTATCTTTTGGAGACCGGCGTTTGTCAGTGGTAAGGTGTAGAAATTGCTACCTTAAGGTCCCGGCATGAAGCCCAGTTTGAAGCAATGGGTTTTTCGTGGGGGTGTCTTTGGGCAAAACACTTTGTCAGAGCCCTAGCCTCGTATTGGTGAAACCAAGGACATACGTGAATATACAAGGTGTCGCTTTAATATGACTGATATAATTTTGAAAGCGGCGAAAAACACCATTCAATCGATCTAGACTATCTTTCTACCATAAAATCAACATCTCTCTACTTTTTCCGTTTTATGACGAAAGTAGTGCCAGCAGTTCTGGAACCAGAAGATGAGCCAACTAGCACCCCTCCCCCCCTCCAAATTATTACGCATTAAAAGGGCCAATCATAGCAAACTGCTATTTCTGTCCTTAGGTCTCCTATTCTAAACATCATGGAGACAAGCAATGAATCCGACATAAAATATTGAGAGTAAATTTCTCCGCTCGTACCTGTCTGTCTGTCTGAAATGAAACTGATCGTGCAACTGCAATATGTTCCTCCCCCTTCATTCTTTAAAAATATGTCGAGTCTCGCATTGTCCGCCTCGATTCTGATCTCGTTCTACCTGTTGATAGAAACTACAAACTGGCCATACTTCTATCTTATAAACAATCTAGAATCGATAAACATGTGCTAACCAAATCACCTTGGTCTCTAGCTGTCTCTGTATATATCTACTGGGAGATGAGTCCAATTATCAACGAAAACAACTTACTAGGATTCCATAGTCTTATCTTTTACTTAAGGATCAGGTTTTTAGCGAACTTGAGGAAGGGAGTACCGGAAACATCGTGGGAAAAGGATAAAATGCTGGTAACCAGCATTTTTCTCCTTTTCTTACAATGTTTTTCCACCTGTGCAAAGACAAATCCCATCAATTAGGTCACAATCATTGAATGGATTTTTCGTCGCCAAATACCTTCAGTAAAGTCAAATGGGAAACAGTTTATAACCGTGTTCTAGCGTGACGACTCGGTAAGTTTGTGGTACGAAATGTCTTGTTTGATTATTGGAAGCAACTCTTAGGTACATGTAAACCACGGATGATCCGTTGATCGAATTCCTTTGCTGTGATATTCACAATCGCCATACATTTCTTCGCCGGAAACAGACCGATTAATACTGCTCGAATGATAATAAGATTCAAATGACAAAAAGCCAAGCCCCACTCGCTCAGTCGGTAGCGGGCAGGACTTGAGAACATGGGGTCGTGGGTTCGATCCCTGGCACGGCCAATTTCTTTCCGAGGATAGATGATTGTCATTGCGATTCATCCCTCTCCAACCGTTCTGACCATTGTCTCGACGATGGCTATGTGGGAAAGCAGCCAGTGGCTTGGAAAGAAAATTGTGCGGAGTACTGGTTAAAAAAGATTCCAAGAAAGCATGGATAGGTGCACTGGCAGTAGCGATAATGTTATAATTGAAAAAAAAAAGTTGAAAATGGCGTTAAACGCCATATAATCAATCAATCAATCAATCAATCCAATGACAAAAAGGGTACCTGGACTACCTGCCCGAGTCACAAGTTTCAATCGAAGTCTTTCTTACTCGTAATTAATACACATACATTTCTATCAACAAACAGTGTGTATGTTTCACTTTGATGTGATGCGTGATGTATCAATTTAATTGGCAGTTCTCACCAATGGATTGATAGACATGAATAACTTCACTTTAGTTGTTGTCGTTGATCAATGCCTTATATTATATTTCATGTGTCTATTTTTAGAAATGTTATGGGTAAAGAAATGTCGTAATTTAAGCTGGGGGGAATTATTTCCCCGTCACAGTGAATATTTTCTTCCTGCCGAAAATCTGGAACTACTTTTTTAAGTTTTTTAAGTTTTTAAGTTTTAAAGGTGGCCCTTCAGATTTTGGGACGAAAATTTTACAAAAATACAAAAAAATCATCCTTATACTCCCAAAGCCTTTTAATTTTCATTCATAAAACCCCAGTAGTCGAAAACCCTCCGACAACAAGAGAAATTACAGATTTACTACGGCCCAGGTCGACACCGCCGGGAAAACGGCCTATTTTTACATGAGCAACTCGCTCATGTACATACCGGAAATACACAGACGCAGCTTCAAACATAGCGTCCGAAGAAGACATTATGGAAAATAATTACATGTTTGTTATGTTATGGAATTTAAGCGTCATTAGTCACGTGCCAGTCACTTGACATTCCCACAATGCTTTTTTGATTTCTGGCGCGAAATCTAAAAATACCTTAAGAGGCTACGTAGCCTTTTAAGGGAATACCATCAAAAAAATTTTTTTTTTGTAATTTTATGATTCTTAATTATTGATGATTTGTATTGTTTTTTCGTATAAATTTCAGTGATATATATGTTTTTTTAATTTGGTGAGATGTGAAAAATCTAAATACCCACCTTTAAAAGTGGCATTCGTTGACAAAATAATCAGAGGAAATATAATACGGCACGAGTTATTTTCGCATACCTTTCCCTTTTTCGGCAAATATTTCCCCATATTAACCACAAGCTGATGAAATAAACTCTATATAATGCCCAAAATGGTCACGATATAGAATGCCTTGGTTCAGCAATTTACAGACTCATCAAGTACGTAACGTCCATATCCAACGTCTGTGTATCGAAAGCTTTTCTTTCAGTTGATAGATTTATAGATCTAGCCTTCGTAGGGTGCCACAGGGCATGTTGGTCCTCTTTTTTTTTTCTGGAGGTGGAAGGGATTCGAAGAGTCCATGTAACATAAACTACAAATTACACGTAGATTGAATAGCAATAATTGTGTAAGCTTGTTACTGATGGAAGAAAGAAGACGTCGACGACGACGACGAAGACGGTTACAATGGCGACGACAACGACAAAGACGAAGCAAAAGAAAACTTCACGTATTAGACAGTTAAGATTTAAAGTCAGACTGCACGCTCTGTGCTGTGTTATCTCGATCTTTACTAGCCACAAACGCGCCTTAGATCGCGCTTAGAAGTCTAAGGGTTTATGCAGATGGTCAGCAGTGTGGAATAATAAGCAGCTTTTTTGATAAGAATCACAATATTGATTGTACATTTATTGTTACTCTTAGACATGAAGAGCTTGCACTCAGTCCTGATTGTTTTGATGCATTTAGGCCTAAAAAGCGCCTTTCTCTACTCTTGTTGGCAAGTGTAGATCAAGATAAGACTGACGAAAACGGGCATTCTGAACTTTGATCTAAACTATCCACTTTCCTGAGACATTGTTGTCAATTGGCATCTTTGAATTTGCTCTTATTTCTAGATCGAAAATGACGGTTGAGTTTATTCGCAGCGCTAAGAGTGGTAAAAGAGACGGCACTCGTCACAACTCGGCCGATTCCGATGCTTCTTTGGATTTGATCAGCTGATCACTCGAGTTTTGCCGAATGAAGACATGCGACTTTTCCAGCCGTTCCGTAAATCAAAAGGTGTCCATGTGTATGGCTGTGTTTTGTTTTGACCGTGAACACAATCGATTATACCCGACTGTGTATTTGCCTTTTATCAAACGATCCCGAGTTTTAACGACCATGAGCAAATAGCCATTTGAAACCCTTGTGGGAAAAGGAGAAAATGCTGGTAACCAGCATTTTCTTATTTTCCTACAAGGTTTTCAATATTTTCACCGAAATTACCACTATTTCAGCTAAATATTGTATTTCGTCTGCAAATGCTTTGAATTTGGATCAGTCTTAAATTTTTTCGTCTGGTTTTACGCCATGCAACAATTTGCAGTAGAAGACTTTGAAAGTATTCTAGAAAAGCATGAATGTTCAACATAAAGTGGTATCTCCAGTGAAAGTTATATACGTAATTTGCAAGTTAAGAAATTATTTCGCGAAGGACATTATTCAGAAAATGAAAATAATTCTTGCTTGTACCTCGTGTATTATTTCTGATGCAATAAGTTAATTATCTTTTATCAAGGTACAACAATTATTAATTACCGTATTTATACTCATGTGATGATTAATCGTTACGCCGCTGAGCGTGACTCAACGGCCTTTTGTGGACAATGCAGATCCAAGATCAGACTGCACAGAACGTGCAGTCTGATCTTGAACCTTCATTGTCCGATAAGGACATATATTTGCCTAAAATTAACTTTGAAATAGCCATATTCAGGATTTTAATACCGTCGGTTTGAAAGTTTCATTTAAGGTATGTAGCAGGATAAATGTTTCACCCTTTACCAAATAAACCTGGGTTCTTACGACCTTGAGGAGGAAAGCTGTAGAAAACTTTGTGGGAAAAGGAAAAACATGCTGGTTTTAGGTACATCCAATTTGTCGTCTGCAAATCCTTTTAAATTAGACAAGTCTAAATTTTTTGTCGCTAAGTAAAGAGTTAATTAAGTATTAATCATACAGTTATGCCTTTCTATCCACCCTGCAGTATTTGAGTTCGAACATCATGAAAAGAATTTCTAATCTGCATCTGACAGTGTAGATCAAGATCAAACTGCATGTTTTGTACACGATCACGATCTATTCACAAAAGCTTGTGTTGTTCTTAAAAAGGTGCGGTAAGCGTTGATAATTTCTGGGAATGTTACCTTTAATTCCCTCTGGAACTAACAGAAAGTCAAATCAGTAACCTCTGCCGTTGTTCTTTTAGCTGTAGTTACAGAATAGGCCGAGCTGTGACGAGTGCAAGAGCCTGTGGTAAGAGGCAGGGATAAAAGCCATGAAATTCCATCTTTGTGACATTTCGGTCTGCACACTCTCTTCTCAGTTCATAAAATGAAGAATTGAAGGATATTGATTGACTTCAAGTACAAAGCCACGTTGTGTGAAACAAAATTTTGTGTCTGCTCGCAATATTCTCAGGCGAAATTTTCGTTAAAGTAGATTTGTCGATCCTGGCTATGTAAAATACGCTTTTGTCCATATAAACCCACAAACGACTTTACAGGAGTAGGCTAGAGGCGGGTTATCTTTCTGTCCCTCCGTCTTGTAGGCGACATATTTTCAACAATTTTCAACCAGTTTGGCAAAATTTAATAAAGACCATCCTACCTTGTGCACCCACAATTTTCGTTTTGATTGGTAAACTCTTACTTGAGTTATGGTCCTTTGAATCTTTTCCAGTGTTACTAGGCAACTGTTTTAGGATGTATGTCGGCTTGCAATATAGGTTCAGTTACAGGCTTACAGCACTAAAAGTCGCAAACACACTTTGGCATAGTCACATTTTCATATGTTAATTTTATTTTTATTAGATTGTGATGGATACATGTCAATAACACAACGTTTTTCAATAACTCTTTCACACAGGTCTTAGTCGGTTCTTATACTATTTTTACTAGCACAAGTTGATCTAATACTTATGATGACTATTGATTTATAGAGTGGTACGAGGACTGGCCTGGAAGAGCGTTTTTTTTTTTAAACCGATTAATTGTTAAGCTTCACGATCAATCTTTCAGAAAAGTGAAACAGCCTATGCTAATGCGGATCCTTTCGCAAGTGCCTTTGATCGGCGTATAGATGCTTTGAACTATCGTGTGTCTATTTCATGGACTCGTTTATGGTCATTCTCACCAAGTGATAATTCAAAAGGTGATTTGTTAACAGCTGATTAAATGGAAAACAAAGTATGATAGATCTAAAAATAAAATTTTACCGTCATACAACAAAATTTTAGACTCGTGCAGTTTAAGGCATCTGGAAGCGATATCATTGTAGCTGAAACCACCAATTTTTGTCTTTGAAAACTTGTAGGAAAATGAGAAGATGCAGGTAACCAGAGCTTTCTTCCATAAGGTTGTTAGATACGTCATTGAAATATGTTAGGTAATAAAAATACAAGATGGGTTATATGGGGCACATAACGTTGGCTTGACCTCTCATTGCAGGCATTCTGTTTGTTAACCGAAGTTTTACTAAATTTGAGTTCTCTTTGTGCTCTTTGTTGGAATCTTTAAGTAGATGGCGAAGCTGTAAAAGTTATCTAAACGACTTTTGGCAGTGATGCACGGAAAAAAATTAAGATCTTTCGAAATGAATTGGTAATATAGAAAGTTTCTTGGAGGAGACTATTACTCTGATAGCTTAATTAGGTGTAGAAATCGGTCATATTAGGTTACTGATAAAAGCATGAACTAAACTTTTGAGATTCGTCCTTTCGACAACAAGAGATTTAGCATGTATAGATCTATCTTGATTCCATGGTTTCTGTCAGGCGTTAAAGAACGTTATATCACACCAGACTAAACCAAACGATGCGGGTAACCAGCATATTCTCCTTTTCCCACAATGTTTCTACCTTATTGGAGAGAGAAATTAATCGTCTGTAGATGCTTTCATTGTGGTAGAGTCCAAAATCTTGTCGTTTGGTAAAGAGAGAAGTAATATTACAGTGTATAAGTATCAGCAGTATATATGTGCAAAAGATGAACCTCTTTTGTGTTTATTCTACAGATACACAAAGGGATGTTGAGATGACATTTAGTCCACGACTTCAAAAATGAGTGACAATCAGACACTAGACATGACAAAAGATCCCGACCCCCCAGCTGAGTCTACGGAGTTACAGAACAACGAACATCCCTCTCAACAACATTCTGATCACAATCCCATACAGAATGGAGGTAACTAAGCTTGAATCCTGCCAAATTTACTTCGTTGCCCGTCACTATAAAAGGTTTCTGTACATAGTCCTATAACAGAAATCTTATGATGTCATGAGGTAGAAGAAGCTTGAATCAATCATTGAAAACATCTTTTCCCCCCTAAATTTCTTCTACCTTTTTAAAGACATATCAAGCAATGGCGTCTCAAATATGCTAGAAGCTATCATCTCTTATGAGAGTCTGGTGTCTTTTGCCTGTTATAGTCTGATGTTTTTTGCCAGTAACAGTCTGATGTATCTGACCTGTTAGAGTCTTATGTCTCTTACTTGTTATACCCCCACAAACTAAATTTGGGGGTATACTGGAGTCACCTTGTCCTTCCGTCCGTCTGTCCGTCCATCCGTGTGACCGTTTGTCCGTCTGTGTGTCTGTCCATCCGTCCGTCCCTGCGTGACGAAAAGCTTGTCGGGGGCATAACTTCCAAAGTATAAAAGCTAGTGACTTCAAACTTCATATACAGATATGTCACATTATGGAGAAGTGCAGTGTACAAGAACCATAACTGTATCCCAACCATTTTTGTGGTTATTGCCCTTTGTAAATTTTAACTTTGGATTTTTGTCCAGGGAATAACTTCCAAAGTAAAAAAGTTAGTAACTTCAAACTTCATATACAGATAGACCACATTAACGAAAAGTGCAGTATACAAGAACCATAACTCTTTTCCCACTACTTTTAGAGTTATTGCCGTTTGTAAATTTTAACTTTGGATTTTTATCTTGGGCATAACTTGCAAAGTACAAAAGCTAGTAACTTTGAACTTCATATACAATTAGATTACTATAAAGCAAATTGCACTGTGCAAGAACTATAACTCTATGTCCACTTTTGTCAGAGTTATTGCCCTTTGTAAATTTTAACTTTGGATTTTTGTCCTCGTCATAACTTCAGAAGTATAGAAGCTAGAAACTTCAAACTTAACACACAAATAGATCACATTAAGGAGAAGTGCAGTGTATGAGAACCATAAATCTATCCCAACTATTTTTGGGTTATTGTCCTTTGTAAATTTTAACTTTGGATTTTTGTCCTCGTCATAACTTCAGATGTATAGAAGCTAGAAACTTCAAACTTAACACACAAATAGATCACATTAAGGAGAAGTGCAGTGTATGAGAACCATAAATCTATCCCAACTATTTTTGGGTTATTGCCCTTTGTAAATTTTAACTTTGGATTTTTGTCCGGGGCATAACCTCAAAAGTAAAAAAGCTAGTAAATTCAAACTTCATATACAGATAGGCCACATTAACAAGAAGTTCAGAGTTGTAAATTTTAACTTTGGACTTTTATCTTGGGCATAACTTTCAAATTACAAAAGGTAGTAACTTCAAACTTCATATACAATTAGATCACTATAAAGCAAAGTGCACTGTGCAAGAACCATAACTCTATTCCCACTATTTTTAGAGTTATTTCCCTTTGTAAGTTTCAACTTTGGATATTTGTCCTGGGCATAACTTCGAAAGTACAGAAGCTAGTAACTTCAAACTTCACACACAGATAGATCACATTAAGAAGTGCAGTGTACAAGAACCATAACTCTATTCCAACTATTTTTGTGGTTATTGCCCTTTGTAAATTTTAACTTTGGATTTTTTTCAGGGACATAGCTTCCAAAGTTAAAAAGCTAGTTACTTCAAACTTCATATACAGATAGACAATATTAACAAAAAGTGCAGTGTACAAAAACCATAACTCTATTCCCACTATATTTAGAGTTATTGCCCTTTGTAAATTTTAACTTTGGATTTTTATCTTGGGCATAACTTGCAAAGTACAAAAGCTAGTAACTTCAAACTTCATTTACAACTAGATCACATTAAAGCAAAGTGCACTGTGCAAGAACCATAACTCTATTCCCACTATTTTCCCAGTTATTGCCTTTTGTAAATTTTAACTTTGGATTTTTTGTCTGGGGCATAACTTCCAAAGTATAAAAGCTAGTGACTTCGAACTTCATATACAGATAGGCCATATTAACGAAAAGTGCATTGTACAAGAACCATAACTCTATCCCCACTAGTTTTAGAGTAATTGCACTTTGTGAATTTTAAATTTAGATTTTTGTCTCTAGCATATCTTTTAAAGTATAAATATGATTGCCTTGAAACTTTTGTTACAACATAATGATTTTTCACCCAGTTAAGGCACTTTGATGATATTTTTTTCTATAAAATGACACCTGTTCTGTGACTAGGCGCTGTGTGGGGGTATGGGGCACTTTTGTGACAGTTCTAGTTATATCTGATGTCTATGACCTGTTACCATCTGGTATTTCTTACCTGTAATAGTCTCAAATCTATTATCTGTTAGAGTCTGATGTTTTGAGCCATAAAAGTCTGTCTTTTACCTGTTAGAGTCTGATGTCTCTTATCTTATAGGGTATGATGTCTCTTACCTGTTAGAGTCTGATGTCTTTTACCTGTTAGAGTCTGATGTCCCTTACCTGTAGTGTCTGATGTCTCTTACCTGTTAGAGTCTGATGTCTCTTACCTGTTTGAATCAAATGTCTCTTATGTACCTTTTAGAGTCTGATGTTTCTTACCTGTTAGAGTCTGATGTCTTTAACCTGTTAAAGTCTGATGTCTCTTACCTTTAGAGTCTGATGTCTCTTACCTGTTAAGAGTCTGAAATTTCTTACCTGTTAGAGTCTAATGTCTGTTATCTGTTAGAGTCTGATTATTCTTGCATGTCAAAATCTGATAGGTCTTACCTGTTAGAGTATGATGTCTCTTACCTGTCTGAGTCTGATGTGTGTCACTTTTTATTGTCAGATTTTTCTAACCTGTTATAATGTGATGTCTCTGTTACAGTCTGATGTCTCTTACCTGTTATAAACTGATGTCTCTTACTTCTTAACATCTGATGCTGATGCTCATGCATGTTATAATCTGATGGCTCTTACCTGTTGGAGTCTCATACATGTAAGCATCTGATGTCCCTCTTATGTTATAATTTGACGTCTCTTGCCTTGGAAAGCTTGATGTTTCTTACCTGTAAGAATCCGATGTCTTTTACCTGTTAGAGTCTGTTGTCTCTTACATGTTAGCTTTATATCTGTAAACTGGTATAATCCGATGTTTCTTATCTGTTAGAGCCTGCTTGTCTGTTTACTTTTTGAGTCTGATGTCTCTTACCTGTTAGAGTCTGATGTTTCTTATCTTTAAGAGTCTGATGTCTCTTATCTGTCAGATTTTCTGATTGGCTAAAAGCCTTTTTTTGCTCTGCAGGTACACCAGTTGAGGGCAAGTCAGGTGATTCAGCCAAGTATAATGGTACAAATACAGACCAGCATGTGAGTCAAAAACGTAAAAGTATCGTGTACGCCAAACAAATGAGTAGAAAGGATGGAGAAGATGTGGTAGCCAATCTTTCCATACACAGGGAGTCTTCAAACAAAAGTATTGAATCAGATGACAGCTTTCATAAAACAACACAAACTGTGATCTCACCTCTCAATCCAGTTCCTATCCTTCCAAAAGATTCAAGTCATCCACAGCTTGTGAACAAACGATTCTCAGTGTCAAAAGCTCAAGGTCAGCAAAGGCCAAGTATTCCAAGGCCACCAAGTGGCATTTTTAAGGTTGTTTCCAAGGATCCAAATAACAAAGTATTGTTTAATCTGTGGCAAGATGATGGAGAGGTGGATGAAGAACATAGTGAATTTAGCTCACAGAATGATGTACATGCCATGGCCCCGTTATTGGACAAAGACAATGAAGTGTATAAAGCATTCCGCAGAGGTGTTTGTAAGTAGCTTATTTAGAGATATAGTATACTTGATCTAGATATTTTTTTCCCAGTAACGTAACACTCATTGCAGATAATATTTGTAACTCAGCTGTTTTCAAAGAAAAGGTCAGAGCATTGTTATAGCCCTGGCATTGTCCTCTGTGTCTTGTAAAACTTTGACTTTTTATGATGTCTCTGTCATAAGTGAGGATATTTACTCCAAACTTGGACTAGTTGTTAACTATTAAAAGGGGAACCATACAACAGAGGCAGGTAATTATCAAAGTATTTTTGACACAGTTATGCTCCATTTTTGACTAAGAATTTTCACTGAAAGTCAAGCAACTGCAGCTAAGTGTTGGCACCTGCATACTGTGCTTTTGTTTATTTTACACTAGAAAAAATATGGCAAAGAAGAAGAGGCATGTAGCATGCAGGAAAGAAAAATAGGTGAGGGGGATATAACTTAGCTTGTAACCACCTTCTCTGTATGTGACCAAGTTTTAAAAAGTTCTCTGCTGCAAAACAAAACCAAGCATCTGCGGGAAGTTATGAGTGAACAGAAACTCATTTAGGAAGAACCATGTGTGTTAAACATCTTTTTGACTCAATCGTATATTACATAAACTCATTTTGAAATAGATAAATTCTTTTATGCTTTTATTGAATTCTTAAAAACTTTCTGGCTCAGATACACACATTGCACATAGATAAAATCAGACATAATGGAAAAAATTCAGTATCGACACAGTATCATATATGTTCCCTAATATGGTATGATGATGTAATCTGCATGCTGAATACTTTCAGGCGGAGCCTCAGAAGCACAGTGTGTAGCACATAGGACTTGAGAACAGGGGTTGTTAAATACAATACAGTCAATCAGTCATTAATTCTCTACCAAATAACAACATAGTAGACTTGCCTAAATTCATAGCTCTTGCAGACAACAATAGAATGGGCTACTTGCATTCTTTGCTTTTCCCACAATGTTTTCAAAGGCTCTCCCCTCAGGGTCATGCGGTGAAGGGTTAAGTAGATGCTTTGGTTTTGTTGTGCCTTGTATAGTCATCTGGTAATGAATTAACCCTTTACCAAAAAATTCTACGTTGTAATGACCCTGAAAGACAACACTATGAAAATATTGTTGGAAACAGTTACCAGCATTATTTTCTAAACACAATGTTTTCTACAACAGACATATCCCACCATCTGAGCTGGATGTAATTTTATTTTTTGAAAATGCTGTGGAATTTGGGAAGTCAAGAGTTTTGTTGCCAGGTAAGATGTTAATTCTATCCTACCATTTCACAGCGTTGGAGATGAAAGATGGGGTGTCCTTTAGCACAGACGACCTTGAGGACATAATCAGTGACGGTGACGATACCCAAAAAACTTATAGATCAGAATATTCAGTCAACACCCAGGACAGTTCTATTTTTAAGTATGCTCCTTTAAAATGTGGAAATATTGGATTCTTGAGGGAAACCTCCGATCTACCAGAGGTAAGTGTTTTGGTTTTGTCTAACCTGTAGAGTGCGGAATATACTCAGCAGACATTCTCAGTTTTTAAAGAAAACCCCAATAATTGCAATTTCAAAGTTACTTTTATGGAATGTTTCTGCAAAGCTGACACTAGGAATCAAAGATCAGACTGCATGTTGTGTGTAGTCTTATCTTGATCTTCAATTATTGCTGGGGTGGTGCAAAAGCTGCAAAAGGTACAAAAAGGGTAAACCCTTTAACTCTTGAAACAAAAAGCAGCTGACAAATTTGAAAGCAACTTTGAAAACTGTTCACAAAGAAAATTCATTCATGTTCAATTTTGTGAAAACGTTTAGGCAGAAAACCAGTTCTTGTGAAAAGAAATGTTTAAAATTTGTCTGTTGCAAAAGACAAGAATATGTCTGCAGGCATAAATGTGGAGACCGGGGGTACCTTTCACTAAACTGGGTATGCACGAAATTTGCTTATGCAGTTTTTGTAATCAAGCATCAAGTCTTAAATCAAGTTTCACTGAACTGCATAACTTTATGGTGTTATTAAGTACATGTATTTGCATAACTTTACGCCACTTCATATAAAGCAGGGATCTTACATGTGTACATTCAATCCCCAAAAATTGGCATAAATCTATACAGTTTAGTGAAAGGTACCCCTGTTACTTTTGAGATTGCTCTGTAACGAATGTGATGCAATGTTCACAAAAGCTGTCTCCCTCAGGATATTCAACCATTAACTAGACAATTCAGTGTTTTTACCTTCTTTAGAAAGCAGGCTTTTAAGAAAACATCATTTGCATTGGAGAAAATGCAGGTAACCTGAATATTTTCCTTTTCCAGAATGATTTTTCTCCACTCACATATTGTCATTTGTAGAAGATAATGTGCAAATGAATAACCTACCTTATGATGGAATTGTATAAAACTCCTTTACTTTTCAGCCAAAGAAGCACTATGCCTGTGTTGCTACGGATACCCCAGTAGAGACTGTTTCTAGTTTCATGCAGACCTATTGGGGACTCAAAAGCCCCAAAATTGTACTATCTATTATATCAGACGCTGAAAATTTCAAACCCTGGAAAAGACAACAGCTGAAAGATGATTTTCAGAAAGGCATTATAAAGGTATGGTTTTTTTCTTTACCAACCAACAGAATTTTGTACTTGTCCAAACCAAAGCATTTGCATACAACATATTAAATGTGGTTTAAATTTTGGATTTGCTTCTGAAAGGCAAGAAAACATTGTGAGAAAAGATGACAATGCTGGTAACCAGCATTGTCTACTTTCCCTCATTGTTTACAAAAACCTTCATTCTCAAGGTCATTAGAACTCATGATTGTTTGGTAAAGGGTGATGGGTTGGGCTTGCAGAAGCTACATGCACTGTATTAAAATTATTGAAAGCCTTGCAACTGAAGTTTTTGCCATGTGCAGGAAATCTTTTACTGTCTTAGAGAAATCATTGTGGCTTTAGTAGAAATTGCTTGTTATGCTCTTCTTGCAATGTTTAAGGAAATATTTGAATGGATGGCAAAAAGATATGTTGTCTGCGAGTCTTGCAGATTTTGAACTTCATGATTACAAACATTACAGTTCTTATTGGAATTACAAACATTACAGTTCTTGGTGGAATACACTGTTATAAAAGGACCAGTTTACATATTGAAGTAAATCTAACTATTCCTGTCAAACCTTCTACCCGACAACCTAATGTTTTTATGAACACTGGAAAAAGGCTTTCAAAACCATTGTGGGAAAAGGTGAAAATGCAAATAACTGGCTGCAGTTTCTGCCTGCATGCTTGCAATTTGGACAAGTAAAAATTGTGTGGTCCATTACAATAGGTAAATTAAAGTATTGGATTCTTTACTAAGCAATAAAATTTTAGACTTGTCAAACTTTAAAGTGATTACTTTTGCAGACAACATATTAGATGTAGCTGAAATGATGGTAATTGTCTGTGAAAGTGTAGAAAACCTTGCAGTGAAAGTAGAAAATGCTGGTAGCTGCATTTTCTTCTTTTCCGACAAGGTTTTCAAAAGGTTATTTCCTCTGGGTTTTTAAAACTTTGGATTGTGTAGCAAAGGGTTAAATGGAAGTTCAGGCTTTATTTAGCCTGCCTATACTTCACTGAGGGGTCCTCTAAGAATCAAACAAGAGTTCCAAGTTTGATCCTGGCTTGAGTCAGCCATGAAGGAAATGTCCATGGGCTAGATATTTATCCCTATGAAATATATCCTGTAGATTATGGAAGGTGCTTGGATAAGTGTACTCATGCAGGGAAATGATTGAAATAGTGTGAAGACAGTATTAACTCCTTGCTTATTCAAACCTGAAAGCATTTGAAAGTAGATAGCCATAAAAAACATACTTTTAAAGTATGGATAGTTAGCAATGGACTAAGCATAGTCCGTTAATAACTCTTGCCTTTGCCCTAGATTTTTCTCATGAAGAGTACATTTGACCCCAGTCAAACATATGATTTTTTTTTTGACATACAGAAAGTTTTGGGGTCCAAATTCAAAAAAATAAGGGGAAGGGGGTTAAAGAATTTTCGCAAAGTAACCTTTACCACACATACCCAAGTTATAATGATCTGAAGGAAAAAGGCTTTTGAAAACAATGTTAGAAAAGGAGGAAATGCTCATTCAGACACAAATCCTATCATTTGAGCCATGCTGAATAGTTGTCTGAAAATGCTTCCATTTTGGATAAGTATAAAATTTTGTCATCTGGTAAATATGGTGGCATTTTCTGCCACGAGATACGAGATAGCTATCGTGATAATTTTACAAAACTATCGCGATAAATTAAAGTTTTCTGGAAATTTTATCGAGATAGTGAAAAGTTTCCTGAAAAAAAAAATCACGATAAACTTAATATTTTAACGCAAAATTTCTCAATCGTGCACGAAGCTGACATGCAAGATAAAATTATTGTGATAGTTCTACCTGTTTCTCGATATCTATAAATAGAAAATTTATCATTTGGATGAACTCGGTAGTTTTTGACTTCACAAGATTGCAGTAAGTAAAAGTTCGAATAATTGATAATTGTAGCTTAATTGGTAAATTTTGACAAGACTCGAAATGAACGGAAGTCTGTAAAATCACAAAGACGGCTCGAAATGCCTCCTACGAACACTTCAAAACCATTCAGGGAAAAGGAGAATTCATAAGGTTGTAGACGAAGATGATCCGAAACCGTATCTAATTATAGATACCGTGAATGTCAGTTATGGGCACGAAAGCAAAAAAAAAAAATCATGATAACAGGTAGAATTATCGCGATATTTTTATCATGAAAATTTTTATTATCTAGATAAAATTTCCAGGAAACTTTGTTTTTATCACGATAGTTTTCTAAAATTATCATGATAGCTATCTCGTATCTCGCGGCAGAAATATGCCACCATAGGTAAAGAATTAATGTTTTCATAAGAGGTTTGTCAAAGGAAATGTATAAAGCACCACCATTTCAATGTTCCATTGAAGGCAGCCAATGCAACAGCCATGTGGATTGTTACCAATGGTATAGACGCTGGCGTAACAAAGATTATTGGTGATGCAGTGAGGGAGTACAACTTGGAACAACAAAACATGCAATTAGTCAACCAATTAGTCCCAACAGAGGTCGAGTTACGCAAACGCAGGCTGCCAATCCTTGGCATTGTGCGGAGGGAACTGGTGCCCTATAGTGCATTCTTCGATGGGACTGTGAGTATTTAACCCTATACCAGCCCTAAGGAAGAAAGCTTTTGAAAACCAGCATTTTTTCCTTTTCCCACAATGTTTTCTACACTTTCAAAGAGATATTTCAGTTTTTGATTCAGATTTATTAATTATTAGTTGTTGGCAAAATTTAATGCTTTTAATTTGGACAGGTCTGAATATTTGTTGTTTTTTAAAGAGTTTTTTATGACCATATTGAAATATGGACCTTAGATTTAATACATAATCATTGAAAACAATTCATAAAAGCTGCACATGCATCTGCAAAAGGTATTGACCCATTTCAGCATATGCAGTCCATGCAGGCTGATATGTGTCAAAATATTTTGCTATTTGTACATTTTCTGCATATCCAATGACCATTCTACTTCATGACTCAGCTGGTTGTAAAACAAAATGGTTTTTATGGATTCTTAATTATATGAAAACTCAGGTAGATGCATTAAACCCCCATTTCCCTGAGTACTGTTTATTTTCTTTGCGTATATTTTGGTAGTTGTTAATAGATGTAAATAAAGCAAGAACAGTAATGGGATAAACAGTGAATTTTTTTTCCCACTAAGAAACATGCATTAATTGACAATGACAATTCTTTAATTTTCAAAAAAAGCCCCAGTCATGATTGTTATTACTAGTTTTGCATTTACTAAGCGTAATGAGCCAGAGGCTTTACATGTCTACATGTATTTATATCTTTCTTGAAAGTACAGTTTATGGAGTTCTTCAGACATGGACATACTAATAGAGAATGAAATTAATCTTTCACCAGGTACACATTGATATCAATACAAACTTTGCAAAATCTGAGATGTATGGTGGCATATTTCTGCCACGAGTTACGGGATAACGATCATGATAATTGTAGAAAACTATCGCTATAAGTCAAAGTTTCCTGGAAATTTTATTGAGATAGTGAAAAGTTTCCTGAGGAAAAATATCATGATAAACTTTGTAACCTAGGAAATGTTAATGCAAAATTTCTCAATCGTGCACGAAGCTGACATTAAATTATCGTGATAGTACCATTCATTTCTCGATATCAAAAAATAGAAAATTTACAATTGGATAAACTCTGTAGTTTTGGACTTCACAAGATTGTAGTAAGTAAAAATTCGAGTACATGTATAATTTACAATTGTAGCTTAAGTGGTATATTTTGATAAGACTCAAAATGAACAGAAGTCTGTTAAACACAAAGACAACTCAAAATGCCTCCTACTAACAACTTTAAAACCATTCTGAGAAAAGGAGAATTCATAAGATTGTAGATGAAGATGTTCCAAAACAGTATCTAATTATAGATACCGTGAATGTCAGTTGTGGGCACGAAAGCAAAAAAGAATCATGATAACAGTTAGAATTATCACGATATTTTTATCATGAAAGTTTTTATTATCTAGATAGTATTTCCAGGAAACTTTGTTTTATCACGATAATTCTGTTAAATTATCGTAAAAGCTATCACACATCTCACGGCAGAAATATGCCACCATAGAGATGGTAATTGACATTTTGATATTTGCCAACTTCATTATTTAAACAATGACTTGAACATCTAAAACACACATTTACTGTAACCAACAGGAAGGTGTGCAGGTAAGAAATTATGGAAACATAATGCCAATGGAATCCTACGAGCTGAACCCCGACCATTCCCACTTTCTGATTGTTGATGAAATGTCCAGAGATCTACCACAGGATACCCTTAGATGTATGATTGAAAAACAGTTCAGTGTCAAACAGGGATCCAAGAAAATGAAAAAACTAATGAGCGTGGGTTAGTATCAATTTTCTCTTATATCAATAGTTACATTACAATTTTCAGTGACTGTGTTGACTGAAACGAAACACTCAAAAATAAAAATGCTTTTTGACATTTTTTTCTTTTAAGTGCAATTCTTTTTGCTATTGTTGTTGCAAAATAAGATGGTCATTGCCCTTGACCCAAAACCTTTGTTTAACCCTGTACCAAACAGTCTCTGGTTTCTAGTTTCAAATATCATGGGGAAAAAGCCTTTAGAAGACATTGTGGGAAAAAGAGAAAATGGTAGAAACAAGCATTTTCTCCTTTTCCCACACAGTTTTCTAACCTTTCAAAGACCAATCTCATCAATTGAGTCATATTTAAGTTGTGTAAATGCTTTCAATTCGGACAAGCCTTAAATTTTGTTGTTTGGTAAAGAATTAAAGGCTCAGTAATAAATGAACCTTTTAAAAACATTGTGGGGAACTGAGAAAATGATTGTAACCAGCATTTTCTCCATTTTCCACAATGCTTTACACCCTATCAAAGACAAAAATCATCATCTGAGCT
The DNA here is from genome assembly GCA_946811185.2 of Hippopus hippopus. Lineage (NCBI taxonomy): Eukaryota > Metazoa > Mollusca > Bivalvia > Cardiida > Cardiidae > Hippopus > Hippopus hippopus. Next base: position 14,584,383 of record OX328100.1, on the reverse strand, counting down.
ACATTTGATTTGTCTTCTGCAACCACTTACTATTAAGTATTTTACAGTGCTGTCAAAAGTTAAAAGACAAACACCGTCATTTATAGCCAACTGAAAATTTTTGTGTTACAAATGCTTTAAATATGGACAAGTCTAAAATTCTGTCATCTTGTTAACAGCTACAACAATATGATAAAAATATACAACCTTGTAATGTATTTCAGCATCTGCTACGGGTGAATTCTTTTATATGGGCGACTCGCAGGAAAGTAAAATTCCCGTGGTCAGCCTGCTAGTCCAGGGGCAACCCAGCAACATAGATCATGTCTTGTATTATCTGCAGAACAAAATGCCTGTAATTGTGCTAAAGGGCTCTGGAGGTCTCTCTGAAATGATCACCTTCACATTTGAAGAACTTGTAGGAAAGTATGTATAACTTTCTAAAATGCACAGTTTACATTGTTGAAAATGTTAACCATTTACAAAACAGTTCTGGGTTTTAACCCTTTACCATTTAAAGGACAAACTTTTTGTTTAGTCCAATTCCATAGCATTTACAGACAACAACTTGAATGTTGTTCAAATGGTGGACATTATTAGTTGTACGGTCAGGTGGCAGGGGACTTGGAAACTTGTTCACGGCTGTGGTGAATCATGTCGCCACCTCGCCTTCGGCTCGGGGCGACATGATTCACCACAGCCGTGAACAAGTTTCCAAGTCCCCTGCCACCTGACCGTACAACGATTTTATCATACTGCAAAGTTTTACCATTACAACGTTTGTTAAGCAAATTTTACCTGTTTTTTGGTTTAAAAAATTGAGTACGCTGACGAAGTAGAATTTCCCTTCTGAGTGCCCCAATTCAATGAAAACTGACATCACTGGGAACTGACGTCACTGAAACCTTGGTAATACGTGCTAAAACGTGCAGCTTGGCACATAATCTTGATGTTTATCTTGATCGACGCCGCCATTTTGGATGTTGTGTTGATAGTGTAGTCATGTCTACGGGGCTCCCGAAAGGGAAACTGCTTTTATGTTGTTTTTGCCAGTGTACATGACATATATGTTTGGGGCATATTATCCAATCAGATCACGAGAAATTTCTTTGCAGTATAATAATGTCTCCATTTGAGACAAGTAGGTTAGAAAACATTGTGGTTACCAGCATTTTCTTTTTTTCCAAGAATGTTTTCAAAAGCCTTCTTCCTCAAGGTCATTAAAACTCAGAACTGTGTGGTAAAGGGTTATGACCACTGGAAAACATTGTGATGAAAGGAGAAATTGCTGGTAATCAGTGTCTTCTCCTTTAACCTCAATGTTTTATACTTTATCAGAAACAAATCTCATTATTTAAGCTATGATTATTTTGTTGTATGCAAATGCTTCCAATATGGCTAAGGCTTAAGTTTTGTTGTCTGGTCAACTGTTAACTCTTTACCAAACGGCAAAATTTTAGACTTGTCCAAATTGAAAGCATTTGCAGACGACAATATAAATGTGACTGAAAAATTGAAACTTGTTCTGGGAAGGGTAGAAAACATTGTGGTAAAAGGAGAAAATGCTGGTTACCAGCATTTTCTCCTTTTACCACAATGTTTTCAAAAGGCTTTTTTCTTGGGGTCGTTAAAAGTAGGGATTGTGTGGTAAAGGGTTAAGACTTTACCAAACAATCTTGTGTTTTCACGACCCTATGAAAGAAGGCTTTTTAAAAAAAAATCGTGGGAAAAGGAGAAAATGCTGGTAACCAGCATTTTCTCCATTTCCCACAATTTTTTCTAACCTATCAAAGCGCTTTAGCTCATTTGTACCAATGCTGAATTTGTCGTCTGCAGATGTTTTGAATTTTAAAGAGTCTAAAAGGGTTAACCCTTTACCAAACAATCCTGTGTTTTAATGACCCTTAGTAAGAAGACCTAAAAATATGATGAGAAAAAGGGGAAAATGCTAGAAACCAGCGTTTCTTCCTTTTCCCTTGACATTTTCTACTCTGTCAGAAACCAATCCCATCAATTGAGTCACATTTAATTTGTCGTCAATTAAAGCTTTCAATTTAGACACAGCTGAAACTTTTTTTGTTCTCAAAAAAGTTAACTAGAGTTAACCCTTTACCAAACAATCCCTGGTTTTTACGACCCTGAGATGGAAGCCTTTTGAAAACATTGTGGGAAAAGGAGAAAATGCTGGTAACCAGCATTTTCTCCTTTTCCCACAATGTTTTCTACCCTGCTGGAAACAAATTTCAATTTTTGAGTTACGTATATTTTGTCGTCTGCAAGTCCTTTCAATTTGGACCAGTCTAAAATTTTGTCGTTTGGTAAAGAGTTAACTAAAATCTTTATTCTCATATTCTAAGAGAGAAAAAGTCAAAGAGAATACATAACCATATTTGTTTTTACCATACCACAAAATTTTAAAATGCATGTAAATGAAAGCATTTGCAAACAACATGTTAACTCTTTACCAAACAATGTAATTTTAGACTAGTCCAAATTGGAAGCATTTGCAGACGACAAAATTAATGTGACGCAAAAATTGAAATTTGTTTTGGGAAGGGTAGAAAACATTGAGGGAAAAGGAGAAAATGCTGGTTACCAGCATTTTCTTCTTTTCCCACAATGTTTTCAGAAGGCTTCTTTCTCAGGGTCGTGAAAACCCGGGATTGTTTGGTAAAGGGTTAAAGGAATCCTAAAAGAAGATTTCTGTTCACAAGTGGTAGAAAATGCTGCTTCCTAGTATTTTCTCCTTTCTCCATAATTTTTTAAAAAATTTTCTTTCCAAGGTTTGTTAAAAGTTGGGATTGTGTTGTAAAAGGTTAAACATAAACATTGGATTTTTAAGCATAAGTGAAATAGAGAAAATGATACTAAGCAACATTTTCTCATTTTACCCTTTCAAAGTTAAGTTCAATCATTTGAGCAACATTCAATTTGTTGTCTGTAAAATCTTTCAGTAAGGCCAAGCCTTAAATTTTGTTGTCGCCTTAAGATAAGATAATAATAGAAGATAGATTATTGGAAGGATGACCAAGAAATTAATTTCAATTATGAATGCAATCAAATTATCAAAGAATAACTCAAATTATTTTTGTACAATTCTAGTGTAAGTGTTTTTACTATATACCTGTAAATTTTCAGGCTCAAATGCATGTGTCTTTCACAGAACAGAGGAAAACTCTGTATCTACATTTTGTCAGATATGGTTTCAAATATTGTATGATGACGTATATTGTGTGCGGAATATGTACACATTGACCTGAGATTTGATTGGTCAAAATGTTACGACAAACATGTAATATTCATCCATGATTTATGTGAAAAAAAAATTGTTATCCCTTAAACCATTATTTGTTTTATTTTACGAGCGTATTTACCATTTTCTAAATGAAATGTCAATAAATCGCAATATTTTGTTGTTGAAAGTTGTAGGTGTATAATACAAGTAAAAGGAATATTAAATATTTTGTAGTATCTTTCCTGGCACTGGTATTTGCTTCTCACTGTTTCAGAAAATTTTGACGTCTTGCTTGACCTTTGATCTCATGGGATATTAAATTTTTTCATGTTTAATCCAAATACAAGCACCGGGATAGTTTTTACAACATAATATTTGTATGTCTTCTATGACCTTGTTGAAGAAATCAAGATTTTACTGCATTTGTATTTCAGAGGAGACTGTAATCCTGACTTTGAGGAAAATTTCCTCAAACCAGAGCTAATAAAGATGATAAATCGAATGTTTCCCCTCAGTTTTGAGGACAATGAACTTGGCAAGTTAAGTTTGAGGGACAAAATTATACAGTCTGTCAAACTGGCCAATGAGGTAAGATTTAGTTCATAACTCTTTACCAGGCAACAAAATTCTAGCCTTGTCCAAATTGAAAGCATTTGCTGAGCACAAAATTAATGTGAAAACGTGTAATTTTTCTTTCCTTGGATAGGAAAAAATAGTTATGTGATGACATGCTTGGTATAATGCATCACAGAGATATAAAAACACATTTTGCTGGGGTGCCACTCATATTATTTTTAGATTTTTAGCTCACCTGAGCACAAAGCGCTAGGTCAAATCTTTGGAAAAACCTTGTGTATGCTCTAGAGGCCACATTTTCAGTCCAAAACTCTTGAAAGTTGGTCAGAATGTTTGCCTTGATGATAACTCAAAGGAGTGTGAAAATGGGTCATATTTGGTTAAAAATTAGGTCACTAGGTCAAATCTTTGAAAAACCTTGTGTATGCTCTAGAGGCCACATTTTCAGTCCAAACTCTTGAAACTTGGTCAGAAAGTGTGTCTTGGTGATTTCTTGGAGGAGTTTGCAAATGGTTCATGTCATGTCAGAAACTAGGTCACTGTTCAAATCTTACAAAAACCTTGAGTACCGTCTAGGGGCCACATTTTCAGTAAAATACTCATTACAGTTGGTCAGAATGTTTGTCATAATGATATCTTGAATGAGTTTGAAAATGGGTCACATCGGGTAAAAAACTAGGTCACCAGGTCAAATCTTTAAAATAGCTTGTGTAGCTTTAGAGTCATCATTTTCTGTCCAGTACTTATGAAAATTAGTTAGAATTTTCGTCTTGATGATCAATATGATGAAATTGAAGATGGGTCACATTGGGTAAAAAACTAGGTCGCCATGTCAAATCTTGGAAAAACCTTGTGTACACTCTAGAGGCCACATTTTCTGTCCAATACTTATGAAAGGTGGTCAGAATCTTTGGTTTGATAATATCTACAATGGGAAAATGGGTTATGTTTGGCTAAAAAGTTGGTCACTGAGAGAAATTCTAGAAAAAGCTTGTGCACAAGGTAGAGGCCAAATTTTCAGTCCAATACTTATGAAAGCTTGATAGAATGTTTGTCATAATATCTTGAAAGAGATTGAAAATGTTTGGTCAAAAGACTCAGGGCCGTCATGGCCCTCTTGTTTCAGTTAGTAATTCTTAATGTGAGATTTCCTACTGTTACATGTAACTTCCAGCTGCCAATCAATACATTCATTGCCACCACAAATCTCAACATTTTCACAGTTTCAAGATACTATTTTGCCAAATATCCTTGATCTTAAAAAGCAGCCTTCGTAGGTTGGGGAAAAATATTTTTCAAAAGCATCTAGGTCCAATGATCAATTTAGCAGCTTATGCATAAGGGGGAGAAAAATACAGAAAAATGTTTTTCTCAAGCATTAGAAGAGAGATAGAACAGAAGCCTACTACAGATGATTAGTATACAGAGTAATACAAAGACACCTCACATGGTTATATTTACTGTGATTTATTATGGTCAAATCTGTGGCTATTTTATTCTTATTTTTGTCTTCACAAATTGTCCTAGTATAAATTATGACATGTTTTGTGATTTATTATGGTCAGACTTGTGGCTACATTATTTTTAGCTCCATTGGCCGAAGGCCTGCAGGCTTATGTCATGGCCCGATGTCTTTTGTGCATCCGTCTGTGTGTCCATCCATCCATCCGTCCGTGCATGTGTTAACTTATTTCAAACATCTTCTTCTCTGAAACTACCATCCAAATTTGATGAAACTTCACAGAAATGATCCTGCCATGGTCCTCTTCAGAATTTCATGAAAGAATTTTAATCCTTCAAAAACTCTGGTTGCCATGGCAACAAAACTGAAAAATATTGGAAATCTTTGAAAATCTTCTTGTCTGAAACCATAAGGCCTAGGGCTACCAAATTTGGCATGTAGCTTTATCTACTAGACATGCATCAAGTTTCTTCAAATAATAGCCCTGGGGTCAAAATTTGCCCTGCCCTGGGGATCACAAGTTTTTACGTAGGCTTATATAGAGAAAACTTTAAAAATCTTCCTTTACCTAGCCATAAGGCCTAGGGCTACCAAGTTTTGCATGTAGCTTTATCTAGTGGCCCACTACTAAGACTGCCCAAATTATAGCCCTGGGTTAAAATTTGACCCCGCCCCGGGGGGAGGGGTCACAATTTCACATGGGCTTATATAGAGAAAACTTTAGAAATCTCCCTGTACTTAGTCATAAGGCCTAGGGCCACCAAATTTTCCATGTAGCTTTATCTAGTGGACTTCTACCAAAAGTGCCCAAATTATAGCCCAAGGGTCAAATTTTGTCCCACCCCGGGGGTCACAAGTGGGTTTATATAGGGAAAACTTTAAAAATCTTCTTACCTAGCCATAAGGCATAGGGCTACTAAATTTTGCATGTAGCTTTATCTAGTCGGCCTCTACCAAGAGAGCCCAAATTATAGCCCTGGAGTCAAGTTTGCCCCCACCCCAGTGGTCTCAAGTTTTCCATGGGCTTATATAGTGAAAACTTTAGAAGTCTTCTTGTTTCTAACTATAAGAACTAGGGCTGTCTCAGAGGTCTCATGTTTTACAGGGCCTTTATTGAGGAAATTTTGAAAATCTTCTTGTTTATAACCACACATTCTAGACCTGTATTATTTGGTATGGGGCTTTATCTTGTGGACCTCTACCAGGATTCAAGTAAGTATAGTTCTGTGGTCAACAATGGCTTTGCCCTGGGGCATAACTTTCTCTTGGGATTTTATAAAGAAATTTTTGTATTTGTACTAGTTCGAAACCAGTTGACCAAGTATTGTAATGTTTGGTGTGTAGGTTTTTTTTTTTGTTTCTTATTAGCCATTGGAGCGATACAGGGCTACCATGGCCCTCTTGTTATTTCCTTAGCTTCAAAAATGGTCCTAGTGCAGGCGCCTTATCATTTTTAGCTTAGTGCTTTTAAAAAAAGGAAAGACATGCTTTCACAGAGTTTTGAAATACTGTTTTATTACTTTTTATTATAAGTACTTGATATTGATTTTTAGCTCCACTGGCCGAAGGCCAGCGGGCTTATGTCATGGCCTGTTGTCCGTCGTGCGTCCGTCCGTCCGTCCGTCCGTCCGTCCGTCCGTCCGTGCGTTAACTTTTTTTTAAAACGTCTTCTTCTCTGAAACTACCCATCCAATTTTGATGAAACTTCACAGAAATGATCCTGCCATGGTCCTCTTCAGAATTTCTTGAAAGAATTTAATTCCTTCAAAAACTCTGGTTGCCATGGCAACAAAACTGAAAAATTTTGAAAATCTTTGAAAATCTTCTTGTCTGAAACCGTAAGGCCAAGGGCTACCAAATTTGGCATGTAGCTTTATCTAGTGGACCTCTACCAAGTTTCTTCAATTTATAGCCCTGGGGTCAAAATTGGCCCCGCCCCGGGGGTCACAAGTTTTACATGGGCTTATTTAGGGAGAACTTTAAAATTCCTCTTCTACCTAGCCATAGGGCCTAGAGCTACCAAATTTGGCATGTAGCTTTATCTAGTGGACCTCTGCCAAGATTGTTCAAATTATAGCCCTGGAGTCAAATTAGGCCCTGCCCGGGAGTAACAAGTTTTACATGGGCTTATATAACAAGTTTTACATGGGCTTATATAGGGAGAACTTTAAAATTCTTCTTTGACCTAGCCATGGGGCCTAGGGCTACCAAATTTTGCATGTGGCTTTATCTAGTGGGCCTCTACCAAGAGTGCCCAAATTATAGCCCTTGGGTCAAATTTGACCCCACCCCGGGGGTCACAAGTTTTACATGGGCTTATATAGGAAAACTTTAGAAATCTCCCTGTACCTAGCCGTAAGGCCTAGGGCTACCAAATTTTGCATGTGGCTTTATCTAGTGGGTCTCTACCAAGAGTGCTTAAATTATAGCCCTGGGGTCAAAATTGGCCCTGCCCCGGGGGTCACAAGTTTTACATGGGCTTATGTAGAGAAAACTTAAGAAATCTCCCTGTACTTATTCATAAAGCGTAGGGCTACCAAATTTCGCATGTAGCTATATCTAAAGGCCCTTCACCAAGAGTGCGTAAATTATAGCCCTAGGGGGGAATTTGATTCACCCCGAGGGGTCAGAAGTTTTACATGGGCTTATATAGTGAAATCTTTAGAAATCTTCTTGTTACTAACCATATGAACTAGGGCTACCAATTTTAGTCCTGTTTCAGGGGTCTTATGTTCAAAACCAATTGGCCAAGTATTGTAATGTTTGGCATGTAGTGATTTTACGTATAAGCCAGTGGAGCGATACAGGGCCATCATGGCCCTCTTGTTTTTTTTTTAAACATGGTCCCAGTAAGAGGGCTAAATGTATCTTTAACTTGAAGAGTTCTACTAATTATAGAAATAAGTAGTATAAAGCCAATATTTTCTTACTTTCAGGGTGTAGATGGGGATCATTCCTACATCACAATTGTGAATGTAAAGGGTCTTGAATCTAATATGAAAGATCTAGACAAGTTCATACTGAGAGCTCTCTTTAAAAGTAAGTATCTTTGACTCTTTACTGCATAATCCCCGTTTTAATGACCTTGAGGAAGAATGTGTCTGAAAACATTGTGGCGAAAGAAGATTTAGATTTAAGTCAAACTTTAGAAAAATCTTTACGCGCCAAAGTATGTTAATACATGTACTATGGTCTGCTCTTTCTGAAAATTTTACATATACATAAATCACTAAAATAAATGTGCGTCCTTGACTGATCTATGTCATTGCTTAACATAAAATTGACTATTGTTGAATAAGAAATGAGCAGTGAACAACCATGTACAATACCATGTACAATGCTGGTCTGTAGATAGTCTGTGTCTGATGATGAAACCTGTGTGCAAATTAGTGGCTTGGCTCTGGATTTGATTAGTCAAAATGATGTCAGAATGTTTATTTGGGATATATAAAAGGTTATCTTTACTTAACACTTTACTAAATGGCGAGATCAGTCAAAATGTTATGTCAGAATAGTCATCTGCCATTCTTACAGATAAGTTTTCACCTTCTCAACTTGTTACCAAAGGACAAAATTTTAGACTTGACAAAATTGAGAGCATTTGCAGATGAAAAAATACAACTGTTATGCACAAATTGATATTGTTTTTCGAAGGGTAGAAAATATTGTGGGAAAGGGAGAAAATGCTGGTTACCCCCACTTTCTCTTATTCCCACAATTTTGTCAAAAACCTTTTCTCTCAGGGTGGTTAAACTTAGGATTTTGTTGTAAGGGATAAACCTGTATTAATTTTGTTTCAATATCAGCTTTTTCCACAAAGCTTTCGAAAAGCAAATACAAGGAAAGTTACTAAAACATAATATTCTGTATGTATGAATCCATTGCAGCCATGAAACCTGAAACAATTGACCTGAGAGAACAGTTACAGAATGATTTACATCTCACCATAGACTGGAACAGACCAGATCTTGCTGGGGAAATATTTCAACATGATCTTATTAAAGTCAGGGTAAGTTTTCATTATGGACAAGATGTAACAACAACAACTTTTGTTGTCTGGAACTTGTAACTCTTCAGAACTGAGGAAGCTTTTGTCTATTTCATAATGATACCAGGGTCTTTTCTCAGTCTTATTCTTGAGAATTTTCTAAATTTGAAAGTAACACAACTTCTGATTGGCTAAACCATCTGTTTTAGCCAATCAGATGTTGTGACAGTTCTAAGAATGCTCCTAAGAATGATTGGTGAATAGGTACCCAATTATTTTAGACATGATACTATATAGTACAAGTGACACACTGGAAAGGAAAGTCATGGACAAAAAATAACTTTTCTTTAAAAGGATTCCCCACATAGGTCTGCTTTCAACCAGGCAGACCAACCAATCCGATGTTTTAACCCTTTACCACACAATGACGCCTTTTGACACCCCTGATAGAGAAGGCTTTTGAAAACATTGTGGGAAAAGGAGAAAATGCTGGTAACCAGCATTTTCTCCTTTTCCCACAATGTTTCCTACCCTATCAAAGAAAAATCATTTAATATGATCCACATTGAAACTGTCCTCTGCAAATCCTTTCAGTTCGGACAGGTCTAAAATTGGTCGTGTGGTAAAGGGTTAATGACTTTGAGGAAAAAGACTCTGAAAACATTCTGGGAAAAGAAGAAAATACAGGTTACCGGTATTTTCTGCCTTACCCACAATATTTTCTACTCTTTCAAAGATTATTTCCATCATTTGAGTCTATTTGATATGTCATCTGCAAATTCCTTTAGTTTGGTCAAGTCTAAAATTTTATTGGATGGTAAAGACTTAACATGTTGGACTTGTAGTTAGGAAGTCTTGATTCTATCTGAGCTTGTGCTAATAGACTCCACTGGATATTCTTTGGCACATCTCTGAAGAATACAAGCTCAACTTTTCAAAGATGTACATCAGTGAAATCTCACAGTCATAGAACAAAAAATTAAGTTCTAAGGAAACCTTATCTGAAATGATAGATCTATGAGAAACATTTGGGAAAAAGTAGTATTTGCCTGTAACAAGCTGTTGCTCCTTTTCCCTCTTTAGTTTCAAAGGCTGTCTACTGCAGAGTTATAAATTATTATATTCATATGAATCATTGATTTTTACCTATTTTGGGATATTGACATATAGAGGAGTTTGAATTCCATAGTGCATGTATTAACCTCTAAAGAAGGGAAGCTTTGCTATAACAGTCATGTTTGATTATGTTTTACTTCTTTATTTTTATAGATTGATAAGAAGATGTTTGAACAGTCCTTAATTCATAAGGAAAGAGAAAAGTTTATAGATTTGTTCCTCTCTCAAGGTGTTAAAGTACACTCGTACCTCAATCCTAGAAAACTGAAATATCTGTTTGAGAAGGCCGAAGACAGGGAACTGTTCGTAAATATATGCTTGGAGGGAATTCTGGGTACAACTGTGGTAAGTACCTATTTTTCCTTTACCATACGACAAAATTTTAGACTTGTACAAATTGAAAGTATTTGCAGATGACATTATCAGTGTGGCTAAAGTGATGAAATTTGTCTTTGACAGGGTTGAAAGCATTATTATTAGCAATGTTTTCAAAAGCCCTTCTTCTCAGGGTCATTAAAATTTGGTATTGTGTGGTAAAGGGATATAGTTGAAATTGACAATTTAATACATCTTTTTGGGGGACTTGCCTTTTTGGGAACAGAGATTTGTTTATGTATAGATTCTTGGTGGGAATCATTTATACAGCTATGGTAATTATTTGAAATTTTGATAAAGTTCACAGGAGTATTTTGTAAAAGAATTTTGTAAGTAAACATTTTAGTCTAGATTCCAGTTCGATTATTTTTTTTTCTAATTTATTTTTTGGTTTTACTTCGTCATAAATGATGGAACTATTTATCAATTTTGTCTTGTGGTGAAGAGTTATGATTCAATACATGAAAAAGCATTAAAATATTATGGCAAATCAAGAAAATGCATATTATGAAAAAAAGTCTACTCATGGTTTGCTTTACCTCTTTACCACCTGACAAAATTTTGGCCTTGTCCAAACTAAAAGCATTTGCAGACAACAAAATAAATATTACACAAATCATAAAACTTGTCTTTCACAGAGTGAAAATATTGTCGGAGAAGGAGAAAATGCTGGTTGCTGTCACTTTCTCCTTTTCTTATAATATTTTCAATAGCCTTCTTCCTCAAGGTTGTTTAAAGTGGTGATTGTGTGGTAAAGAGTTAAAAGAGGCTATCAGAATCAAAGTGACTGTGGATTTGACAGTTAATTCCATATCTCTTGCAGACTTTGAAAGAGCCACTGGGTCCAGACTTCCTGACAGAGAACTTGAATAGGTTGATATACAAACTGTCTACAGTGCGACATTTCACCCAGCCACATGATCTCTACATGAGTTCTGTGGGATTCAGGGTGGATTCGGTATCAGCTGAAAGAAAAGTAGGTTACATAATGCTATTCATAATATTACCTGTTAATTATCTTGCACAAACATGAATCACAAACAGATTAAATTGGACATGAGTGAAAAAAAAAAATCCACATCTGCACAGTGTTAAATACTATTCCAAATACAGTATGATGGTGCAGCACACACCTGATGAGTCAAAAATTTACATTATAATATTCATCCTCTGTATATAAAAATGATGTTACTAACCACAAAAAGAGTATTTATTTTATTTTCCTACCATTATGTAGTAAAATTGTCAATAACTGCAATATTTTATTGTTGAAAGTTTTAGTTGTATTATATAAAGAATATTATGTTGAAGTATTTAGCTTTCAATCATGCTTGTATTTGCTTTTTGCTGACCTTCAGTCTCGTTTGTTATCAAATTTTCTCATGCAGCTCAAAGCAAATTCAAGCACCAGGAAATTTTCTATGAAATAATATTTTGGATGTGCTTTTTTCCCACAGGCAATCAATTATTTGATAATATGGGCTGTGTTGATGAACAGACAAAAATTGGCAAAGACATTATGGAACAGGTGTGATGAACCCATTGGTGTAGCCCTAATATGTAGCAGAATGTACAGGGAAATGTCAAAATATTGCAAGGAAAGATATAGAAGAACAGAGTTGGAAGACAATGCCAAGTAAGGAAATCTCTTATTTAGATTTTTAGCTCACCTGAGCACGAAGTGCTCATGGTGAGCTTTTGTGATCGTGCTGTGTCTGGCGTGCGTTGTCTGTCATCAACTTTTACCTTGTGTACAATCTAGAGGCAACATTTTCAGTCAGATACTCATGAAACTTGGTCAGAATGTTTGTCTTGATGATATCTCAGACAAGATTGAAAATGGGTGATGTCTGGTCAAAAACTAGGTCACTAGGTCAAATCTTAGAAAAACCTTGTGTACACTTTAGAGGCCATATTTTCAGTCCAAAACTCTTGAAAGTTGGTCAGAATGTTTGTCTTGATGATATCTTGGACGAGGTCAAAAATGGGTCATTTCTGGTCAAAAACTAGGTCACTAGGTCAAATCTTAGAAAAACCTTGTGTACACTGTAGAGGCCACATTTTTAGTCCAAAACTCTTGAAAGTTGGTCAGAATGTTTGCCTTGATGATATCTCGGTTGAGTTCGAAAATGGGTCATGTTGGGTCAAAAACTAGGTCACTAGGTCAAATCTTTGAAAAACCTTGTGTATGCTCTAGAGGCCACATTTTCAGTCTTGTTTTAATAATATCTACAATGGGAAAATTGGCTATGGTTGGCTAAAAAGTAGGTCACTGAGAGAAATTCTAAAAAAAGCTTGCGTACATGCTAGAGGCATTTTCAGTTCAATAATTATAAAAGCTTAGTAGATTGTTTGTCATGATATCTCAAAAGAGATTGAAAATGGGTCATGTTTGGTCAAAAGACTCAGGTGAGTGACTTTAGGGCCATCATGGCCCTCTTGTTTATTTAACTCTTTATCACACCATCCTGATGGTGAAGGTTTTTGAAAGCTTTGTGGGAAAAGGAGAAAAATTTTGATTTTCCCGCAATGTTTTCTGTCCTCACAGATCATAATAATATCATCTAAATTCAGATTGTTTTGTGCTTTCAATTGGGACAAGTCTAAAATTTATCACCTGGTAGTAGTTAACCCTTTACCAAACAATCATAAGTTGTAATGACCATAACAAAGGTGACTTTTGAAACATTGTGGAAAAAGGAGAAATGATTGAAACAAGTATTTTGTCCTTTTCCAACATGTTTTCTACTTATTCAGAAATCATTTTTTTTTTTATCTCCACTGGCCGAAGGCCAGAGGGCTTATGTCATGGCCCGGTGTCCGTCGTGCGTGCATGCGTCTGTCCGTGCGTTAACTTTTTTTTCAAACTTCTTCTCTGAAACTACCTAGCCAAATTTGATGAAACTCACAGAAATGATCCTGCCATGGTCCTCTTTAGAATTTCTTGAAAGAATTTGATTCCTTCAAAAACTCTGGTTGCCATGGCAACAAAACTGAAAAATATTGAACATCTTTAAAAATCTTCTTGTCTGAAACCATAAGGCCAAGGGCTACCAAATTTGGCATGTAGCTTTATCTAATGGGCCTCTATCAAATTCCTTCATATTATAGCCCTGGGATCAAAATTGGCCCTGTGCCAGGGATCACAAGTTTAACATGGGCTTATATAGTGACTGTAATTTAAAAAATAATAATCAAGGGAAATAACTCCTGTTATACAAGATAAAATTTGTTACTATTTACCTCCCTTGATTATCAAACTGCACTTATACATTATTGGAGTTTGGTATTAAAGTTTTTTGGAGAGGAAATGTTCTGTTGTAACGGAGAGTGATTTATTTTGATGCTAATGGTTATGCTCACATGAATTGAATGTTTAATTTAAAGTAAGGTTTCTATCACTCAAATTTTTTCAGAACTTTACCTTTCATGCTAATGAATAAACCTACTTGTATTCATTGACATTATCTTGGCATTTAAAAAGATATGACTGTTTTTGTTTGGCGGGCGAGGTTAAGGTTATGTTTTCAAAGTAAGTTTATTACCATACAGACTTTTTATGCTGTATGTCTCTGTCAATGCCAATTAAGCGCATGATACGTTGATTTTACTCATTAAGAAATGACAATATTTTTTTTTACTGTACCAAGTTTAAAGCCATTGCAAAAAGACAAATTGAATGTAGTTTAAATGACTATTTCTGTCTTTGATAGGTTAGGAAACATTGTGGGAAAAAGAGAAAATACTGGCTGACAACATGTTGTTCTTTTCTCACAATGTTTTTGAAAGCCTTCTCTTTCAGGGTCATTAACACTTCAATTCGTCTGGTAAAGGGTTAAAAAGCCAGTGAAGCGATACAGGGCCATCATGGCCCTCTTGTTTATTACATTTTTGGCCATTTGTAGATGCTTTCAATTTGGACAAGTCTGATATTTTGTGGCTTTGTAACAAGTTAAGCCCTTGTCAGATTATGGCTGTCAAGCAGGTAGTAATACTGATGTTTTTGTGTTCAACTTGGATGTGCATGGTCAGATTTCAAAATAGTTAAGCACAAACAGTCATCATTAGTACACGATGTGAAAGGCCCATAACCCATTCCCACACAACAAATTTTAGACTCTTTCACATAGAGAGCATCTGCAGGCAACAAACCTGAAAGTGATACAAATGAAGTGTATTTATTTGACAGAGTAGAAAACATGGTGGGGAAAGGAGAAAATGCTTGTTACCAGCATTTTCTCCTTTTCCCATAATGTTTTCAAAATGCCTCTTCTCCAGGGTTGTGAAAACAAGGGATTGTTTGGTAAAGGGTTAAACAGCGTTGCCATCTTAAAGGTCATATTTCTTGGTTGAACTTCGCCAAGGTCTGCTGCATTTATAGTAATGATTGGTGTACCATAACTTGGAGTTCTTGCCAATCTGTTTTTGTCATTGATCATGGCTATACACCCAGATAATTGTTAGGGGAGAATGGGATATCCTGTGTGTGTAAATCACATTCTAGTTCTAAAGTTTTATTCAGTACAATCTTTCACTTTTAGTGTAACAGACATCAAACGGTGATCAAATGAATTTAATTTCAGGTTTACATGTCATGTTTTTGGTGAATGTGTGCTTTATTTATTTGTAATCAAGTCTTAATGTTTAGGTTAAATCATTTCCTCCAACCCCAAATTTTTTTTTTTACTCTTCACATCCAATGCTATTTTAAAATTTAATTTCTTGATCTATGAAATAGGCAACTATAACAGAACAATTGTCACAAATTTACTGAACTTGTATGTATATTCCAGTTTGAAAGCAATCTGGGAGTAACTTCATATATCTATTTGAACAGAGAGTTTGGTGAAATGGCCCTTGGAGCTTTGTCAATTTGTTGGAGGGATTCTAGCGTACAAGCCTACAATATGTTGGGAAGGCAGCTCTCAGATTTCAACAATAAAACAGTGATAGAAATAGCTCACGATGCAGAATATATTCACTTTCTTGCTCATCCTTGTTGTCAGAAATGGCTCACAAAGAGATTCCATGGTCAACTGCAGATTAAAGAACTTGATTGGGGCATCGTCAGGCTGCCATATTGGTTCAAGGTCTGTTTTACTCCGTTTAATTCATGAGATATTTTATTTTCACATTAATGATTAGGTTATGCATCATAAAATTAAGCCTTAAAGCATGTTTCACAATTAGTTGCCCTTGATGATAGTGTAGATCAAAATCAGACGGCACATAATGTGCCATCTGATCTTGAAATTCATTGTCGACTTTGCTAATACACTATAGTACAAAAGTAACCAAGAAATTTCAGTTATTTGGATTAACTTCCAGACTGAATATTCATGTGTAACAGACGGTGCTTTCAGTCCTTTGAATTTTTTGGTTATATGTACATGTATGTGAGTGATTATAGTTGACTTTATACCTTAACTGACCAAAAATAATTTCATCCACATGTTATGTTTTAGATAGCCGTTTCACATGGGGCTATGTTGAACAATACCTTTAAAATCTTCCACTCTGAAAACATTGTATTTGGAATTGCTTTTCCGTATAGAAGCCATAGATCTCAGAAACAGTTCTTCTGCATCTCAGAGACTTTACTTTGTTCCGGTCACTTTAAGCAGTGGTTATTAGACTTTTGAGTCTTCCAATTCAACTATATACGTATGTTGAATGCTTTTCTTGTAGAAACAATGTCTCTTTTTGCTATATAAGGCTGGCTTGTAGCTCTGTTCTGCCCAGTTGCTAACTAGCTCCAAAGGTAACTTTACCTAAATAGCAAACCAGCACTGAGCCTTCTATTCTCAATCTTTACTTTCTTCTACTTTTCACAAAACTATTATTTCATACATTCAATTCATTGTCTACCATTTAGTGAAGATTACAATATTGTACTTTATATTACTGTCTTTTTACTTTTGCATTGTATCCTTTTGGACCTGGCGTGGCCGGTTACACATCTATCTGTTGAGTTAATATAGGGCTCTGGCAATTAAGTGATTAAAAAAGTGTTTTTTTTGTAATTTAGCCATAAATCAGGTGCTATGAAAACACCAATTTTTAAAATGACTGCCACATTGTGCCATGAAAATACCAATTTTTAAAATGACTGTCACATTCAACACATATTTTTTTAGTTCAATTTTCTTGCTGAGCAAAATGGCAGTTTTATTTGGGTAAATTCTTTTTTTGTGTTAACATTCATTGTCATCTGAAAAGTTTTCAGTGTGGATTCCTCTAAACTTTTTCCATTTGGTGAAGAGTTAAAAACTGTTGTAGGAGTTTGCTGGTAAATGATAGAAGTTTCAAAGATATTGTCTGTATATTTTTGCCCCTTGACCATAATGTTGAAAACAATATTACTTGACATTATACAGATTTTGTCCAGTGTTTTCTTCATCTTTCCAATGTACATATGGATAACATTCAAACCTCTAGAAGGAAAAGGACACAATAAGATTGAAGGTAAGTTTTGCTACCTGGTTTGTACTGGAGTTTTAGGCCCTTTTAACAGCTAAGGTATGGCGGTCAGTGACACACCCATGTGTTTCCTGGCTTTCTTACACCAGTACTGACACAACTTTCTTTCCAAAGCCACTGACTACTTTTCTGACATGCATCAGAGGTGAGAGGGGAAAAATTGCCTGAAAGAAAGTCCACTGCAACCAGTTATCGAACCCACAACCTCCAGGTCATGAGTCAGATGCGTTAACCACTGAGCTACCCAGCCAGGCATTTTGCTACCACTGCATGTAATGTAAAGGTTGAATAATTTCACAAAATTGAGTGATGAAATGATTGAAATATTCAAATGAAAACCCCCACAAATTTTCATGTGAACCGGTTGCTTTAAATATTTACTTCTGGTGAGAGGTACACATAATTGGATTATTTTACTATGAAGACTATTTATTTTTTAGCAAGAAAATGTAGCTTTTAAAGTGGACCTTGGCTGGGCACCTATTGTCTACTGTACTTTTGTACCAATTTATTTTGATATCATCTCTTCCCTAGCCAGTTTTGGCCAATGTCTGTCAAATAACAAGGAAATAATCCATTTTTGGTCCTCTTGCAGACCTCTTCAAGTGATTTTTGGCAGCTGGTTTACCCCACTGTCATAGTTCCCACATCACGTGTGTATGTATATACCAGTTTTCGAAGCCTACTATCTTTATCTAGGTCAGAATTTTGCTTCCGGTAGGTTTTGCCTGGATACGAGACTAAACAAAACCAGTTTCGTACACTAACAAAATAGTTCTGCCAGTGATATTCAAACAAAGCAGTTCAACTTGATACTGTATGCTCCCTGAAAAAAATTAAAACATCATGTTTCAGTTGTCTTTTTGATTTAAGGTAACAAAAGATTTTCAGCTTATATAAAACAAAAACTGTGCCGGGTTTAACACCTCTCCACCATCTGGCACATTTATACAATAACATACCTTGTTGCTGGAGAACGTGGACCCTGGTAAACTCGTACCCTAACTTCAAGGGTAAGAGTTCCCTGGAGAACTTTCCATTTTGATTTATACTAGTTTACGAGGAAAAAAATAATAGAACACACCAATTAGTAGCATGTATTCGGAGCCAGAAAAGAAATCGGCTGCCTTCAGTGCGTTAGCCCTTTGATTATTTGTTGTATCAATAGGTCAAATGAACAAAAGAAACAGTTTGTAAATTTTGCTCCTTTGATACTAGATCTATTTCGCTTGTAACTCATAATTACATTTACATGTATTTTTAGCCGTCTTGTGTCATGTATTGTTTCCAGCTGTCTGAAAAAAAATCAGGGCCTATATTCACCAACCAAAAATCTTGATAACATTCTTAATCCTTTATCAGACGACAAAATTTTAGCCTTGCCCAAATTGATAGCATTTGCAGAAGACAATTTCAGTGTGGCTCAAACAGTGCAATTTTTCTTTGAAAGGGTAGAAAACCAGCATTTTCGCCTTTTCCCACTATGTTTTCAAAAGGCTCCTTTCCCAGCATTGTTAAAATCGGCATTGCGCTGTAAAGGGTTGCTCTAGTTCTCAAGAATTTTCTGAATTTCAAATCACCTGTAAAATTTCTTATTGGCTAAACCAATTGATGCAGTCAATCAGAAATTGCCTTACTTTCTAAATGTAGAATATTTGTGAGACTAAGAATGCAATAATGGTTGTTGAATGTTGGCCAAGATGAACTTGAGTCAAATTTTCCAGTAGAGTAATAGAATACTTCAGGCCTTATTGGGCCTTACTTTGTAGGACATTGCCTCCTGAACCCTTTTTTACGCATTTTCTATGCTGGTAACCAGCATTTTTTTCTTTTTCCCATGATATTGACTTCCCTCACTCAGACAAAATGCCATCATTTTTTGTATGTTGTCCACCCGCACTTTTAATCTGAATGTAATCAAAATTTTGCTGCCAGGCAGTGAGGGAATATTATTTTCAATCAAGTATTAGCTCAAATGGTAGCCACTGTCTTTCTGAAATAATTGTATTCTACAAAATTTTGAAATCAAGACATCACAGATATCTTGAAGTGTAAATATTTGACAGATATAGTGTGTTTGACATTATTTTTAGGGTCCTATGTTTCAAGACTATTTTAGCTAAAGCGTGGATTTGCCACTATCTTGATAAAATGGATTGAAAGAGCATACAATGGATCCTAAGTATCTGTCTGAAATTATGATCTTATGTATGACACATGCTCTGGATAAAACTTAGCCAAAAGATATATTTTTGTTGTAAAGCATTTTTTCTCAATTACAGAAGAGTACAATTACAATGATAACGAATCAGATGGGTCAGACGATGAAGATCAGAATGCTCTGTCAGCAAAAACTTTGAATGATCCAGCATGGAAAAGGGTATGCATGTATATATTTTTTTTCAGTAAGTGAAAACCAACATAGAATATTTAATACTTTACTACACAGTCCTGTGTTTTGACAACCCTTCCAGGAAAGGCTTTTTAAAAGCATTGTGGGAAAATGGAGAAATATGCTGGTAACCAGCTTTTCGTCCTATTCTGATAATGTTTCTTTTCTTGTCAAAGACAAATCACTTGATTTGAGTCGCACTGAATTTGTCTGCAAATGACTTCAATGTGGAATAGTCTCAGTATTTGTATGGAAAAGAGGTACCTAAGTCCTTTCTTGGGGCTTCAAATGTTGACTTCTTTTATGTGTTCATCTGAGAGTTATTTTATAAAGTAGCAGCATGTGTGTTTTTATATACTGAATATATATCTGTATGCTGCTGAAATTAACTTACTTGTTTTTGTATCCAAGCCTTTTCACCCTTTACTGCACAAATTCCATGTTTTGATGATTCCAATGAGGCAGGCTTTTGAAAATATTGTTGGAAGGAGCAAATGCAGGTAACCAGCACTTCCTCCTTTTTGCACAATATTTTTCTACCCTTCCAATGATAAATTTCAACTTTTGAGTCATTTATTTAGTCATCTGAAAATGCTTTCAATATGGACAAGGCCAAAAAATTTGTCGTTTGGTATAGAGTTAAAAATCGGACAATATGGAAATCAATTTGTATTGTGGGAATGTGCTTGAAATAGTTGAAATACTTGTGTCAATCAGGTCCAAAAGCATTAAGAAAGATTTATCTTCCATCTTTTCAGAGAAAGGAAGCAATTGGCAGAAAACTGAAATCTGTCTTACCATTCAAAAGGGATACTTCCAGTATTTCTTTTTTCATGAAGATATATCTACTGTGGACTGCACCAATCTCCAAGTTCTGGATCACCCAGGTGTTTTACTTTGCTTACCTTGGCTTGTTTTGCTTGGCAACCCTGTGGCCTATCTGTGGGAATCAATTAATTGATTTGATACTGTGGGGCTGGACAGTGGTGATCGAGTTGGAACTGATATGTAGAGTTTATGTCAAATATCATGTAAGTAAAATGTGATATGTTTTTATAATTCTATTTTATACCTTGGTTGTTATAGGAAGGGTGGAAAGTTATCTAGAATATTTTATTATTTTCTTTTCAGTGAAAAACTGTGATTTCATAGTGAAAAAAACCACTAGTGATGATAAATATGGTATCATCACTAGTGACGATATGGTATCATCTCTAGTGAAAATATAGTTTTAGAATGTTTGCTGGAACTACTATTTCCTATATTGCTCATGTTGTACCATTCTTGATAATTATTAGAATAGAAAAGGGAGAACTAGGAATGTAATAAATAGGATAATCAACTGGTTGTGTCTGATATTAAAAATCTGTAACTCGAATGAGATTTGATGCGGTTAAAAAACTCGTCCTTTGGACTTGTTTTTTCAACCACATCATACCCCATTCTAGAGACAGATTTTTGATATCACACACTATCAGCTGCTTATCCTCTATTTGGCATTATGTTTATTCTTATTAATGTTTACAGGTCTCTTTAAAAGGAAGATTCACTCTCTTTAACCCTTTACCATTTACTTACCTTTTACTGATGGAGGCTTTAAACCCCTTCAGTGGGAGTGTTTTGATTCCTAGGGAGAGCCCATTCTTTTTTAATTTCGGCATTATTTTCCACCTTCATATAGAACTTGTTATTTTCTTGTAATTCTTATTTTTTACCTCTACTGGCCAAAGGCCAGTGAGCTTATGTCATGGCCCTGTGTCCATTGTGCGTCTGTGCGTGTGTCGGTCTGTATGTTAACTTTTATTTCAAACATCTTCTTTTCTGAAACTAGCCATCCAATTTTTACCAACTTTTCATAGAAATGATCCTGCCATGGTCCTCTTCAGAATTTCTTGAAAGAATTTGATTTCTTCAAAAACTCTGTTTGCCATGGCAACAAAACTGAAAAATATTGGAAATCTTTGCAAACCTTCTTGTCGAAAACCATAAGGGTTAAGGCTACCAAATTTGGCATGTAGCCTCATCTAATGGATCTCTACCGACTTTCTTCAAATGATAGCCCTGAGGTAAAATTGGCCCTGCCCTTGGAGTCACAAGTTTTACATACATGTAGGCTTATATTGTGAAAACTTCAAAAATCTTCACATTCTAAACCACGAGGCCTAAGGCTGCCAAATTTTGTCTGTAGCTTCATCTAATGGATCTCTATCAAGTTTCTACAAATTATAGCGCTTTTGTCAAAATTGGCCCTGCCCCAGAGGTCAGAAGTTTTACATAAGCTTATATAGTGAAAACTTCAAAAATCTTCTGATTTTAAACCATGAGGCCTAAGGGTACCAAATTTGGCATGTAGCTTCATCTAATAGATCTCTACTAATTGTCTTCAAATTGTAGCCCTTGTGTCAAAATTGGCCCTGCCCCAGGGGTCACAAGTTTTACATTGGCTTATATTGTGAAAACTTAAAAAATCTTCTAGATCCTAACCATGTTAAAGTCTAGGAATACTAAACTTTGCATGTAGCTTTATCTGGTGGGCCTCTACCAAGATAGTTCTAAATTATAGCCCTGGAGTCAAATTTGTGGTCTCAACTTTCACATGGGCTTTTGCAGGACTTGAGAAAAGGGGGTTGCTGGTTTGATTCTTGGCTGGGCCAATTTCTTTCCAGGATTGATGATAGTCATTGCTACAGGATTCATTCCTCTCTCATCACTGACCATTGTTTCGACTATGGTTATGTGGTAAAGCAGCCAGTGACTTGAAAGAATATTTTGGAGAGCACTGGTAAAGGAAATTCCAGGAAAGCATGGATAGATGCACTGACTGCTGCAATATAACTGAAATAATGTTGAAAACAACGTTAAATACCATACAATCAGTCAAATCAATTCACATGGGCTGTTGTATAGAAAACTTTATAACTCTTCTTGTTCTTGTTTGGTATGTATGGTTTGTACTTATTAGGTATTGGAACCATACAGGGCCATGATGGCCCTCTTGTTCTCATGTCTTTTCATTGAAGTTCATTGAAACATGAGATTTTCTGATAGAGGGTTAATGCAAAAGTGTTATGTTTTTTTTTTTCAGAAATATAGACATCTTTCCTTGGTTGGTAACTACCTGGACATTTTCATCATCATGATATTTCTAGTGTTACTGCTATTCATGCGAATTCTATATGTATGGTTTGCATTCACAAACTATGTCCAAGCTAAAACCATTATGTGCTTTAGCCTGATCTACTTTTTCTATAGACTGTTGGGCGTATACCTGCCTATAAGTCCCACACTTGGTCCCATGTTACTGCGAATAAATAGAATGGTAAGATATTTATATTATGAATCATCTTTGATATTTCCCAATTCTATTCAAATAACATTTTTCATTATTAATTTTAATTATTTGCCAGAAAACAAAGATTTATACTTGAACAATTTGAAAGCTTTTGCAGAAAACATTAAAATGTTGCTCTTTTGATTGTATTTATCCTTGAACAAGTAGAAAACATTGTGGAGATTGTAAGGTTTTACCTTTAGAGTTTAATGTAGATTTACATGCTTGCATAGCTATGAAGCACAGAAAATCTGTTTTTAAAATACTACACTACCTTCTTTTGCTCCTCTAACTTTCAATTAGCACTGGAGCAAAGCTGATTTTAATACGTGAACACTGATAATTAGAACGCTGTGGTATATCAGGGAGTGACTTCCATCATTAATGCAAAACTACATCTTTGTTAAAGCACTGCCTTTAATACAAGCGGTATTCCCATAGGTTTCTGTACTAGAATACTTGGTACATGTATTTATGCTGAATTCTTCTATTTCAGTACTTAAAAGCTATTTTTCTTTTATCTCTACATTTCAAGGGTCAGTATTTCATTTCTATGACTATTTCTTATGTCTGTTTTGCCTTTCTGTTTAAGGTGAAGCATGATTTTGTCACATTTATCAGAATGTTTCTGATATTCATGATTGCTGGAGGAGTCACTATACAAGCCATATTGTACCCACACTGGCCCCTCAATATAGACCTGATAAGGCGTGTTATCACCAGACCCATCTATGCCATGTTCTTAACACAAGTACAGGATTTAGATGGTATGTATACACAAATCTATACCAAATATATTTAACTCTTGTCTCTATAGCGGATAAAAAGGTTTTTAGACTTGTCCTAATTCAAAACAACTGCAGATGACAAATTAGATGTGATTCATATGATAAAGTTAATTCTAAAAGAATAGTAACATTGTGGGAAAAGGAGAAAATTGTTTGGTAAAGGGTTAAACACATTGTCAGATAAACATTCACTGATCACCCTAAAATTTATAGGACTCTGAAGTCTTTCTTTTCGAGGTTTACATCTGATCTGTTTTCATTTGTATCATTGTTGGCAGTGCTCCAACACATGCATTCCCACAGCTTTTTAGCTCATCTGAGCACAAAGTGCTCAAGTTGAGCTTTTGTGATGGTGCTGTGTTCGTCATGCATCGTGTGTCATCTGTCATGTGTCGTGCGTTGTCATGGCATCAACAATTACCTTTTGTGCACTCTAAAGGTCACAATTTCAGTCCAATACTCTAAAAACTTGAACAGAATGTTTTTCTTGATAATATTATATAGACAAGTGAGTGTGACAGATGAGTGACATCAGGGCCGTCACGGCCCTCTTGTTTATACCAAAGTTGATGCTACTTTAACAGCATGGTAAGCTTGTAATACTCTGTGATTATTTAACTCTTTTCCTCAGGGTTGTAAAAACAGGGCATTATATGATAAATTTCAATTCTATGTTTCAGGTGATATAACATGTACAAAAAGGTTCAGAACACTTACTGGCTACTGTGCTGCAGGTAAGGCAAGTTTATCATATTAACTCTTTCGCAAACAACAGAATATTGTACTGAACTAAAACAGAAAGCATTTGCAGATCACAAGTAAAATGTAGCTTAGATGACGATTTCTGTCTTTGATAAGGTAGAAAACAGGGTCGCAAAAAGTAAAAATGCTGGTCACCAACACCCCACCAGGTAGCTCAGTGGTTAGCATATCCGACTCGTGACCTGGAGGTTGTGGCTTCGATACCGGGTTGCAGTGAACTTTCTTTCAGGCGATTTTTTGCCTTTCACCTCTGATGCATGTGAGAAAAGTAGTCAGTGGCTTTCTTTGTGAGTGCAAGGGAAGAAAACATAGTGGGAAAGGTTACCAGCATTTCATCCTTTTCCCACTTTGTTTTCAGAGGGGTTGTTAAAAGAAGGGATTGTGTCGGATGCTGGTTACCAGCATTTCGTCCTTTTCCCACTTTGTTTTCAAAAAGGTGGTTAAAAGAAGGGATTGTGTCGTACAGGGTTAAGTCATTTTTGACTTGGCTGTTTTGAATGAAAGCATCAAGGTATTGCGATGGCCCTGTTGTTGTCCTCATTTTTTGCAAAAGGGAGTTTAATGCATCTCTGTGATGGATTATACCAAACCAGTCATCACATTATTATAGATCCTGCTGAGCCCCGGTAGTTCAGTCGGTAGCATGGAGGACTTGAGAACACGGGGTCCAGGGTTCGATCCCTGGCCATGACCCCTGGCTCGGCCAATTTCTTTCCGAGGATTGATGATAGTCAGTGCAACAGGATTCATTCCTCTCCCACCGCTGACCATTGTTTCGACGATGATTATGTGGGAAAGCAGCCAGTGGCTTGGAAAGAAAATTGTGTGAAGTACTGGTAAAAGAGACTCCAGGAACGCATGGATAGGTGCACTGGCCACTGCGATATAACTGAAATAATGTTGAAAACGGCGATAAACACCATACAATCAATCAATCATTATCATAGATCCTAAAAATCTATTTTGTCCAACAACCTACTGAAACCTGAATTAGACTGGTCCTTGGACATGCAGAAACTTTATCAAAAGCAAAAAGTTTGGACAAGATCAACCTGCACAGGCTGACGTACATAGATACATTTGCAGATGCATTCAACCCCCTTTTTTACAGAGCATAGTTCATTTTATTATTACTGAAGATACTTACAGTGTACTTCTAACTGAGACTAGTTGTGGACTATCAAAAGGGAAACCCATAGCCAAAGGCCAGGTAACTGTCAAAGTATTTTTGACATGGTTGTGCCCCTTTTTCAACTCGGAATTTTCACAGAAAAAGTGGTGGTTATGATTGGCATTTTATTAATATTTGTCAGAAATTAAACATTTTGAAATTTCTTTGCTCTAGGTGCCACTGGTTTCTTCAGCCGGGTTTACAACCAAACTGGAGGTAAGTAGTCAGTAGTAAATGAGTTAGCCATGTTACATGTTTCTAGACTTGTCCATATTTAACCCTTACAGCACAAAATGAATCCAACATTCTCTTAATTCTAGAAATATGACCCGAATTATTGCATTTTATTGAAGATACATCTTTACAGCCAGTGAGAAAAGTTAACAAAGGCTGTTAAAACTTGATAGTGTGTAGAATCTAGTCAGCTGTGGAAACACAGATAAAAATTGATATATAAGGTGTATGGGATAAAGAAACTCCAGGGATTTGTCCTCAATTTAAAACTGGGAACAACAATAGCCTCCTGTGAATAAAATACAGTTTTTATCTGTCATAATCTTGGCAACCTTGCAATCCTCAGGGGCAGCAACTGGTCTGAAGATACTAGGTTGTTTCCAATTTCATAAAATAAAGATGAAATTGGTTAAAAAACTGGATGAAAATAAGGAAAGATGTATCTTTAAATCAGTATTTTGTTATAATGAAATAAAAGATGAGTAAGTCATGACATACACTTGGCTCTGTACATTTGAGAGTATGGGTGCATAAGCCAATATTTGTTTAACTTCTTACCTCCTACAGACAACGCCAAGCAGGGCCACGGTACTGCAGTTGGTAGCGTACATAACTTTAGAACAGGGGCTTACTGGTTTGAATCCACAGCTCAGCCAATTACTTTCAAAGGATTGATGACAGTCATAGGATTTATTAATCTTTCACCGCTGATCATTGTTAGCTCTACTGGCTTTCAGCCAGCAGAGCTTATGTCATGGCGTGGATTCCATCATCCGTCCGTCTGTCTGTCCGTCTGTTAGTCTTATTTCTTGTTGATGCGATAAAATCTGCATTTGTGGTCAGATTTTCATGAAACTTGCACAGTTTGTTTAGGTCATCAATAGCTTGAACCCTATTGATTTTGGAAAAAATCCAACAAACAGTATGGGAAAAGTAGCCATTTCTAGTTGAAAATTTCCATTTCTTGTTTACGCGATAAAGTCTGCATTTGTTGTCAGATTTCCGTGAAACTTGCACGGTTTGTTTACCTTATCAATAGCTTCAACCCTATTGATTTTGGAAAAAATCCAACAAACAGTATGGGAAAAGTAGCCATTTCAAGTTGAAAATTTCCATTTCTTGTTTACATAATTTAGTCTGCATTTGTGATCTGATTTTTGTGAAACTTGCACAGTTTATTTATCTCATCAATAGCTTGAAACCTATTGATTTTGAAAAAAATCCAACAAACATTATGGGAAAAGTAGCCATTTCTAGTTGAAAATTTCCATTTCTTGTTTACGCCATAAAGTCAGCATTTGTGGTCTGATTTTCATGAAACATGCACAGTTGCTTTGTCTCATCAACAGCTTGGACCCTATTGATTTTGAAAAAAATTCTGACAATCAGTATGGGAAAAGTAGCCATTTAAAGTTGAAAATTTCCATTTCTTGTTTTGGCGATGATGTAAGCATTTGTGGTCGGATTTCATGAAACTTGCACAGTTGCTTTGTATCATAAACAGCTTGAACCCTATTGATTTTGGAAAAAAAATGTGACGATTAGTATGGGAAAAGTAGCCATTCAAAGTTGAAAATTTCCATTTCTTGTTTAGGCAATGAAATTCACAGTGTTAATCCAATTCTTTTGAAACTTGCAAAGATTCATCAAGGGATTGAACTCTATCAAAAGTGAAGAAAATCTAGTAAACCGTTCAGGAAAAGCAGCCATTTGATGACTTAGTATCGTTTACTCAACAAAGTCCACATTATTAGTCACATTTCTTTGAAATTTGCTAGGATTGTTTAATACAAGGAGTACTGAAACCCTATCAAATTTGGCTGGATTCCAAACATTTAGTTTTGAGAAATTGCGCCTCATTTTTTTCCACTGTTTGTTCACCTCACCATGCCTACTTATGCTGTCTTAGTGGGTTCAAGCCCAGTTACAAGGACACATTTTTGTGTTTTTTGTCTTTTTTTTTTCTTTTTGCATCATGAATTCATAATGTACGAGGGGTGATCAGAAAGAACATGGACCAGTGCCTGTATCGGAATAGCGTTATAGAAAACAACTTGGAGTGTTTACTATTTTTGAAAGTAACCTCTTTTGAGTTCTATGCACTTTTTCATTTTTGATTTCCACGTGCGAAATAAGTGTGCGAGCGCGTCACGTGACCTTACTAACAAGGACCCAGTCGTAACTAGGGTTAGCTCCTCTCTGCTCTAGTAGTGTATGCCACATAGAGAATCTTTCAAAACAGGAACTAGTCAGAGGTCACATGGAGTCAGGACTATATTATAAGGAGAGTTGGCTAGTGTTTCTATGTTAAGTTTTTGCAAAGTTTCCAGTACAAGTGTAGCTTTGTGAGTTAGGGCGTTATCTTAGTGTAAAGTGACATCACTCCGCAGGACTTCTGGCTGTTTTCTTCGTTTGGTGTTTGTGAAATTTATTTGAATAATGTGGGCATAAAACTCAGTATTGACTGTAGTATGTATAGATACAACATGATTTAGAAGAAAAAAAGGAGAACAGAAATGCACGATGTAGATAACTTCACTGAGTGACTTATAAAGGTTGGCTTTACCAGCGGAAGGTGATGTTGGATGTTTCCATACACCCCTTTGTTGTTTAGATTCAGTCTCGTTAAAGTGTGACTATATTTCATCGCATGTTCCAATACAATCAGTAAAGTTTGACCCCTCTACCCTATTGCGTTCTGAAATTTCTTGACAGATTTAGACCCGAACTTCCATTTTCTCGGGCGTCAGTTGCCGAGGTACCCACCTTGTGCAAACACGCGAGTCAAAATCTCCTGAGCACTTCTATATGAAATGTTAAATGTGTCAGCTATTTTCCTGACAGTATCTCGGCGATCTTGTTTTACATGCTGCTCTACATCCGTTATGATTTTGTCTGTGACTGATGTTGATGGGCGGTCAGATTTAGGGTCATATCTAACAGTATGGCACCCTTGTCTAAACCTGTCCGATCCATGTACGATTATCAGATTTCTTAAGTGCAGAGTCCCCTGAAACTGTTTTCTAAATCGGTTTTGATTTCCGATAAATACTTTTCGAGTTTGACGTAAAACTTTATGATTACTCTCGGCTCAAATAAAATGTCGTCCGACATTTTGGACCACTAATGCAGTACATGATGTCATGAAAATGACGTCATACTTTACCTGCTTGAATATGATGACATTTGAAAGCTTGAGTCAGTTACCAGATAATTAATGCTCATCTATGCAAATTTTTGTAATCCTACGTGTAGTAGTTTTCAAAATAACGAGGTGGTCCACGATCTTTCTGATCACCCCTCGTATGCTAGCATAAAAGCAAAATCACTGCCAGTAGAGCGATATCAGGTCCTCAAGGGCCTCTAGTTTTTACAATGGCTATGTGTTAAAGCAACCAGTGGCTTGGGAAGAATGTTTTGCAAAATACAGGTAACAGAAACTCTAGGAAAGAATGGATAGGTGCACTGGCAGCCACAATATAACTGAAATAACAGTTTGGGAAAAGGAGAAAATTTTGGTAATTAGCATTTTCTTCTTTTCCCACAATGTTGTCTACCTTTTCACAGACTAATTCGAGGTAGATTTAATTTGTTTTCTACAAGTGCTTTCAATACCGACAAGTCTAAACTTTTGTCATCTGGTAAAGGATTGATTGAAATAACATCATATTCTATCTTTTTATGTAGTAAATAAGTGTAAACTGTTTTAACATGAGGGCTTCTATTAACCAACACATTTTTGAATGGTGTACTTATTTCAAAATTTCAAGACTCACCACCTGATTGTTTAATTAAGAAGTACTGCCTCTGGTTGATAGGACTGGTTTCTGACTTTTGGTGTTTTATTAACCTTGGTATGTTCATGCTTATCACAGCTGATCAGCTAGCTGAAGACTTGGAGCAATGTCCATATTCCAGTTTTTCTGCCTATGTGATCACCATCCAGTATCTGTTGATCTGTAAACTGGTTCTTGTTACCCTGCTGTTCGCTATGTTTTCGTAAGTATCATTTAATATTTTATTAAACAATAATATTTTACTTTTCTGTTTGAACAACATCATGTAGATGACAACTTAGAAGTGTCTCCAATGAAGGGATTTGTCTTTGAAAAGGGTAGAAAACCTTGAGAAAAGAGGAGAAAAATACTGGTTCATTTTCTCTTTTTTTGACAAAGTTTTTAAAAGAATCTTCGTGGCAGCTCAGTTGGTAAGATAAAATTAAGAGCTTGAAACCCTTAGTGTCACCAGTTTGATTCCCTCCTTGGTCAAACAAATTCTTTCAGAGGATTGATGATAATCATTGCAACAGGATTAATTTGTATCTTGCTAAATGATGTATTTGACAATGTCTGCAGGGAAAAACAGCATGTAGCTCAGAAAGTATGTTGTGCAAAGTACTGCAGGAAAGCTTTGGATAGGTACACTGGCTGCTCTGGTATACCAGAGTGAATGGTTTGCGTGCAATTTCAAAGCAATTTTGCTGAAATTGAAATGGAAGCCTTCTTACTATTGGAACTTGCACACGTGTAATTTTCATTATAGTCGGTCAACTATAGTAGGAATTTTAATCCTTTGAAGTTCTTTCCTGATCAGGTGACAAGGCAACTGATGTAAAGTATTTGTCAGCCTGTAACAGTTTGTCATGATAAAACCTTTTTTTACCATGAGACATTACAAAAGTCTGTGGTAATTTTTAATTGATTCACAACAACCTCATGCTGATGAATCTTTGTTTGATATCTTGAAGCATACTGCTTTTGAAAATATTGTTGCGAAAAAGAGATTGTTGGCAATGAGATGCTTTTAGCTCACCTGAGCACAAAGCAGTCAGGGTGAGCTTTTGAGATTATGTTGTGTTTCCTTGATAATGTTATAAGTGAGTTTGAAACTGGACAAAATTGGGTTATAATGGGTCAAAGGTAGGTCACTTAGATAATCTTGAAAAAAAAACGACAACATTTTGTCTGCATCTATTATCCATTATCTGATAAGCACTCTGGAGGAAACATTGTCAGTGAAATACTTATAAAATTTGGTCAGAATGTTTGTCTTGATAATGTCAAGGGCAACTTTGAAATTGTGTCAAGTTGGGTCAAAAAGTAGGTCAAAGGACCAAATCTAAGAAAAACCTTGTGTGCATTCTAGTGGACATATTTTCTGTCTGATACTCATGAAAGTTGGTCAGAATGTTTGTCTTGATAATATCTCAGATAAATTTGAAATTAGGTCATGTTGGGTCTAAAAGTAAGTCACTGGGAAAAATTGTATAAAAACCTTGTTGGCACTCCAGAGGCCACATTTTCAGTCCTATGCTCATGAAAGTTGGCCAGAATGTGTGTCATGATGATAACTCAGACAACTTGTGTTCAATACCATTTAAAGTCAGAGAGCTTAGTATAAGTTGCAAGAACTTGTTTCTCAGTCGATGTAAAATAAATATGTTTAAACTGAACAGAATCTTTGTTGTGATAATACATCGGATAAACTCAAAAATATGTCAGATTTGGTTAAAGAATAATTCAATGGACACATATCAGTAAAACCTTTTGTGCACTCTAGAGGTCACATATTCAGTCCAATTCACATGAAACTTTTCTAGAGTGCTTGTCTAATTGATTTTTTTGGAAGAATTTAACAATTGGCCACATAAGGTAAAAAAGTAGGTCACTGGAACAAATCTCAGAAAAACCTTATGTGCTCTCGAAAGGCCACATTTTCAGGCCAGTACTCATGAAACATACTGGGATCAAAATGCTTGTCTTGATTACTCAGAGGAAATTGAAAATGGGTCTAGTTTGGTAAAAAAAAAAACATAGGTCACTAGGACAAACCTCAGAAAAACCTTGTGCACTCTCTTAAAGCCACATTTTCACATTAATTTTCATGACTGATGGTCAGATGAATACACCTGGGCCCTGTTTTACTAAGGTAGTTACGAACAAAATTTACGTAAGTTTTACGTAACTATAGGATAGTGGCATTAATCTGCTACGAGATACGAGATAACTATCATGATTGTTTTAGAAAACTGTTGCGATAAATCGAAGTTTTCTTGAAATTTTATCTTTTCATTTTATCTAGATAAAATTTCCAGGAAACTTTGATTTATCGCAATACTTTTCTGAAATAATCATGATAGTTATCATGTATCTCGTGGCAGATTATTCACACTATACTATAGTTACGTAAAACTTACGCAATTTTTGTTTGTAACTACCTTAGTAAAACAGGGCCCTGGAATATATTTTGTGTGGGTTTTACATTACCACCACTAGGATCACTTCGACCTAATGAATGCCAGATCACTCTAGTCAGGTGATTGTTTTAGGGCCAATGATCCTCTGTTTTTTATTTCCCTACAGTTTTTCACATAAATAAGACCTTAATTCTCCAATTTTGCAGGAACATATACAAAGTTGTTTATTGCAATTTTTTTTCAGAAGTTAATTAGTGAACTCTTTACCCAGTGACAAAGTTTTAGACTCATCAAAATGACAAATTCAGTATGGTTCATATGATTTGATTTGACTTTGAAAGGTTAGAATACATGGTGGGAAAGGAGAAAATGCTGGTCACCTGCATTTTCTCCTTTCCCCACCATGTTTTGAAAAGGCTTTTTCTTCAGGGTTGTTAAAACACTGGATTATTTGGTAAAGGGTTAAATCTGTTCCAGATTGACAATATCCAAGGTCGACAAGGAAGCCAGTGTGATATGGAAATTTCAGAGATACTCTTTAATCATGGATTTCAAAGAGAGATTCACCCTGCCTCCACCTTTCACAATACTCTGTTTCTTGTACTATCTGCTGAAGTATATGTACAAAAAGGCAAAAAGTTTCCGAAATTCATTCTCTAGCTGTTGTAACATAGACGAGGTGAGTATAGAAAAGACAAGCTAAAAAGGTATCTCAAATTATTGGATTTGTCTTTGGACCAGTAAAATATAATGTGCAAAAATGAGAAAATTCTGGTGTCACAGAGAGAGGTTAGATAATATTATATAAGCACTTCAAACCTGCCTTATTGTTTAGGTTGTTTTTAAGGGAATGCGGTATGGCATAGTTCTTCCCATGCAAGTTAAGCAACATGGTTATAGTTAGTGCCTGGATGGTTGACTTATCCTTGTAAATTCCTGCAACAGCTCTTAACCCTTACCACACAACAAAAATTTAAACTTGTCCATATTTAAAGAATTTTTAGAAGACATGTAAATTAAATGTAACTCGAAATATGAAATCTATCTTTCATAGGGTAAAAAACATTTTGGAAAAAGGAGAAAATGCTGGTTACAGTTTTTTCAAAAGCTGTCTTCCTCAGGGTCATTAACCCTTTACCACACAATGCCGACTTTTAATGACCCTGAGGAAGAAGGCTTTTGAAAAAATTGTGATTAAAGGAGAAAATGCTGGTAACCAGCATTTTCTCCTTTTCCCACAATGTTATCTATCCTATAATGGACAAATTTTGTAAATTGGGTCACCTTTACTTTGTCGTCTTCAAATGCTTTCAATTTGACCAGTCTGAAATTTTGTCGTCTGGTAAAGGGTAAAAGATATGATAGTGAGGTAAAGGGATAAACTATAGGGGCAAGCTTCAGAAAACTTTACAAGGGGTTAAAAACTGAATACAGCATCATGCATAATCTAGCCTTTTGGCTTGAAAATTTTGCTTTGGGTTGGTTATCCATCATTTATATGCTATATGATTGACCTTGTGTTTATTTATCATCACCACTGGTTGCCCATATGGGCAACACCGCCTGAAGGCTGATAGTTATTTGCTGTTGGGGATAGTGCAAGATACATACAAAACCCATCCTAAGTTCTCCCTGGTTCTTTAAAATACTTGGTGTGTAGCACGGTCACATGAACTTTGATTCAACGTCTCATCCGAAAGACTATTAGTAAGTTTAGATGGTCAGCCATGGGGCTCAAATCCACACCCTCAAGTCACCCTAGACTTGATGTTAACAAGTCCTATGCTGTACCACTTGAGCTATGCAGGCTGATCTAAATGATACATGTTTTGCTGTCTTTTGATATAGGAAAAGCAGTTCATGTCCCCAACACCTACAAAGATTGAAGACACTGCTTTCTGGAAGAGAGTTGCCAGGGAATATGTGGCCAATGAAGAAGCCAAGTTAGAGAAGGAAAATATTTTGACGAAGCATGGTGAAATGTGAGTAATAAAATGATATCACACTGAGATATAATTTTGTAGGAAGTTAAAGTACAATATGCATTAAAATTAAGACTCTTTTAGTATTTTGGTAAACAGCCTTATTCATGAAAGTAAAACGACATTATTCAAACTTTACATTTATGTCAAATGCAGTGTTTGTACATAATACAAAGGATATGATATCATTTAAATGTTTTGATTCATAGGTAATTACTTGTTATTTCTAAACGTTTTTGTGTGTGTGTGAAATGTGAAATGTAAATTTTCATTTTTAGCTCCACTGGCCAAAGGCCAGCGGGCTTATGTCATGGCCCGTTGTCCGTCGTGCGTCTGTCCATCCATGCGTTAACTTTTATTTTAAACATCTTCTTCTCTGAAACTACCCATCCAATTTTGATGAAACTTCACAGAAATGATCCTGCCTTGGTCCTCTTCAGAATTTCTTGAAAGAATTTGATTCCTTCAAAAACTCTGGTTGCCATGGCAACAAAACTTAAAAATATTGGAAATCTTCGAAAATCTTCTTGTCTGAAACCATAGGGCCTAGAGCTACCAAATTTGACATGTAGCTTTGTCTAGTGGGCCTCTATCAAGTTTCTTCAAATTATAGCCCTGGAGTCAAATTTGATCCAGCCCTGGGGGTCACAAGTTTTACATGGGCTTAAATAGGGAAAACTTCAGAAATCTTCCTGTACCTAGCCATAAGGCCTAGGGCTACCAAATTTTGCATGTGGCTTTATCTAGTGGGCCTCTACCAAGAGTGCCCAAATTATAGCCCTGGGGTCAAATTTGACCCCACCCCGGGGGTCACAAGTTTTACATAGGCTTATTTAGGGAAAACTTCAGAAATCTCCCTGTACCTAGCCATAAGGCCTAGGGCTACCAAATTTTGCATGTGGCTTTATCTAGTGGGCCTCTACCAAGAGTGCCCAAATTATAGCCCTGGGGTCAAAATTAGCCTTGCCCCGGGGGTCACAAGTTTTACATGGGCTTATATAGAGAAAACTTAAGAAATCTTTCTGTACTTATTCATAATGCGTAGGGCTACCAAATTTTGCATGTAGCTATATCTAGAGGGTCTTCACCAAGAGTGCGTAAATTATAGCCCTAGGGTGGAATTTGATTCATCCCGAGGGGTCAGAAGTTTTACATGGGCTTATATAGTGAAATCTTTAGAAATCTTCTTGTTACTAACCATATGAACTAGGGCTACCAATTTTAGTCCTGTCTCAGGGGTCTTATGTTCAAAACCAATTGGTCAAGTATTGTAATGTTTGGCATGTAGGGATTTTATGTATTAGCCAGTGGAGCAATACAGGGCCATCATGGCCCTCTTGTTTCTAAAGCCTTTCCTAAATTGTTATTGTATAGATAGGACTTACAATACACCTACATTAGGTACATGGTGTCTTTTAAATACATTGTGGGCAGAGGAGCAATGCTTGTTACAAGCAGTTGCACCTTTTGTTATGTTTATTTTAACCCTTAACCTGTTAAATAAATTGAATGAAAATTTCAAGGAGATGGTAAAAGCCTGAATGTTGTCATTTCAAAGTTATATTTTTTGGGGGTAAAATACCTCCTTTACCAGACAGTGTAGATCTCAGATCAGACTTAAGATTCTGTGCAGTCTGATCTTTATCTACACTGTCCACAAAAGGTCCCTGACTGGCATTTAGCAGCCTAAGGGTTAAAGTAATGTTTTTACAGCTTAATGAGTATACAAGAAGATCTGAGATCAAACAGGAAGGGTATCAAACAGCTCAGTGACAAGGTTGTAGAGTTAGAGAGGATGATACAGTCCAGTAGACTTTATCTAGAGGATGTTCAGCATAAACTGGAAAAAACAGGTACCCTCGGAAAATATCTTTGAACACTTTTCTAATGCAACTACTGCTGTTTATTTTATTCCAATGATTGACTCGGAGGATCATAAGCATAAACTGGAAAGAACTGGTATGATTTCAAAATATCTTTGAACACATTTCTATAAAGATATGCTTTGTTTTCTGTTTATAAGATTAACTTTGAGGATGTTTAAGCATAAACTGGAAAAAACAGGTACCAGTATGGTTCGAAAATATCGTTGAAAACATATGCATTTTTATACCATTTCTAAGAATTACTCAGAAGAAATCAGCATTAACTGGGAAGAACAGATGTGGTTTGAAATGTCCCAGAAAACAGCACTATACAAATACATATATGGCTTTCTGTTCTATTTGAACCATGCTCTGGCAAAGGGGGTTTAATGGATCTCCATAGTGCATTGTACCAAGCAAGTCATCTTATAATTATGGATCAATAATATCTATTTTGCCTCACAACCAGCTGAATCTTGAGGTAGAGTGGTTTTTGGACATGCAGAAAATTTATCTTAAGCAAAAAATATAGAACCTGGTCAGCCTGCCTGGACTCTGCAGGCTGACCAGTTTCAATACTTTTTTTTAGAAGCATCACACCCTCATTTTCACAGAACATGGCTTGATTTCATGTATGACTTTTTATTCTACTTAAATGATTGACTTAGAAGATGTTCAGGCTTTTAGAATTAATCTGTCACATGATTGACTCATTGGTGAGTATTCATTAAAGGCTGAATATCTGAATGAATGGTTATTTCTATTTTTTCTGATTAATGCAATCATAAAAGGCTAATTGTAAGACCAGCCCATACTTATTTCAAATATCGCTTATAATAATGGAGAAAAATTTGAAAGAAATGTAAGTAAATATATATACGTATTTGTGAATTGTATGTATTTATTGAAAAAAGAGCAGATGCTTTAACTTTTTCTCAAGTTTTTAAATAATGTTTATTGAGAGACTTTAATGATATGTTTTCATTTGTGTAACATAGTTAGACTCTATATAATATAAGTTTTGCTTATCTAGATGTGATGGGGATCACCAACGTGAAAGGCAACTTTATCCATGTGGCAGCCAGACAATCACCCTATCCAGGCACCAGTATTGCAAGATTTCCTGTGTTTGATAAATATGTACCTTGGGAGGTAAGTTTACCATTTACCTTACAATCTTGAGTTTTAACAACCCTAACAAGAAAGAATTTGAAAACATTGTGGGAAATGGAGAGAAAAATAATCCCATGTTTCAATGACCGTAAGGAAGGCCTTTGAAAACACTGTTGGAAAAGGAGAAAATACTGGTAACCAGCATTTTCTCCTTTTTCCCACAATGTTTTCTACACTATCAAAGACAAATTTTGTGTTTTGAGTACCATTTACTTTGTAGTCTGCAAATGCTTCCAGTTTGGAGTTTTCTATAATTTTGTCGTATGGTAAAGAGTTAAACTTGACATGGATAGTTTCTAGCTGCATATCAAACAAGCCCATACAGAAGTTGATAAAAGAAGCAGCTTTTGATATAATATCCACCGCTGGACAGGCCAATTTGTGGCATGGGGAAAGCAGTTAAAATTATTCAAATAACAAACTTTTAAACACAAAGAAAATGTTACTCTTCAGAAAACTAAGTAAAGCGACTTGTTACAAACAATTTCTTCTAAATGCAAAATATTGTCACACGCATGCAGTGGCACAAGAAAAAATATTTGTACAGCAATTGTGTAACTTTCATGTTTCAGGTTGTGTATGATGTATATGATCCTAAAACTTACACACTAAGCCAAGACAAGTTCCCTGAGTCAGAGATTCAGTATGTAGATGCGGACATGATAGAGTAAGTAATTAACTTTTATTGAAACAAAAAAGACAAAAAATTATTTTTTAAAACAAAATATAATTTCAGAGGAAAAAATGCTGGTTTTCAATAGCTGTCTGTGTTTAGGTTGCAAACAAACGGGATAGCTATGATACACACTATATCACACAATCCTGGTAAATAGCATCTTTTCTTTTTCCCACAGTGTGTTGTACCCTTTCCAAGATTGATCCCATGACTGGGGCCACAATTAATAATGTTTTCAATTTAGACAAGTCTTATAAAAAGTTAAAAGGCTGGACACGGTAATAAAGTAAGAATGTCAAATAAGTGGAGTTATGGGTAGCTATTCTAGGGTCATACTACACATATATGTACTAACAGAACCGCTGTGACTTAGTTTCTCCTTTTCGAACAATGTTTTCAAGAACCATCTTCCTCAGGGTTGTGGAAACACTGCATTGTTTGATAAAGGGTTAAAGTTTATAAACCCTGTACTAGGCAACACATTTTAAGATGTGCCCATATTCAAGGCATTTAAAATTTGCAGATAAAATTTTGAATAATCCAGCGTAAATCAAATGACAGGATTTGCCTTTTGAAGGGTAGAAAACATTATTGGAAAAGCAGAAATTGCTGCTGACCAGATATTTTCTAAAGCTGTGATCCTCAGGGTAGTTAGAAAAAAATGGGACAGTCTTGTAAATGACAAAAGGTTGGAGCGGTTACACATATTCTAAAAGAACATGTACTTATACTTGAAATATCAAGGTTTCTAACTGATTTTGATTGTCATTCATAGTATCAACAGACAGAAGGAAGAACGACTTATCATAACAGATG
Organism: Hippopus hippopus; assembly: GCA_946811185.2. NCBI lineage: Eukaryota > Metazoa > Mollusca > Bivalvia > Cardiida > Cardiidae > Hippopus > Hippopus hippopus. The sequence continues at coordinate 14,545,786 of OX328100.1, read as the reverse complement.
AGGAGGCTATGAAGAGACTGCCGCCCATCCCAGAATTCAATCCTAAATGGAACGCTGTGATTACCTACAGAGAGATGGGTGAAAGAAAGGAGATAGATAGAAGATCTTGGATAAATACAGACAATCAACCTCTTCGATATACATTGGATGCCCTGAACATACCTCAGTAACTATTTTTATGATAATTAACTCAGTTTCGCTTTTGTATCTACTGCAGACTGCTTCCTAAAACTATTTAGGAACAGGAGGGATTATTTGTTACAAAAGCAAGAATCATTACTCTTTTTCATATAGGTACTACACGTACAGTAAAACTCCTGTTAAGACTACCCGTGGTACTTTTAAAATTTGGTCTCATTGGTGGGGTGGTCTGATTTTCGGGTTTCACACGCCTACATTTTGAAATAAACCCTTGCCCTGAGTAGACTTGTGCAGGGCTAAATGATGTGGATGGTAAGTGCATTTCATTTAGGGAAGCTCGAGTACACAAATGAAAATGACAAGAACATTTTCATTTTCATTGAAAAGTTATACATTTCTCGAATTTTATTAAATAAATCCACCTGTAAAAGTATGTCAATTCATAATTGCCTATTTAAAACAGTCATAACCAGTCATGTACATAAATTAACTAAATGAATCTGAAGACTAAAGAATCTGATATATATATATACTTTTCATATTCTCATTTTTGGTCTGCTTTTTTACTTCGTGTAGTCTAAAGAACTCATATTCTAAGTGCCGATTTTCATTTTAAAACAAAGATTTTCGAATACGTGCTGATCTCTGAACGTTTGACGTCTACGGAAAATTTCCCCCCCCTTTTTTTTTTCATTTTTATCCGAGTTGATTATTCGAACAGTGCTGCTAATCGTCAATCTCACGGTCGTCATGGTCACTTGTTGACAATCACATATTCGTCACGGTATAATTACAGTATGTAAAGTGTCAAAAACAAAATGATAATCCCATCTCGATCACCACTAAAAGCAAGCGTCTTAAATTACATCAGCTGGTTATAAACAACAAATCTTGATCACTCGGATGTAGACATGTTTGTCATCCGGGTCAGCGATGTGTGATAAACGCTTGATTACCGCGTGAAAGCCAAATCGGTTGTTTAAAAATACCAATTCACAGGTCGTTTGATTATGTTACATAACATCCTGATCAATTAACACAATCATGTTACAATCAATGGTCGATAGAAAAACAAATGACTGATAATTGATTGTCAATTCCATCGGACCCCAGAATATTCGTACAAGAGGCACAGTCTGTGGTGCGTGATTATGGACGCGTGAAAATTACTGGTCGTAAAAAAGTTATGGAAAGTGAGTGGTCGTTTCACAGGGTTAAACTCTGCTGGTAAAGTCATATTGGTACTGAAAATGGTGGTCTTAATTTCGGAATAGCGGGGTGCTCGTATTTCCGGGTTCGTGATCATTGATCTTTATGAAGGAAAATTTCCGTTCTGTCAAAACTCATTCGTAATAGCGGGTTGCACGTATTGTCGGGGTGGTCTTGAGGAGAGGTTTTACTGTATTAGAAAGGCTTGTTTTCTTTGCATCAAATTTTGGATGACCTGTATTCAGATAAGCCAAACTTAACTTTTTTTCAATGATAAAATGTTAGACCTGTCCAAATAGAAAGCATTTTGCAGATAGCAAAATGAGTATGGCTCAAAATTGTAATTTGTTTTTAAAAGGTTTATAAAACACTTTGGAAAAGGAGAAAATGCTTGTTATTGGTTTTTTTTTCTTTTCCAACAATGTTTTCAAAAGTCCTATAGGGCAGTTGAAAGTCGGGATTGTTTGGTAAAGGATTGTGGCAACTGCTTTAGATTGGTGTTTGGAAAACTTTGGAAATACCTTCTTTTCTAGAACCATGTCATAAAACTTTGATACTTGAATTGTCCCATCATAATATAGTCTCTATGGAAGATGTTAAAATGATATTTTTGCTAATGAATAATATATATTTTGTTCCATTATCAGTTTAAGCTTTCATTCATTGATTAGTGTAAAAACATCTGGCTATAATTTTTCAGAAATCCTTTGGGAAGAACAGGATTAAGAGGCAAAGGCAGTTTATGGAGATGGGGTCCAAACCATGTGATAAAAGCTGTTGTTACACGATGGCGGCGTAAGCAAATCCCAGATGGAAGTAACGCAGCTGCATATCTATATGTGGAGGGCAAGAGAGTGTTGGAGTTTATAAGTGTTTATATAGACACCGTCATGGATTCTGGATTTGGTTTACCAGGGGTAAAGAACCAGATTTTTTCATTATGTTACCTTAGTATAGTGTAGTATTTAGCCCTTAACAATTTACCAAACAGCAAAAGTTTTAAGAACTCTGAGGGAAAAAAGCTTTTGAAAACATTGTGGGAAAAGGAGAAAATGCTGATAACCAGCATTTATTTCTTTTCCCACAATTTTTTCGAAAGTCTTTCAAAGGCAGATCCCATTAATTTAGTGATACTTAATCTTTGTCTGCAAAGACATAGACATTCAATTTGGACAAATTTAGATATTGTTTGGGAAAGATCTAAGTGCCTTTCACAACTTGAGTTACCGTAGCAACTACTTTAGATTGAGATTAGACTGCACAGAATATACAGTCTGATCTTTGATCTGCACTGTTAGCATTACTGAGACATTCTGGACAAAAGAAAATTTAATTTTCAAGTGTTTGGGTTTTATTTCTCAACTGAAAAAGTCTGCAGGGTTCATTCAGTACTCTAGGGGTTGAGAAAGAAGTGTTTAACTTCAATAGAATGAAGGTCAAAAATATTCTTCTGACCTTCTGCATAAAAACAGACAACCTTTTTTCATATTGCTGCAGACGACTTCTGAAAACAGTTTGGAAAAGGAGAAAAGACTAATAGTTGTACTTTTAGTCCTTGCTCTTACCAAAATGTTGTCTTATATCTTCTTTTTTTTAGCCTTAGGCCTTTATCACATGATTAAATCATAGACTTGCCTCAATAAGAAGCATTTGAAGACCACAATATCGGTGTAGCTGAAATAATGGAATAGGTTTTTCAAGGGCTATGAAACGTTGTGGGGAATGGGGTAAATGCTGGTTACCAGCATTTTCTCCTTTTCCCAAAATATTTCCAAAAGTCGTATTCCTCAGGATAAAACATGGTTATGTTATAAAATATTTTTTTCTTCAGGATGTTCTGCTTGGTTCCAGTGATCCATACAGTGTTCTATGCAGGTCTTTTGTCATGGGTGTGTTGGATCAGCCAAGACTAGCCAGTAAGATCAAGAAATTTAATCAGGCAGAAATGATACAGGTAACAAACAAAATAGTCAATGTTTTAGCTCTACTAGCTTGAATGCAATGTCATGCTTTGGTTCCTCTCCATCTGGGACTCAAACTGATGTATTTTAATCCTTTACTACAACACAATCCCAATATTTTAATGACCCTGAGGAAGAAGGCTTTTGAAAACTTTGTGGGAAAAGAATAAAATGATGGTAACCAGCAACCTTTTCCAACAATGTTTTCTACCCTATCAAGGACAATTTTGTCATTAGGGGCTCCTTTAATTTGTCGTTTGCAAATGCTTTCAATATGGATCCGTCTAAAATATTGTTGTATGGTAAAGGGTTAAACTTAGAGTTATCTTACTTATGAACCACCTTGCTATCACTATTGAGTATATCTAAAATCTAATATACGTAGTGATAATACTTTACTGAAAAAAAATTAAATGAAGTTTCTGTATAAACTGAGAACAGAATGTGCTCTGATTCTCAGCAAACTGAATTTCTACTCAAATAAGAGTCTTAATTTTGCAGTCAGTGGATTCTTATTTTTTTGTCTTTTCAGTTTTTTTCACAGTTTGCATCATCATTACCATATGATGATGTGACTGAGGAAACGTCCTCTGTGGTTCCCACAGTTGATTTGCCGTCAGATACTAGATTGAATATCCAGCTACAGAAATCTGAATCAGAGAAGAATTTATCAGTGGAAACGGATGAACAAGGATTTAGGTAGGTCGGATCATAAGCCATACTTTGTGACAAGGAGATTTAATGCATCTTTGTGATGCATTACACCAAGCCAGTCATCACATAATTATGAGTCCATAAAATACAATTTGTCCAACATTTGACTGAATCAAGAGATAAACTGTTCCTTTGACATGCAGAAAAATGATCAAAAGCTAAAAGTTTCGACCTAGGTCAGCCTGAAAGGACAGTGCAGGCTGGCCTGGGTTGATACAATTTGCAGATGTATCAAACATGCTTTTCACAGAGCACAGACCATATGGTAATTGAACATCTTAGAATAGTTTTCATGTTGTAGTCTATTTGAGTTCTCAGTATTTAAAGTCTATCTTGTAAAAAATGAATGAAATCAAATTGTACAAACAATATTGTTCGAATGATCCTGGTCAAAAGTCAAAGATATTTACCAATAAGTACTGCTCATTTTAAGCTCAGCTGCTTTCCAAGAAAACATCAAGTTATTGATGTAGCACTATCATCATCTGCATTGTCTTCGTCATGCAAAAACTTTGACTTTTTACAATATCTCTGTTATCACTGAAGATATCTACTTCAAATTTTGACAAGTTCTTATCCCTTAGCTGCTCAGCTTGACCCACTGAACTCTTGCAGACAGTGTAGATCAAGATCAGACTGCACAGAATGTGCAGTCTGATCTTCAATCTTCAATGTCCGATAAGGAGATATTTTTCTCCCCAAAATAAGTTTGAAATAACATTATTCGGAATTTTACTATCAGCTTGAAAGCTTTGTTTAACTTATTTAGCAGAATAAGGGTTAACTATCCAAAAGGGAACCCATACAACAAGAGCAGGTAACCATCAAAGTATTTGTGATGCAGTTATGCCCCTTTTTGGACTTACCATTTTCACTGAAAATTAAGCACCCGCAGCCGAGCTTTGGTACCTCCATGCAGTGCTGTTGTTGAACTTTTACTATGCAATGCCCACTCTTGAGGCAACAATTTCTGTCCAATACTCTTGAAAATTGGTCAGAATGTCTGTCTTGGTGATATCTCAGACTAGTTCAAAAATGGGTCATGTCAGGTCAAAAACTAGGTCACTATGTTGAATCTTAGAAAAACCTTGTGTACACTCTAGAGGCCACATTTTTAGTCCAATACTCTTGAAAGTTGGTCAAAATGTTTGTCTCCGTCTTGGTTTGAAAATGGGTCACATTTGGAAAAAAACTACATGTAGGTCACTAAGTCAAATATTTTAGTAACCTTGTGTATTGTCTGGAAGCCACATTTTTACTACAGTTCTCTGTAAAATTGGTCAGAATGTTTGTCTTGATGATAATTTGGATGAGTATGAAAATGGGTCATGTTGGGTCAAAAACTAAGTCACTAGGTTAAAATGTATAAAAACCTTATGTCCACTGTAGAGGTCACATTTTCGGTACAGTACTCTTGAAAATTGGTAAGAATAATTGTCTTGAAGATATCTTGGATTGTCTTGAAAATGGATCACTGAGGGTCAAAAACTAGGTCACATGGTTAAGTCTTTGAAAAACGTTGTGTATGCTGTAGAGGCCACATTTTCAGTCCGATCGTCTTGAAACTTGGTCAGAATGTTCGTCTCAATGATATCTTAGACAAGTTTGAAAATGGGTCATGTTGGATCAAAAACTAGGTTACTAGGTCAGATCTTTTAAAAACCTTGTGTACACTCTACAGGCCACATTTTCTCTCAAATACTCATTAAAGGTGGTCAGAATGTTTGTTTTGATAATTTCTACAAGTTTGAAAATAGGCAATGTTGAGCTAAACAGTAGGTCACTGGGACAAATTCTAGAAAAAGCTTGTGTACACTCTAGAAGCCATATTTGGAGTTAAATACTGATGAAAGTTTGTCAGAATGTTTGTCATTATATCTCAGAAGAGACTGGAAATGGGTCATGTTTGGTCAAATTGCTCTGATGAGCGACTTAGGGCCATCATGGCCCTCTTGTTTCCTTTTCCAACAATGTTTTCTAGGCACACCACATCGTTAGAAAAAAAAAAAAATAATAATAACAAGCAATTTCATTGAAATGATATCCCCCGCCAAAAAATTTACTTGACCGCGTAACTTAAAATTGCCCCCAGTCGGCCATTTTTCATAGAATCAAAAAAAAAAAATGTATATCGGCGGAACGGGTCATTGTACACACGTATAAAGTTTCATGAAATTCCATCCAATGGTATTGGAGATATTCTCCCGGACACACGGACGGATGGACAGACAACGTTAAAACTATATCCCTCCGCCTTCGGCGGGGGATAATAATCATTCTATCATCTGCAAATGCTTTTAATTTGGACACGTCTAAAATTTTGTCATTTTGTAAAGTGTTGAATTTTATTATTGATTTACAGTGCTTCCCTATTGTACAAAGGATATTTAGATGACCCGAGAAATACAGATAATGCCTGGGTGGAGGCAGAAGTATGGAATTTTCATTATGATCTCAACGATTCATTTGATCTCACACTCAAGGAGGTAAGAGTTGTCAAGTAAAGCTGATTCTTTTAATTAAAAGATAATGATAAAATGTTTTTGGAAATATACTGGGATCTATATGTCCATTTTTCTGTCTGTGGCTATCACTTATGTGTAGATGTTTCTCAAAGCTCCTTTAGATTTTCTATCACAGTATCAAAAATTTGTACAACTAAGATCTGGAAACTGTTAATGAGCCATGCTCTGGCAAACGAGGATTAAATGGCTTGCAACACGCGAAAAGGGGCATTCGGACATTTGTGTAAAGTGTCGTCTCGGATCAGCCTGCGCGGACTGCGCAGGCTGATCCGAGACGACACTTTATGACTACATTAGATTTTGTGCTACAGTAGACTTGTGCAAAACAGAAAATTGCATAAAAACGGAAAGTTTCGTTTCGGATCAGCCTGCACGCACTGCGCAGGCTGATCCGAAACGATACTTTACGCAGATGTCCGACTGTCCCTTTGATGCAGTATACTGAGCCAGTCATCACATTATTATGGATCCATGAAATCCATTTTGTCTAACAACCAACTGAATCATGAGGTAAAATGGACCTTTGACATGCAGAAAAATGAACCAATCACAAAAAGTTCTGACCAAGGTCAGCCTTGCAGGATAAGGATGCATCGACTCTTTAACAAACACTGAAATTAAAGACTTGTACAAATTCAAAGCAGGTGCAGACGACAAATTAAATGTTGCTCAGATGATGGTATTTGCTCTGAAAAATGGAGAAAACATTTTAGGAAAAGGAGAAAATGCTGGTTACCATTTCTACCCTATCAAACACATCTAATCATTAGAGCCACATGTCATTAACTTTGTTGTCTGCAAGTATTTTGATATTGGACAAGTCTAAATTTTGATGTCTGGTAACTCATTAACACTACCATCTGCAGGCACCTTCTTAGCTAGTTTCTGCTTTTGCCTGAACATTTGACATTAGAGAACCCTAATTTATATAGATTGTTTATATTTTATATGGACTTTGAGTGATTGATTGATGGATTGAAAGATGTTTTTGCAACTTCCAACATTGTTTCTTGCTTATTTATTGTATTAACCCTTTCCTAAACGACAAGTTTTAGACTCTTCCAAAACAGAGCATTCACAGATGACAAATTCAGAATGGGTACAAATGAGCTTTAGGTCTCTGATAGGATAGAAAACATTGTGGGAAAAGGGGAAAATGCTGGTTACCAGCATTTTCTCCTTTTCCCTCGATGTTTTCAAAAGCCTTTTTTCCTAGGGTCATGAAAACCAGGGGTTGTTTGGTAAAGGGTTAAAATAGGTGCCTGCAGGACAGGTAGTAAAGTGTTAACAGTTTACTGGACAACAAATATATGGACTTGTCCAACATGGAAGTAATTGTAGACAACAAATGAAATGTGGCTAAAATGATTAGACATGTCATTGAATAGGAAAAAAACATTATTTGAAAAGGAGAAAATGCTGGTCACCAGCATTTTCTCCTTTTCCCAAAATGTTTCAAAGCCTTCTTCTCCAGGGTCACTAAAACACTGGATTGTGGGGTGAAAGGTTAACAGAGATTGACATATATGAGTAATCTACATATTACATACTCATACTAGCTACCAATTAATCCTGTTTTTTACCACTTAATGAAAAAATGCGATTTAAAACATTGAGGAAAAAGAAGAATTTGCTGATAAATAGCATTTTCTCTTTTCCTGTTAATATTTTAAAGTCTTTCAAAAATTAATCTGACCCTTTGTTTTGCATTCAATTAGTTGCCTGTAAGTGATTTGAGGATGTGTGTTGAATAAGTCCAAAGTTTTTTGGTATGAGGAGTTGCCAGTCATTATCCCTTTACAAACAACAAAGTTTTGGGCCTTTCCAAATCCAAAGCATTTACAGAGCACAATTCAAATGTGTCTCAAATGGTGGTAATTGTCTGTGAAAGGTAGGAAATATTGTGGGAAAGGAGAAAATACTGCCACTTGGTATTTTCTCCTTTTCCCACAATGTTTCAAAATGCTTCTTTCTTGAGGTTGTAAAAACTTGGGATTGTGAGGTACAAAATTAATCAATACCATAATAGTAATTTTATTCATCTTCTTTATCCTGCTATAGGAAAGCAGCGTGAAATGGAAGGAAGTATCACCATATGTCAAGATGTTTGGCAATGAGTGTGTGATTGTTCAGGAGGCAGCCAAGATCCATGATGCATATCATTAAACATACATCAGTCACAACTGTTCAATTTGCCATAATGTTTTCATCACAGATTCAGGGAAGTCTATATCAACACATTTTGGTGTTGTTTTCTTTCAACGTTCTCTCAGAACATGGGTGCCGAAAATCTGCATTATGAATCATAATTCAAAAATGTTCTCATTTCATCATTTCTAATCACTTTTTTACTGTCATTTATTGCTCAGAACATTTCCATTATATGTATAGGTTTCGGAGTCAGCATTAATGCATTACCAACATTGTGGGCAAAAAAGAATATGCTACAAATGAACAGTTTCTTTTTTCTACAATGTTTTCACAAACATTCATGTACTATCTATTTACTGGACAAGAAAATTGGCGACTATATCGAATTGAAAGCATTTGCAGACAGAAAATTATTTAAAGGTGACGCAAGCAATGGGATTTGTCTTTGAAAAGGGCAGAAAACATTATTGGGAAAGGAGAAAATGCTGGTTACCAGTATTTTCTCCTTTTCCAACAATGTTTTCAAAATCCCCTTTCCTCAGGGTCATTAAAACTAGGGATTGTGCAGAAAAGGATTAAACATTAATTTCAGTTGATTATCCATATTGTACAAGAATGAGTTTAAAGTCATCTGCTCCAAATTTGTTTATGGAAGGTAATGATTTAATGGAAGACAAATATTCACACACATTCATTTTAAAAATCTGTGATAACTTACCTCAGATTATGTTATATATAAAAAATAATCGTCTTTCTATCATGGTTTATCATTCCATAAACCATGGATGTGAATTGTAAATAAACCACGAGGGCTGTATCTGAGATCAGCAGCAGAACTTTCTATGCAGTCTAATCTTGACGTAAACTGTTTGCAACAGCACAATGAGTAGCCCTCAGCACCTACAGAGTTAAATCCATTTTATGGCCATGTATCAACAAAGTTGTCAACAACAGTTTATTTTATGCTTATTTGTGTCTTCCAGAGACTGAACTCAATATACAGAAGAAGCTCAGTTGTCATTTTCATCAATTTAGAAAATTGCATAGTTTATTTAACCCTTTACCACACAATGACAAGTTTTGAAGACCCTGTGAAAGAAGCCTTTTGAAAACATTGTGGGAAAAGGAGAAAATGCTGGTAACCAGCATAGTCTCCTTTTCCCACAATGTTTTCTACCACATCAATGACAAATCCCATCATTTGAGCCTTATGTAAATTGTTGTCTGCAAATGCTGAGAAAGAAGCCTTTTGAAAACATTGTGGGAAAAGTCCTTTACCACACAATGATGAGTTTTGAAGACCCTGAGAAAGAAGCCTTTTGAAAACATTGTGGGAAAAGGAGAAAATGCTGGTAACCAGCATTTTCTCCTTTTCCCATGATGTCGTCTACCACATCAATGACAATTTCCATCATTTGAGCCACATGTAAATTGTTGTCTGCAAATGCTTTCAATGTGGACAAGTCTACAGGTCTGTTGTGTGGTAAAGGGTTAATACATATCTTGTGCAGTGGACTTTTATTATCCTGAAGCAGACCACTCTATGGTTAAACATGGTCTCACCCTGGGGTCACAACTTTCACATGGGCTTTTAAAGAGAAAACTTTATAAGTCTTGTGGTTCCAAACCATCAAGCCTAGAACTGTAAAGTTTGGTATGAATGGTTTGTACTTGTTAGCCAGTGGAATGATACAGGGCCATCATGGCCCTCTAGTTCTTTGTGTTTCAAAGAAAAACTCTACTACAGAAACTAAAAGTTGTAAAAGAAAAACTAACAGAACAAAAATCAAAAGTTGTAAAAAAGAAACTAACAGAACAAGCATTTTGATAGTATTGCATAGCAATACCCAGTCCCCTACCGGCCATATATATCACTGGCATGTACAGTTTGTGAACCTCTGTGGAGGAGAACGAACGTATTTGACCCCCTTTAAGAATTATAAGCATCGTGTCTGTCTTTGTATGCAATACTTTAATGAAAGCCAGATATATAGACATTTTTCCTTGTTAATGTAAGTTCGTTAAAGAAGTTTTACTAAGACAAGATGTATTCGTGAAACACAAATACCCCCTGCAAATTTTCGTAAATATGACCTTTACCTTGTGAGATGACCTTGACTTTATCATCAGCTGGCATATTGTTTTTGAATTTACTCTTTGTACAAATAATCTCTAATGTAGTGTCTTCAAATTATGCTATAATTAAATTTTATAGAAATGTATTACCAAATTTAAAAAAAAGTAGAGAAACAACTTGTCCAAGAACAACTAGGTCCCATACATAGAATGAAAAAGCAACTCGACAGATTTCAAATTTCATAATCCATTTTCACAAAATTTTTACAGAGACATCAAGATTATATTTTAATTTGTGACATATAGGAGTATGAAATCTAAAATGATGCAACAGAAAAAAATGAATCATGATGAGTATGACAGAAGGAATGGTATGCTACTATGAGTTACCTAGGACCCACCTCCGGAAGGATCTATATATGGGTGTGCATAAAATGGTGGTAAATTCACATACCAAAAACAGCTCAATATCTGCCAGCGTTTAGAAAAAAAATCGAGAAAACTGTTTTTTCAGTGAAATTTTCTAAGTCCAAGGCCAGTAATTTCGGCAAAAATCAGTGGACCGAAATGAAACTCAAACTTGATATGTAACTCATGGTGGTTGACTTGCACACCAAAAATCAGCTCAATATCTGGTAGCGTTTAGAAAAAAGTCCGGAAAACTGTTTTTTCGGTGAAAATTTCTAAGTCCAAGGTTCGTAATTTCATCAAAAATCAGTGGACCGAAACAAAACTCAAACTTGATCTGTAATTCATGGTGGTTGACTTGCACGCCAAAAATCAGCTCAATATCTGCCAGCTTTTAGAAAAAAAGTCTGGAAAACTGTTTTTTCTGTGAATTTTTCTAAGTCCAAGGCCAGTAATTTCATCAAAAATCAGTGGACTGGAACGAAACTCACACTTGATCTGTAAATAATGGTGGTTGACTTACACACCAAAAATCAGCTCAATATCCGCCAGCGTTTAGAAAAAAAGTCTGGAAAACTGATTTGCCGTCGGACTGACGGACAGACTGACAGACAGACGGACGGAGTGCAAACCTAAAGTCCCCTTCGGCTTCGCCACTAGGGGACTTATAAGCAGGAACTATTTTCTTTTAGTAAAGTTTGCAGTTGATAAGTGTTCCATTTCAAAAAGCACTTTATTCATACTGATGATTGACAAGAAAGCTCTTCTGTTTATTGACGTTCTTTTAATGTGTTTCATTGAGTAGTTGTGATGTTTGTTAATTGATACAGAACTTCCAATCTACCTCCAAATACTCATACTGAGTATTGTGTTATTATTGCTTTGATTGTTTTTGAGGTACATATCTAGGAAAACGATGAAATTTATCTCTGATAGGACAGAAAATGTTGTGGGAAAATGAGGAAATGCTGGTTACCAGCATTTTTAGCTCGGCTGTTTTCGAAGAAGACATTAAGTTATTGCCATAGCCCTGTCATCAGTGTCATGTTGTTATGCTAAAACGTTGATATTCTATAATATCTCGGTTATTACCAAAGATATTTACTTCAAACTTGGACAAGTTGTTAACTATCAAAAGGGAAAATCATACAACAAGACCAGGTTACTAACAAAGTATTTTTGAAAGTTGTGCCTCTTTTTCGGCTTAAAATTTTCATTAAAAAGAAAAAAAATCAAGCAACTACAGCCAAGCATTGGCACCCGCATGCGGTGCTTGTCTCCCTTTCCCACAATATTTTCAAAAGGCTTCACTCTCATGGTCATTAAAACATTGGATTATTTGGTAAAGGGTTAAATGTATTCAGAATTTTTGTAATGAAATATTTGATGATGCTTTCATACATAAATTCAAAGGTTGTACCATCAGAATTTAGACTTTTCCCATAACTCAACTATTTATTAGCATTTTAACACCAAAATTTGGCAACATAATTGGATGTACCTTTGATAATTATGTGACACAAATTTAATCAAAATACATAGATGGAGTTAAAAAGTTACAAAGCATTAAATAACACTGCTTTGCAACCCAGCACAAAACATAAGCTCACTTTGATGTCATATTGACAAGTCACCTTAAACTTTTTCCCACATTTTGTAATGCATTGTGCAATTTTATGGTAAACAGGTGGCTCAGATACTGATTTCTCCCTATCATCTGCTCCATTTACACTCTAGCACAAATCAACATGACATGACTTTCAACCTTTTGATTATTTTCCTTTGAAGGTGTAAAAAATGTTTTCTGGTTACCAGCAATTTAATGCATTTCCACGTGACATTATACCAAGCAAGTCCTCATATAATTATGGATTCATAAAATTCATTTTATGTAACAAATGTCAATATATTAGCTAGAATTATCCTTTGACATCTTGAAAATTTACAAAAAGCAACAGTTTCGACCCATGTCAGCCTTTACAGACTGGGAAGGCTGATGTGGGGCAATATTTTTTTGGAAATAGATTAATCCCACTTTTTCACAGAGCATTGCTCGCTAAACTGAGTATATTCTCACCAGTACTTGGCTAGGGCTCTGAAGTGTCTCACCTGAGATTTTAAATAACTTGGAGACAATAAGCTGATATGTACCATAAGTTTCGTATTTGTTAGTGCTTCAAAACAGGAAATGAATATTTTAGGTTAGCCAAATGTGAAAAAAAAAAGGACACAGTATGGTTTCAAACACACAAGAGCCTGTGAGCAGAACTAATGTGGGGAAAAAAAAAATTGGTAAATCTACTGTCAGATCATACTTTCTGTGCAGTGGGACCTTGACCCTCAGACTGCAAAATGCAAGCGTTTTTTGGTTTTGAAGAATTATTTGTAATAGAATATTTTTCCCTTTTCCCATGTTTTTTTTTGCCAAATTTAGATGCATCGAAAGTTCGTATCAGTTATGTACCTGATGGGTAAAGTGCATAGTGTACATGATAGTGAAAAATATGAATAAATGTACATTGCATTACTGATGCACATTTTTATTTGTTTCCTGTTTTCCACGCTTTTGATGACATTTCCAACCCCTTTTTTATTACAGATTTTTTTTATACATAAAACATTAAGCATTGAGTTTTGAAGTCATTTATTGGTAATATTCACTCTTATATTATTTACTTGGAATAAATAAGCCATAATCAAAATATAAACTTGTCTTTTGTAGTTTAATTATTTCTGTTCGTAAATGATATAGGAGTAGGGTTGGAGGTCAGCAGCAAAGGCCAGCTCCCCTAAGCTCTCTCTACTCGACAATGAAATTCAAGTCATCCTCACTGAAAGCAATTAAAGACAATAAATTAACTCATTATCAAACAAGAAAATTTTTAACTGTACCAAATTGAAAGCATTTGTACAAGACAAATTTAATGTAGCTAATATTGTGATTCCTGTCTTTGGGTAGAAAACAATGTATGAAAAGGAGAAAATGCTGGTTATTACAATTTTCTTCTTTTCCCACATTGTTTTCAAAAGCCTTCTATTTCATGGTTGTTAACATTTGGGATTTTTGTGTATGAAAGAGCTAAATGTAACTAAAATCTTTGCATTAATCTTTGTCAGACTAGAAAACATTATGGGGCGAAAGGTAGAAAATATTTGTCACCAGCATTTTCTCCTTTTCATACTTCAGTCTCTAAAGCCTTCCTCTTCAGGGTTGCAGAAACAGGGTATCATTAGGCTTGCATCACGCGAAAAAGAGCATTCGGACATTTGCATAAAGTGTCGTCTTGGACGAGCCTGCACAGTCTGCGCAGGCTCATCCGAGACAGCCCTTTACGACTACATTAGATTTTGTTCTTCAGTAGACTTGCGCAACACAGAAAATTACATAAAAACAGAGTGTTGTTTCGGCTTAGCCTGTGCAGGCTGGGCAGGCTGATCCGACACTACACTTTATGCAAATGTTCGAATGCCCCTTTTTGCGTGTTGTAGGCCATTTGGTAAAGGGTCAAAGTAGTTGCATGCTGCCCCATTATTGGGACTTTGAAACTTGTTCACGGCTGTGGTGAATCATGTAGCCCCGAGCCACCTGACCGTACAACAAATTTATTATAATGCAAAGTTTTACCATTCTAACGTGTGTTAAGCAAAAATTTCCTGTTTTATGGTCTCAAAAATTGAGTACGCCGACGAAATAGAATTTCCCTTCTGAGTGCCCAAATTCAATGAAAACTGACGTCACTGAAACCTTGATAAAATGTGCAGTTTGGTGCAATAGACTTTTGTTGTATTTTCATTTAAACACAGTTTAGTCATGTATATGGGGCTCCCGAAAGGGAAACTGCTTTTACGTGAGTTTTGCCAGTGTACATAATATATATGTAGGGGCAATATTATCCAGTCAGATCGCGAGAAATTTCTTAGCAGTATAATAATACCCTCTGTTCATTTGACCATGCCGTTCATTCACCAACCGAAATCTGGATCCTGTTTCAAGATGATATATATATATATAGATAAAGCACCTTTTTATGGGTCAAGGTCACCAGTAGAGACGATAGGGAAAATAAATGCGGTCCATCTATAAGGGCTATTACTTTTAGTCTTTACCATACAACAAAATTTTAGAGATGTCCATATCTAAAGCATATGCAGATGACTAACGTGGTTCAAGTTGTTGGGTATGCCTTTGAAAGGGTAGAAACATTGTGGGGAAAATGCTGGGTTACCAGCATTTTATATTTCCTCACATTGTTTTCAAAGGCCTTCTTTCTCGTTAAAATTGTGATTACAATTTCATGCGGTAAAGAGTTACAGCTTTAGACTAAGTGTATATGATCCCTGGCCAAACAGCCCATGCTTCTACAACCCCGAGGAAGAAGATTTGAACCATCCCTGGTTTGGCAAAGGGCTAATGATTAACGCGGCGTTGAAGCCTGGTATCTGAAACCTGCTCTGCATACCGTCTCGTCATCGAAAAGTGTGCACGTACGTGAAATATTGTTAAATTCCGACAGGGGGATTCTAGTGATGTGGAATAGGCTACTAACCAGGGATGGTACATGTATATGCACATCTATATATATACCATCCCTGTATCAACAGTTACAAACCAAATTTCCAAAGGCTTGTAAATTTCTTCAAAAGGTTCTGCTTTGTTTTTAAAGAGTTCACAAAAGCTTGAAAAAATGAGTTTTTATGAACGTTTCGAAATCATCTCCTCAGAAACTGTAGCCAATTTTCATCGATAAAAATTACCGATTTTATACATGTACGTACTGGTTCGGCAGTTTCCGGAATTTGGCGCGGTTCTACTAAATACCACAAAGACATCCTATATACCACAAAGACATACTAAGACGCACAAAGATACAACAAAGACGCACAAAGACATAGAAAACGAAAAAAATATTAGTGTAGAGTTGTTTGCTTTATGCTAGGATATATATGCACAACATCACGCAAACGCACATGTGGGTCCGAGCATCCATCGGGTCATTTCCTGCAAACTTTATTTTCCTGTTAATCGTTTAATCTCTGGTAATTTAAAAGCATTGTCCTATGTTGTCTTTTGATGCCTTTGTGTGAGGCTTAACGATCTAGTCAACTGCTAGGGACATATTGGGACAGTTAGTTACCAAACCAAACTTTTCCTGGACAGGCATAGACCTCCAAATCGGACAATCAGTACTCAGTGCACATTTTTTCACCTGAAACTGACAACTTCCTTCTTTATTTAAAAAAAAAACATTTATTCTTTATTACTCCCATTTACAGATAATACAAAATAGGGAAATGTCCAAGAAAAATACAATAACCAAAGAAAAGTCCGGTACTTAACCCTTTACCACACATTCCTGAGTTTTAATGATCCTAAGAAAGAAAGCCTTTGAAAACAATGTGGGAAAAAAGAGAAAATAATGGTTACCAGTATTTTCTCCTCTCTTCACAATGTTTTCTACCATTCAGGCACTAATTTTATAACTTTAGCCATTCCTAATTTGTCGTCTGCAACTTTGGGTTTGGAGGAGTCTGATATTTTGTCGTTTGGTAAATAGCTAACAAGCTTAGCATCCCAGAATAAGACAAAAAAAAAAAACAGTAAATGATAAATCTTCAACTTTGCCTCTAAATGTGCAAAAGTGAACTTTGTATATAGAATGTTTTCAAGAAAAATGCAAACAAGTACCTGTCTTATCATCATTGTCAGCAGTATCATCATCATCATCATCACCATTATCAAACATTCGTCATAGTGTTTAAGTAAAGGAAATATTTGGTCGATATGAAATTAGCAGAACGAGTAGAAAGATCTCCGCCTGACCCGGCGGATGCTCGAACCCACGTGTTTTTGCGTGATTTTGTGCATTTTTTAACTTAGCATAATGCAAACAACTCAAAACACTGATTTTTTTTTTTCGTTTTCTATGTCTTTGTGCGTCTTTGTGGTGTCTTTGTGGTATTTAGAGTGTCTTTGTGGCATTTAGTAGGACCCGTTTGGCAAACCTGAACGGTGTATAATTCAAACACAACGTGTTCCATCCGTTAAAAAAAAAAAGAAATCATTTTGAGCCAAATTTTGATTTGTCGTCTGCAAATGTTTTCATCATGCAAAAAATGTCTAGATTTTTTCGTCTGGCAAAGAGTTAAATCTAGATATGGTTATTTAGTCAGGATTTAGAAATTGTATTTATGTACACGTATGTTTAAGGAGAACCATTTTTGGGAGAGGGGTTCATCAATTTCGTTTGTGCAAACGGCTTTATCAATTTACTATCATTCAAAAGTAACGGGAGAGAAGGAAACAAAATTGGTGTAGAAACGCAGTTATTAATTTTGCCTAGATACCTCATGGAACTTTTAAAGGTGAAGTTCTTACATATATGAAAAGTTACATATCAAGAACATGAGTTTAATCAAACGTTGGTTTTGGTCAAAGAAAGAAATAAGAAAATTGTTTGGTTCCAAAAAATGCATAAATAGTGTGATGACTATTTCCTTTAGTTCACGCACAAGAACTTCTTGACGAGCAGTTTCTTCTTTTCTCACAATTTCTACTGCTCTACCAAAGAATTTGCAATCATTAAATTTAATTAGATGCTTTCATTTCGTATGAGTCCAAAAGCTGCTCACCAAATTATCCGAGTCATGCGCTTTTAGGAGCAACATAATTATGTCCATCGATGTATCAGCCTATATTTTGATAGGTATGAATTGGTAACACAAGTCTTAACACTGCCAATTAATGTATTACTTGACGAGGCTTTCATCACTTCCGAAAAAAAAAAAAACATGGCTAATTAGATACTCGATATAGATACAAAACATTAACTTTAATTGTTTTAAAGTTCATTTTCTTTTATACGATTCTAATCATGTTTTTTTTCTTTTTATCTTTCCTAATCCCAAAACTCAGGACTAGCCATATGACTGCCTAAGATGTTTTGTCAAGTCAAGTAAAATCTATTAAATTTTCTTTAGAAAAGTCGGAATAGGGCCCATACATGTATAACAAGTAAGTCACTTTGAATTATGTGGCAAGCGTTAAAAGTCAGAATTATAAGTTCCTACATAGCTTGCCCTTAATATTATTCTTTAAGCTTACATCGAGGGTTGTAATCAAGGGGGCTAGCTCCAAAAAGGGTAAATGGAATTTTATGCCCTCAACACATCCGGGATGTCGCGAGCTATCTAGAGCCTTAGATAGAAAAACAGTAAACTCTTCAGAAGAAGACTCATTGTTTATGGATAAATCGCTTATCAACCTTTGAATTTATTGTGGAGAATGGAGAATAGACTAAATCTTTAACAATTTTCCTTTCCAAAATGTTTCTATTGTAGACCCTGCAACATTTGTGCTCTACAAGAAAGTCTATGCAGACATCGGCTGACAAAAACACGAATGACCCTTTTTTTCCCGTCCTCTTGTGATGTTTCTCTTCCAGAACTTCTACAATCACATATCGCAGATGCATGGAGAGCAGCTTTCGATTACATTGTGGGAAATTGATCTATTGCCCCTTTACAAATAGACTCTTCATTTCCTATTCATAACCTACTCTTTGTTTTGGCAAATGTTAACTTTTCAGAACAGTCTACAAATATTGGAACTTATCGGTGTCGTTTCAAATACAATGGTCGCTTATAAGGGTTTATGGTCCAAAAAGATGTAATTTGCATGGTCGCTGGTCGCAGACACCAAGGGGTCGCTAATTACAGGTCATTTACATAGGAAATTACGTCGGGAGGAAATTCATGTGGTCGTTTACAGCAGGGGGTCGTTTAATGTAGGTGGTCGTCGGTGCAGGTTGGACTGTACCTACTCATAAAAAATTAAAGATTCTACTTCACATGAAAAACATGACACAATTATGTTAGAATTAATCATGTTTTCCCAGAACCACTTGTTTTGTATGTATCGGAATACTTTATCCTGGACTGTGACTATAAGGGATATCTTCTTTTTCTTTACATGAAAATGAGTATAACAATGTGTACCTTTAATGTGAAAGGCTTGCAAAATAAAGAAAAGAGAATACAGATCTTTCAATGGTTAGAAGACAACAACTTTTCCATATGTTTGCTGCAAGAAACTCATGTTGCATACCCACTGAATAAATACTGGAAAAAAGAATGGAATGGGAAATGTTTAAAAAAAGAAGGCGTAGCCATTCTTGTTAATAAAAAAAATCGAATGTTACAGTTAAAGAATGTACGGAAATCATTGTAGGGCGTTTGGTGACCATGGACATAACTATCCAAGAAAAAGAATTTCTAAAAATAAATGTTTATGGACCAAATCATGATAATGATAATGTCATTTTTGAAAAACTAAATGAAATAATTGACATTGATAAAAAATATCATTATTGGAGGAGACTTTAACACAGTTTTAAATACAAATATCGATAAGAGAAATGGTAGGAACGATACAAATAAAAAATGCAGAAGTAAGATAAACAAAAGTATTGAAGATTATAACCTCTAGACATTTGGAGATGTAAAAATCCACAAACAAGACAATATACTTGGCACTCAAGTACAAAACCAATAATATTTTGTAGGCTTGATTATTTTTTGACTTCAAATTATTTGAATAATGTTGTTAAAGGTTGTAAAATAAAACAAGGATACAAATCGGATCATTCACTTGTAATATTAGATATTAATTGCAACAAGCCAACTAAAGGACCAGGTTATTTCAAATTCAATACTTCCTTAATACTCGACGAAACGTTTATTGAAAACATAAAGGATTGTATTAATGAAACAGTACAAAATAACACGTGTAATCCAAACACATTATGGGAAGTTATGAAAGGTAATATCAGAAATGAATCAATCAAATACTCTACACAAAGAAAAAAAAAAAACACACAACAGATAGGGAAATCCTTTTGCTTAAAGAAATCGAAAAAGTTCAATACAACTTCAGATGATTTAGACATTAAAATGGATAATTTAAATCTCTTAAAGCAAGAACTTGAATGCATAATTGACAGAAAGATAAATGGTCATATCATCAGAGCAAAGGCAATTCAAATTGAACATAGTGAAAAAGTTCCAAATATTTTGCCAATTTAGGAAAGAGACGTATAGAACAAAAAAAATCATAAACTTTTGATTGATAATTTAGAAGTCACAAATACAAAAGATATAATAGAAGAACAAGAGATTTTATAGTAATTTATATAAAAAACAAAACCTGTCTACTTCAAACAATGAGATTTCTATACTTAATATTGAAATAAAACAATTGACAGAAGACAAAAAAAATATTTGTGAAGATATATTAACTGAATATGAATGTAAAGAGGCCTTATTTTTTATGAAAAATTACAAAAGTCCAGGATCTGATGGATTTACTGCAGAATTTTATAAATCATTTTGGAGCGATTTAAAGAATTACTTCATAAATTCGATGAATTACTCTTTCAAAACAGGTTCTTTAACGACATTGCAAAACAAGAGGGCCATGATGGCCCTGAAGTCGCTCACCTGAGCCTTTTGACCAAACATGATCCATTTTAAATCTCTTTCAAAAAGTGTACACGAGGTTTTTCTAAGATTTGACCCTGTGACTTAGTTTTCGATCCGACATGACCAATTTTCAAACTCATCCAAGATATCATCAAGACAAACATTCTGACCAATTTTCAAGAGTATTGGACTAAAAATGTGGCCTCTAGAGCAAACACAAACTTTTTCAAAGATTTGGCCTAGTGACCTAGTTTTTGACCAAACATGATCCATTTCGAACTCGTCTGAGATATCATCAAGCCAAACTTTCTGACCAATTTTCAAGAGTATTGGACTAAAATTGTGACCTCTAGAGCGTACACAGGGTTTTTCTAAGATTTGACCTTGTGACCTAGTTTTTGACCTGACATAACCCATTTTCAAAAATCATCTGAGATATTATCAAGACAAACATTCTGACCAACTTTCAAGAGTTTTGGACTGAAAATATGGCCTCTAGAGCATACACAAGGTTTTCCTAAGATTTGACCTAGTGACCTAGTTTTTGACCCGACATGACCCATTTTTGAACTCGTCCGAGATGTCATCAAGACAAACATTCTGACCAACTGTCAAGAGTTTTTTACTGAAAATATGGCCTCTAGAGTGTACACACGATTTTTCTAAGATTTGACCTAGTGACCTATTTTTTGACCCGACATGACCCATTTTCGAACTCGTCCGAGATATATTCAAGACAAACATTCTGACCGAGTTTCATGAGTATCGGACTGAAAATGTGGCCTCTAGAGCGTACACAAGGTAAAAGTTGACTACGGACGACGCAAGACGGACGACGGACGAGGCACGACGGACGCCGGACACAGCACGGTCACAAAAGCTCACCATGAGCACTTTGTGCTCAGGTGAGCTAAAAATAATATCTTCAATCATAAACTCTTCACAAATAGGTTTTATCCAAGGTAGATATATCGGGGAAAATATACGAACTATACAAGAATGTATTGAATACCTCAACAAAGTAAATGAACCAGGGCTAATATTCTTTGCTGATTTTGAAAAAGCATACGATAGCAAAGATCATGTACAAATGCCTGGAAAAAATGAACTTCGGTGAAGATCTTATATAATGGGTTAAATTATTTTATAAACATATAAATAGTATAATTATTAATAATGGTAATATGTTGGACAGCTTTTTAATTGAACGTGGAGACGCCAAGGCTGTCCACTATCATGTTCATTATTCATATGTTGTTTGGTAATACTAGCAAGTAACATAATGAAAAATAAAGATATCAAGGGAATTAATATGGAAAATAACGAAATAAAGCAAACTATGTTTGCTGATGATGCTACATTCCTTACGGACGGATCAAGAAATTCTTTTGAATCATTAATCAACGTTTTAACAGAGTTTGGTAAAATTTCTGGTTTGAAACTTAAGACAAAGAAATCAATTATTCTAAGAGTAGGTAGCCTAAAGGATACGCAATTACAGTTCTGCAAAGGTAAACGATTCATCTGGACATCGGATTCAGCAAAAACGTTAGGAATTGTCTTCTCAAACTATGCAGATGTCATCATAGAGAAAATTATCAGTCCAAAAGTTCAAGAATTTTAAAACGTTTTAAAGCAGTGGCAACATAGAAAACTAACACTATTGGGAAAAGTTACAGTTATAAAAACATTTGCACTACCCAAGATCATTTACCCCCTTACAGTATTACAAAATCCGCCAGAAAATATACTTCACGATATGAATAAAAGTATTTTTCACTTCTTATGGGACAACAAACCAGATAAACTGAAAAGATAAATAGTAACATTTTCAGTTGAAAATGGTGGAATAGCAGTTCCAGATATATATGCACTAGTTAAATCCCTGAAAGCAAATTGGATTAAAAGATATTTGGATGAAAACAACACAGGACAATGGCAAATATTCTTCTCTAAACTCCTAAAACATTTTGGAGGTGATTTGATTTTTGAATGTAATCTAAAGGAAACGGATATTAAAAAGATCTGCTCCGACCATGTTTTTCTTACAGATGTGTTAAACGCATGGAATAAAATTAAGAACAATTTACCAAACAATAACGTTAAAGAAGAAAATCATTTGGAACAATACAAATATAAAATGAAATGGCGAAACCTTCTTTTACAACGAATGGTATGTTAGAGGAATACAATTTTTAGAACAATTACTTAATATCCGAAGAAAAACATGTTATGACTTTGAAACATTCAAAAATCTTTATGACATTAACCTGGAAGACTTTTTAAAATATTACAATTTGATTGAAAGCATACCCAATAGAATGAAAAATGAAATAAAACAAGAACTACCGGTAAACGTAGAAAATAAGTAATTGTTTAGTAAAATTAGGGGAATAAACAAAGCAAACAAATTGTTATATAAATCCAATTAAAAAGAAATAATTCATCAACAAAATCCGAAGAAAAGTGGGAAAAATTACTTGGTCAGAAAGTCAATTGGAAAATTGCATACTCAATACCTTATGAAATAACGGTAGATACAACTTTAAGATGTTTCCAATACAAACTTTTGACAGGAATTCTTCCAACAAACAAACTGTTATTCAGACAAAAGATTGAACCTTCCAATTTATGTAATCTTTGTGGAAGTAATGTGGAAACTATAGAATATTTACTTTGGGAGTGTATGGGAATGTATCAAACGATTTGGAATAGTGTTACTAATTTTCTTACAAGTAAACAAATAAAGGTGAAATTTCAATTACAAGATATAATTCTTTGAATTGCAGGTACTACGTTAATCATTTTCTCTTGAACTACATAATTACATTTGCTAAATATTTCATATTTAAAATGAAAATGACAAATCAGTTACCAAACTGTCATATATTTATTAATTACTTTTACAAGCATCTGAAAATAGAACAGGCAGTAGCATTATCAAAAGATCAGTTAAGCCAATTTAACAATAAATGGACAAACTTTTTGTAATCTACAATTTTTCTTTACCTAAAAGTGAATAAACCTCTTAGTCACAGTTCAGGATCTCTCTCTCTCTCTCTTTACTTTACCTTATTTTTCTCAATTAAAAAAAAAAAAAAAAAATAGCACGTATATAAATATTGTATACTGATACAACCTATCATTTTCAAAATGCATTGTATTAGAAAAAAAAAATATACCAATGTTTTGAATGCTGTATTGTAGTATGCACTATGTATGTATTTTGTGGAAAATAAATCTAAAAAAAAAAAATAATAAAATAGAAAAACAGTAAACAAAGGTATGTCTCGAAGAATTTTATAAATATTTATTTCTTTATTAGCGATTTATAGAAAAATCTGGCAATGTTGTCGTGTGCTGATATGATCAAACTTTATTCCCCCTCAGGATTGGACATAGTAATGTGCAGGGTTTGAATATAATTTTGCCAAAACTCTAAATCACCGAACTGAAAATGCACCAATTTCTGTCAACACCGAGTTTTGGGGGCCACGATGTTTTCTTTTTTTCAAAATTATAGCCTTTAGACCTTTTGAAGCACCGTCCCTGATAAAATCAAGCACGAAAAAAAGATAAATAAGCCGAAATTTAGCCGTGGAGAAATCATTCCGAGAGAATGTTGACAAAATTACTGTCCGGGCTAGGGCCATGGACAGCGAGATAGTGCCGTCGTCCATTTTTCACTGTCGCGTTAAATCACCAGGATATTTGAGTCTAATCAGTCCTAGTCTTTGAGTTAGGCCTATCTACCCTCTTTCAGAGAAAAGATAGAACAAAGATATATAACAAATATAACAAAGATATATAAGGTATAACAAATCAACATGCTTTAAGATAAGATACTTTCAAAAGAAAATTTAATCATCGAAAACATACAAAGGTCACACCAAAATTTGAGAGGGGAAGGAAACAGCACATATACTGATCTTGAGTATTCACATAGTCTACAGTTCACTGTTTCAAGCCAATATTGATCTAGGTCCAGCTGAATTGCTAATTTAACCTGAAAATATTGCTCAAAACATGCCATTATAGGTTTTGAAGCCACAAATTCACAGCCATATGATTGGATGTGTATGGTGTTTAAGACAATAAGAATTAACTAGAGCTGTCACTGAATGTGACTTAATACCCCCGCCAGCGCTTTGACAGAAACAAGCAATTATTTGTACACAGACGGACACATGGACAGACAGGCTGATTCCAGTATACCCCCGAAAACATTCGTTTTGCGGGGGTATAATAACTTGAGGCCGAGCAACTACAACGGTCGTTATCGGCAAAATTGAACATGTTGCAAAGGAGACTAATTATTAATGTGTGAAACTACACTGGTGTGGAACACACCAAAGCAGCAAGATGTTTTCAAACGCTTTTGAAGATGGTGCAATTCTAAAATGAAATGCTTAGTAATCGATTTTATTGTCATAATGGTATATTAAACCTCTTTAGACCAGAAGTCGACCTTGCTCATATCGATTGATCGAATGGTGTTGAACGCCTTTTTCAACATTATTTCAGTGCACCATTTTTTCCTTGAGTTTCTTTTATCAGTACTCCGCACGATATTCTTTCCAAGCCACTGACTGCTTTCCCACATAACCATCGTCGAAACAATCATCTGCGGTGAGAGAGGAATGAACTCTGTCGCAATGACTATCATCAATCCTCCGAAAGAGGTAGAGCCGGATTCGAACCAGCGACCCCCTATTCTCAAGTCCTGCACGCTACCGACTGAGCTACAGGGGCTCAGCTGCACATATCCAGTGCAACGATATACGAAGACTGGGTTACGGATTTTAGCGTGTAGTAAATCCCGTTTTGCCATATTGAAGAGGAATGGACAAACACAATTGCCCTTTGAGGTGTTAAGAAATTATTACGTCGGTTATATGTGTAAAATGTCAGAACATTTACTCTTTAATATAATGTATCTAACCTATCAAATAAAGATGATTTGGTCTCTTATCATTGTTAGGTCCTTTCTTTCTTTTTTTCTTTCTTTCTTTCAAGGATCGTTCGCATTCTTCAGATCGGAGTTTATGGATTTAATTTGCCAAGACGTCCATCTGTGATAAAAGTCACATCTCTGAAGCGAGTTCTCGTAAAGAAAATAGCTTGGAAAATGTACTGGTAATACTTGGTTTAAGACACTTCCCAGAGTCATATCAAGAAGCCTGTTGAAAATAGCGTAAAACCAATCTCTCTCTCACTCTCTCTCGTAAAGTGAATCACGAAATTTGCTTGACTGGGAAGCTTGGCACCATTTCATCGGTATTGGGACAGGAAAAAATTAATACTGAAGAATTTAAACTTCACTACATTTTATTTCTATTATTCTCGACTACATATATATTTTTCCCATGTGACAGCATAGTTTGGAACTCACAAATATATTATCTACATGACCTGATCAAAAGCACAGCAAACTTGGTATCGTATCTTAACATTCTTTACACATTCAGAATAGATCACTGAAGACATGTTATACACGAAACTATCATTTGCACAGAAATCGTAGTTATTAAGAAGATTGATAAACTCTTCTATACTGCCTTTTAAACACTTGAAACGTTATAGCCCATTTGGATGGTATAAAAACTAACACTTGGCTCAAAATCATCCATAGAAAACTTGTTTTTTCGAAATTTCTTTGCACCTAACTGATTATTTTACAAAAACCACAAGAGAAAAAAAAAAAAAAGAATTTAAAATTGTATTTTAATGATTTTGTCCATTAAACTCAATGTTAATTTTGACATCTGAAAATGGTGCAACAAACAGAACAGCACGCTACCCCACAGTCAATATGAAAACATTTACATAATGAGGCCATGCATATTGAAAATCTAGGTTCATGATAATGTATCCTTATACAGACACATTTTCAATTACATGTTTTTGAATACAGTTGCTCTCAAGAAACATTCCCATAAACACTGAAATTTACCGTACTGGTATACTTTCTTTCATTTTTTTCGTGAATGATATCATCAACTCCCTAAATTATCGATCATGATGTACCACATCTTTGCTGTTAGCAAGACTGATAAACTTGTTGTGGTTTAAAGGATGAATATGTTCACAAACCCTTGAAAGGTATATCCATACTCAAATAATTCTATTTCCATGGCCTTAAAGGTGAGCGTTGTAGAACATGAGATTAACATGTATTATTATCCTAGTTGTGTACATAGGGTTACTATTGAATCTTAATATGAATGAAATTATTACAAAAACACAAGTCATGATTTTACCATGTTTTGTTATTGTTTACGTCTGTTATTCAACTGTCCGTCACTCCCCTGTGCCTAAGATCAAAAAATCTAAAATATTATTATAGAGTTTGATAATAAAAAGCATGGTATTGAAAATGAAAAGTTATGAAAAATTCAGTTTCTATGTGGTTTTTATGAATAATTAACACTGTAACTAAGAAATTATAAGACGTTGTTTTATTTAAAGGCATTTGATCAAAACGTTAGTTTTTATACAAACCAAATGGACTGTAATACAAAAGTATGTAGCCTACCTGTTTAAATGATAGCTCTGTAGTCATGTTTTGTTTAAGTTCTTGCAGTATGCCTTATCCATTTCCAAATAAGAGTACTATTGGCCGCAGGAGGTCTGCCATAACTGTTGAAAAATGCTATTTGTCCCTGTCTATCATTTTAGATTGCACAACAATGTTGTCCAGGACTGCTACATTTGTCTGTGTTGATGATCAGCCTGTGCTGAAGACGACCATTTGGAATGCGATCCGATGCAAATTCACCAATAGCACTAGCTGCCAGTACTTTGTCACATTTGATACAACACTCTAGCGGCGATGTATTTATAAATGTAGCACACACTGTGTTCATTAGTGAGTTCCATGTACCCCGGTTCTTCCGAATATACGATGCAGCTCATTGGTTCTGGAAAATGAAACATTATCCTAAGATATCAAAGCAACTATACAAAATGCAACCCATTTCCCAAAATTATACACAAAATGCAGATTCTTTTAGGGTTCTTGCCTGCAAGTTCTTTGCCGAATTGAAGTGCTAGCCGAGAATGTCCATTCTTCACCAGAGACATATACTCGCCATGGTGGGAAAAGTTAGGCTCCAACAGAGAAACGAACGAGGTGCTTCCACTTTCCGTCTTACCAAATACCGTAAAGACACACTAAATACCACAAAGACGCACAAAGACAAAAAAGGTGCCTAGAAAATGAAAATACTACACCTGTATGCCAGTAAAGCCATCTTTTTGTGTCTATTATAAATTTACATATTTACGCTTCCAAGTATTACACAAAATAATATAAAGAGAAATATACAAAAAACAATACAGAGTAAAATTAATGAACTTCCGGAGATATGAGACAGAGAAGGGTAGCAAAGAAAGAAAAGGAGAAAGTTAAGAGTCTTTATCAGACCACTCACTCTAAAATAGTAATCTGTCGAAGAAAAGCATTGTGGGGGATAGATTAAAAAGTAGCAATAAAGGGAGCACATTATAAACAGGGAGGGATAAGAAGTCAGACTGAAGGTACAGCAAAAAGCTTTTTGAAACAAGCAGAGAAAAGTGGAATTGGGAAATACATGTATTGTAGTCAAAAAGATCTAGATGGAACAATAGGATATAGGAAGGTATATAAAAAAAACCCGAAGGCGACAACAATAGGAATATTACAGACACAGTAGACTTACCGTATACGTTGCTATTACAGCAAACTGGATAAACGTGTGAATTTTGTAAAAGAGAGAAACTATCAGAAAAATATGGTTAAGACATCAAATGTACATGTAGATTCATCTTACAGCAATATCATACAGGGAAAATTAATTAAGGTAAAGGGAGGGAGACAAAAATGGAACTGCATAAGTATGACATACGTTCAATCATAACACATGACTATTAGGCTTGCTGGCATATTTCTGCCACGAGATACGAGATAGCTATCATGATAATTTTAGAAAACTATCGCGATAAATCAAAGTTTCCTGGAAATTTTATCGAGATAGTGACAAGTTTTCTGAAAAAAAAAAAAAAAAATATCATGACAAACTTTGATAAATCTAGAAAATTTTACATTGATCATTAATATTTTAATACAAAATTTCTCAATCGTGCACGAAGCTGACATTCAAGTTAAAATTATCGTGATAGTTCTATCCGTTTCTCGATATCTATAAATAGAAAATTCACCATTTGGATGAACTCGGTAGTTTTTCACTTCACAAGATTGCAGTAAGTAAAAATTCGAATTATTAACAATTGTAGCTTAATTGGTAAATTTTGACAAGTCTGTAAAATCACAAAGATGACTCGAAATGCCTCCTACGAACAACTTTAAAACCATTCTGGGAAAAAGAGAATTCATAAGGTTGTAGACGAAGATGTTCCGAAACCGTATCTAATTATACATACCGTGAATGTCAGTTGTGGGCACCAAAGCAAAATACATCATGATAGCATTTAGAATTATTGCAATATTTTATAGTGAAAACTTTTATTATCTAGATAATATTTCCAGGAAACTTTATCACGATAGCTCTCTTAAATTATCGCAATAGCTACATGTATCTCGTATCTCGCGACAGAAATATGCCACCATAATTAGCCATACATTCTAAATTATATTGATAAAATACACAACAAATGGGGAAATAGTTGAAATAAAGTTGCCGTAAATGAATATTGAGATAGTCTTGTTAGTAGAGTTAGCGGTTAAAGTGCTCTCATCAAACAACTTTTTCATTTGCCACAGTGCTAACAATAAGTCATCCTGCATAAGACTGCGGAATGTTGCCTGCAGGAAGTAATATGTTAAGATAAAAACGAAATGTACATCATGCTGCCATTTTTCATGTCATTCTATTTAAAAACGCCGTGGTTATTTTGATACTATTCATTTTTAAAAAAGTACATCCATCATCAAGTTTATAGTCGTTTCCTTATTCAAATACTGTTTGACTAATACATCACCCATCCTCTAGTCTCAATGCCATTTTCAAAGTCATTACGAATAAATTATACTTATAAATATACATACATGTTTTCAGTTTGTTTTATTATTTTCCTACACGCGTATAGAGGAGAAGAAACAAAATGTTTCAGTTTTATAAAAGGTTTTTGGAAATTGGATCTCTATTATTATCTTCAAAAGGTAGTTAATCTATATAATTTTTAGAGCATTTGGGGAGCAGGGATAAGACATTACTAGATGTATCCTTTTATATTAAACACTCTAAAAATTTTTTTCGTTTAAATATTTATCCTGATACGTTACAAACAGCAGTACAATTTGATAAAACAATTTTGATTCTCACGCAACCAAATATAATACAGAATTAGCAACTTATATATATGGCACAGTTCTTCAAAGCGAGTTACAAAATTCAGTATTATACTGCTTTTAAAAAAACTTTTCAAAAACAGACAAACAAATTTAGATTGTGTTACTATCCAAATACAGAATTAGCAAATTATATATATGGCACAGTTCTTCAAAGCGAGTTACAAAATTCAGTATTATACTGCTTTTAAAAAAACTTTTCAAAAACAGACAAACAAATTTAGATTGTGTTACTATCCAAATAATGATCACAGTCCGTATGGTGAGACAATTCAGGTAAAACAATACTGCATGCATACATCAAACTGTATAAAGATTCTCTACATTTAAAACACTGGTTTTCGCATGTATCTTTTTATGAATCCGCACACGCTTTTTTGCCTGACACCGTGCAAAGATCATGCATAAAAATGGTATAGCATTGTATTCTCTGTTAGTAATAGCCAAAGGTCTATACGCGTCTCAAACCCAATTATATCCAGTTGGTGAATACTGCAATATTAATCACCAGCATTACTCTGAAATGAACTAAAATAGTCGCGAACGCTTAATAGAATTAACTTTTTTACCCAATTACAAACAATCAAAAATTGATCTAATGAGTTAATACTACTGCTAGAACTTCTCGGTCTCTTTATGGTCTTAAATTATATGTTACCACTTCAGCTTCCCGACATACTGCACTTTAATTATAAAGTTTTCAATGTTTCTTTTTATCTAGTATCAAACAAATAAATAAATAAACTTGTTTGTACTTCCACTGCGAAGGACTACAACATATGGAGGTAGATAAAACAAAATGTAATCGTAAATTTCATACATGAATTTACCATTTATGCCTCTGTGTTACTGGTTTCTTTTTTGTCACTTACGATAATGATTTCCTCCGGTTCTTAACTACTAATCAATAACACTTCATCTGTCTCAGGTGAAACTGTTTGAACTGCTGTCCCACCTGCTACATTGTTTGAGCGGTGTGCCATGGTTTCAGGTGGTTCCGAAGCTTGGTCCAACACTTCAACAGTTACTGCTTCCTGAGTAAACCAGTAAATGTTATTCTCGTCAATTTCTTCATCTTCTCTATCTGCATCAAATGTAAATGTTATTCTCGTCAATTTCTTCATCTTCTCTATCTGCATCAAATACATGGTGGCCCATAATATCTGTTACTATTTCAAACGTTTGATATACATTCTTGTAAAATCAGTATTTATATGCAAGTTTCCTTACAGGAAAGGAAACATAATAAAGGTTTAGGTCGTGTACATATAACAACAAAAAACATTTCATACCCTAAAATAGCATGTCTGTTTTTAAGGCATGTGTTCCACATGACGTCCCTTTTAGTGTAATCATAATATCGCAGCATGTTTGGAAATTGTCAATCACAGCTTTGCTAGGGCCACTCGAGCACTTACCCAGAGATGTGGGGTGGTTGAGCCATCTTGTGAGAACCAAATGGGATCTGGATAAAAACCGCTCTTCCGTAAGGCTGGAATAAATGACTGTTTAAGGTTGTTGTTTTTTCAGATAACGTTCACTGTTGATCGTTTCTGCTTGTCAGTCCTTGTCTTTGAAGAAAAATTGTCTAATGATGCTGTTCTTGCTTAACGCTGCACAAATTGTGACTTTATCATTATGCAGAGATTTTTCCAGGTGATAGTCTGGTTTTTCACTTCCCAAATGGCAACAAAAAGAAATGAGAATCTTCGAGACATTTGAAGAGAGAGTTATTTCTCTGAGGACACAGTATTTGTGGCCGCCACACTCAGCCAACTTCAGTCTTTTATTTGTGAGGATACTTGAAAGACAGAGTGTACAAACCATGCCCTGCTTCTCTAAGAGAAAATAAAATGAACCTAAGAAGAGAAATCAGATGTATCACCACTGAAACCTTCAAAGCTGCAATTGGCAATTTCCAAACACATTATGACGTCGTCATTCCACAAAAGGGATGTCACATTTTTTGTTGTTATATATACACTACATAAAACTGTATTATGTTACGTTTCTTGTAATGTAACTTTCATATAAATGCTGAGGCGTAAAAAAAAATAGTTTGTTTCGGGTAACCCGACCCTACCTGGAGATTTTGCCCCGACCCGAATTTTTTTTTTTGTCTTCCGATAAAAAAAAAATCAGCCTTTTATCATACTGTGTCACAGGACGCCTGTTTCGGCAAATATTGCGCATTATATTATAGGTGTACAATCATGTACTACTACATACATAATTATGCATGAAAACTCCTACGCCTGTACAAATGCTACCGTGTATCGGAGTATATTGAACCGACCTTAAACACAAATTGTCAAACGCAATAACGTGGGTTTTCCATTTCTAAAAATACATACAAGCAGGCGGAGAGATCCGGCTTTTTCGCTAACTCCACACAGGAACTTCTGTTTATCGAACATTCGTATCCTATCGCACGGTTACAAAAGACAAACGGGTACCAGTTTTATCTTCTACAACAAATCACGCCCGAATACTGCGGTACTATACAGACTGTGTAACGAACTTTTACTTGTGATTTTCGATTTTCTTCGCGTAAAATATAGACAGGATCCCGTCATCTCTGTTGTCATCACCGCATTTCCGGTTCTGTAGTGCATTGTCGCTACTTTCGGTTTGCTAGATTTCAGATTGAACAAGTTCTGTTAAACACCATTCGGCAAAAGTGCTAGCATGCTCCAGAACTACGAACAATTAAGGTGTTCAATGCAGATATAACATTCGAAAAATTTTAATGGACGTTTCTCTTGCAACTTATCTGACAGGACGGACTGTGGACTAAACTAGACGACGGCAACGATAGAAGTTTAGATTTGTATCAAGCGTCGCTAGGTCTTCATATTAGACAGGTATTTTCATATTTTTTTTTTTTTCTATCTTTGTTACAATGAGGCAACAATAATTTCTTTCGGAAAATATAAATCTATCCAAACTTGCCTTGTTCTCGCTCTGCCCCCCCCCCCCCCTTTCACTCAGCTTGATTTACCCTACCAGGTCTTAGAGAAAAACCTGAAACTTCCTAGGCTAGGAGCCGCTATGCAAACATTTTCCAAGGCTTTCTAATCTCTCCTACACTTCCGGCAAGTGATGCCACTTTAGTTTCCAGGTAAAATGTGTCTGATCTATATAAAATTGAGGAGCAGCAGCACTTCTCCCACATTTCTTGATGGATTTGGGTAAAATTTTCACCGGATGTTTCTCATCATGTGACCTAGCGCATATTGTCAAGGTTTTGCAATTCAGAGCTGCATCATGGAAAAAGGAGGCTTCATGTTGTATTTCATTTTTCACCAATGTCTCTTTAATTAATACTGGACATATCTCAACGGATTTGGATGAAAGTTTCACAGATCATGTGACCTAGTGCATATTGTCAGGGTTTTGGAATTTATTACTGTGTCATGGAAAAAGGGGGCTTCATGTCAAATTTAAACTGCGTCCATCCTTACAAAAGTCTGTTTCTTGTGAACGCAACTCCTCCCACATTTCTTGATGGATTTGGATAAAATGTTCATAGAATGTTTCTCATCATGTGACCTAGTGCAGATTATCAAGGTTTTGCGATTTATGGTTGCATCATGGAAAAAGGGGGCTTCATGTTATATTTTATTTTTCACCAATATCTCTTTAATTACTTGACATATCTCAACGGATTTGGATGAAATTTTCACAGATCATGTGACCTAGCGCATATTGTCAGGGTTTTGGAATTTATTGCTGTGTCATGAGAAAAAAAATGTTTTTTATCAATTTATCTCCAACTAATGGACATAATTTCATGAAACTTCATATTTTTATTGCTTAATCAAAGCCAATGACCAATGAGTCCTTTGTGCTTCCGTCTGTCCATCCATCAGTCCATGCGTAAAACTTTTAGATCACAAGTAATACAATATATCCATTGAGCTACCCAGGTAGGTGCTAGAAATTCCAACACTTTAGTCTCTAAAGCTAGCTGCTTGAAATAGCAGCCATGTGGCGGCGTATATTGTGATGACGACACTCTTGTTTCACATTATAACTCTGAAGGACAACAAAAGTGGATACTTGTAATTTCAAAGTTGTGTCAAGAATGTGTGTTCTAGATAAAAAACAATATGCATAATCTTTGTAAACCCAACTTTTCTACAGATAAAATGTTTACTTTAAATCAGTATAATATATATAGTCCTGTTAAGTGTTCTGGAGGGGGGAGGGTATTAAACATAAAAACAAACAAAACATTCTAGTATTTATTCAGTTTATTTAGAAACTTGCAAATAAATGTTTTTCACTTTTTCAGCTGTTTTAGCTCTTTACCACACAATCCACAGTTTTAACAATCCTTAAAAAAAACTTTTGAAAACATTGTGGGAAAATTGAGGGAAAAGGAGAAAATGCTATAAACCCATATTTTCTTTGTTTCCCATGTTTTCTACCCTTCCCAAAACAAATTTCAATTTGTGAGTTACATTTGTTTTGTTGTCAGCAATTACTTTTAATTTGGACAAGTCTAAAAAATTTCAATTCAGAAAAGAGTTAAACAAAAGTGGACAGCATTCAGTGGGGAAAAAAGATGCAAATATAGAAGTATAGTTTAGATAGAATTTGACCATTTACCGCACAATCAGAAAGTTAGTGACAGACTAGAGGTCTTTTGAACACATAATGAGAAATGGGACTCAGAGCTCGTAGCCACCATTTTCTTTTTTTTTTCTTTCCATTTTCGAAAGGAAATACCACCATTTCAAAATTTTTTTTTTTTTTGGGGGGGGCGGGAGTTAAAAAAAAAAAATTCGTCCCTACCCTACCTAACATTTTTGGAGACGTTACCCTAATCAAACTATTTTTTTTTTTTCGGCCTGATTTAACAAATATGTATAATAAATGTTTGAAATAGTAACAGATATTATGGAACATCCTGTACCTGTTCATATGTGTCACAGAAATTATTTAAGTATTACAGCATACACATTTCTTACATACAAGAAATGGTTTAACTTTGCATATCTTTTTACAGCAATTCATGTTTTCAGTTTCAGTGTGCCCTAACCAAGGATCTTATACATGTAACCACAATTGTCCACAATCGATCAACTCGAGAGTCAGGGTGTTACTCTATCAACTCAAGAAATGACAAAGCTGGTTGTAACAATGACTGATATGCGTGTAGACCTCATCCAACAGCTCGAGGAAGTGACAAACCGGGTCAACAGTGATTGAGAGGAGTGTTGCATCTATCAACTCGGAAAAATGTCAATGAAGAAAGGAATGTCAGTGGCTGACAGTGAGAAATGGGGGCGTTACATCTATCAACTTGAAAAAAATGTCAACGGCCGACAGTGGTTAATGAAACAATATCACATACTTTTGACTAAATACCTACTGGAATGTGGATGACAGATTGATCGCCGCATGACTACCTGGAAAAGGATATAAAAGGGTTAACGTTGATTAATAATCAGGTACCCCGTGACTTACCTACTTCGTACGAGAAAATAAAAGTTAATATTGATTGGTCACATTTCTAGTTGACTTTGATAGGTCACGTTCCCATCCGCCGGACCAAACCACAACCTCACAAATGGTAAATACGTTGCTGATAATACTACTAGTTGCCCCCTTTTCCATGAAGTTTTTGAAAGCAATCATCTGCAGGGTCGTTACAAAACATATTTGTACAGATAATATTTTAACTTGGTTATTTAAAGCCCCTATAAAGTCCAAACATAGGTAATTTTCACCGTTTATAACTCGAAAATATATCGGATAACCCATCACAACACACATTTATCTCGAATGTGTCAGTTGCTGCATTGGTTGCCGTAAAATACGGGTGCGAAAATGCATGGAGAAGCCCGTCGGTTTCAGGGACGCCATTGATCGAGACAACCTTCGTTATCGTTCGTGTATGTTCGAACTAGGCCTTCGAGAACGTCACGTGATACAATTGCATCTCATTAGTGCTACACAGGACTACTGTTTACACTTCCAATAGTATGTCATCGGAGAGTAAGATTGCTCACTCTGAACCTGTTTTCTTATTTAGATGTAGTAAACTCTTCCTGCATTGATGATAAATGAATAAGCGATTATCAGCCTGTGTCGTCGTTTTGTTTACAATGTCGATAAACTTTTGTTAGAATGGAGACAAAAGATCAAGTGAATGAAGGGTTTGTTTCGACGCCTTGAATGATCACGTGATGTTTACGTCACTATCACGTCACTGCGGAGATTTACGACGAAAAATCGGCTAATCGTCGGCGATCATCGATGTAAACAAACAGATAATGCGGCATGGTTGGAATTGTTCTAGTTTCAAAATTCTTTTTTCTGCCATTGACTGAAACTTTTACAAACTGCACCTTTACATATCGTGCAAGTCATAATAATCGCCATATTTTTACATGGTAAAAATGAAATTTACTTTTATTATGTAAACAGGCCTTTTTACATTTGAACTTTACTGAGACTATAAGTACTACATATCCCCACTCAGCTACCTCAAAATAAACCAAATGCTGCCTTTTTCCTTGATGTTTTAAAGGGTGACATAAATCTAGTTCAAACAATATGAATGTCCTTATACTCATCAATAATTATTACTATCTTCACTGTTGTAGTCATAACCGTTATAACTATCATCTTCAAAATATGTAGCCGTTCTCTTTGGTCGTGAGAAGTGTCGACATAGACCAACATGCAGATGAAATTTAAGCCTTGGTCTAATTAGTGAGAATTTATGGAAATGGAGTGAAAAGCCTTGGGCGTTAACTCTATGATTTGTTACTCTATGAAAATACAACAAAAATTTCCACTAATTTTACCTGAATGGACAAGCGGCGTAGGGTGTTCGATTAACGGTATATACAACTTTAAACTTGTAGCTCTAGTCCCTTCAACATAGACCTGAATTATCTTCATATTAGTCTTTGTCCTACTTTTCTATCCAATCAGAAGGCTCATATTTGAAAATTTTTTGACCGTCTATTTTCTATAAACTACCCGATGCAGGTTTATTTTGATCATTAATCCATTTAAACGTCGCAGTTTATCTGGATTTACTGCGCATGCGTACATAAACCCTAACCCGTCATTAATATTCAACAATTACTTAAATTAGCACGTGCCAAGTACTTACGCTGTTGACAGAAGAAAAATGGTAAAACATAGATGCAAATTGTGTAATAAAAGCCGGTCAATCTATACGGTCGGTTTTCTTCTAAAACATAGCACCTGCAGCTTGAAACAAGCTGTAGTTACGAGGTTTTAGAAGTAAATCGACGATATGTTGAAATTTAAAGAAAAATTAATGCTGTAGTAAATCAGTAGAAATTTCCATAAGGTTAAGTAGTCGTTACTTCCTCAAAATCTTGGTCAAAAAGACCGTCGAAATCGCCTTAAAACTTAAATTCTGCCATATTTGACATTGTTTAACACTGGCGATAGTCAAGTGTGTACTGGAAAAGATGCTGATAATAAAAGTACATTAACCCTTTCCCGTTCGACAAATTTTAGACCATTCCAAATTGAAAGCATTTGCAGATGACAAATTGTGGAAGTAGAATAAAAGAAGTTGAGTTTTGTGACAGGGTAGAAAACATTGTAGGAAAAGGAGAAAATGCTGGTAGCCAGCATTTTCTCCTTTCCCAACAATGTTTGCAACAACCTTCCTTCCCAGGGTCGTTAAAACCAGGGATTGTTTGGTAAAGGGTTAAATATCACGTGGTCGTGTATGTGTTGTTTAGCCCCGATATTCACGTGGAAATTACGTCATTTTTTAGCGATGATGCAATTAGGACGTTTCCTTGTCAATGAGTAAATCAGCCAACTCCATATATGGGTAAAAGGACGTTTCTATGTGAATAGTGGACTCCGTGTATGGCACATTATTTTAGCAATGATGTAATGTGGGCGGAAAAAGACTAAGTCAGTTAAACGCTAAGGAGTTCAAAATTAAACGATTTAAACAGCCACAGTCGGTTGCTACGCTCCCTCCTTTTGGCTGTTTAAATCGTTTAATTTTGACTTCTTAGCCTTTAACTATTACTTGGCCTGTGGAACAAACACGCCGATATTCAAGCCGGTCTCCCTAATCAGCGTCAGGAAATGTCACGCACTGACAGGAAGTGTCATCAGACCAAATATTCCATTTTTTTTCATTTTGTTTTTGTACTAATAATGGAATATATAACATATTCTATCA
Source organism: Hippopus hippopus (assembly GCA_946811185.2). Taxonomy (NCBI): domain Eukaryota; kingdom Metazoa; phylum Mollusca; class Bivalvia; order Cardiida; family Cardiidae; genus Hippopus; species Hippopus hippopus. The sequence goes on along the minus strand of OX328100.1, from coordinate 14,507,575 downwards.
AAATATTATATATTAGAGTGTATCCAAGGCTGTTTTGCATGAGGAATAGTACAAGATACGGGATGAAACCCATCCTAAGTTACGCCTGGTTCTTAAATGTGCTCTGTGTAAACAGGGATCGTATATGTATAATTAAGATCCCTGGTGTAAAGCACCGTCACACAGGACCTCGTTAGCTCCACTGGCCGAAGGCCAGCGAGCTATTGTCATGGCGTTGTGTCCGTCGTGCGTCCGTCCGTCCGTCCGTTCGTTCGTCCGTGCGTGCGTCCGTAAACTTTTTCTTTAAAAAACTTCTCAGAAACTATTGACTGGATTTTTACCAAATTTCACAGGAATGTTCCTTTGGTGGTCCTCTTTCAAATTCCTTCAAATAATTGTGTTCCATGAAGAATTCTGGTTGCCATGGCAACCAAAGTAAAAAACCTTTAAAAATCTTCTCCTCCCAAACCGCTATTTGGATAGCATTATTATTTTGCAGGAATGTTCCTTAGATACAGGTTTACAGAATTCCTTAAAAAAAAAAATCTGTCAAAAAACATGGCTTTTATGGGAGACTCATTTTCCTTTTATGGTATAAAGTAAAATCTTTGATAAATTTCTTCTCTAAAACTATTCATTGGATTTCATTGTTGTTTTGCAGGTAAGTTCCTATGGTGGTTGTCTACCAAATTGTTTCTATGGTGGTTGTCTACCAAATTCCTTTTAAAATCAAAGTGCTGTAAGCACTGTAATCGGTCGTCACTGAATGATTATTGGTTGGTTGGATGTATTGGAGTTTAACGCCACTTTAACAAGCGAGCTATTGTCATGGCATTGTGTCCGTCGTCCGTCCGTCCATCCGTTCGTCCGTCCCTTCGTCCGTGCGTGCGTCCGTAATTTTTTTCTTTAAAAAACTTCTCCTCAGAAACTATTGACTGGATTTTTACCAAATTTCTTAGGAATGTTCCTTTGGAACTAAGAAAATGCTGGTTACCATTTTTTTCTTCTTTTCTCACAAGTTTTTTCCATACCCTTTTTCTTCAGTGAGCTAAAATGCAGGATTGAATGATAATTGCTAAAAACTTCCTTTCGCCATTATAGAAATATCAGGCCTGTGGAGCGATACAGGCGCTCAAGCGCCTCTAGTTTTAATCTCTCATCGCAAAGAGGATTAGTAATTTTAGATGGCACACCCTCAGTAGGCCCGAAGCTTGGCGTTTTTCACTCCAACGCTCTACCACTTCGGGCTGGTATGATTGGATTTCATATATCCATTTATTGAAGGTATTGATATTTTATCTCCATTTATATGTGATTTATTTAATGCAATTCTGAATTTGGGTTGTTTCCCAGATCAGTGGAGGGAAGGTGTACTTATACAACTGTTTAAAAAGGGAGATAAAAGAGATGTAAATAATTATAGAGGTATAACTCTCCTAAGTTGTTTGTCTAAAATATTTACTTCGATTCTGAATACCCAAATTGTCGATTTGTGTGAAAAATATAACTATATCTGATGCTCAGTTTGGTTTCAGAAAAGGAAAACCTACTGTTGATGCCATTTTTGCTTTAAATACTATTGTTGAACACTTCTTGAATAGCAATAAGAGATTGTATGTTGCTTTTATTGATTTAAAAAAATGTTTTGACAGTATTTATAGAAACGCACTGTGGTTGAAACTTTTCAAACATGGCATACGTGGCAAAGTCCTGCGTATTGTTAAACATATGTATGAAGATGTTAAATCTTGCGTAAAGCTTTATGATAATTACTCGGACTTTTTTTGGTATTCAGTGGGATTAAGACAAGGGGAGGTAATATCACCAATTTTATTGTCGCTGTTTCTTGATGATATAATTATTTTTACAAAGAAGTTTAGATTCCGGAATTTTCATAGATGATATATGTTACTCATCTTATTACTATTTGCTGATGATATGGCAGTATTTGGTAATTCCCCGAAAGATTTACAAAATAATCTAGACCTTTTACACGAGTATTGTTTGCATTGGGGGCTAGAGGTAAATGAGTCGAAAACGAAGGTAATGGTTTTTAGAAAAAGGGGTCGTCTGCTACACGATGAGAATTGGACTTATAATGGGCAAGTTCTAGAAATTGTTGACACATTTAACTATCTAGGAACAGTTTTTAGTTTCAATGGAAAGTTTAATGTAAATGAGGAGTTCCTTATCGGAAAAGCTCTAAAAGCCATGTCTGTTTTACTTAATAATTGTAGAAACCTCCCGCTGAAACCTAAAACACTTTGCCAACTTTTTGATTCTTTTGTTGGTTCGATACTGAATTATTCTTGTAAAATATTTGGTCTTAATAAGGCTAACAAAATTGAAAGAATTCATTTAAAATTTTGTAAGCGTATTTTGAGAATTCCTGTAAATGCATGAACAGCAAGGGTACGATACCCTTTATATATAGCACAGTACTGCAGAATTATACAGTATTGGTGTAAAGTTATTCACACAGATAATATAATTTTGAATAAATTATATAATCTGGCTTTGAATGATTTTAATAATGGCAAGAAAAACTGGGTATCTCGTGTGAAATGTCTTCTCGACCATTTCGGCTATTCCGATGTATTCTATAATCTTAAACATTCTTCAATTAAATCATTTCAATGTATTTTTAAACAACGTGTGTTGGATTGTTTCGTGCAAGAATGGTATGGTTCTTTAGACCAGAGTGTAGTTTTAGAAGAATATAGACACTTAAAACATTCTTTTACGTACGAATATTATTTGGATGTTGTTCCTTATGACATCAGATTTTACATAACCAGAATTAGACTGTCTGCTCATTCGTTACGTATACAAACTGGTAGATATGGATAAAATAGAATACCAAGACACGAGAGGTTTTGTATGTTTTGTAATTCAAATGAATTAGAAGATATGTATCATTCTATATGTGTGTGTGTCCAAGTTTTGTTGAAATTAGAAAAAAATACCTACCAGTATCCTTTATCAGAAAACCTTCTTTGTATAAACTATGCCAGCTATTTCAATCTAAAGAGAAGAAAACACTGTGTAGCATTGCTCACTTCCTTAAGGAAGCGTTCTTTTTGCGAAACAAATTTCAGTTAGAATTAAGAATTAATTACAGACTCAACTAATTTGCATTGTATCGTAAAATTTTCCTCTTTAACTTACTCTCCAAAACATTATTTCTAACGAATGTCTAATGGGTTATTTCAGATTTCAGACTTACATTCTTTCATTCTTGTTTTTATTGCTGTTATAGTCCTTTTCTTGCTCTGACTTATGTGAAACTGTATATTTGGAATGTCAAATTTGTATAATTGACGATGTATTTTGTGTACAAGTCATAAATAAATATATGTTCTGTTCTGTTCCTAATTATATGGTGACTTGAAAAATTTTTAATGAGCATACAACAGAATATTTGTTGTTGTCAAACCGAGAAATGAAGGACCAACGGTGCAGTATGTACACTTTCATATTTGATATGTTCTCAACACCTTATCTTTTCTGTTTGTTGCAAACAGTAAACACTGGTGAATTTTAATTATTATTAATCTAAATGATTAATTGGTTTGTTCGTTATTTAATTGGCATGTCATTTTCTAATAAAAAAGGTGTGAAAAAGCATGCTCGCATTAATTGATATTGATGATGCATGCAAATGTGTATTACATGAATAGCACACAGGAGAATATTCTTTTTTTTTTATCACTTGATGAAGAAATAGGTTTTAGACTTAAATAAAAACATTATGCTGAAGACAAGCTATTTACCACACCCTTTTTTCTCAAATGCTTCCATCAGTATCAAGGGTAGAAAAATTATTGTGAATAATACATGAATACTTTTCCATCTCTACGATCATTTTTAAAACGATTGTTCCTCGTGACTCAAAATACACCTTGTCACTTATCCATATATAATTTGTTGTTGGTTGAGTCTTCTGACCAAATTACATTTTCTTTTTACTATAGATCAATGCTTGTAATCTCTTGAAATATTGCATTGAATCTCGTTCTATTGAATAGCAGTTCGATCTCTGGTGGTAGAGAAAACATTGTGGAAAGAAAGAGACCTTGCACTTTGGGAAAATTGAGCTATTTATTCTTTTCCCACAATGTTTCTAAAAAGACTTTTTGAATCTCCTGACGCTGAGTATTATTTTCTTCATGCTTATCCGTAATATAGTCATTGGATCTCATGACGCTGAATGTATATTGTCGCTAGTCCTTATATAGGCCTACAGTGGTAACAACCTTCTCGTGACGCTGAATACTGAATTCTACCTGTGGCTGATCCATGATACTGTGATTGAATCTCGTGACACTAAATGCTTACTCTCTGTGGTCCGTGATACTGTGATTGAATCTCGATCATGACGCTGAATGCATACTGTCGGTGGTCCGTAATACTGTGATTGAATCTCGTGACGCTGTATACTTTGTGTCGCTTACTAAGCCCGTAACACAGTGATTGGATCTCGTGACGCTAAATATGCCTTCATTAGGATTATGGATTGAGCATTATTTGGAAAGGTAAGTAAAATCATCATTTTTTTTTTCTGTGTTTTGTCACTTTTAATGTCATAATTCATGATAATACTCATTTGTTGTAATTTTTTTTATTCCCTAACGCTCTTAAATTTATCCGCCATATTTCGTGACGCTTATTCTCTATGTAGTAAATGACTTCATACCTCTTGACTCTCCCATGTAGTTATCTGCCATATTTCGTGACTCTGCGCCGGCAGGTAGTTTTATTCCATATTTGAGTCAAAATACACTCTAATATATAATATTTTGATAGAATATGTTATATATTCCATTATTATTACAAAAACGACATGGAAAATGGAATGTTTGACGCTTCCTGACATTGCCTGACATTTCATGTCGCTGATTAGGGAGACCCATATTCAAGCCGCTGAGACGCATCCTCCTGTCCACGCCAGTAGCACAGGTACAAGTGATTGATCAGCTAATGCATCATCGTCTGCGTTTGTTATGCGTTAAAAATCAACGATGTTTCTACTAATTTCAATGAATCAGAACAAATAGCTTAGTCAGATGACGCCTTTATTCCGTTTGTTTGCAATGAATGCAGTGACACTAGATTTCGCGGCCATATTGTTGCTGCACTTCTTGCACACAGCCTGGTGGCGCGTTAAGGCATTGTATGCTCATTTATAGATAATAAAGTATAACTCTTCACCAAAAGAGATACTTGCATAGGATTAAGAAACGCAGGGTTACATTATTCACAATATCTTGCGAACGCGTTGTTATAAATCAAAGAAAGTTGGTTAAAGTCCCAATAGTGGCCTAAAGAGTAAAGTAAACAAAGGGGATGGTAAAAAGAATTTACCCTCGACAAACTGAAAATCGCGATATTAAGCTTCGGTGTTTATTAACTTAAGTTATAGGGGTAAAAATGATATTCCACTTGGCTGTATGTGTTATTCAATTATCGTCCTTCAAGTACACAACACATACCCGATTAATTTCAAATATTCACAAAATTTATTCAGCGAGAATGACACAGTCGACACAAGGCAGCCATCTTGTCATGCAGCTATATTCGCGGAAAGTCAGGAAAACCAGTAATTTGAAAATAGACTGACCTTTGAACTCCACATCTAACATGGTCATGTGACACCCATTAACAGCAAAGCATCGTGGAAGAATGATAATTTTCAAATGTGGTTCTATCTTGGAATAACTTGTAGTTTTTATGGGAAGAGGTTTTTGCGCTAATGATGTTACCTGTACCTGAAAATGAGTTTTTCCACGTAGCTGATTTGCCAACTTAAACCTCATTTTTCTGCAATTTTTGCAGATGATGACAAAATCAACCAATGGTATGAGCCTCGATTTCGATAAAGTATCATGTAACTTATTCTAAAAACAAAATAGTCGCGAACTTTGATGTATCACGATTTTAGATGATTCGACGATAAATCATACCATTTAAAATTATGGAAATTATTGCAAAGAGGACAGTCTGTTATGATTTTGTTGGTCCAAGAGTTTGTCAGTGGCAGGAAAATGAATTTTAAAACTGGATCAAATGTTGCCAGGTCACCATATCTTTTTTATTTACTTTTTACCTTGTTTTAAACTTCATTTTCCAGTCAGCACCTGGAGGGAAGTCATTTTTACTGATGGGCCCTGGTACTCCCTGTTTCGTGCAGATGGTAGACGTCATGTATACTGATGTCATAGGCAATGTTACAACGACTGTTGCTTTTAAAGAGGAATAGGACGTTAGGTGGATCAGTTATGGTGTGGGGAGGAATTTTACATGGGGTTAAATCACCCCTTGTTGTATTTCTTGGCAATTTAACTGCTGTTAATTGTAGGGGTGAGATCCTCCGACATGATGTTGTCCCTTTATTGCAGCAAAACACTTTTACATTGCAGCATGAGTTTGATTTCAGATTTAATACAGGGATGTCCTTCTATTGCATTTAATAAGTCCTGAACCACATACCAGATACAGATCAACCTTCTGCTGTTCAACTTCATCCAGCATAGACCATTCTTCATTCTTACCTAAAAAGAATTGTACATTCTTTAAGACTGCTAACCTAGAATCATCTGCAAAGTTTACCCTGTTTCAATATCTGTTTGGTATAGTAACTCTACAAAATTTAAAGCATTTGAAGATGACAAATCTAGCTCAAATGATGATTTCTATTTTTGATGGGTTAGAAAACATTGTGATTAAAGGAGAAAATGTTTTTCAAATGCATCTGCTTCAGGGTCATTTAAACTGGGGAATATGTGATAGAGGAATAAACATAGAGAAATTACAGGGATTGTCACTATCAACATTTCATTGCATAATTTCTTCAACCCTTTGATAGGCTGGTAGAAGTGATACATATATCAAAGTATTGCGCATTGAATTATCTACTAATACTATGTGTTACGGGAGATCACCCCTTCCTTACTGCATAGCTTCATCCCGTCTAAAATCAATACCTAACAACTGGGTTAGGGAGAATTCTCTTTAGCTCAATGGTTATGGTGTTGGTCTTTTAAACTGCAATAAACAAGTATCTCTTCCGCACGGGTTCGAATCCGGCCGGGTATGTATTTGAGCTATGCATTTGTTGCAAACTTTCATGTTTGTAAGATATGACACTAATTTTGTTTACTTTCTCCAAATCTGGCGTCAGATTTCTACCCATACGTTTTCACAGTAGTTTCTTTTTAGCTCACCTGAGCACAAATTGCTCATGGTAATATTTTGTGATCATGCTGTGTCCGTCGTGTGTCGTCCGTTGTCAACTTTTACCTTGTGTACGCTCTTGAGGCCACATTTTTTGTCTGATACTCATGAAACTTGGTCAGATTGTTTGTCTTGATGATATCTCAAACAAGTTTGAAAACAGGTCAAGTTGAGTCAAAAACTAGGTCACTAAGTCAAATCTTACAATAACCTTGTGTATGCTCTAGAGGCCACATTTTCAGTCCAAAACTCTTAACAGTTGGTCAGAATGTTTGTTTCGATGATATCTCGGACGAGTTTGAAAATGGGCCATGTCGGGTCAAAAACTAGGTCACTAGGTCAAATCTTAGATAAACCTTCTCAGTGCTAGCTCTGGCCCAAGTAAAATAATGGCCAACAATTTTTTCTTGAAAAAAAATAATAGACAAATTAAGCGCGCAAAGCTTGGTTTAAAAGAAAAGACATGCACATGTAGCATTAACTTTGTTTATTACTCATAGTTTCAAACTTTCATTCACATAATCATTTCCATTACAATAATAATAATAAAAAAAAAAAAATGGTCATATATATTTAATCTTACCTTGTAGAAAATATTGTGGGAAAGGAGAATTTGCTCTATACCATTTTCTGGGATAGTGCTCCCTCCCACAATAGTAACATAAAAGCATAAGGGCTTTTAGGTCCTAGTTTCTTTTGATGAATGGTTACTCCTTTACCAAAAGACAACATTTCATTTTAATCTTACATTGTAGAAAATATTGTAGGAAAAGGAAAATTTGTTCTACACCATTTCATAAGGATAGTTCTCCTTTTCCCTTATTATTTGTATAAAAGCATACAGACAATTAAGTCCTATTTTCTTTCGATGAATGGTTACTTCTTTACCAAACAACATTTTTTTTCTTTTTTATTGTAATAAATGATGTGCACAAGTAAAGGAGCAAAATTTTCTATTCCATGATGAATTACCTCCCTTTATTATCTGTTGACCTTAATTATTTTCTAATAAGGTCAATGAGGAGGATAAAAGGTCTTAAATAAATGAAGTGGACGAGGTTATCAACCTAACCCTTTAAATTTAATTTGAATTTTCATACTGCTATTTACTGGTACCACTGCTAAATCCAATACCTTAAATGCAGTTAAATTTTCCTTAGTTTATCTTTTTTAATTGGCGATAGTTTTCGTTTAGGACGACCCACGTTGACGTATAAGTGAAGAATGATAAGATTTTAAGGGTTCAAGAACAAGATTTATTAGAATAATGTCAACATGTCAATTAAATTCAATTATGAATTATTGTTTTTTTTTTGTTCGCCGACATTTAAACAGCGCCGGTTTACGTTAGCAATGTAAACGAATTTATGATATCTAACTGTAGTCGCCATCGCCGTTTCTGGCGGTAATGAAATCCAAGGCATTCTATCACTGCGTCGAGTAAAATAGTCAATCAAAATTTAACGTGAAATAAACACATAATCGCGTTCTCCAATTAACAGCTTAGATTAACAACCGATAACATGACACGCGTTGTGGAATATACAAGCCAACTGTGACCTGTCGATTACCTAAGGTTGCGTCCGCCAAGGTGTGAAACAAGCGATTACCACATTTCCGGTGCAAATTAGCGCGTGATCCAGGCAAGTAAGGGGAATTTTACCCGACTTTTTTTGGAAATAAATTAATCGACAATTTTTATCGACAATTGGAAGAATTAATCGACAGCTGAATTAATTAATCGACAATTGTCGATAATGTCGATTGGCAGCGCGAGCACTGCCTTCTGTACGCTCTAGAGGCCACATTTTCAGTCTTAAACTCTTGAAAAATGGTCAGAATTTTTGTCTTGATGATGCCTAGGGTTAGTTAAAAAATGGATCAGGTCGGGTCAAAGACTAGGTCACATCTTAGAAAAACCTTGTGTACGCCGCACAGGCCACATTTTCTCTCAACTATTGAAAGTTGGTCAGAATTTTTGTCTTGATGATACCTAGGAATAGTTAAAAATGGGTCATGTTGGGTCAAATACTAGGTCACTAGGTCAAATCTTAGAAAAACCTTGTGTACGCTCTAGAGGGCACATTTTTTGTCAGATACTCATGAAACTTGGTCAGAATGTTTGTCTTGATGAATTCTTGGACTAGTTTGAAAATGGGTCATGTCAGGTCTAAAACTAGGTCACTAGTACAAATCTTAGAAAAACCTTGTGTAGGCTCTAGAGGCCACATTTTCAGTCTTAAACTCTTGAAAGTTGGTCAGAATTTTTGTCTTGATGATATCTCAAACAAGTGTGAAAATGGGTCATGTCAGGTCAAAAACTTGGTCATTAGGTCAAATCTTAAAAAAACCTTATGTATGCTCTAAAGGCCACATTTTCGGTGCATTACTCATGAAACTTGGTCAGAACGTTTGTCTTGATGAATTCTTGGACGACTAGTTTGAAAATGGGTCATGTTGTGTCATAAACTAGGTCACTAGGTTAAATCTTAGAAAAACCCTGTGTAGGCTTTAGAGGCCATATTTTTAGTCATATAATCATGAAAGTTGGTTAGAATGTTTGTCATAATGATATCTTGAATGAGTTTGAAAACGGGTCACATTGTGTCAAAACTAGACTACCAGGTCAGATCTTTAAAATAGCTTCTGTAGCTCTAGAGTTATCATTTTCTGTCCAATACTTTTGAAAATTAGTCAGTGTTTTTCTTGATGATCAATATGATGAAAATGAAAATGGGTCACACTGGGTACAATACTAGGTCGTCCTGTCAAGTCTTGGAAATCTAGAGCCCATATTTTCTGTCCAGACCTTATGAAAGGTGGTCAGAATCTTTGATTTGATAATATCTACAATGGGTAAAAGGGCTGTGTTTGGCTAAAAAGTAGGTCACTGAGAGAAATTCTAGAAAAAGCTTGTGTACAAGCTAGACGCCAAATTTTCAGTCCAACAATTATGAAAGCTTGGTAGAATGTTCGTCATAATATCTCAAAAGAGATTGAAAATGGGTCATATTGGTCAAAAGACTCAGGTGAGCGACTTCAGGGCCATTATGGCCCACTTGCTTTTTTAGATCTTGTTTGCTGTCTACCCTCATGAAATGAAAAGTTTGTTCTGATTGGATGATAAGTTTTGAATAGTCCAATCCAGTCAAGCTGATTTCATAAGAAACAACGGTTGTGACTGGACAAGTTTTAAGTGGTACAATACCAACAACTGTTTCATTTTCTCAGCCTTGTTTTGATTTTCACAAGATGAAAGTCCACACAAGATGAAAGTCCATTTCGCTCAGAATTTGACAAATAGAGTGAAAAAGAATGAGAAACAGGATTCCATACCTATTTTACATGGATCTATTGAAATCAATACTTGAGCAATCAAGTCATCACATTTATTTGGCATGATGCCCAGCCTTGCTGTCCACCATTTCTGCTCCCAAATAAATGACTGTTTTTGTCCAAAGGTGGGATAGTTCTTGTTTAATGTTTAGAATGTTAGACCATTAGTGCATGAGTGCAGATCAGGCCAGCACCTAACGACAACCCTTCTCAATTTTTTAATGTGTGGACATAGTTTTTCTTTTATTTGGGCGGAATGCTGCGAGGTTGTAGGATATGGCTCCTTCTTGACATTTTAGCTCAAATACAAAAATAGAACTTTGCTTCTTTGGCTGCAAGACCTCAAAAAAATTAGCTGTTTAAAAGTGTTTTTAGACAAACACCTGCAACTTGTCAGATTTTCTCTCAGAAACAGGCTTAAAAACATTGTGAGGGGAGCAGACTGGGATATTATCAAAGAAAAATCAGAGAAATCTTATTAAAAATCTCCAAGAGCCAGAAAAATCACATTTAAAAAAATGATCACAAATGACTTTCTTCACTTTCGTTTTCGATGGTCAACAACAAGGGACTTAATTCGTTCAGACTGGTGTATGCGTGTTTATCTACGGATATCATTTAGACACTCCAATCTAGACTGTGTTACGCGCTTTTAATAATTGTTTCAGATAACCGCTTGTTTATATTCCGTAAAGCGTTTTTTGTGTAGCAAGGTTGCAGACGGGTTTCAATCCACAAAAAGGCCACCATAAAAGAAGTTCAGCCCATAGAGGGCAATAGAAGGATTCTCCAAATGATTAGCCCAAGCTCTGAGACTCCGAGCAACGATTCACTTGTACAACCTAAACTAGATTCACAAGATCGGCCAAAATTTCAGCAAAAATGGCTTCAAAACCACCACTGGTTGCGGTACGATGAAGAAAAAGACATCATGCATGAAAATGTGTATATTGGTTGTGTAAAGAGGAGATTGCTTTGAGCAAGTATGAAGGTCTGCTTGAGTTATTGTTAGAGCCAGGAACACCTAATATTGACAGCATTTAAGTCGGAAAAAGAACTGATTATCACAGTTACAGGGCTTTCATTAAGAGCCGGGAGCCGGGGATTTCACCTGTCTATTTTGACCGAACCCCTCGGCTACTTTTGTCCTCCGAAAAAATGGCCAATGGTGCTTTTTTAATCCAGAATATAAAACTCGGAATAGAACGGCGTTATCTGAATGTTTTTACTGATTATTTTGCTTATAAAACATTGCCCCGTCACTAAAAACGTAATAGAATTAGCTGCACCTTCCGATCTGTCTCGCGAATAGTTTACAAAATAATGCCGGAAATCGGTCTTTTTTATCGCTTGTTTCGGCCCGGTCGTTTCGGGTTTTCGTAGTTTCGGCCTTTAGTCAATTTTTGGAGAGGGTCACCGTTGTCGGGGTAATGTTTAGATCTCTATTTACTTGAGGGGTCCGAAAAGCTGACAGAGGTGTTCCAGGTGATAAAGTCCGAATCATCCGGGCCGATGTGAATTGGATCGGTGTGGTTTTGGCTCAAAGTGTCTCGGAATCGTGCTTCGTTGCCTACAACAATCGGAAATGGACGATGTAAACAAACCAGCATATGTCTACGAATCTTCTGAACACAAATGCACAGAAGACTCGCAAGAGTTAGATTGAGCCGAAAAGACATGTCTTTTATAGTGGTGGGTTAAAGATCGACTATAGTCGAAAGTCAGTTGGTTTTGGCTTCCGATTCCGATAATCGATTGAAAATCCCGGAATCGATTGTAGTCGATTCCTGAACTCGCTCGGTCCCAAAACTTTAATTCTGGTTTTTAGCGCTTGGTTTTGTGACTTACATTAATCACACCTGGATTCAACATAGTAGATAACAAACATGAACATTGGCCGGAAAAATGAGAAAGAAATTGTTGTCGATAGATGCCTTGACAAAACTTGACAACTCGGCAAGCTTCTCATTTGATCTCTCAGCCCAGATTTCGACACTTGGAAATTTGCAGTGACCTGTCTTTGACACTGAAAAATATGACACTACAGTGAGCAGCGTAGCTTCGTCCGATCAGAGGGACTTTAAACTATCTTCTCATCTTTAATAATGAATTTAAACAGTGAATTTACACAAATCTCTGAATAAAACAATAAGTGGAAGCTAAAATTCTGTTCATGAGTGAAAAAGAAAATGTTGTTGTATGAAATGAAAATATAGATCTATAGCAGACAGGGGGGGGGGGGGTATCACTTGCAAATGCTTGAAATATGTCTGATTCTTTTTAACTCGTTTGCAAATTAAAATATAAGGAACAAAATGAATGATATTGAATAAAGCAGAAAATTTAACGGTAATGTATTTCCATTGATTTTTAAAGTGCAAAACACAACATCTTCATAAACTTAATATCATGTAGAAAATATTGTCACAGTATTTAAAGCAAAAAGGCATTCTCAGTTAAATGGAGAAACTGATTGTACAACCGATAGCTAGTAGATTTGCTCTTCCGATTAAAAAGTGATAATCGATTGAGATTTTAAACTGATTGCCCAACACTACTTTTAAGTAATTTGCAGAGCTTGTCAGAGATGAAGTTCGTCTATATGCTAAAGCTGTGCAACTTTCTGTCAAGTCACCACCACCCTCTTATGATGACTGGTCGGAGAGTGAATGTGAAAATGATTGGTAATCAGCAGTACATTTTGCAAGTTGTGTGATGAAAATGCCCAAAAATGCTGTTGGAATTCTGTACTGTTTTCTCATTTTATGCATGATTTATGCACAAAACTGACAGATAAATCAACAAAACATATTAAAAAAATACTATAGACTCATCTCCATGAGCCATTGTTGATTACCATTCATTTTCATATTTACAAAATTTGGGGATGAAATAGTAAAGTTAAGCTTCGTTGACAAAAAGTTGTTTTATTTGATCCTCTTCATTATATTGTTTTCCATGTTTCTAAAGAAAAATGGGGGGGGGGGGGTATGGACAAGAAATGGCACCTAATACCCACCCCCTAGATATACGGTTCTCCATGTCTGCAAACACCTAATTTTCGTTTTTGGACGGGGGCCTTTGGCCCCCTGGACCCCCAGACAGGGGGCACTGCCCCCTTGGCCCCTGCTGGGGGAGGACCCCCAGACCCGCCCTTCTACTTTTGGAAATTAACCTTCTACTTTAAGTCTTATTGAAAGCCCTGAGTTATAAGTCTGCTGTTGGATTTTTGGAGGCTATTAGCCAAAGCATTGATAAGCAAGTTACAGATCAATTGAGAAGATTGCCAGTAATAACCATTTTGACCAATGAAAGTACAGATATTGTTGTGCATCACAAGTTATGCATAGGTGCTTGAATAGTTGACCCTGTGATACTTGCTCCCAAGACGATATACCGTACAGATCTAAGACTATATTTGGTGACTGGTATTGGGATTTACACAGTGATGAAACACACCTTAAATGTAGAGGCATCAAAATGTCAAGCATAACAGGTATCAGTTGGCATTACCACAGTTTAAGTTGTTTCCCTTTGAGTAAGGGTATTCAGTGGAAAAATACTTCTAAAACATGTAGACTAGTAGGTGACCAAGTTTTGAGGTTTAGTTGTATGGAGAATGTTCAGTCTTCATCTGTAGTATGATCTGATGTCGGATGCCCGAAGCCAACATTAAACAACGAATGCTGTTTGTCATCAACTTTGCGTTTTTTTTAACTGCATTTCTGTGTCGGAGGAAATAAGATGATCGTTCAAAATCGCGTTTATTATTGGCATTTTCGATTAGAACTAAATTTTGAATTTTTCTAGAATAGATTTTTAAAAATAGCCAAGCCCCAGAGAAAACTACCTGTCATTTTGTCTGACGATCAATATTTTTATCAGCCCTTTCGGCATTCTGGCTGATCACTCACCGTCCGTCGTCGTCGTCCGTTCACATTTTTTTGTATACACTCTAGCATCTACAAATATTAACCAATCAGCATCAAACTTGGTCAAAATATATATTACCATAAGATCTCGGATGAGTTTGATTTTGGGTCTAATCAGACCAGAACAACTGGAGTTATTTGCCCTTAATTAGAAAAATTGCTATATTTGACTTTGTTTACACTCTAGCATCTACAATTTTTAACCAATCAGTACCAAACTTGGTCAAAATGTATATGACTATAAGATCTCGGGTGAGTTCGATTATGGGTCTATTCAGACCAGAACAACTGGAGTTATTTGCCCTTGAATTAGAAAAGTTGCTATATTTGACTTTGTTAACACTCTAGCATCTACAAATATAAACCAATCAGTACCAAACTTGGTCAAAATATATATGACCATAAGATCTTGGATGAGTTTGATTATGGGTTTAATCGGATCAGAACAACTGGAGTTATTTGCCCTTGAATTAGAAAAATTGATATATTTGACTTTTTTTACACTCTAGCATCTACAATTTTTAACCGATCAGCACCAAACTTGGTCAAAATACATATGACCATAAGATCTCGGATGAGTTTGATTATGGGTCTAATCGGACCAGAACAACTGGAGTTATTTGCCCTTGAATTAGAAAGTTCTTTAGAATAGTTCTTTGTCCGGAGCATAACTTTGTCATCTCCAGTCCGATTGACTTGAAACTTGGCATTTGTGTTTGTTGCAATAATATGGAGTGCAGTGCAAAAGAACCATAACTCTACCTCGTACTGTCTATGAGCTATTTCTCTTTGATCGTCATTTTACAGCATTTTCTAAAGTAGGACTTTAGTCCATCAAAAATATGCATTAAAAAAACATGTCAACCGATTGCGTTTTTTGCTAAATCCCAACAAATACGGGCACCCTAGAATTTTCCCTCTGAAAGACACCCCCCATGACCCTAATTTTTTGTTCCTCCAGTGACACAAAACAGTTTAATCAATATACAATAGAAACACATCTTAGTGTTTAACCTCATTTGCCGAACAATCAAATGGCCCCATATTTTGAAAAAAAATGTTAGTCTTATTTTTCAAACCTGGCTACCTGAACAATTAATTATTAAGAGTTCTCCACTTAATGGTTAAGTGTTTAACTCTTTACCACACAATACCGACTTTTAATGACCCAGAGAAAGAAGGCTTCTGAAAACATTGTTGGAAAAGGAGAAAATGCTGGTAACCAGCGTTTTCTCCTCTTCATACCATGTTTTTCATTATTCCAAAAGCGAATTTCAAATTTTTAGTCACATTAATTTTGTCATCTGCAAATGCTTTCAATTCAGACTGGTCTGAATTTGTGTTGTTTGGTAAGGAGTTAAGGCGCAGTGCGCATGCGCCAGTGAATTGTGGAAACTCCACCCTACTGACCTGTCAGGCTTACATGTACTGTACTACATATACCTATTTAACCCTTCTTGTGCTGCATTTGAAACACTAGACAGTTCCATTTGATTACTGGACCAATTTATTTTTGTATAATAGGGTTTAAGTATTATTTGTATATCTAAGCCGCAAACAATGCAGAAAAATTGCGACACAGTAATAACCTATTTGCAACTAAATATTGATCACCATTGGAAAAATGAAATTTCATGATGTAAATTCTTTCATCACGAGGTCAAATGAAGGCTCCACCTAAAAAAGGATTCTATTGGCTGTCGTACTGAAGTCAATCATTCTGTTTTGATATTAACCTCACCACAAAAGAATTTCACTAGCTGTCTTACTACAGGTCAAAGGTTAAACACTAAGTCAGTGTTTATTAATTGAAAATTTAACAATTAAGACACCCCAGTCACTTACTACATTCGCTCCCTTAGTGTGTCAATTAATAAACACTAACTAATTCTAAGTGGTCCACCACTGCCTAAATTTGAAGCAAATCTAAATTATATACCACTAAGCCCTGACAGCTCCATGAAACAGTGCAACAAAAGCGCTACTGCAAAAATAGAATTTAACTTTCAAGTCAGTTTTTTTTAGCCTTTTAGGTGAATTCTGTAATTGCGACAAGGAAAAATTTAGCCACAAATAAATCAAGGCCATTTTCAAAGAGAAAACTTATTTTCTTAAACATGACTGTTTTTGCGGCCAAGACCCCAAAAAATGGAAATTTTAAGCCAACTGACCACTCCTACAAAATCAAGCATAATATTATTATCTCAGTCAAGACTCAATGGATTTACATAAAAAAAGTATAGTGTTTTGGACCCATTTGTCTGTCTATTTAACCCATTTTCATTTATAGCTGAGCCCCGGTAGCTCAGTCGGTAGCAGGCAGGACTTGAGAACACGGGGTCCAGGGTTCGATCCCTTGCTGCAGCCCCTGGCTCGGCCAATTTCTTTCTTAGGATTGATGATAGTCACTGCGACAGGATTCATTCCTCTCCCACCGCTAACCATTGTTTCGACAATGATTATGTGGGAAAGCAGCCAGTGGCATGGAAAGAAAATTGTGTGGAGTACTGGTAAAAGAGACTCCAGGAAAGCATGAATAGGTGCACTGGCCGCCGCGATAAAACTGAAATAATGTTGAAAACGGCGTTAAACACCATACAATCAATCAATCATTGATATATACTGAAAACATTGCATGTAAAGTAGCCTCTTGACCCCCAAAAAGTCATTCTGAGGGCTAAAATTAAGGGTTTTCTTCATTTCTTTTCTCTGTAATTTTCCATGTGACCAGCCAAATGCACATTTCTTAGCTTTTTATTCTACAGTCAAGCATTATCAGTCAAAATGAGGGTGGAATATATAAAAGAAGGAAATTATAGATGGCCTTTATAGAACATGACAGACATGTACCTTAATCTTCATGAAATAACAGTACTGCAAAATGTATGTACACATGATGCTTTTTGTCACAATATTTTCATCTATGACAAATACGAGTAATTTCTACAGACCAGACTATCTATGATGTAACCAGCTCAAAACTGATAAAGTAGCAGGCCCATTTCAAATGTCCAGATGGCTGGAATTTATTACTGTACATAGGCCCAGCTGGGCTTATCAGTACCTGTCCAATCAGGTTAGTTTACTGGGTAAGCAGGTCATTGGGTGGATAGATTTGAATGAATGAAAGAAAGAAAATGAGAGAAAGTAAAGTATAAAAGACCATACTTATCCAGAATCACTCATTATGAAAGAAGAAAACAGTCAGAGCAATAGAAGTGGCCAGATACAGACAGAATATAGGGGGCAAATGAACAGAGAAGACAGGACAAAGAAGAAGTCCATTATTTTAAGCTTGTTCAAGAAAGGGAATTTATCTCGCCAAGAAAAGAAAAAAATTACCTGAATATTCACAACATGAAAACAGTGTAACATCACCACATAAAGCAGTGTAACATCTCCAGTCACAGACAGCTTCCCAAACTTTGATGATTTCGCAGCCACAGCAAAGCCATTCAATCTTCGGTCACAGAATCTGAAAAAGACGGGGAATGATTTTACAAAGAATTGCATCATCAACATGGAGAAAATGCTGGAAACCATGAACACTCTTATTAAAGAGTATTCCTGTGCAAACTGTGGGATGGTTGATTTACTCTACAAGACTGAAAATAACAAAAGCCCTGCTATAAAGTTGCAGTTTCACTGCAGGACATGCAGATATGAATCCAAGATAATGAATATGTATGCTGAAATACCCAAAACAATGCAAGCATCTATCAATACTAACCACAATGTGCATCTGGGCACAGATACAGTTGCAACACACCTCAAGAAGGGCATTAAATAGTAAAGTGCTTAAAACAGGGCTTTTTTTCCTTCTATAATTGAGGCCGATATTCGGTGACTTCCCAATTGTGAAAAACACCTTTTTTCCCCAATTTAGGTGAAAGACTTTCACAATTTTGCTGAAAGAATTTCTCATAATGCGATGCTTAAATTTCCAATAAGTTAACATACCAAGATCTTGAAATCTATTTCACATGATCAGACATAAAACTTTCGTTATTTAGCAGCTATTAAAACTGAAAGTAGGCTTTTTATTGATTTGTACCGAAATGATTTGGCCGACTGCGCTGCAGTATGGCCGAAATGTTGCGATTTCTTGGCGCCATTTGGTTTGTTTAATGCAGGCAACCTTAACCGAATCGAGTAATTTTTTTGCGCATTGTAACACCGCACGTAGACTTGGCGCGGTTGTCATTTCCCTACCATTCAATGTTAAATCCTTTGACAAGTTATATAATTGTTTGTCTTTTGTAAAAACTTACAGCTGACAAAAGATCTCTTAACGTAACACTGTGGAACATATTCTTAATCGATTGCAGTAAATGTATTTGAAAAAACAAACACACTGTATCCAAGTAAAACATTTCAAGAACCGGGAAACATTACAAAAAAGTTTGTTAAAAGGGCTGCAGATGAATAATGCCAGCGCAGCCTTTTTACTTCTGGCGTGAAACGTTCAAATTCTTTGCCGACCGATCTGGGTAACAAGACGTTTCGCCCCCAAGACGTTTCCCCCCTGGTCGTTTCGCCTCTATTTTTCACCCCTAGTCGTTTCGCCCCCGAACCCTAGTCGTTTCGCCCCCAAACCATTTCCTCCCCTAGTCGTTTCGCCCCCAAACAATTTAAGAGACAGAGAGAGAATGAGCACCTCCAGAGAATAATGGTTCAAAGAATCTTGAAAGACAGTGTATATTAAGAATTGTTACAATAATTTTAATTATAATTTTCTAAAATGAAGAAAGAAAATATATATATGTTTACCGATGTCGATGTCCTTTGTAGTCTTTTAATATAACCAACTGAAGTATTACGGTTTTTATCGATACCGTTGATCACCTTGTTTATTTGGTTTGAGTTATTAATCACACGATGTTCACGCAATTAATGCGATTAATGCTGAGGCGTGAAAACGCATGGTTTATGCAAAATTAAACGTCTTTAATTATATCATTAGCACCTTTACCAGGTAAGTATTTTAAATTGGTCGGTTGGTTTTTTAACAGTGTCGATGAGCAATGATTGAAAAAGGTAAAGTTTTCATAATTGGTATATCTTTTGTTTCAAGAAAATCTTTCATACACCAACGAAAGGGCTCATCATCATTCATCTTTGAAAATGTTGTACGTTGTGTAGAGGATAATAGAACGGAATTATGTCAGTTTTGTGCATTTCATGTCAGGAAGAAGTACATGGCCGCCACCATTCTATTTCTTATGATAGGTGTTAGGGATGGCAGCATTGGTTTTGTGTTATATAGTTTGATAGCTTGTTTTCGCCATTGTACTCTCTGCTTTAGGCGTTGCATGTTTACCGACCGAACAAAGTATTCGTAATGCTAAGATTTAAAAAAAAGGTGAAAACCCGTCCATAGTTTTATATATTCAGCAACGGAAAAAAAAAAAAACATTGAGGGAAAAGAATCATTTAGAGCTGTATCTCCGATTGTCACGATGCTGATCACCTATAGTAGACAAAGATGATACAGCACATGACGCCAATCTGATCTCGGTCTTTACCTCTCTTTCACCTTCAAGGTTATCTTTTAAAGGATTAATGCCATCCCAAATTGTTCTCTGGTTGAAAGAGTCCACAGTGTTGCTGGTCAAAAGGCTTTAGATCACGTGCCGTCATAATCCTATTAGACCCGATTATCAACTCGTTAATTACGTAATTACGCAATCTATGTCATTTTGACTTTGCTACTGTGAAGTCGCGTAATTGATTACGCAACCCTTTGTCACGTTATGCATTACTTTCAGTATTTTGAGGATACATAACAGTTTTTTTTAAAGAAAACATTGATGTCTGCACCAATCTTTATCAAAAGGCATAGATGCGTTTATATATCTTTATGTAGAAATACAAATGTGTAAAGAGATTTCATTTATACTTCTGAGGTTCATCGGAAAAAGGGTTGATTGATATCAGACAGAAAAGTTGTAAACTTTGATCCAGATTTTGCATTTTTCCTGAAACGTGGGTGTGCTTAACATGATTTATGAGATATGTGTACGGTCCTCTTGTAGTATGAAATCAAATTTTGTTCTCAATCATCAGAAAATACATATATATCGATTTTGTAAACTAATCTAAATATACTTAGTTGAGAAATTATTTCAAGAACATGGCTGTGTAGTGCAAGAAAATCAAGGATAAAAACCAAGTAATTCCTTTATCAGGACCAACGAAGTACTGGAGAGGAATCAAGGGAAATAACTGAAGAATAGCCCTCATTGCTTTGGATTTGGACAAGTCATTAAATTTTGTCGTTTAGTAACGATTTAACCCTTTTTCAAGGATGTTTGCTAAATCGTCTGCTGCAAATCTGTTCCATAACGCAGTGAGTTCAACTCTGTACCAAATGACAATGCCCGTGGGGTCCCGGGTTTTTTTTAATTTATAGAATAGGACCTCGGCCTTTCTCTATGGCATGTCGTAGAAGGCGACTAAAATTAGAGACAAACGGCTGCTTTCCTCGTAATTCGTAGGATTGCAGCAGGCTGGATGGTTCTTATTCCAAATCCTGTATTTTTTTCTCGATGTAAATAGGGTTTGGAATGGGAATCAATTGGCCTGTGGGACCCCGTGTGGTTTAATCGGGGGTATAAGAATAAACCACTGCAGTCCCGCGATCGTCACATCTGCCATTTCATCTGGCGGAACAAAAGTGACAGCATGCATGTCGTAAAAGGCGACAAAAGGGGCATCATTTTGTGTTTCGTCCATTCCTCATTTATCATGTTTGTCTTATGTTGTTGCACATGTATGTTATTTTCACCTCGCATTATTGTTTACTAAGTAAGTGCGCCCAATATGACCTAAGTTGTCGACGGGCCTTAAAACGCTATTCATCACCAAATGACAAAATTTTGGACAGTGCCAAATTGAAAGCATTTGCAGACGACAAATCAAATGTTGCTAAAATGATGATTTCTCTATTTGATCTGGTAGAAAGCATTGTGAGAAAAGGAGAACATGCTGGTTACCGGCATTTTCTCCTTTTCCCACAATGTTTTCAAAAGCCTTCTTTCTTGGTGTCATTAAAAGTCGGGACTGTGTGATAAAAGGTTATGGCAAGTGCTGCTTACTTACTTCAGAAGTTTTGAAATAGATATTTTTTTTTTTAAATTTTTGTCTTATTTCCGAATGCTAACTTCTTTCAACACTTTCATTGCCATAGGGAAAAAATACGGACATTTACAAACGGCACAGGTGAAGATCAGACTGCACAGAACGTACAGTCTGATCTTGGATCTGTACCGTTTACTTATTTGTTCAAGCGTATATTATAACGATCGTTCTTAAAAAGGGGGAAGGGGAGAGAGAGAGTGGGAGAGAGAGGTGCAGTATGGGGTAAGACTGAGATTAGTTTTGTCTCCAATAGCATACAATAATCGAAGCAGGAAAGTAGCAGAACATGGCAGCAGTTTTACTACATGTCTTTTTCATTAAATGTGCGCACAGAAATTATGGCTATCGGTGTGGTTCAAAGATCATAGTACAACTTATGTGACATCTGATCCTGATCCACCCCAACAGTCAGATAATTCATCCGTATGAAGATAAACCCTGGATTGTGTTTTGATGGTTAATACTCGTAATCTTACCACGGCAAACTTAGGTGAAGTCGCGTGCTGGATAAACATATCCCCTAGTCAGTGTGATTTTGGGGTTTGCTGAAATACTAATCTTTTTACCTTATTTTACTCTTTATTATTCCCATATACAAATGACACAAAAAAGAGGAAATGTTTTATAAAAATCAATAGCCAATAATAGTCTGTTACTTGAAAGAAAGCAATTTAAAACAATGTAGAAAAAAACATTAAATGCTGGTTACCAGTATTTCCCCCTCTTTTCATAGTGTTCGACCATTCAGACACTAACATCATAATTTAAGCAACTTTTGATACTTTCTTTTTTTTTTGTCTGTTAACCGAACAATTGGTCGTTGTAAAGCTACGGTGATAAGTTTCTTTCATTAATAGAATCTTTTTGCTTTCTTTTAAATGAAATAACTTTTAACCTTTTACCACACGAATACGAATTTAATTTTTGATAAGGGTCTCATTGTCTTAATTATGCAAATGCCGAAAAAGAAATTGCAAACTATGTTTACTTACCTGTTTAAAGTTTGAAAAAATATACATGACCATATTCTGATTTTTTTTTTCCACATACCACCATTGTCCTGCTATAAAAATTTATCAAAGTTCTAAGGTGCAATTCAGCTTTACCTTGTATAGGGGGCGAAACGACTAGGGGGGAAACAACCAGGGGGGCGAAACGACCAGTGGGGGTGAAACGACCAGGGGGGAAACGACCAGAGGAGAAACGTCTTGGGGGCGAAACGACTAGGGGAGGAAATGGTTTTGGGGCGAAATGTCACGGAACCACCGATCAGGTAATCAAATCTCCGCATACTGAGTCTCAATCGGAAGTGCCAGGTCCGTCGGATATCGCCGATCTCCCGTTGTCTAAAGACCAGGCAATTATTATCACTGCACATGATGCAAACTCAACATCTTCAGACATAATAGCCAAGCCTAGCCCAGTAACTTACACAGATAATGATTCCCTTGTATCATATGATGGCCGGAAAGCAGTTCTGCTGAAGTATTAACTCCGGCACCTATGGGTGTACCAGGGTCACACTAAAATACGCCAAAGCAGAATTATACGCCACAGGAGAAATGTATACGCCACAGCAAATATATAGCTATCAAAGCGTGATTTTTATGTTTTATCTTGTAGATTATGTTATTATCTATCATCTGTGCAAAAGTTACTTAGAAATATTTTATATTTATGCAGTAAATTGATCTTACAAAATACGCCACAGCTTAATTATTCGCAACAGATACGCCACACAGGACAAATCGATATGCCACAGCAAACATATAGCTTTGAATGCGTGATTTTTATGTTTTATCTTGTAGATTATGTTATCATCTATCATCTGTGCAAAAATTTCTTAGAAATATTTTATATTTATGCAGTAAATCGATCTTATAAAATACGCCACAGCTGAATTATACGCAACAGATACGCCACAGGACAAATCGATATGCCACAGCAAATATCTAGCTTTGAATGCATGATTTTTATGTTTGATTTTCTCTGTTACGATATTATCTATCATATGTGCAAAAATTACTCAGAAATATTTTATATTCATGCAGTAAATCGATCTGATATTATTGATGGAAATTGGCAGCCATTTTCATGTGTGGATATATTTATAAATACAGTACTTCAAGGGAGATAACTCCATTGACCCTGAAGTAGTCTAACATACTGTCACATATTAGCTTTTTACTCTATTTTTCAATAGTGGGATGCAAAAGAAAACGTGTGCAGGAATTTGACCTTCTGACAATTTTATCCAATTAAAACTCCTTGCCTAATGACAATTTGGACATTACTAAAGTCAAAGCATTTGCAGGCCATAAATGTGGCTGGAATGTAGTAAGTTGATTTTGATGTTACATTGTTGAAAATTGATTGTGATAGTACAGGAAAACTGAGATATTGAGAATTTGCTTCCTTTCCACAATGTTTTCAACGGCCTGGTTCCACGAGGTCTTGAAGATTCGCCATTTTGTGGAAAGATAAAGTAAGAGGGCATTAATAATGAAGAGTGCTCGACAACAATTGCATACGACAAATGAATCCAGCATTGTCGTCCTCAGTTGTTGAGCTTTAAACTCAACTTGATACATGTGTGTCCCTTGGAATATAAAGGTGTGAAAAACTGAGAGGGTATTTAATTAGTCCACGTGCCGCAAATCAAAATGTTAGAAGGGTTTGCCAGTGTCACAAGTCACTCTCACAGGTACTCCTTTTACTCTGTACCAGACAGTACCGAGATTTAACAACCCTCTGGAAGAAGCCATTTGATAACATTGTGGGAAAAGAAAAAAATGGCGGGCAACCAACCTTATCTCCTTTTCCAACAATGTTTTCTATCCTTTTGAAAGACACGTTTCATGTTTTGATGAATGTTGTCTGCAAATGCTTTGAGAAAGTAAAAAATTTTGTATAAAAATTTGGTAAAAGGTGAAAACTTCCCCGTAGACACTCCCTTCATTACCCATTCATCACTCGTACCATTATTCTATACCGATGTTTGATTTGTACATCAAATACATCTTATATCATATACCAAATGGAGAAACTAGATCTAACATTGAGAAGCAAACTGCTTACATTCAAAACATTGAATACGCTTGTTATGACATTTTTGAGAAATACTGAGTAGAAATCATTGTGGGAAAGGGAGTAAGTGCTCTTCGTCCAATAATGATGAGTCCTTTCTCTCTTGGACCACAATATGGTAAACAGTTCTATGACCTTATGGTGATAAACCCTAGTTACAATTCATTGTGGGAAAAGGAGAACATGCTGGTAACAAACATGGAAGGATCCTTCAACAATGCTGGAGAAAGCTTTCTTTTCTCCCCTTGCCGCAGTTTTTATAGCTGCAAACTTAGAAATTCGAGTTGAATGAAGGAATATATCATTTAGAACATGAAAGAGGAGTGAAAGTAGTTACACAATTCACGTACACATTTTAACAAAAAATCATTGTAGGAAAGTTTCCAGCGATTGAAACATTTTTTTGTCATTGTAAAAAAACTGTTCAATAATTGATGGTAGAACATTTAATGTCCGTATTATTCATTCTAATTCCATTCAACTCCACTGTTTTAAATTAGTCACCTGCAGTTTGCAAAACCATGAATGTATCGACCAGCTAGAGTAACTTAGAGTCAATAGAGTTATCTCCCTTGAAGACTGCCAATTCCCCCATCAATAATATCAGATCGATTTACTGCATAAATATGAAATATTTCTGAGTAATTTTTGCACAGATGATAGATAATAACATAAGCTACAAGATAAAACATAAAAATCACGCATTCAAAGCTAGATATTTGCTGTGGCTTATCGATTCATCCTGTGGCGTATCTGTTGCGTATAATTAAGCTGTGGCGTATTTTATAAGATCGATTTACTGCATAAGTATGAAATATTTCTAAGTAACTTTTGCACAGATGATAGATAATATCATAATCTACAAGATAAAACATAAAAATCAAGCATTCAAAGCTATATATTTGCTGTGGCGTATCAATTTTTCCTGTGGCATATCTGTTGCGTATAATTCAGCTGTGGCGTATTTTGTAAGATCGATTTACTGCATAAATATAAAATATTTCTTAGTAATTTTTGCACAGATGATAGATAATAACATAATCTACAAGATAAAACATAAAAATCACGCTTTGATAGCTATATATTTGCTGTGGCGTATCGATTTCTCCTGTGGCGTATAATTCTTCTGTGGCGTATTTTAGTGTGACCGGTGTACCACAGTAGTGTTAAAAAGAGCTACAAGACAAATTTATGATGCATAGCATCATAGAAGCCGCAATCTTTTGGTGGACAATTTCAGAAATATTGACTCTCTTGAGAAATTGTTATTACATTTTTTGCGTCTGTTTTTACCCTTCCCCAATGGAAAATCATGACAAATGGTACTAAAATACAGGGAAAAAAAACCAGAAAATAATAGGTGTTCTAATTCTAAAAATAAAAAAAAAAAAAGACAGAAGTTTAGTGAGGAATCTTAAATAATCTTGATATTATAATATGGTTATTATTATTATAGAGTGATAATGTTTATGTGGAAAGAAAAAAAAAAAAAACGTAAAAACATTGGAATTTTAAGATTTCTACTCGAAATTTGGAAATTGAGAAATTGCGCTTTCAAGTACAGCATTTTCCATTTATTAAAATGATTTTAAAAAGCAAACTTCTGTAGGGGCATCAAAGGCGATACAACGGAATTGTGTAAGTAAGTAATTATTCGAAGTGATATTTAGATCATTATTCATATACATGTTTGCATGTATTTACACTTTTTCACAAAAAGAAAAAACATTTTTCTAAAACATCATCATGATCTTTTTGCTTGTCAAAAAGTATCTTAGCATGCTTGTAACACGTTGAATCTTTACATTTCTACACCAAAATCAAAGACTTTTACATGGCATCTCCAAAATTATTCTGATCATAGCCTGCACAGTTGGCACAAACCACCTTGAGCTATTTGGGCTGGTCTATAGTTACCGAGCCAGGAACCGAGTGAAAATTGTCATGGTGCATAAATGCTGCATAATTACCTTGTTGCCAACACCTCCAAAAGGATTACTATAAAAGTCCATTTTACCATCGTTTTCTGTTATCAAAAATCTGTCACCCCTGTTTTTAAGGCCTCTGTAAACCTCACAACCATTTCCGACAAAATTGTTATAAAACTGCATCAAGTTACGGAAACTTTGTACCAGATGACAAAATTGACAAATGACTAGTCCAAATTGTAAGCATTTTTAGAAGTGAGGATTTCCGATAGACTGGTTTTAGTCCATTACATAGAGCATTTTCCAATTAAAAAGGTTGTAAACAAGTACACTGATATGGCTTGCAACACGTGAAAAAGGGCATTCAAGCATTTGTGTAAAGTGTCGCCTCAGATCAGCCTGCACAGTCCACGCAGGCTAATCCGAGACAGCACTTTAAGACTACATTAGGTTTTGTCTTTCTGTAGACTTTCACAAAACAAAATTACATAAAAACGGAAAGTGTCGTTTCGGATTAGCCTGTGCGGATTGTGCAGGCTGATCCAAGATGACACTTTACGCAAATGTCCGAATGCCCCTGTTTGCGTGTTGCAAGTCATATGTAGTGTTCTCGATGTCTGTACATGTACTTTAGAAAAAGGGCAAATAACAGGACATATTTCTGTAGGTTTACTTTCATTGTGTACCTTGTTTATTAGAATGCCACGAATGCAGAGAGCTTGAATGCCAGGCTAGTGTGAGGACAACCAGTGATGTCTTAGAAAGGGTAGAAAAAATTGTGGGAAAAGGAGAAAACGCTGGTATTAGCATTTTCTCTAGAGCTATACTGCAATGTTTCCTAAATCCTTTATCTTTAGGCTTGTTAAAAGTTGAGATTGTTTGATAAATGGTAATGAAAATAATGTTATAGTTTCATGTACAAACTGTTTCCTTATCACTTCAATTGCAGGAGCTCATGATGTCTGCCAGGCGGGTTTGTGACACATACTCTGTGTTTGTTGGACAGTTGGAACCGGAAGTAACCAAGGTAGATCTATTTTGTGAGACCCTGCAGTGTTAAGGCCAGACCAGGCATTGCAGGATTGATATTTTGTTTTATCACACAACCTCCCTTGTTTTCAGTGTAATATACCCATCACAAATTTTCATATCTTATATAAATATGCGTTTGATATCACAGTTGTGTTACGTCAGTTTTGACATCATTTTATCCACATTTCATAGAGGTGAATGGGTTTTATTGATATTACTGCATGTTGAGCTATAGATGGTTTTGCATTTTCTGATGTATAATTTGTGAAATATCGTTACATGACATAAAGAATCTGACATTTATTGGCGTTTGAGATAAACTCATCAAGAAAGAATGTTATTAAGCTCGCCAAAGGCTCGCTTAATAACTTTTTCCCTGGACTTGTTTTATAAAATTTTTATCTCGAATGCCAACTCATTCTGTATTTCTCAGATGGCACAAAGAAAAAAAATGATTGATGGGTCTTTTTATTGCACTGAAATCTAACCCCATAGCACATGACAAAATTTTAGTTGACCAGCATTTTCTCTTTTTCCAGCAATGCTTTCAAAGCTTTCTTTCTCAGGGTTGTTTAAACCAGAGGTTGTTAGGTAATAGATTAATCACTGAGTTCCTAATCTAGGTAAGAAAAATGGTGGTCAGCACTCTCGTGAAGGCAGACTTGCAGTGAACGAAAAAACCCAAAATGTTCTCTGGTCTTTTCATCAGACCTAAAATTACTGGTATAAATGTGTTTAGGATTGAAAGAAACAACTTTCATTCATG
This sequence comes from Hippopus hippopus, assembly GCA_946811185.2. Taxonomy (NCBI): domain Eukaryota; kingdom Metazoa; phylum Mollusca; class Bivalvia; order Cardiida; family Cardiidae; genus Hippopus; species Hippopus hippopus. The sequence goes on along the minus strand of OX328100.1, from coordinate 14,479,142 downwards.
TAGGATTACATGAAAATCTCTGGCAGTGACCAAAAAGTGGCTGTTTGTTTGTTCAGGCTGGTCTTCTGTGGAGGTCTAGTGAAAGTCGGTGGCATAGCCAGGCATATGCATGTACGCAAATGCGTAACATTTTAATTCCTGTGCATGCTTTTAATGGAGAGAGCAAGAGAACAAAAGAAAAAGACTGGAAACTAAATCGATGTTTTTAAGTTGTATCACTGAAATATTTCCATATGTCAAAACTGCATAACTTCTATCCAGCATTCAAAACCTTATCAAAAAGAAATATGTTTTTACAAGCAGACCACCCTTTCATAATTAATTTGAATACCAGTTAGTTCAAAAAAGGTCCTGCTATGCCCCTAACAGTTGTATGATAAAAATCGCTCCAAGTCCTGACAGGTTATAATCAGTATGCAAGTCCCTATCTGAAACTTTTGATTTCAAAGCTAAGTATTCTGTTCTGGAAAAAGTAGGTAGAATAGTCAATACAGTGACAACTAGCGCTTATAACTTTTTCTGACTAAATGTAATTTAAACCTATTTTTTCAACCCTTTACCAAACAATCCCTGGTTTTTACAACCCTGAGATAGAAGCCTTTTGAAAACACTGTGGGAAGAGGAGAAAATGCTGGTAACCAGCATTTTCTCCTTTTCTCACAATGTTTTCTACCCTGCTCAAAACAAATTTCAGTTTTTGAGTTACATTTATTTTGTCGTCTGCAAGTGCTTTCAATTTTAGACCAATCTAAAATTTTGGCGTTTGGTAAAGAGTTAAGTTGATTTAACCCTTTACCAAACAATCCTGTCTTTTAAAGACCATTACAAAAGTGGCTTTTGAAAAACATTGCTGGAAAAGGAGAAAAATCCCCTTTCACTGCTGATGATTGCTTTGAAAATGGTTATATAGGAAAGCAGCCAGTGGCTTGAAAAGAATATTGTGCAAAGTACTGGTAAAACGAAAAACTTCAGACAAGTATGGATAGGTGCACTGGCCACCATGATATAACTGAAATAATGTTGAAATTGGCCTCAAGAACTAAACAGACAAGCAAACAAATCCACATAGATGTTAGAGCATCAGGGTTCATTTTAGAAATCAAGTCTATGGGGCCGACTGGCCCCCTCATCAGAAAAAGTAGGGGCCATTAGAGAAATTTATGGGGCCAAGAGAAAACTACCTTAATCAATGGATTTTGACTTTATCCTTGCTACCAATAGTAAATTTTTCTTCCATTACTGCCACAATGACCTTTTCCCTCTGAATGCCTCACACATGTGCATGTAAGAAATTGTGTAAGCTTCAGGCAGCATATCTGTCTTTTGTGCTTACAATATAGCACTGTATATTTTTTGTTTAATTAGAACCGTTTTATGACAACAACGAAACAATCTATACTAGCTGAATTACAGATAAATTTCTACCTGTCACTGGTTTAATCCCAGCAACGTCTTGTTTATAACTAGAAGAATTTAGTTGCCTGTGTTATCATGACATTATTTCTTTGGTTGTTTGGGCCCAAAAATGTAAAAAATATCGGCTGAGACGTCTGCTGTATGATGGAAGCAACATGGAGTTTTATTAGGTTTTGAAGTACGGTATGCCTCTTTTGATTGGATGATATCGGTGACACACCCACAGAAATAACCAATAAGAGACCTCCTAACAATTTACCGGCCATATGTTGGCTGCACTTGATTCTTCAATTGGTGTGAACTTGAGAACAAATTCCCATTATCAAATTAACACCTTACAAAAAACGTGCGCTGGGTCGGCCCCCAGGTAAGATTTTTCATGCGCCACAGATGAAAAATATGCGCCAATGGTGCAAGGGCGCGCTCTAGAATGAACCCTGGAGCATCATATCATTTGGCAAAAAGCTCAAGGTAATAAATCTTTACCATGTCTCTATTTCTTTTTTTTTTCCTGGTTTAGGATGACTTGCGAGAGTTATTTCAAGAATGTGGGGTTATTGCAGATATTGTCATCATGGAGGATAAAAATAAATCAAGGAAAAATTTTGGGTAAATATCTTTTCTTTACAAAACAACCTTTGATAGCTATAACCCTTTACCAAACCTTCCTGATTTCTTTTCCTTCAATATTTTTTGAAAACCCTCCTCTTCAGGATTCTGGAAACTAGAGACTGTTTGGTAAGGGTGAAGGAAAATTACCAGGTCAAATTTAGTGACAAAATTTCCAATTTCAGTTACAAAGTCCTGAAATTTTGTGATAACAAGATTTTTGTGTTGAGGATTTTTCAAGAACAAGTTATGCCTGTTTTGACAGGCCCTCTTTGATCTCATGAATAGTTATGAAAATGAGATCATGTTAGAAATTATTTTGGCTGAGCCTGAGAACTCAGTCAGTGCCATACAGAGCTTTCTTGACCACATGACAATATTTTTGATTGGTCAAAATTCAAGACATTTGCAGACAAGAAATCAAGAGTGGCCCAAATAACGGAATTTGTCCTTGATAGGGTAAAAAACATTGCAGGAAAAGGGGAAAATGTTGGTTACCAGCAATTCCTCCTTTTCCCACAATGTTTTAAAAGGGCTTCTTTGTCAGGGTCGTTAAAACTCAGAATTGTGTGGTAAAGAGTTAAACCAAGGGATTGGCTTGTTTGAATACCTGCCTCAGACATTTTCTTTCTGGCTGTTGATGAGAATCATTGTGACAAAATTCATTCTTCTCTCACTGCTGATTAGTGTTTTGAGAATGTTCATGTGGAATAGCAGCCTGCCAGTGGCTTAGGGAGAATATTGTGCAATGTGCACATAAATTAAACTCTAGGAAAGGAATCACTAGTGCTTTGACTGAAATGATTTTGAAAACAGCATTAGAACCATAAAGCCAACCAACCGAAGAAATCTTGGTAGCCCTTTACCCTGTAATCCTTATCTTTCACAAACCTGAGAAAGAAGCCTTTTGAAAACATTGTGGGAAAAGGAGAAAATGCTGCTAACAGCATTTCCTCCTTTTCCCACAATGTTTTTTACCCTTCCCAAAACAAATTTTACTCTTTGAGTCACTGTTTAATCTTCTGCAAAAGCTTTTTATTTAGACCAGTTTGAATATGTGTCTCTTGGTAAAAATTGTTTCGGTGTTTTATTTCAGTTTTGTTCGTTTCTATGACTCTAAGTCGGCATTCAAAGCATCCAGTGAACTCAATAGATGGACACTTAAAGGATCACCAATTTTGGTGGACATATCTAAAGATACAGCGGAAAAAGTGAAACTAGGTAAACTGCATCTTTGTAAACCCTTGACTACGCAACAAAGTAGATAGGATTTGTCTTCAAAAGAGTGGAAAACATTGTGGGTAAAGAATAAAATGCTGGCTACCAGCATTTTCTGCTTTTGCCACAATGTTTCTAAAAGCCTACTTCCTCAGGGTCTTTAAAGCCCAGTATTTCTTGGTGAAGTGTTAATTAAATTCTATACAAAATTTGACTGAACTTACCACAGGTATGGTTTTTGAAAAATCATAGGATAAGAAATGATTGCATTTAAAAAGTGATTTCTCCTCTTTACACAATGTTTTTCATATTATGAAATAAAACAGAAAACATTTTTTTTCTTTGAAAAAAAAATTGTCTTCAGTGTTTATTGTTAAAGTTGGAAACATTGTAAGAATGATATTCCTTGAGGGTATGAGTTTTCGTCCTCTCAGGGGATTTCCTCCCTTTGGAACTAAAACTTAAAATGCAACACTGCCCCAGCTAACAAGAAGCTGCTCAGAAATGATGAATTTACTGAAGTATGTCATCACCATCATGGCATCTTCCTCCTCTCTCGTACTCCATCATATATTGTATGGTATTTAGAACCGTTTTTTACCTTATTTCAGTTATATCGCAACAGTAAGTGCACCTATCCATGCTTTCTCTGAGTTCCTTTTACCAGCACTAAGCACAGTATTCTTTCCAAGCTACCAGCAGCTTTCTGACATAATCATTGTGGAAGCAATGATCAGCAGTGAGAGAAGAACGAACCCTGTCGCTAAGACTATCATCAATCTGTGGAACAAAATTTGCCATGCTAGAGATTTGCACCCCTGTACTCTAGTCCTTTCTCTACTGGCTGTGCTACAAGGGTACGGCCTTATTTTTCAACGGTCACACCCTAGTATTCTCATATTCATTTATTTCAGAGAAAGGTATTGGCTTGAAGAAACGTGCTTTGAAGTCAACTAGAGATAGCGGTTCTAGGCCTAATGACTCGGTGAAGGATGCCATGTATTTTAACAGATTGAGGGACACTTTAACATCTTTAAATCTCCAGTATGCTGCAGCAAATGGTATTGTCACATAAGTTATTTTTACTATGCTTTACTAAAGGACTAAACTCTGTTCATGTCCAAATCAACAGAATTGGCAGACACAGAATTGTGACTCAAATGGTAGAATATGTGAAAGGCTAGAAAACATAGTGGGAAGTGGAGAAAATACTGATAACCAGCATTTTCTCTTTTTACAAAAAATGTTTTCAAAAGTCTTCCTGAAGGCCATTAAAGGTCAGGATTGTGTGGTAAAGGATTAACCAGTAGCCAACTTAACAAGTTTAAAGATAAAAAAATTGGGAAAAGGAGTCATCATTCTTTTTGCCTCAATGTTTTACCATTTTGTTGTTGATAAAGTGAAGTTTTCTTTTCCTGGTACATGTATATATATCCTAATTTGCATTTGTTTTGGTTTGTGGAGTGTTTGAAATGAGATTCCAGGCCAAATGTTGATGACATATTGAAAACACGTAATTAAACCTTTACCACACAATCCCAACTTGATTACCCTAAGAAAAAAGGTTTTTGAAAAAAAATAGGTAATGTAAGGAGAGAACACTGGTAACCAGCATTTTCTTCTTTTCCCATAATGTTTTCTACCCTTCCTTAATCAAATTTCAACTTTTGAGTTATATTAATTTTCTTGGTAAAAATCATTGTGGTAAAAGAAGAAAATGCTGGTTAGTACAAGCATTTTCTCTGACTTTCCACAATATTTTCGAAAGCCCTTTTCTTCAGACTACTGAAAACATGGGGTTGTTTGGTATTTGGTGAATCAATAATTCTAGATTTGCTATTCTGAATTTCTAATTATGCCATCTGATTTGCTGAGAAAGAATATATCAACCAACCAAATTACTTGTTTTAGAAAACAGAATTAGAGTTGGAAATAGAATGGTTGCAAATACAACCACTTACTAGTAACAGTATCTTTTTGGAAGTAATGTTACCATTACACATGTTTAGTGGGTATGTTAAAGTGTTACATATATCATGAGAATATAATTGAAGAGCCTGTCCTGACTGTCAATACTTGTTATTTCCATAGGTGGAACTATTCATGTTAAATGTGTGTTAGACCTACCTCTGGGATCACCTGTAAACAGAAATCAATGGCACTATAAAAATAATGTATGATCAAATGCAGCCATCTGTACTAAAGAAGGTACTGCAATGCAGTGTCTTAAAGATATATCTTTACAGCCAGAGAGTAGACTAACGCTGTTAAAACTTGACAGTTTGAAGAATCTTGTTAGCTGTGTAAACTTAGAGAAAAAAAAATCGATATAAGGTGTATGGGATAAAGAAATTCAAGGGATTTGTCTTCGATTTAAACCGGAAACTGTTGTTGTAATGTCTAGGGATAGCCTCCAGAGATTGAAATGCATTTTCTGTCCGTCATAATTGGTGCAACCTTGCAACCATCAGGGACAACATTTGGCATGAAGATTCAAGAATGATTATAGCTTCATAAAATAAAGATAAAATTGGTTAAAAAACTGGATGAAAACGAGTAAAGATGTATCTTTAATGAGTATGTTAAGGCTTTCATTTCTCACTTTCTTTTTCCATTATGGGTTAATTAATGGTTTCGCTAAATTATGGGCACTTTGTAGGGCCTGATGGTATTGTGCTCTTAGGCTTGTTCATTGTTTTAGCATATATGTACAAGAGTGCTCAAAGAGAGACAACTCTGTTAGACTGGAGATAATAAATATTTAGATATGTATGAGATACTTTTAAGGAAAATGGTAGGAGATGCTTAACCATTTACCACACAATCCCAACTTTTAATGACCCCAATAAAGAAGCCTTTTGAAAACATTGTGGGAAAAGGAGAAAATGCTGGTAACCAGCATTTTCTCCTTTTTCCTCAATGTTTTCTACTGTATCAAAAACAAAGTGTATCATTTGAGCAACATTTATATTGTTGTCTGCAAATGCTTTCAGTTTGGACATGTCATCAATTTTGTCATTTTATAAAGAGTTAAATTGTATCCACAATTCAAGCCAAGGGAAATCTAATGAGTTTCTGCTTTTGATTTCAGATCAAATAAATTACAACCGATTATTAAAAGATATAGGCCCTATTTCAACATTCTGTCCAACTATGTTTGCCACCATGAAGGAGTTTGTTTCATTTGAGAAAGTATCAGCAAAAATAATGGAAAAGTAAGTACATATATGTTATTTCTAACTGTGAAAAGCTAATTGGAATAGACATGGTTACATTCTTTTAGAAAGGTAAAAGAACTTGAAGTGTAAACTTTGAGGTATAATTTCTTTGCAAAATTTTAGAGATTACAAGGTTATGAATCTATTGTTTGTGGAATTTTGAATCAATTTTTAGTGTTACAGTGAATATAATTGGTGATTTACACAAAGTTTAGAAACTCCTCAATTAATAGAATGAGTTTGTTGAACTTTTAACCCTTTACCAAGTGACAGAATTTCAGATTACTCCATAATGAAAGCATTTGCAGGTGTCAAAACAACTGTGGCTCAAATGATAAGATTAGTCTTGAACAGTGTCGAAAACATTGTGGGAAAAGGAGAAAATGCTGGTAACCAGCATTTTCTCCTTTTCCCATATTGTATCAAAAGTCCCTTTTATTTAGGGTTGTTAAAACATAGAATTGTTTCTGTAAGGGTGAAGGAAAGTCACCTTACCATTCATGATTGATTTGTTGAAAATTGAGAGAAGGCATGTTCACTCAGCAAAAATGAATTGTGGAATTTTTGCTAGGACCCAGGGGTAAGGATTTTTCACCGAGCTGATTCTGTTGGATTCAATTTTGTTTGTCCCACAAACTTTGCCAAGATGTGCAAATCATAATTTGGTTATAGTTGAATGATTTTATGGGTTCAGGGTTCGACATTAACATTTTTTTCAACTAGACCAGTGGACCAGTAATATGCAAATTTTACTAGACCACTTCAGATTTCTACTAGACCACTTTTGCAAGATGTAGTAAAATACAGAATAGATCAAAATGTATGTTATTTCTTGTGTTATTATACCAAAATTGTGACAAAAAGTGACTGCAAAATGTAGAAAAATATAAAATAGATCAAACTCTATGTTATTTTTATTGTTATTGTGCCAAAATTGTGACAAAAAAATGACAATGTCATGGTAAGTAATGATCAATGAGAGTTTTCCCATTAATTAATCAGTTACGAACTCTTTATTAGAGGACAATTTAGACATCCATTTTGAAAGCAATCGCAGATAACATATGAGTCAGGGGTTCAAATAACAGTATTTGTGTTTTAAAGGGTGAAAATATTGTGGTATAATGTTATTAGATCCTACAGCAAATCTTTTGTTTCTTAAAGTGTTCACAAAGAAAACGTGACATTTTCCCCCGAATAAAACACAAACCAACGGCGCGAATTCAGCTTTCCACTCGAGTCAAGGTCAAAAATGATCTTTTTACTATGATCTAGATCTAATTCTGTTCTTCTAGATCTACTTGCGTTTTGATTAATTTTTCAAGCTTCATTTTATGACTGCGCTCTTCCCTGATCAGATGTTATTCCCCGGTTGTCTGCTCCGTTGTCTATGTAAACGTCTGGACGACTCATTTTCGGTTGTCGTCAAAATGAAACTCAGTATTAAAAAAAGAGCTAGATCTGAAAGATAAAGTACTCTTACAAAATGATAACAATCACGATTAAAGTTATGACTTTTATCCTCGGCGACATAATCAGGAAATACTGTTGACTCCGATCTACTAACTCTATTTTTAGTTCGATTTGGTTTTTCCATTAAAGATATGGCCTACCGGCATGAGCGACCGTTTTCTTGTTAACAATTTAGAAGTTGTCAATAAATTATCATTGGTTGAACAAAATTACAAGTTAAGTAGGAGATCTCTTTTGGCGAACGGCATGTAAGATCGATTTTCGTCACTTTTGTGAAGTATGAAATTAATACTTAAACTAATTGTCTCGATTTTTGCACAAGACCACTCGGGCTAGCTGGACGCAGCCTCTACTAGCCCGAACCGATTGTTTGCTAGACAATGTTGTTCGGACGTGCCTTAATGTCGAACCCTGGGGTTATGGCCCTTCATAATTGTTTTTGTCAGCACTATTTTCTCAATAACTACATGATTGATTTTGATCAAGCTTCATACAAAGATTCAATACAAAGTAAAGATGTAGATAATATAATTTGGTTATGGTTGAGTAGTTTTCCAATGAGTTGTGGCTCTTTGATGTTTTTTTTTTGTCCAAGCTATTTCTAAATAAGTACTGGACAGATTTCAATAAAAAATCATAGGAAAATTCAAGATGAAGATGTGCCTATTTTAATTTGGTTATGGTTGAATGATTTTTTCCAATGAGTTAAGACCCTTTGATGAAATTTTTTTTTTTCAAGCTATTACTCAATAACTACTGGACAGATTTTAATCAAACTTCATAGGAAGTTTCAAAACAAAGTTTCAATATGAAGCAAGGATGTGCATATTTTACTATTGGTTATGGTGGAATGATTTTCCAATGATGTATGGCTCATTGATGAGTTTTTTTTGTCAGCTCTTTTTCTCAATAACTACTTGACATATTTCAATCAAACTTCATAGGAAGTTTCAATATGAAGCAAAAATGTGCATGTTATAATTTGGTTATAGTTGAATGATTTTCAAATGAGTTATGGCCCTTTGATAAGTTTTTTTGTCTGCCCTCTTTCTCAATAACTACTGGACATATTCCAATAAATCTTTATAGGAAGTTTCAGTTAAAGGCAAAGATGTGTATATTATGATTCGGTTATAGATGAATCATTTTCCAATAAGTTATGGCCCTTTGATGAATCTTTTTGTCCAAGCTTTATCTCAATAACTATTGAAAGAGTTTCTATCAAACTTCATAGTTAGTTTCAACACACAAAGCAAAGATCTGCATTATATAATTTGATTATGGTTGAATGATTTTCCCATGAATTACGGCCCTTTGATGAATTTTTTTATCGGCTGTTTTTCTCAATAACTACTGTATGGATTTTAATCAAACTTCATAGAAAGTTTTAATACAAAGCAAAGGTGTGCATTTTCTTATCGATTTATGGTTGAATGATTTTCTGATGAGTTATGGCCCTTTGGTGAATTTTAGAGCATTCTGTGTCTGAGCTATTTCTCCATCACTGTATGACAGATCTCAAATCAAACTTCTTAGGAAATTTCAATACCAAGCAAAGATGTGCATATTATGTTTTATGTGGTTGATGATCTTTCACTGAGTTATGATTTAACCAAACCTTTGTCGTCAGTCATTGTGCATTTGTGTGACAAAGGGTTATTTCTTTACATGGAGCTTCTGTGGGGTATCCATCACCTTTAGTGATAGCTTTAGTTTATAACTGTGCATCCTTGGATGTAAAGAGTTCCTGCATGGCTTATTGGTAAAGTATGGGACTCTTAACCTACAGACCCGGGGTTCGAGCCTCACTAGAAGCACTGAGTTTGTCTTGAGAGAGTTCTTAGGCAAGACACTTCAGAGCATTAGCCTGGTACTGGTGAATCCCTGGACATACATGAGTGTATGAGCTATGACTGAAATACTGTTTAAAGCAGGATAGAACACTATTCAATTTATCAGTCAATCATTGTAGATGTAAAGAAAAAGAGGAAGAGGTGATGTTCGGGGAAAAGAGATCAGAAGAATTCAAGAAATCCTTGCAAATTATAATGTCAGAAGTCAGTAAAGTAATTGGTGCTGAAAAACCAGTAAATTTGGACACAGATCAGGAGAATGAAGGAAATAACAAAACTATTTTTGATCATCATGTGATCCCAGAGTCTGTTAGAATTATCCAAAAACTAGAAAAATATACAGAACCTGTTAAAGTAGAAAGTGTACAGAACTCAAGAATTACAGAGAAAAAATTAGATGAAAGAGATAATGAATCAAAGCATTGTAAAATGTTAGACGCTGAAGTTATGACAGATATAAGTCAGTTAGAATATTGTGTAAATAGTATTAACAAGTTAACTGTTGATGATGATCACAATCAAATAGAAGAAAATGAAAAGGACTTTTATGACCCAGCCGTACTTGATTTTCACCTATCAAAAGTTGAAGAAATGGCATTAAGTGAAATCAAAAGTGAAATAGAGAATAAAGATGTTGGTCATTTAGGGAATCAAAATGCCTTTGGGAATGAAAATTATGTAGATGATGATCCACTGGAAGCCTTATATTTGAAAATGAATGCAAGAAATCAAAACAAACCTGGTTTAATACCTCGGTCAGGGTCAAGAGACTCAAGCCTGTCAGAGGAATCTGTGGATGGTAACATTGATGATTCTGGTGTAGAGTGTGACGGCGCAACATTCAGAGGTACACCCACTCATTCCACAATGGACATGAGAAATGAAATGTACAGGGCTGAGGGAAGACCCCGGCCAGTGGACCATAGGCACTCGGGCATTCATTGGAGGAAAATTGAAGATGAACAGGACACAAACAGAGAACAACCCTGTCGGGAATTCTCTTTGGAAAAATATATATCAAAAAGTAAGTAAGAATGTCTTGGACTCCTTTCCAAACAACAAAATTCTAGACTTACTGAAATTGAAGGCGTTTGCAGATAATAGAATAAATGTGACTCAAAAGTCAAAATTTTCATTTGGAAGGAAGAAGGCATTGTGGGAAAAGGAGAAAATGCTGGTAACCAGCGTTCAAATGCCTTCTCCATCAGAGTCATGAAAACTTGGGATTGTATGGTAAAGGGTTTTAACTCAGTGACATACAGGTACGATGTCCTATAAGTGTAGCTGAGGACTGTATATAAAAGATTAAGGGGAAACAGTGTAATAGCTGGAAACAGAGAATTGTTGCAATATCATAATGTTGTTCATATATTTCAAAACAAATAATTATACCCCCGCAAAACGAATGTTTTCGGGGGTATACTGGAATCAGCCTGTCCGTCAGTGTGTCCGTCTGTGTACAAAATACTAGTAATTTTGTGTCGCGAACTCCTCCTACAGTTTTGCTGCTATTGTATTGAAAGTTTGTTGATACATTGATCGTATACTGAAGTTTTGCAAGACGCAGTTTTCAATCATCTACTCCCTATGATTCTAGGGTAATCTCCCCTTGAACTAAGAAAATTTTTTGTTAAATTGCCTAACCCCAGCTGGGCGGGGGGATAGAAATAGCTCAGCTGTCGCACTACAGTAGGGGTAAGACCCCCCCACTGTGCCTGCCTGTTTGCCGTGGGCTGCAACTCGTGTCGTTCGATGACGGGATCCTGGTGGTTGAGTGGATTCAGAGCTCGGCCCTTTGATAGCTCTGTTTTCGCAACACACCACTTTGGCCCTGAACTGAACTAAACGAGAGGTCAGGAAGGCCCGTCCTGATCAATCAGCTGGTCATGCCTTGCCCTAGGGCATCTAATATTCTTATTTTTACATCCTTCTCTCAATTGAATTTACCATCTTCTCCATATCTAATCCACATATCACAACTTTTTCAGATGTTATATTTCTTATTCAGCCCTAGAAGGCGGTGGCTCATGGGTCAATCGGGTGAAAGTTTTTTGGTATTTGGCTGACATTTGTAACCTTTCAATGATTGTCTAAGCTTGGTAGGACTTTCTGCGAGAATGCATCTGTCCAGTCTAGCCCTTTCATACCGAGTATACCACTGATGTATCCCTGTCATGGTCTGCGAATGGGTTTTCCCCGGACCATGTCCCCTTGTTGGGCTCCGTGGCGGGTGGGGAGCATCGGTGGTGAAACTTTTAACACAAACATGGCGTCCCAAAAAAAGGCCAAGCTCAATGAAAGCAAGCGCCCTCTTTCAGATAGCAAATCTGAAACGGAACCTTCTATTTCTACTTCTTCTTTTCACTGTCCACGCTTTATTGTTATCCAGTCCCAAGATCCTACAAAACCTGTCACAAAACTCTCTCCTTTTATAATAGAAAAACAAATATCTAGCATCCTTGGAACTCCAAAATCTGTTAAAAAACTGAAAGACCAGACCCTCCTAGTTGAATGTCTCACTAATCAACAAGCACTGAATCTTTTAAAAAACACAAAATTCTTTGACATGGACGTTAAAATTTTCCCACATCCTTCACTCAATTCTTGCAAAGGAGTAATTAGATGCAAAGAGCTTACATACTGCAACTCCTTACAAGAAATTAAAGACAACCTAAAACAACAAGGTGTATCCGATGTTCAGCGGATTTCTGTACGCAGAGATGGAGAACAGAGACTTACAAACACATACATTTTAACATTTTCTTCACCTGTTCTTCCAACCTCTATCAAGATAGGCTTCCAAGTAGTAAAAGTAGATGTGTATGTGCCAAACCCCTTGCGATGTTTTAAATGCCAGCGGTACGGCCATCACATCAGTAAATGTCCAAATCAAGAAACATGCTCTAAATGTGCTCATCAAGGACCTGACCATGAAAGTACTACTTGTTCAAATCCTCCTCTTTGCATTAATTGTAAGTCTCAACACTCTACTTTTTCAAGAGAGTGTCCTGTATGGAGGGAAGAAAAAGAAATCCTTTCCATTAAATATAACAATAATGTTAGCTTTCCAGAAGCAAGGAAAATATTTGAACAACGCAAGAAAACCTCTTCTAGTCCTAGTTATGCAGGTGTTGTTGGCTCGTCAACTGAAAAGGACGACTGCAGCACTTGTAAAATTCTTGCGAAAGTTCTACTTCAAAAATTTCCTGATGTAGCTTCTGAGCTGAAAGAACTTCTCCCTCCATCCACCTTGTCCAAACTAATTCCTGACTCTCCATCTGCATCTAAAACAAACACAACCTCTTCTGCATCCTCAAAACCCACAAACTCTCAAAGTAGTTCTTCAAAAAAAAACTTCAAAGCCATCTACCTCTTCGCAAAATATCTCTTCACAGAAAACTTCAAAGCCATCTCCCCCTTCACAACAGCCTCCAAAGAAACCCCAACCTCCATCTTCACAGTCTACAACCAAATCTAACGTCTCATCTAAAGACAACAAACCTAATCATACACCCCGACCTCCTAAGAGGTCTTCTTCCAAATCTAGACCACAACCCAGAGATACCCAAGGATCTTGTGAAATCACTGTCAAAGTAAATGATCCTGTCCCTACCTCCAACAGATTTTCGGAGCTAGAGGACATGGATGCAGATGCTGAGAATCTGGAAGGTGAGGCTTCAGATTCAGAAGCCTCTATTTGGTCCATTTCCAAAGATCCTTGGAACAAGGACGCTGACACTTGGCACTCGTCCAAACCCGAGACAACTGTAATGAAATCTTAACCAACCTATTTTAAAATGCATTGGTTTACGGCCTATTTTTTTACTTTAGCTTTTATACTTTCCTCATGCACTATGGATACCATAATCCAGTGGAATTGTCGAGGTCTGAAGTCAAACTTTGACGAACTTTCCCTTTTAATCAATGATCACAAACCAGTTGCTGTTTGTCTGCAAGAAACCTTCCTTAAATGGGAGGATGATATCACTATCAAATATCATTCCATTTACAATAAGATTTTTACCGAAGGCGAAAAAGCCAGAGGTGGTGTTTCTATTGTTGTTAACAACAACATTCCTCATAAAGTTATCTCTCTTAATACAAACTTGCAAGCTGTTGCCATCAGGTTATCTTTACACAGTGCTGTTACACTGTGTTCTTTATATCTTCCCCCGAGCACACCTATCAATGAGACCAATCTGAATGATCTCATTTCCCAATTGCCATCCCCCTATATTCTTGCTGGGGACTTTAATGGTCACAATGTTATGTGGGGTTGCGATGACACTAACCAGAGAGGTTTACAGTTGGAGAGCTTCATTTCGAACAACTCTTTGTCTTTCATGAATGATAACAAGTCCAAAACCTACTTGCATCCAGCAACTGGATCTTACACTTCCATTGATCTAACCTTATGCAGCCCAGTCTTACTTCCCAATTTCACCTGGAAAGTGACTGAGGATTTGTGTGGAAGTGATCACTTCCCCATTATCTTTTCATCTACACAACCATCCAGCAGTGTACGACCGCAGAAATGGAAGCTTTCCAAAGCCAATTGGAACAGATTTGAAACCCTCTGTGAACAGACCATTACACATGACAAATTTGGAGATTGCGATGATCCTGCAAAACTTTTTACTTCCCTATTAATTGATGCAGCTAAACAGTCCGTCCCTCAGACCTCGACAAATCCAAAACGTCCTGACAAGCCTTGGTACAATGATGATTGTAAACAGGCTGTCAGAGACAGAAAACAAGCCCTTAGAAAGTTTAACCTCAGGCCTACCAAAGAAAATCATAACCTATTCCGTATTTGCAGGGCAAAGGCCCGTCGTACCATTAGAGAAAGTAAGCGCAAGGCTTGGAGACAATATGTCTCTAAATTAAACAGTAGAACTACTGCTAAAAAAACCTGGGACATGATCAGAAAGATCAATGGCAAAGGCCAGCCCCCTCTTAGTCACCTTGAAGTTAACAATACTTCGTTGGAATTGCCCCAGGATATAGCTGATGCTCTTGCCGACAACTTTTGCAAAAAGTCTTCCTCTGCAAACTATTCTGAAAAGTTTCAGAGGAATAAAGCCAGAGAAGAAAAGAAAAAACTTAATTTCAATTCTACTAATTCAGAGCATTATAATAAACTCTTCACCTTTAAAGAATTAAAATCTGCTCTGAATAAAGCTCAGGATTCTTCTCCTGGCCAAGATAAAGTTCATTACCAGTTTTTAAAACACTTGCCTTTTACTTCTCTCTCAGTTTTACTTGATATTTTTAATGATATCTGGCAGTCAGGAGTTTTTCCTTCATCCTGGCGGGAGGCACTAGTCATTCCTATCCCAAAACCTGGCAAGGATGCTAATGACCCAGCTAACTATCGTCCAATAGCTCTTACTAGTTGTCTCTGCAAGACCCTAGAACGTATGGTCAACGACAGGCTTGTCTGGTTTTTAGAGAAAAACAACCTCATCGTTGATGTACAGAGTGGATTTCGTCGCCAACGTGGCACCATCGATCATCTTGTCCGCTTTGAAACCTTTGTCAGAGAAGCCTTTATTAATAGACAGCATGTAGTATCTGTCTTTTTCGACCTTGAAAGTGCTTACGATACAACTTGGAAATATGGAATTCTTAAAGACTTGCATGACTTTGGTCTTCGAGGCCGTCTTCCTCTTTTTATTTCAGCCTTCTTGGATGAACGTCTTTTCCGCGTCCGAGTTGGTAATACTGTCTCGGGAGCCCGTGAACAGCAGATGGGTGTACCCCAAGGATGTATTCTCTCTGTTACACTTTTCAGTGTAAAAATAAACAGTATAGTTAAAGCTATCTGTCCCGGTGTAGACTGTTCCCTTTATGTTGATGACTTCGTAATATGCTTCAGATCTCGAAATATGAATATTATTGAGAGACAACTTCAACAGTGTCTCAACAAGCTCCAAACGTGGTCGATGAAAATGGCTTCAAATTTTCAAAGTCCAAAACTAAGTGCATGCACCTCTGTAATCTACGAGGTGTTCATCTAGACCCTGAACTGTATTTGGACAAAACTAAAATTGAAGTCGTTTCTGAGTTTAAATTTCTTGGAGTTATCTTTGACAGAAAGCTTTCCTTCCTTCCTCACATCACTGCACTTAAAAAGAAGTGCAAGAAGGCTCTTAATCTTCTTAAGGTTGTGGCCCATTCTGAATGGGGAGCAGACCGTAAAGTCCTCTTGCGGCTTTATCGGTCTTTAGTTCGCTCCAAATTAGACTATGGATCTATTGTATTCGGATCTGCCCGTAAATCTTACCTGAAAATTCTCGATTCTATACACCACGAAGGTCTGCGTCTTGTACTTGGAGCTTTCAGAACTTCTCCCGTCAATAGTCTCTATGTTGAGCCTAATGAACCTTCTCTTTCTTACAGGAGGGAAAAACTCTCGCTTCAATATCTTTTAAAACTGAAGTCCAATCGTTTTAATCCAACTCATAACATTGTTTTTAAACCTCAATATAAATGTCTTTTTGAAAGGAAACCAAATGTTATTCCTCCATTTGGTATCCGCATGGAGCCCATTGTAGATAACCTTGGCATAGACACTGAGTCTATTGCCGACTATAAAATCTCTGAAATCCCTCCATGGACACTAAACAGTGCAGAATTCAGATTTGACCTTGCATCTGACAAAAAGTCTGTCACGGATAGAACTGTGTTTCATGCTAGATACAACGAGATAAAGGAACATTATTTTTCCTTCAAACCAGTCTATACAGATGGATCCAAAGAAGGAAATTCTGTAGCAGCTGCCGCTGTTTATGGAAAAAGGAGCTTAAAGTGCCGCCTTCCAAACAACTCCTCTATTTTCTCTGCTGAAATTAAAGCAATTGATCTTGCCCTTAATCTAGCTGAAAGTTCTAATTCCAACCGTTTCATTATCTTTTCGGACTCTTTATCAACATTACAAGCCCTTTCAAATCAACGCCTTGAGAATCCCTTAATCTGTAGTTTACTCGAAAGGATCTCACAAATTTCTTCTTTGAATAGATTGGTGTTCTGCTGGCTTCCAAGTCATGTAGGCATCAAAGGCAATGAAAATGCCGATAGGTCTGCCAAATCTGCACTTAACCTTCCCATTTCAGATTTTAAAGTTCCACACACTGATTTTAAATCCTCCGTTTTAACACATATCCAATCTTCTTGGCAATCCCAGTGAGATGCTGATGTTTTCAATAAACTGCATTCAGTTAAACCGTCCCTTGGTGAATGGTACCCCGTTTACAGGTCTGTTCGTCGAGAAGAAGTGATAATTGCACGACTTCGAATTGGCCATTCACGCATCACACATTCCTGGCTCTTGACCAGAGACGATGCCCCTGAATGTATTCCATGCAATGCATCCTTTTCTATAAAACATATCCTACTAGATTGCATTGACTTTCAGCCAGTTCGTTCAAAATATTTCAACGTCGATAGTTTAAAGAATCTTTTTGATTCTGTCAGCGTTGAATCTATTATCGCTTTCATAAAGGAGATTGGCATTTACAATAAACTGTGATATGTACTCTTGCGTTTCTTACCCATCTTTTTACAACATTCTTTATTCCTTTAATATTTAGTTTGCATCTCCTTAATGGGAGGATTAGCCCTCTTGGGGGCATCTTATCTCATTGGAGACGGACCTATTTAATGGGAGTATACTGATCCCATTGGAGGCTCCAATCTTTACTAATTTTAACACTCATTTCCAAGGAAAAGAAATTTTCTCAGTCGTACCCTTTAATCTAAAACTTTTGAGTAGGCAGGGAATACCCAGCCACTCAATATCATATTTTATGCACATTTCTTCTTCAATTAAAAACTTCTCACCATTAACACATTCTTAACTCTGTCATTTAAACCTTTTGAGTTGATAGGGATTGCCCTGTCACTCAATAATGTCCTTTATACTTATTAAGATCACACATAATTCTTCTTAATTCAACTCTTTTACTATTATAAATGTATTCAAACCTTTTTCAGTTTAAAATCCCACTTTTACTATCTTTTAACACAGATGTGCGCGCTAAATGACCAAAGCTGTCGATGCGCCATAAAACAACATTCATTCATTGTTAAATTGCCTGTTTCTGTCAAAGCGCTGGCGGGGGTATTAAGTCATTTCCTTCTCCTTAGACTTGTTTTCTTTATTTCATTGACATGTCTACATGGTCTACAAGTTGACTGTGTGGTTGTAGATCAACATAGTACTTCTTAGCCCTTTCCCACTTGACAAATTTTAGACTCTGCCAAATTCAAGGCACAAGCAGACGACAATGTAAATGTGGTACAAATTACAGTACAAACAAAACTTGTTATTCCCTTGCCGATTTTGAAAAGTATTGTAGGAAATACAGCATTTGCTTGTTACAAGCAATTGCTCCATTTCTCATTGTTTTCCATACTGTTGAAAAATTAAATTTTCCTTTGCTGTGGGTCATAATGGTAATTACAGGTAGAAGATTGAAAAAATAAGAATTGCCTGGACAGTAATTGGTTTAGTTGTATGTTTGAATCGATCTGTATGCTCTTTTTTACAGATGTAGGTCGAGGAAGAGGAGTTTTTAATGGCAGTTCGGAGCCTCAGCTGAAGTCATTAGGTAGGGGCAGAGGGCTCTTTTCAGACCTTACAAGGAGAAAGTGAGAAACTGTGGGTGAGAAAGTTTTGGATGGAAACATAAATTCATTACTCCATGTGCAGTTTTAGGCAACTAGATATTCCAGTTTTTCATACACTTTCCAGGTCAAATTAGGCATTACTTGTTCCTTATTGAGAGGCATTATTATACCCCCACAAAACGAATGTTTTCGGGGGTATACTGGAATCAGCGTGTGTCCGTCTGTGTACAAAATACTAGTAATTTTGTGTCGCGAACTCCTCCTACAGTTTTGCTGCTATTGTATTGAAAGTTTGTTGATACATTGATCGTATACTGAAGTTGTGCAAGACGCAGTTTTCAATCATCTACTCCCTATGATTCAAGGGTAATCTCCCCTTGAACTTAGAAAATTTTTTGTTAAATTGCCTATTTCTGTCAAAGCGCTGGCGGGGGTATTAACTCACATTCAGTGACAGCTCTAGTTCTACCTGTTTTGGTTATCCAAGAATATTTTGTATAATGATACTCTAAATTTTACCTACATTTTATTACATTTTATTTTACGTATTGCCATACTTTGTAGAAAAGTGCTTTGGAATGCAGACCAGAAAAAAATACTGTACAATTCTTTAATTTGCTCGGAAATTATTGGTTTGTTTTGATTCTGTTATTTCTGATGTTGTTGGTTGTCAAAATAGTGAAATGAAAATCGTTTTGCACTGGGACTATTTCTGATATGTCAGTCTTAAACGTTGTTGAAGTTTCCATTCTTTCATGGTTTGTCATGTATTTTAGGCTGTACCAATTGTCCTACATTATAAATATAATGAAAAAGAAAGCTTTTGAAAACATTTTGGGAAAAGGAGAATATGCTGGTGACCAGCATGTTCTCCTTTTTCCAACAATTCTCTTTCATCCTATTAAAGATAAGTACCATTATCTGAGCCATATGTTAAACCTTAGAACTGTGTGGTATAGGGTCTACTTTATGAATTATTTCCGAGTTGCCCATATTGAAAGCATTTGGAGACAAAATATAAAAGAATGAATGAATGTATGGTGTTTTATGGCGCATCAACATCTAGGGTCATTTAGTGGGCAAAAAGAAGTAACGAAAGGAAAGAATAGCATGAAAGAATGTGAGTCATGAGTGTATGATGAAAGATTTGTTATGAAATGATACTGTAATGGAAATAAAATAGATATACAGTGATAAGAATAAAATAGTCTGAATATAAATAAAAGGTTTAAAAACATTACCACAATTTTGTATAAGGAGATCCTTTAGGAGATTTTATTTTATTTTCATTACAGAATCATTTCAAAACACATCTTTTAGCATATACACATGACTCACATTCTTACATGCTATTCCTTTCTTTCATTACTTCTTTTTTGAGTGCTAAATGACCCTAGGTGTCGATGCTCCATATAACACCATACATTCATTGATTCTCTTATATTTTGTCTCCAAATGCTTTCAACATGGGCGAATCAGAAATAATTTATAGAGTTAACCCTATACCACACAATTCTAAGTTTTAACAACCCTGACTAAAAAGGCTTTCGAAAACATTTTTGCAAGAGCAAGAAAATGCTGTAAGCCAGCATCTTCTTCCATTTCCACAATGTTTTTTATGCTTTCAGAGACACTATCTCAATTTGAGCCACATTTGAATTTTCAATTACAACTGCACTGAATTTTGATGAGCCCATTGGGTTGTTTGGTAGAGCGTTAAAATGGGCACAATTTGTTTGGACTCATATGCAGAGCCTTATTTCAGTTTGGTTGCTACAGTAATGTTGAAACTAACAAGTGGCAGCTATATTTATGTTGAAATTTACAAGTGGTAGCTAAAGTTATGTTGGAATTAACAAGTGGTAGCTACAGTAATGTTGAAATTTACAAGTGGTAGCTCTAGTTATGTTGAAATTTACAAGTGGTAGCTACAGTTATGTTAAAATAAACAAGGGTTGCTTCAGTTATGTTGAAATTAACAAGCGGTAGCTACAGTTATATTGATACTAACAAGCGGTAGCTACAGTAATGTTGAAATTTACAAGTGGTAGCCACAGTTATGTTGAAATTTACAAGTGGTAGCTGCTTTTTTGTTGAAATTAACAACTGTTAGGTACACTTATGTTGAAATTACAAGTAGTGGCTGCAGTTACGGTGAAATTTACAAGTGGCATATCAGTTTTGTTGAAATTTACAAGCGGTAGCTGTGATTTAGTTGAAATTCAAAACTAGTACATGTAGCTGTAGTTATGTTGAAATTTACAACTGGTAGCTAAAGTAATGTTGAAATTTACAACTGGTAACTACAGTTATATGTATGTTGATATTTACAACCAGTAACCACAGTTACGTTGAAAGTTACAAGTGGTGGCTACAGTTATATTGATATTAACAAGTGTTACGTACATGTAGCTACAGTTATGTTGAACTTTGGCAGTGGTAGAATTATGTAAAAATTTACAATGGTCGCTGCATTTACAAATAGCACATCCAGCATTGTTAAAAATTACATGAGGTCGCTGAAATTCTGTTGAAATTTACAACGGGTAACTTTGATTACTTTTAAAATTTACAAGTGGTGGATCAGTAAGGTTGAAATTTAGAAAGGTTATTTCAGTTACGCTCAAATTTTCTAGGGGTAGCTACATTTATTTTTAAATTTATAAGTATTAGCTACAGTTTTGTTGATATTTTCAAGTGGTTGTTACATTTTACAAGCGGTAGCTGCATTTTTTGTCGCATTTAATAAGTGATAGTACAGTTTCTGTTTTTCTTTTCTTGCAGCAGATGGTTTTGAAAATATCTTTGCAAAAATTTAGATGAACATTAAGGTTAACTCTTAACCACACAGTCATGACTTGTAACAACCCTGAAGAAGAAGGCTTTTAAAAACATTGTAGGAAATGGAGAAAGTGCTGGTATCCACCCTTTTCTCCTTTTTCACCAGTGTGTTCTCTACCTTATCAATGACTTAAATCACCTTTTGTGTGACATTGAATTTTATTATCTGCAAATGCATTCAGCTTAGACCAGTCCAACATTTTGCTGTGTGGTAAAGAGTTAAAAACTTGATATGTGAAAAGATTGTGGTAGCAGGAGAAATTCCTTCTTCTTTTTTTTTTGTTCCTAGTCCACAAGGTTTTCAATGGTTAATTTTTTGCAAAGAACAGAAAGCTTGTATGCAGATGGAAATGTGTATATATGTAAGCTTTTGATGAATGGATCGAGATTCTGCAATACTAGATAAAAATAGGACCAATGTAGGGGACATTACTGTCATATACTAATGTTGTATTAGTTTAAACATGGTGCTATGTGTATAGGGGTAACTATCTCCCATCCTTTTCTTTTCCTTATCACACAGTTGGACAAAATTCTCCTTGTCTGCTTTCAAGCAATATATGATGAGGGCCATTCTTCAGTTATTTCCCTTGATTCCTTTCCAGTACCAATTGGTTCTGATAAGTAGATTACTTTGTTCATATTCTTGATTTTCTTGCACTACACACATATGTTCTTGAGATAATATCTCAACAAAATCAGATCAGATTGCTTTACAGATTGATTATACACTTTTCTCTGATGATTTGGAAATACTATCCTTTAACCCTTTTTCCACACAATCTTGAGTTTTAACAACCCTGTGAAAGAAGCCTTTTGAAAACATTATGAGAAAAGGAGAAAATGCTGTTAACCAGCAATTTCTCTTTTTCACACGATGTTTTCTACTTTATCAAAGACACCATCATTTGAGCCACATTTAAATTCTTGTCTGCAAATGCTTTCAATTTGAACAAGTGTACATATATGTCATGTGGTAAAGGGTTAAAATAACATAGGGTGCATATATACATATCATAAATCAAGTTATATTTATCACAAAATCCCCAATTGAATTCAGGATAAAAAACAGAGGAATACAGGTATAGGGACCAATCTGTTACTTGGATACTTTTAGTCTTTATCTTGCAAGGGAGATAATTTGGTATATTGGAATGGCCTCAATTGCCCTTCTCAGGATATTTTTTTTCTTTAAGAACAGAGAGCTCTTAGTAAATGTTTTGCACATTTTATTGATTTGTCCACATCAAATACATGTAGTTGATGTTGGGAATTTTGTGAACATTGATAACAGATAATTTTGTCTGCCTAAGTTAGAGTATGGTTGTTCCATAGAATAGGAAAATTTGTCCTACACCTATCCTAAATGTTTTCTTTTTCTTTTTTTGGAATTATGTTTTGCTCATAGAAAAGGTGCAAAAGCTATTCATTGGTTTTTGTTGATTTCTGGAAACTAACTTCAATATTTGTTGAAATTCATTGACTAAATAGTATACATTCCACAGTGTGTGTGTGACATGCCAATTCTTCAGGCTTAACCCTTTACCAGACTACAAAATTTTGGCCTTGTCCAAATTGAAAGCATTTACAGACAACAATTTTGTCTTCTGGTAAAGGGTTAAAGAAATTGTACTGGACAATTAAGACAACTTTCCAAAGATTAGTACAGAAAGATTTAGATCAGTAGATACAAAATTAATGCTTTTGATAGCAATTATTGGCACTGCTGAAAAAGACCATGTTGTGCATTTATGATTGTCCTTTGTTAAAGGTGTGAATAATGGACATAAATAATATTTCAATCCATGATATGTGAAAATATTTCAGTGTGAAGAAAACTGTGTCTTACATTTTGAACTGTTTGTCTTGTGTGGGCATTATGAAGCTGTCTACTGACAGTGTGTATCAATTTATTAGCTGGATGTTATTTATCTGTTCTGTTCTGTTCTTGGGCTGTGAGTAAAATAAGATGTATAATGATTTGCTCAACACTAATCAAATCAAAATAGTTTAGAACTCTGCCATGCAGGAAATTGATCAAAAGAAAATAGTGTAGAACTCAGTCACACTCTAACTTAATTAATACAAAATGGTTTAGAAGTATGTCATCCTCAAAATTGATCAGAGCAAAAGGATTTAGAACACAGTCATGCCATGGTCATGCTCCAAAATGATCAAAACTAACTGGTTTGGAGCTAAATCATGCTGAAAATTGATCAAAACAAAATGGTTGAGGTGTGTGTCATTCTCAAAATTGATCAAAGCAAAATGGTTTAGAACTCAGTCATGCCATGGTCATGCTCTATATGCATCAAAACAAAATAGTTTAGAACTCTGTCATGCTCAGAATTTATCAAAAAATTTACTTTAGAAGTATTTCCTGCTCAGAATTGATCAAACTAACATGGTTTAGAAATCTGTCATGCTTAAAATTGATCAAAACAAAATGGTTAGGAATCTCTCATGCTCAAAATTGATTAAAACAAAATGTTTTATAAGTCTATTATACTCAAACTGGATCAAAGCAAATTGGTTTAGAACTCAGTAATGCCAGAGTCATGCTCTAAATTGATCAAAACAAATTGGTTTAGAACTCAGTCATGCTGGAAATTGATCAAACTGCTTTTAGAAGTATGTCCTACTCAGAATTGATCAAAATAAAATGGTTTCAAAATCTGTCATGCACAAAATTGATCAAAACTAAATGGTTAAGAAATCTCTCATGCTTGAAATTGATTAAAACAAAATGTTTTAGAAGTCTGTAATACAAAAAATTCATCAAAACAAAATGATGAAAAAAATCTGTAATGCTCAAAATTGATAGAAACAAAATGGTATAGAAAACACAAAATTGATTTACTCTTTACCAAACGACAAAATTTTACACTCATACAAATTCAAAGCTGTTAAGACGACAAAGTAAATTGGCTCAACGGATGAAAACTGACTCTAATAGGATAGAAAACATTGTTAAAAAAGGAGAAAATGCTGGTTACCATCGAAATGATAGAAAACATTGTAAGAAAAGGAGAAAATGCTGGTTACCAACATTTTCTCCTTTTCCCACAATGTTTTCAAAAGTCCTTTTCTTTGGGGTCATTAAAATCTGTGATTGTGTGGTAAAGGGATAATTGATTTATGTAAATATCTTTCAGATATTTTTGTAAATTGCCTATTTCAGCCTGACTGCTTTTAACTATCTCAAGAAATAAAGGCTTTTGATATTGTTGTGAAAAGAGGAGTTAAAATACTGTTAACTAGCATTTTTTTTCACAGTGTGTTTTTAAACCCCAAGTCAAATTCTACCATTAGAGACACATTGAATTTGTCATCTGAACAAATCCAAACATTTTGTTGTTAGGTTAAGAGTTAAGAAACATGGACCAAGAGTTTATTGTTACTATTGTACCATAGATACTGGTATTTTTTTTTTATCTCTTGTTATATCATCTCCCTGCAGTAAACGGCTTTTGAAAACATAGTGTGAAAAGGAGCCATTGCCTGTAACAAGCAAAAGCTTCTTTTACTTCAGTGTTTGCTATACTAAAAAAAAACAAGACAGCTACTTTGGTATCTGTAAAATGTCTATTTTGAAATAGGAATAGATTAAAAAACATTGTCATGTGAAGAGAGATTTCTCATTACAAGCAGTTTCTTTTTCATTTTTTTTTGTTGTATTTTTAAAACTTGTTTTTTTTTTTTTTAACAAGAAGAAGAGATGATTCTGTAGGAGAAATTGAGTTAACCCTTTACCACACAGTCACAGGTTTGAACAACCCAGAAGAAAAAGCCTTTTGAAAACATTTTTGGAAAAGGAGAAAATGCTGGTAACCAGCATTTTCTCCTTTTCACACAATGCTTTCTACACTTATAAAGAAAATGATTTGAGCAATGTCTAAATTGTAATCAGCAGATGCTTTTAGTGTGGACCAGTCTGAAGTTTTGATGTGTGATAAAGAGTTAAGAATGACACAGAACAGTGTGCAGTAACTATCACATGTATATACATATATCCTTTTTAAAAACCTCTTTTGTATAGTTGATTACCTCATTTGCAGAAAACAAGGAATAATGTCAGCATTTCAGTCTTGTTTTATTTTGCATTTAGTTTTTATTATTTGTATTATATTTGTCCGTATTATCAGTTGCATTTACAGTAGTTTTGTTTCGAGCATTTTCTCATTATCCTTTGATAGTAATAGTAGTATTGTACTTTGATTCATGAGCAAGTTAAGTTTAACACTTGAATCAACGATAAAATTTAAGACTTATCCTAAATAAAAGCATTTGCAGGCTACAAAATAAATGTGATTCAAAAATTGAAATTTGTTCTCGGGAGAATAGAAAACATTGTGTGAAAAGAAGAAAATGCTGGTTACTGGCATTTTCTGCTCATTTAAATTGGTTTTGAAAGCTTTTTGCCTGAGGTTTGTTAAAATGTGGGGTTGTGTAGTAAAGGGTTCAATAAATCTGCAGAAGACAGTTTTGAAATACAAAAGAATGGGAAAAGAATTAAAGCTAGCAAATAATCTTGTTCTTAAATGCTTTCAAAATTTATTATTCAGCATCAAAAACTGTTAAATCCTCACAGCCTGTACCAAACAATCCAGAGTCTTAATAACCCTGAGAATGGAGACCTTTTGAAAACGTTATCGGAAAAGGAGATAATACCCATTAACCGGCATTTTCTCCTTTTCCCAAAATGTTTTCTATCCTTGTAACTCTTTACCACACAATCTTGAGTTTTAATGACCGTGATGAAGAAGGCTTTGGAAAGCATTGTGGAAAAGGGGGAAAATGCTGGTAATTAGTATTGTCTCCTTTTCCCACAATATTTTCTACCTTTCCAAAGGCATACAGTATTTCAGTTTTTGAGCCACATTTAACTTGTTGTCTGCAAATGCTTTCAGTTAAGACCCGTTAAAAATTGTGTCGTTTGGTAAAGAGTTAAAGATTACTCCAATCATTTGTTCCACATTTAATTTGTCATCTTCAAATACTCTCACAATAGACAAGTCTGAAATGTGGTCATTTGGTAATGGGTTAACCCTTCACTAGACAATCCCAAGTTGTAATGACCCCGAGAAGAAAGCCTTTTGAAAACATGGTGGGAAAAAGAGAAAATGCTGGAGACCAGCGTTTTCTCCTTTTCCCACAATGTTTTCTGTCCTTTCACAGAGGAATTCCATAATTTAAGCTACATGGAATTTGTCATGCGCATAATGCTTTCAAATTAGGAAATTGTTAAAATTTGTTGTCTGGTAAAGGGTTAGAACCTTGACTAAATTATCCTCTTTTAGGACCCTTAGGAATTTTGGTGCTTCCGTGACATTTAGTGATTTGTTGTAGCACTTTAATGTGCAAAATTGAGAGGTAAGGCTAGCCTGAGCTTTGTTTCATTTTGTCTAGTTTCTTTTTATTTTCTTGGGATTTGTTCTGGGTAAGACGTGCCTGTATATTTTACTTTTATTTTTATTTCTTTGCTTATACATTTATCAGCTTATTTTTTCCCCGTGGGGTCCCGTGGTTTTTTTTAATTTATAGAATAGGACCTCGGCCTTTCTCTATGGCATGTCGTAGAAGGCGACTAAAATTAGAGACAAACGGCTGCTTTCCTCGTAATTCGTAGGATTGCAGCAGGCTGGGTAGTTCTTATTCCAAATTCTGTATTTTTTTCTCGATGTAAATAGGGTTTGGAATGGGAATCAATTGGCCTGTGGGACCCCATGTGGTTTAATCGGGGGTATAAGAATAAACCACTGCAGTCCCGCGATCGTCACATCTGCCATTTCATCTGGCGGAACAAAAGTGACAGCATGCATGTTGTAAAAGGCGACAAAAGGGGCATCATTTTGTGTTTCGTCCATTCCTCATTTATCATGTTTGTCTTATGTTGTTGCACATGGATGTTATTTTCACCTCGCATTATTGTTTACTAAGTAAGTGCGCCCAATATGACCTAAGTTGTCGACGGGCCTTAAAACGCTATTCATCATCATCATCAGCTTATTTTATTTTATTTTTTTATTGTTTTATGATAATTCTTTAACCATATTAATATGTATTCATGTAATTATGCCATCTTTTGTTGATACCTTAGTTTAGAAACCCTGACAGAGATTTTTTTTCATACCTGTAACAGGGGATTTAATCCACCTACAAATGGGCCGTAATTGTGGTCATGAGGAACAAGGCTTTTGAAAAGAGGGCAACCAGCATTTTCCCCTTTTTCCACAATTCTTTCTACCTTTTCACAGACAAAGCTCATCACATGAGCCACATTTAATATGTTTTCTGCAAATTTTTTAAAAGTCTATAATTTTGTGGTATGATAAAGACTTAATAAGTTTTATTGAAAGGTATCATATAAAATTATCTTGAGAAATCTGTATCAGATAAGAAACAGCAGACGCCTACAAGCATACAGGCATTATCTATGTAAATCAATCAAATTAAACAGTTCTCCTGTTAGTGTGAAAAAGTTTTTTTCCAATCTGTTTTCTAGTAATCATACAATGTTTTGGTTCAAGTTTACCTGTCCCTTGCAATTTTCTTGAAAAGAAAACAGGATGGAATAAAAGAAAACTCTGTGTATGAAGCTAATTTTTGAATTTCTTCTAAATGCTGTTAACTCTTTACTAAACTATAAAATTTTAGACTGGTCCAAATTTAAAGCATTTGCAGATGACAAAGATAGAAAAAATAACAAAACTTGTCCTTGATGAGGTAGTAAATACTTTGGGAAAAGGAAAAATTGCTGTTCATCAGCATTTTCTCCTTTTCTCACAATGGTTTGGAAAGCCTTCCACCTTAGGGTCATTAAAAGTCAGTATAGTGGTGAACCTTTAACCCTTTACCACATAATCCTGACTTTTAACGGCCCTGATAAAGAAGCCTATTGAAAACATTGTGGGAAAAGGAGAAAATGCTGGTAACCAGCATTTTCTCCTTTGCCCACAATGTTTTCTACCCTTCCCAAAACAAATTTCAATTTTTCAGTTACATTTATTTTGTCATCTGCAAATGTTTTCAATTTCACTAGTCTAAATTTTTTTCGTTTGGTAAAGAGTTAAGGCTGATTAGTAAACAGTTTTGAAGACAAAGACAATGCTATTTTGAATGATGTTTTAAAGGTATTTTACCAATTTACCTTAGAAAATTTCTCAAGATATGAAAGTGGCCTGTATCAAGCCTAAGAATATCACAGGGTTATGTTTCATAATTATATTGTATACATTGCTAGATAACTTATGATGTTGTTCTGATTCTGGTTCTTTTTTATGTTTGTCCACATGGCACAGAAAGTAATGCACTAGCATAAAAAGCCAGATTGACAGTTCAGAGTATGGTTTATTATTATACCCCCGCAAAACGAATGTTTTCGAGGCCATACTGGAATCAGGCTGTCCGTCCGTCCGTGTGTCCATCTGTGTACAAAATACTAGTAATTTTGTGTCGCGAACTCCTCCTACAGTTTTGCTACTATTGTATTGAAAGTTTGTTGATACATTGATTGTATACTGAAGTTTTGCAAGACGCAGTTTTCAATCATCTACTCCCTATGATTCAAGGGTAATCTCCCCTTGAACTTAGAAAATTTTTGGTTAAATTGCCTATTTCTGTCAAAGTGCTGGCGGGGGTATTAAGTCACATTCAGTGACAGCTCTAGTTTAACCTGTTACCAAACAATCCTTGTTTTAATGGCCCTTAGGAAAATGCCTTCTGAAAACATTGTAGGAAAAGGAGAAAATGCTGGTAACCAGCATTTTCTCCTTTACTTCAATGCTTTCTACCCATTAGAGAGACAAATTTTCCTCACTTGAGCCACACCTGATTTGTTGTCTGCTACAATTTTGAATTTAGAGGCTTCTAAAGTTATTGTCATTTGGTAAAGAGTTCATTACCTCCTCAAACAAATTTGCAGCCAAACAGTTTATCCAGTATACTACGGTAACTGATATGGAACTCTTCAGCCAGGAAAAGCGGCCAAAATGTTGTAATTTCAAAGTTGTTTTGGTCAGAATATTTTACTTGTAATTAGTGTACACCAAGGGTCAGACTATATGTTCTGTGTAGTCTAGTATTGATCGGCAATTTCCATAAAGGCAACTAAAACCTGTTTTAGCCCTGTAATGCTTCAACTGATTCTTGAAAACTAAGAATAATTAACCTTTATTCTACTAAATAAGCCAAATGTAACTGTTCCAACAACATTTAAAACCCCAGTATTGCTTTGTCAAAGTTTTTTTTTTTTTTGCGAGGATTCATTTTGTGCCACAGCGTCTTCAAAAGTGACGGTATTCATTAATTAAAAGTTACTTGCAGGCAGCTTTGAAAAGTTGTATGCAGTTTCCTTTTAACTAATTTTGTCCCTGTGACCATAATTGTTCCAATCTAGGGATTATCTACAGATATTTTTATGTAGAGTTATAGAGATAATTATACCCCCCACAAACTTTGTTTGAGGGGGTATATAGGAGTCACTGTGTCGATTGGTCTGTAGCTTTTTTTGTCCACTCTATTTCTCAATAACTACCGGACAGATTCCAGTCAGACTTCATAGGAAGTTTCAATATGAAGTCAAGATGTGCATATTATAATTTGGTTACAGTTGAATGATTTTCAAAGGAGTTATGACTCTTTCATGAATTTTTTGTCCGCTCTATTTTTCAATATCTACTGGATGGATTCAGTCGAACTTCATGGGAAGTTTTAGTATGAAGCAAAGATGTGCATATTATAATTTGGTTATGGTTAAATGATTTTCCAGTGAGTTATGGCCCTTTCATGAATTTGTTTGTCTGCTCTATTTCTCAATAACTACTGCACCGATTTCAGTCAAACTTCATAGGCAGTTTCAATATGAAACAAAGATACGCATATTATAATTTGGTTATGGTTAAATGATTTTCCATTGAGTCATGGCCCTTTCATGAATTTTTATTGTCCGCTCTATTTCCCAATAACTATTGCACTGGTTTCAGTTAAACTTCATAGGCAATTTCAATATGAAGTCAAGATGTGCATATTACAATTTGGTTATGGTTGAATGAATTTCCAATGAGTTATGGCCCTTTCTTATATTTTTTTTCCTCTCCATTTCTCATTAACTACTGGACTGATTCCAGTCAAACGTCATTGGAAGTTTTAATATGAAGCCAAGATGTGCATATTATTTTGTTATGGTTTAATGATTTTTAAATGAATTATGTTCCTCTCATGAATTTTCTTGTCCACTTTATTTCTCAGTAATTACATGATGGATTTCAGTCAGACTTCATAGGAAGTTTCAATATAAAGCAAAGATGTGCATGTCATTATTTGGTTATGGTTGAATGATTCTCCAATGAATAATTGCCCTTTCATGAATTTTTTTGTCTGCTCTATTTTTCAATAACTACACGATGGATTTCTGTCAAACTGCATAGGAAGTTTAAAAATAAAGCAAAGATGTGTATGTTGTAATTTGATTATGGTTGAATGATTTTGAAATGAGTTTTTGCCTTTATGGTTTTTAGCTCCACTGGCCGAAGGCCAGCGGGCTTATGTCATAGCCCGGTGTCCGTCGTCCGTCCGTGCGTCCGTCCGTCTGTATGTGTGTTAACTTTTTTTTCAAACTTCTTCTTCTCTGAAACTACATATCCAAATTTGATGAAACTTCACAGAAATGATCCTGCCATGGTCCTCTTTAGAATTTCTTGAAAGAATTTGATTCCTTCAAAAACTCTGGTTGCCATGGCAACAAAACTGAAAAATATTGAACATCTTCGAAAATCTTCTTGTCTGAAACCATAAGGCCCAGGGCTACCAAATTTAGCATTTAGCTTTATCTAATGGACCTCTATCAAATTCCTTCATATTATAGCCCTGGGGTCAAAATTGGCTGTGCCCCGGAGATCACAAGTTTAACATGGGCTTATAAAGTGACTGTAATTTAAAATAGTAATCAAGGGAAATAACTCCTGTTATACAAGATAAAGTTTGTTACTATTTACCTCCCTTGATTATCAAACTGCACTTATACATTATTGGGGTTTGGTATTCAAGTTTTTTTTGAGAGGAAATGTTCTGTTTTAAGGGAGAGTGATTTATTTTGATGCTAATGGTTATGCTCACATGAATGGAACGTTGAATTTAAAGTAAGGTTTCTATCACTCAATTTTTTTCAGAACTTTACCTTTCATGCTAATGAATAAACCTGCTTGTATTCACTGACATTATCTTTGCATTTAAAAAGATATGACTGTTTTTGTTTGGCGGGCAGGGTGGAGGTTATGTTTTCAAAGTAAGTTTATTACCATGCAGACTTTTTATGCTGTATGTCTCTGTCAATGCCAATTAAGCGCATGATACGTTAATTTTACTCTTTAAGAAATGACAAATTTTTTTTACTGTACCAAGTTTAAAGCCATTGCAAAAAGACAAATTGAATGTAGCTTAAATGACTATTTCTGTCTTTGATAGGTTAGGAAACGTGGGAAAAGGAGAAAATACTGGCTGACAACATGTTGTCCTTTTCTCACGATGTTTTTGAAAGCCTTCTCTTTCAGGGTCATTAACAATTCGAATTGTGTGGTAAAGGGTTAAAAAGCCAGTGGAGTGATACAGGGCCATCATGGCCCTCTGGTTTTTAGTCCCAGCTACTTCTCCATAACAACGGGACAGGTTTCTATCAAACCTCATAGGAAGTTTCAATACAAAGTTAAGATATGCATATTATTCTTTGGTTATTGTTGATTGATTTTTCCAATGAGTTATTACCTTTTGGTAAAGGTTTTTGTTTCAGCTTTTTCTCAATAGCTACTGGACAGATTTCAAACTAACTTCACAGAAAGTTTCATTACAAAGCAAAGATATGCATATTTCATTTTAGTCAGGTTGAATGATTTTCCAATGAGTTGTGGCTCATTGATGAATTTTATTGTCCACTTTATTGCTCAGTAATTATACTATTATACTGATAAAGTGATATTTTTTTTAAAAGATTTAAGCAGTTATCCGTAGAATTCAGCAAAAGAAATCTTGGTGAGCAGAGTGCACTGCGTCATGAGGGGAATGGAAGAGGAACCCATTTCATGTTCCTTTCCAAAGTTTCTTTTTTTTGTTTCAGTATTTATTGGCTGTGTAATAGTCTCTTAACACTTTGGACGAAGGCATTATGCATTTCTGTGACAAAAAGTTATTTCTTGACATGGAGCCGGTGGGGGAACTCTTACTTTTGTACTAAACCATTCTACATTCTGTGACAAAGAGCTGTTTTGTGACAAGGAGCTAGTGGGGGGTATGATCACGTTTAGTGATAGCTCTAGTTTGATAAAGTCTTCCTGTCAGATTGAAGATTTGTGAGAATGCTTGGCTTGATGATACCGAGGATGAGTTTGAAAATGGGTCATATCAGGTCAAAAAGTAGGTCACACGATCAAACCTTGGAAAAAGCTTGTTTTCTTTCTAACAGCCACATTTTTAGTCTAGCATTCATGAAAGCTTATCAGAGTGCTTAACATGATAATATCACGGATAATTTGCAAAATGGTGGGTTAAAAACTAGGTCAACAGGTCAAATATTTTAAAACCTTGTGTACACTCAGTTGCAACATTGTCAATCCAAAAAATTTATGAAAGTTGGTCAGAATGTTTTTCTTAATGATATTGCAGACCAGTTAAAAATGGGTCATGTCCAGTCAGAAAATATGTCACCTACTTAACCTGTAAAAGAAAACCTTGTATACTCTCTAAAGGCCACATATTCAGTCCAGTATTCACTAAAGTTAGTCAGAATGTTTGTCTTGATGATATTTCGGATGTGTTGTAGAGAGGGTCTTCGGGGTGGGGGGGGGGGTAGATTACTAGAACAAATTCCTGAAAAAGCTTATGTACATTCTAGAGGCCTCATTTTCAGTCCAACACTCATGAAAGTTGGTCAGATTATTTGCCTTGATGATCTTGGACAGGGTTGAAAATGGGTCATGTTGGGTCAAAATGGGACAAATCGCAGAGAAACCTTGTGCACAACCTTAAGGGCACATTTTCAGTCCAAAACTTACGAAAGTTGGTTAGAATGTTTGCTCCTATACCTACAAATAGTATGAAAAAAGGTCATGTTTAGTGAAAGGTAGGTCACTGAGACAAATTCCAGATAAAAAGATTATGTACACTCTAGAGGCCACAGTTTCAAACCAGTACTCACAAAAGTTTGTTAATATGTTGTCTTAATATCTTTGAAGAGATTTGAAATGGGTCGTTTTGGGTAGGCCCAGATGAGTGACTCGGGTCTATCATGGTCCCCTTACTGCTACAAATGCTTTCAGTTTGGACCACTCTATTTTTTTTTGTCTGAGAAAGAGTAATTACAGATGAGTTTTACAGGACTATGATGCTGCCCCTACAGAAGATCTATAGATATTTCGTTTGGGAACGGGCTCTTCAGTGGCGAAAAAAAGAATGATCAGTTTAAGTTGTATACATACATATTTATAAAGGTTGCTCTTCAGTGGCAAAAAAAAAGAATGATCTTGTATACATACATATTTATAAAGGTTACAAAAAGCTGTATCTTCACAGCTGTAGACTGTGTTCAGATTGTGAGAAAGAAAACAGCTTGTACAGTTCTTTAAATTAAATTTCTTTTTAGCTCACCTGAGCATGAAGTGCTCATGGTGAGTTTTTGTGATCCTGCTGTGTCCGTTGTTCGTCATGTGTCGTCCGTCATGCGTCGTCCATCATCAACTTTTACCTTGTGTAAGCTCTAGAGGCCACATATTTTGTCTGATACTCTTGAAACTTGGTCAGATTGTTTGTCTTGATGATATCTCGGACGAGTGTAAAAATGGGTATTGTGGGGTCAAAACTAGGTCACTAGGTCAAATCTTAGAAAAATTTTGTGTACACACTAGAGGCCACATTTTTTGTCCAATGCTCTTGAAAGTTTGTCAGAATATTTGTTTTGATAATATCTTGGACGAGTTTGAAAATGGATCATGTTGGGTCTTAAACTAGGTCACTAGGTCAAATCTTAGAAAAACCTTGTGTACACTCGGGAGGCCATGTTTTTTGTCCAATATTCATAAAAACTTGTTCAAAATCTTTATCTTGAAGGTGTCTGGCAGGAGTTTGAAAAGGGGTTATGTTGGGTCAAAAACTAGGTCAATAGGTCAAGTCTTAGCAAAACCTTGTGTATGCTTTAGGGGCCACATTTTTTGTCTGATAATCATAAAAAATGGTCAGATTGTTTGGCTTGATGATATGTCGAATAAATTGGAAAATGGGTCTTGTCAGGTCAAAAACTAGGTCACTAGGTCAAATCCTAGAAAAACCTTGTGTACACTCTAGAAGCCATATTTTGAGTTCAGTACTTTTAAAATTGGTCAGAATGTTTGTCCTTATAACATCTTTGTCCCCGTGGGGTCCCGGGTTTTTTTTAATTTATAGAATAGGACCTCGGCCTTTCTCTATGGCATGTCGTAGAAGGCGACTAAAATTAGAGACAAACGGCTGCTTTCCTCGTAATTCGTAGGATTGCAGCAGGCTGGGTAGTTCTTATTCCAAATCCTGTATTTTTTTCTCGATGTAAATAGGGTTTGGAATGGGAATCAATTGGCCTGTGGGACCCCGTGTGGTTTAATCGGGGGTATAAGAATAAACCACTGCAGTCCCGCGATCGTCACATTTGCCATTTCATCTGGCGGAACAAAAGTGACAGCATGCATGTCGTAAAAGGCGACAAAAGGGGCATCATTTTGTGTTTCGTCCATTCCTCATTTATCATGTTTGTCTTATGTTGTTGCACATGTATGTTATTTTCACCTCGCATTATTGTTTACTAAGTAAGTGCGCCCAATATGACCTAAGTTGTCCACGGGCCTTAAAACACTATTCATCTATTCATCTATAACATCTTTGATGAGTTAGAAAATGGGTCATGTCTGGTCAAAAACTAGGTCATGGTCAAATCTTTGAAAAACCATGCGTATGCTCTTGAGGGCACATTTTCAGTCCAATACCCAGTAAAGTTGGTCAGAATCCTTGTATTGATGATATCTTGGAAGAGTTTAAAAAAGGGTCATATCTGGTCAAAAACTAGGTCACTAGGTCAAATCTTAGAAAAACCTTGTGTACACTCTAGAGGCCACATTTTGAGTCCATTATTCATGGTTGGTTAGAATGTTTGTTGTGATGATGTCTCAATCCAGTTTGAAAATGGGTCACATTAGGTAAAAAAAACTCACCAGGTCAACTCTATGAAATACCTTGTATCATTTAGAATGTTTGTCAAAATATCTTGGAAAAAGATTGGAAATGGGTCATGTATGGTTAAACTGCTCAGGTGATCGACTCCATGGCCATCATGGCCCTCTTGTTTATGATAT
Source organism: Hippopus hippopus (assembly GCA_946811185.2). Lineage (NCBI taxonomy): Eukaryota > Metazoa > Mollusca > Bivalvia > Cardiida > Cardiidae > Hippopus > Hippopus hippopus. The sequence goes on along the minus strand of OX328100.1, from coordinate 14,443,517 downwards.
GAAAATATTACATATTATGCAACATTCTTGTACAATTAAGACATGTTTATACTACAGTTGTGTTCGTAACGACATTTTTATAATTTTGTTTAATCCATATCATGCTTTTGATTTTTAGCTCCACTGGCGAAGGGCCAGCGAGCTTATGTCATGGGTCAGTCTGTGCATGTGTCCATGCGTTAATTTTTATCTCAAGTATCTTCTACTCTACAACTACCCATGCAATTTTCACCATACTTGACAGAAATGATCCTGCCATCGTCCTCTTCAGAATTTTTTGAAAAAATTCAATTCTTGGAAAAACTCTGGTTGCCATGGCAACAAAACTGAAAAATATTGAACACCTTCTTGTCCAAAACTGTAATGTCTAGAGCCACCAAATTTGGCATGTAGCTTTATCTCATACACCTTACAAAATTTCTTCAAATTATAGTCCTCAGGGTCAAAATTGGCCCCACCCAGCTCTATATCATATGGCCAAGGGCTACCAAATTTGGCATGTAGCTTCAACTAATGGACCTGTACTAAGATTCTTATAATCATAGCCCTGGGACCAAAACTGGCTCTGTCCGGGGCTCACAAGTTTTGCATGGCTTTATATAGTGTAAATTTAAAAAATGTTCTGGTCTCTTACCATAAGGCTTAGGGCTACCAAATTTGGCAAGTAGCATCTAGTAGATCACATCTGAATATGTCTAAATTTAGCCCATTAATCAAAAGAAGCCCCTCCTGTCGTGTTTTCTGGGAGTTTTATGTTGAGGAAACTTTGAAAATCTTCTTGTTTATAACTATACAGCCTAGACTTGTATTACTTGGTATGCGACTGTATCTTGTGAACTTCTACCAGGATTCAAGTAATTTTAGCTCTTTTGTCAAAAATGGCCTTGCCCTGGGGTCATATGGGCTTTTTTTAGAGAAAACTTTATAAGTCCTCTTTTTCGAAAACCATTTGGCCTTGAATTGTAGTGTTTTCTTCTATGGTTTGTATATATTAACCAGTGGTGTAATACAGGGCCATCATGGCCCTCTTGTTTTTGTATATTATAGAAGGGCATGTAGATTTAGTTACATTATCATAGTTCATCTTGTTTACATTTGCATGCATTATTTGTTAGTTCACAATGACTTTTTTAGATTTGTTAGCTCCACTGGCCAAAGGCCAGTGAGCTATTGTCATGGCGTTGTGTCCGTCGTGCGTCCGTCCGTCCGTGCGTGCGTCCGTAAACTTTTTCTTTAAAAAACTTCTCCTCAGAAACTATTGACTGGATTTTTACCAAATTTCACAGGAATGTTCCTTTGGTGGTCCTCTTTCAAATTCCTTCAAAAAATTGTGTTCCATGAAGAATTCTGGTTGCCATGGCAACCAAAGTAAAAAACCTTTAAAAATCTTCTCCTCCCAAACCGCTATTTGGATAGCATTATTATTTTGCAGGAATGTTCCTTAGATACAGGTTTACAGAATTCCTTAAAAAAAAAATGATCTGTCAAAAAACATGGCTTTTATGGGAGACTCATTTTCCTTTTATGGTATAAAGTAAAATCTTTGATAAATTTCTTCTCTAAAACTATTCATTGGATTTCATTGTTGTTTTGCAGGTAAGTTCCTATGGTGGTTGTCTACCAAATTGTTTCTATGGTGGTTGTCTACCAAATTCCTTTTAAAATCAAAGTGCTGTAAGCACTGTAATCGGTCGTCACTGAATGATTATTGGTTGGTTGGATGTATTGGAGTTTAACGCCACTTTAACAAGCGAGCTATTGTCATGGCATTGTGTCCGTCGTCCGTCCATCCATCCGTTCGTCCGTCCCTTCGTCCGTGCGTGGGTCCGTAATTTTTTTCTTTAAAAAACTTCTCCTCAGAAACTATTGACTGGATTTTTACCAAATTTCTTAGGAATGTTCCTTTGGAACTAAGAAAATGCTGGTTATCATTTTTTTCTTCTTTTCTCACAAGTTTTTTCCATACCCTTTTTCTTCAGTGAGCTAAAATGCAGGATTGAATGATAATTGTTAAAAACTTCCTTTTGCCATTATAGAAATATCAGGCCTGTGGAGCGATACAGGCGCTCAAGCGCCTCTAGTTTTATAATTATGCTCACATACTGCCAGAAGATATAGAGGAATTCCTTGCTCATGTCATCATTTCCATGTAGCTCTTTACCAGAACAATCTCTAAACAATCAGGAATAATGCTTTTGAAAACATGATGGGGAAAGGAGAAAATGCTAGTAACCAGCATTTTCTCCTTTTCCCTCCATGTATTCTGCCTTTTCATAGACAAAACCCATCATTTGAGCTACAGTTAATTTGTCCTCTGCAAATGCTTTCATTATGGCAAAGTCTAAAATTTTGTCATCTGGTAGAGGGTTAACTCTTTACCAAAGAACAAAAAATTTAGACTGATCCAAATTGAAAGCAGTTGTAGATGACAAACATAACTCAAAAACTGAAATTTTCCCCTTTATAGGTAGAAAACATTTTTGTGGGAAAAAGGGAGGAAATGCTGATTTCCATTATTTTCTCCTTTTCCTGCAATGTTTTCCAACACCTTCTTTGTCAAGATCAAAGTTGAGATTGCATGGTAAAGGTTTAAGAGCTTTCCATCTCATTTGAAACAGCTGAAAACTGAGAAGTGTTGATATATGATGATTGCTAATGTGTTATTGTTATGAAATTAACCCTTTACCCAACAATCGTGAGTTTAAAGGACCCAGAGGAGGAAGGCTCTTCAAAACATACTGGGAAAAGGAGAAAATGCTATTAACCAGCATTTAAGAGTCGATATGAGCCACTTTTAACTTGTTATCTGCAACAGCTCTGAATTTTGTTAAGTCTGAAATTTTGTCGTTTGGTAAGGGTTAATCATGTATTTTAGGAAAAATAGTACTCAAATTCTAGTTCTAGTTTCTTTTTGAAAGGGTTCTGTCTCGATCTACTTTTTCATTGAAAGGAATGCTTTTATTTTGCACTACCAATCATCACAGACCAGTAATTTAAAGAAAGGATTGGCCAAACAACCATTCTTAACCCTTTGCCAGGGTGTAGGACAAAAGCCCCATAGACAAAAGCCTCATAAGATAAAAAACCCCTAGGACAGTTGCCACATGGGACAAAAGCCCTGTTTTATTTGATAGAGTAATATGTTATGAGCAATGAAGTCATATCCTCAAATTGCTAAGTTTTGATTCGGTGATTTATTTTCTATGTTCTAGCAACAGAGAAACTATAGTAGTGTATGAGCTGATATTTCTAATTTCTAGTAATTTCGTTGTGCTTTTTGAGATGTGAATGATAATCATTTGAAATATATGTGAACACATTAGATAAGCAGTGACTTCCGACCTTTTCTGTTTTCAAAAGATCAGACCTGATTGTTTGGTAAAAAGGTAAACCTTATTTTCTTTTGATTATTTCTAATTTGTAATGATGTTTTTTTTTAAAATATGTGATTAGGTCAATCAGAGGAAAAAGACTGTGTATAAAAATTCTTGTAAATTTTCAAGTCAAGTGCTATTTTGATTTTCTAATTACTTTTTTATTTTTGGCGAGATTTTGTGATCCTTGATAGGATTGATGTTTAATCCGCAATATTTAATCAGTCAATTAAAACTTTATTACTCTCTTTGTTCGTAAACATAGTGTAAAATGCCAAGAAGTAAGAAGATAGTATAAGTTAATTTCATGGGGCTTTTGTCCTTATTTCTGATAGGTGCATGGGCTTTTGTACTTTGGGTTTTTTTTCCCATGGGGATTCTGCCTTATGGGGCTCTTTTCCGTACCCCAGTTTTAGAAAGTAACACGACCTCTGATTGGCTAAACCACTTGGACCAAGAATGAATTTAAGAATCTTTGCAGATTGCAGACCCGGGTTGTAGAAAGCATGGGATTGCCTTGAAGAGGGTTAAAGTTAGGCTTTTTAATAGAAATGTATAGGTACATGTAGGTTGAAGTCCATAGGGACTGCCTGAATATATCTTGAAAATACCTTTAAAATATCTTGAAAAATCCAGTACCGGTCTTTATGAAACTTTTAAAGGTCTTTTAAAATGCCCCTACCAACTCACACAGAAAAAAATAGAATTTTCCTTCCTCAAGAAGAGCATTTTGCCCATTCCAGCAGTGTTAAAATTTTGTTTTGAAGCTTAACCTTTTCCGTCGGTTTCGCACAGTGACCAGAAGAGCAAACCTAGCTGGACAAGTGCATGACGTCAGTACCTCATTTTAGGTAAATATGAGGCCCCAAAATTGTTTTTCGTGTATTTGCTGTAGATCTTTACCTTACCATAGATAACACCTTTGTCACTTTCATACAAATCTTCAAAGTCTGAAGTGATTTGTCCAATGTTCTCTTGTATGTTGTATCTTTTCCAATATTTGGTCTTGATTTTATTTTCTCAGGGCTTCACATTTAACAGCACATCTGTTGAGATGAATGTTCTAAACCACCTGACACGAAGGTCTTTCAGGATTTTTTTTAACTGTTTTTCATTATGAATTCTTTTAGTTCTTTCCAAATTAGCTCAACTAGATATACATGCAGATCATAATTATAGGATGGTAATCTTAATAACACTGTGTCCCTTTGACCATAAAATCTCAATTACACAATACTTTGGAGTTTGTTTATGGAACTTAATCAGCTCAGACAACTCATTCTTCATTTTATTGTTATATGCCATATAACATTATGTGAGCCAAAGTTTAACTGGATTTTCTGAAAACATCTTTGTTTAGGCGTGGAATAGAAAACAAAGTGCAAACAAGTGCGTGAAAGTCTCCAACATTGAATCATTATTCAGTCCGGCCGGATAGCTCAGTGGTTAGAATATCTGACTCTTGACCTGGTGGTTGCTTGTTCGATACCAGGTTGCGGTAAACTTTCTTTTAGGCGATTTGTCGCCTCTCATCTCTGATGTATGTGAGAAAAGTAGTCAGTGGATTGGAAAAAAAATTGTCAGCACTGGTGTGAGAAAGCTAGGAAACACATGGGTATGTGCACTGATAGCTGTGTTTTGACCTAGGCTGTTAAACGGCGTGAAACCGCAAAACATATAAATCATTATTATAAAACCCAAATAAAAAAAGAGATGTGGACCTCAAAAGTTGGAGTTTTACTGTGCAAACAATAGATGACCATGGTTACTGTACTTGCACAAGAATTGTTTCACAAATAAGTAAACCGTTTACTCGGAATAGCCTTCTCCCCTCCCGCCGTTTTTCTGCTGTTTTGTTCATACACTTTAACATTTCATTGATTGGCAAAAAGTCAAACTTAGCTATCAAATATTCTGAAATTTTCACCCAGAGTTGGTAAATGTTGTATTAAAAAAATGCAAATTTTCATTACAATAGCTACAGCAAATGTTAAGATGTTTCAAAATTCAGGGGGTTCCTATGAACTGCAAACTACCTGTATAATTTCAGTACAAACATAAAAGGAGCTTTTGGTCACAGTCACTTTTGGTAAGTAGAGATAAAATACCAGGCTGCATGTTCTATGCAGTATGATCTTGCATTATACCATCTAAAATGCTACTTATGTCTTCCTTGAAAGTGAAGATTTTCACTCTTTCCCAAATGACAAAAGTTTGGACTCATCCAAATTGATAGCATTTGCAGATAACAAATTTAATTTATTACATGACATGATTTCTCTCTTTGGAAAGGTACAAAAGATTGTAGGAAGAGGAGAAAATGCTTGTAACTAACCTTTTCTTCTTTTCCCACAACATTTTGGAAAGCCTCTTTCCTCAGGGTCGTTAAAACATGCGATTGTGTTGTAAAGGGTTAACCAAAATGGCTGTGTCAGACATTTCAACTATTCTATGTAAAAACTTTTATTATGTTTTAATGTAAAACATGTAAATATTTTAAAAAGGGTAAAAACGCATATTTTGCAGCTCCACTGGCCAAAGGTCAGCAAGCTTATGTCATGGCCCTGTGTCTGTCGTGCGTCTGTGCGTCCGTCCGCGCGTCCGTCTGTGTGTGCGTGTTAACTTTTATTTCAAACATTTTCTTCTCTTAAACTACCCATCCAATTTTGACCAAACTTCACAGAAATGATCCTGCCATTGTCCTCTTCAGAATTTCCTAAAAGAATAAGATTCCTTTAAAAACTCTGATTGCCATGGCAAGAAGACTGAAAAATATTGAAAATCCTCTTGTCCGCAACCATTAGGCCTAGAGCAATCAACTTTGGCATGTAGCTTCATCTAATGTAACAAGTTTTTTTCAAATTATAGCCCTGGGGTCAGTATTGGCACCTCCCCAGGGGTGACTAGTTGTACAAAGGCTTATGTATTGAAAACTGTAAAGAATTTTCCAGCTCTAAACCTTGGCCTACCAAATTTGGCATGTAGCTTTGTTTAGTGTACCTCTACTAACTTTACTGGAATTATAGCCCTGGGGTCAAAATTGACCCTGCTGGAGGGGGGGGGGGTACAAGTTTTACTCATGCTTTTATAGTGAAAACTTCAAAAAAAATCTTCTTGTTCCTAAGCATAATGCCTAGGGCTACTAAATTTTGCATTTAGCTTTATCTAGTGGGCCTCTACCAAGATATCCAAAATTATAGCACTGGGGTCAAATTTGGCCCTGCCCTGGCAGTAACAAGTTTTACATTGGCCTCCATATTTATTTAATGGACCTAGAGCTACCAAGGTTATTCAAATTATAGCCATGGAGTCAAAATTTGCCCTGCCCCAGAAGTCATTACTTTTTCATAGGCTTATATAGTGAAAAAGTCCTCTTGTTCGAAACCATTTGGCCTAAGATTGTAATGTTTGGTATACATGTATGCTTTTAACTTCTGAGCTAGTGGAGCAATACAGGGTAATTATGGCCCTCTTGTTCCATATCTTGCAATGTCTCTACATACCACACTGTGTTCTAGGTATTTCTTTTTCTAAAACCGTGAGAAAATGTTGTAAAGAAATTGAAGGTACATATTGTTGTACTCATTGGTTTGTAGTACGTCTTCCTTGTGAACGCTTTTGAAAACATGGTGGGAAAAGGAGAAAATGCTGATGACCAGCATATCAAAGAATGCGGTGCCATACATTATGTATCAAAATGACTTTTTACCTTAAGTGTGAGAGAAAGCACTGTTGTACTTGTCAACTTGAAACGGTATTTTTATAAGAAATAAAATGATTTATATTGGTAATTACATACAGCTTAGTTATCATTTTCCCCACTTCATATGAGAATCTCCTGCAGATGACTTTGCGTCTTGCAATCAACTCATGAAAGTATTTGGGCAAAAGAGAAATTTCTATGGACGAGCAACTTTTAGCTGCACTGGCCAAAGGGCCTTGTGTGAATCTGGGCCAGCATGTATGTGTGCCTGCTTGTAACCTTTTATTTCAAACATCTATTAAAAAATCCATGAATGGATTTTAACAAAACTTAACAGAAATGGTCCTGCTATTAGCCTCTTTGATTCCATCGAGAAATCTGGTTGCCTTGACAACAAAACTAAGTATATTGAAAATCTGCTAAAATCTCCTAAATAACTTGGAATTTTGTGCAAATTAGTTTATGTTGTCAGTGAGTGTTCCTGTTTTGGATTCATGTATCTTTATGTTACTGTGATCCTTCAAAAACAGACATAGCTTCTGTGGGTTTAGCTTATGAGTTTTACAGGCTGAAGACCAGATAGCTTATGCTAAGGCCATATGGCTTATCTGTGCCTATGCATGTATTAACTTTTATTTCAAAGGTTTTCTAAGAAACTAATGAAACTTATGGCAAAACTTCATTATAGGGGTCCTGCGTGGCTAAGTGGTAAAGTGTAGGACTCGTAATCTGGATGCCCTGGGTTCTAGAATCACTGGATCCACTGGGTTTTTGTTGAAGTGTCCTTTGGCAAGACACTCCGGAGCCCTAAACTAGTAGTGATGGACCCAGGAAATACATGAATTTGTGAGCTGTCGCCGTGATATAACTGAAATAATGTTCAAAGCGGCATAAAACAGTAATCAATCAGTCTAAACTTCATGGCAGACCTGCTATAGCGCAAGGGGATTTAATGCATCTCTGTGATGTTTTCTTTGAAGCAAGTCATTTTACATGATTATTGATACATAAAATCCATCTTGTCTGACGACCAGCTTATCTTATCTGGCCTGCGTCGAAACTTTGTGTGTGTGTGTGGTTAAGGACCATTCTCCCTTACACAGTTGGTTGTCAGACAAAATGGATTTTATGGATCAAATACTGAATTATGAGATAAACTTGTCTTTTGACATGCAGAAAAATTGACCGATAGCAAAACGTTTGCTGATTACCAGCATTTTCTCCTTCTCCCACAATGTTTTCAAAAGCCACTTCAGCAATGTAGTTAAAACTCAGAATTATTGGTGAAGGGTAAATGAATAACAAAGCTGTAGGGTCAAATGTCCTACGTAAAAAACAAAAAAAAACACACCAACAGCTTTATAGGTCCAGTGGAGCGATAAAGGGTCATCACGACCCTCTCGTATCGAAGTGGGAGTCTTATCAACACTTAATATTAACGATGGGTTTTAAAGGGATTTATGGAATTTACATACAAATCGTCAAATTTATTCCAAATATTTTGACACATATTTACTCTGAAGTAATTGTTCGTGTTTTGGTCAATGCCGTAACCAAATAATTTTATCTCTTTTTGTCTTTGTTGAACGGTGTGAAGATGGTTGTTAGGATATGAGTCGTGCTCTGGGAAAAAGGGGGTTTAACCCTTTACTAAATGACAAATTCTTGGATTGCTTCAAATTGAGAGCATTTGCAGACGACAAGTTAAATAGGAATCAAACGATGGAATTTACATGTAAAAGGGTAGAAAAGATTGTGGGTAAAGGAGAAAATGCTGGTTACCAGCATTTTCTTCTTTTTCCGCAGTCTTTTCAAAAGCTTTGTTCTCTAGGGTCGTTATAACTCGAGATAACTTGGTAAAGTGTTAATGCATCTCGTGATGCATTATACTAAGCAAGTCGTCACATAATCATGGATCCATAAAATCCATTTTGTCTAACAACCAACTGAATCATGAGGTAAACTGGTCCTTTGACATGCTGAAAATTGACCAATAGCAAAAAGTTTAGAACCAAATCAGCCTGCGCGGAGCGCAGGTTGACCTAAGACGATAACTTTTGCAATTGCGTTAAACCATCTATTTACAGAGCATGGTTCATATGAATTAGCCGAGCCCTGGTAGCTCAGTCGGTAACGTGCAGGACTTGAGAACAGGGGTTCGTGGGTTCGATCCCTGGCTCGGCCAATTTTTCCGAGGATTCATGATAGTCATTCATTCCTCTGACACACGCTGACCATTGTTGGAAAGCAGCCAGTGGCTTGGAAAGAAAATTGTGCGGAGTACTGGTAAAAAGAGACTCGAGGAAAGTATGGATAGGTGCACTGGCCGCCACGATATAACTGACATAATGTTGAAAACGGCGTTAAACGCCAAACAATCAATCAATCATATGAATGAGGCTGTTCAACACTTAGCTCAATAATTCAGCGAATATGTGCAGTTCTTAAGTCGTTACAAGATGACAAATTGTAAGACATGTCCAAATCGAAAGCATTTATAGACGGCATATTGAATTTGGTCGAAATGATAAAAGTTGTGTCAGAAAAGGGTAAAGATTTTACCAATATTTTCTTCTTTTCCTACGTTATTTTCCAAAGTTTTCTTACCCTTGTTCGTTTGAAATTGTGTGGTAAAGGATTAAAAGAGGCATGGAAGCGAAATGAACAATACAATTAAAAAGAAAAATGTAACACTTGGATTAAAACACCCTTTTCAACATTTCCACCTTTTTTCCGGCCTTTTTCTTCAGAACGAAAAACCGTTATTATGTTTTTCTTTCTTCTTTAAAAAAAGCTGTTGGTCGAAATATTTAAGAAAAAAAAGTGAATGCTTTAATTTATGCGTTATACATCAGTTGTGTTTTATTCCTTTAGGAATTATTTCTCAGTAAGGTCATTTCATTTAAGAGGTTTTTCTGGTCGGAATATCTCACGAAATATCGGAAGAAATTATATTCAAGATCATATATATCTTGTTTGGAATCTGATCTTGATTTTCAACGCCAACAAAAGTATTTCAAAACGATCTTTGCGATATCAGAATTAAATCAATATGAAAAGATCAATAATTGCTGACACGTTTTCGGCACTTAATGATGAATAGAAAATTAACCATTTTCCAGACTATTCCTTGCTGTAACGACCCGTTTGTGGGAAACGGAGAAATTTCTGAAAACCAGCAGTTTTCTCTGGTCCCTCAATGTTTTTTCTACCCGTTTAAAGATAAATCCCATCAATTCAGCAGCATTTCATTTTTTGTCTTCAAATACTTTCAATTTAGTCAAGTCTAAAAGTTTTAAGTCTGGTATGGAGTTAAATGCATTCACTGTTTCACGTAAAATATAAAGCAAGTTAGCGGCCAAAACCCGAAGATCATAACTAAATCAGTCAAAAGGCATTTTAAAAATCTGTTACATGTACATACATGCATATAATAAAATCTTGCATTTTTTCCCACAGGATTTACGGAGGTATCGTATGTTACACTGTTTTCAAATAGTAAATCGATAAAATGAAATATCAATTAGATCTAGCTATAATACAATCCGTCTCCGATAAAGAGAAATGATGAATCGTTTTATCGAAATAGATCTGGCAGTTCGAAAAAACGAAGTAATAACTCGTTTTAACAAAATGATAACTATGTTCACGCGCGGTCGATTCGTGGAGGACCAAATTGAACGACTGTTGCAAACATACCTACATATGAGCCATACTCTGTGAAAAGGGGGTTTAATGCTTCTCCGTGATACAAGATACCAGGCAAGTCATCACATAAAGCTGTTTCCATAATAGACACTTTTTTAAACAACCGACTTGATCATGAAGAAGACTAGTCCTTTTACATACAGAAAGTTGACCAGTAGCGAACAGTTTCGGCCCAGGTCAGCCTGCGCGGACTCAGGCTGACATGAGTCGACACTCTTCGCAGATGCATTAAGCCCCCTTTTCACAAAGCACGGCTCAATCATATTTTGTTTTTTCGAAATAGCACGTCTATGGAACAAACTGGTATTTTGATAAATCGAAAAAACCTTTTGTTGAAACGAATATTTATCTCGTTTTCTTGAAATAAGATTTATTACATCAAATTATTATTTCGTTTTATCGAATTAGTATTTCGTTATAACGAATTCCTCTTCCGTTTTATCGAATTAGTATTTTGTTATAACGACTTCCTCTTCCGTTTTATCGAATTAGTATTTTGTTATAACGAATCCCTCTTCCGTTTTATCGAAAGGTTGTTTGATATCGACATTGCGATACCACGGTATTGTTGGCTACAGGAAATTCAAAGTCAGTCACGAAGATCCCGGAAAATATTTATGATTAAAAGCTTTGCCTCATTTTAAAACCCTTATGTTTTGATAGTGAGGGAATACACGAACGAATGAATGAAAGAGCGAACGAGTGAATGTTGTGTGACCACGATACCCTTTTAAAATTTGGTGGTTCAAATACGTTGTATTAGTGTGGCCTATGGCTTGTTTAGTTATGTCTTCGAGGCAAAAATCTTTTTTAGTTTATGTTGAATTTTATATTCAGCCGTCGAAAGAGGTCGACTTAACTCTTTACCAGACGACAAAATTTTAGACTGGTCAAATTTGAAAGTATTTGCAGACGACAAATTGAAGGTTTCCCAAATAACGAAATTTGTCCTTGATAGAGTAGAAAACATTGTGGAAAAAGGAGAAAATGCTAGTTACCAGCATTTTCTCCTTTTTCCGCAAAGTTTTCAAAACCTCTCTTTATAAGGGTCGTTAAAAGTCGGCTTTGTGTGGTAATTTGCGTATATTTATCGTCGCCACCGGTTGCCCATATGGGTGACGCCCCCTGAAGGCTGTTAGTATTGTTACGGAGGATAGTGCAGATACAGGACGAAACCCATTCTTAGTTACGCCTGGTTCTATAACGTGCTCTGTGTATAGCACCGTCACACGGGACCGCGGTTTAACGTCTCATCCGAAAGACTAGTGGTAATTTTTGGATGACCATCCGTGAGAATCGAACCCACGCCCTCAAGTGACCCGAAACATCACGTTCACGAGTCCTACGCTCTACCAATTGAGCTATGGGGGCTGGTCCAGTGGTGTAGTAACCAGTTACTTCCTTTGTTGTCTGCGCATGCGACCTATCTGCTATGACGCATCACCTATCCCATATACTAGGGAAAAGTAGGGCTTATACCGAAGCTATTATCCAAGCCTGTAGGGGCTGTTTTAATAAATGGCCGTAGCAAAGGTTACATGCTAGCTGATCATATTTATTTATTTTATTTTGAAATTCAAAGAAAGGATTGTCGTTTTGAAAAGTAGTCCGGTTCTGTACCCAGAATGCCCAAATCAGATAGATATGTATTTATAGAATGCCATCTGAGATAATGTTACTTCGTTTTTACGAATAGCGGATGAATATTACATATCGTAAAATTTTGACCAATTAAATTGCAAATCAACACCCATATACTCCGCGCGTGAGTTACGTCATCATACCATATTTACAACCGTATTTCACAATGTTTAGATACGCTTTTTTTTTCTGTCGTGTGTGATATTTTATCCACATGCGACGCCTGTATTTGAGTCGGAAAATTTTCAGTTATATAATAGAATATTTTATTATTGACACTGAAAGACCTTATCATTGTTTCATGTATCATAACTTTCTGAGACATATTTGCAGCAAACGATATGTTTTCAATGAGAGTTAACACACACTCGAACATCATGATGTTTCATCTCCCTGCTTTATTAACCTGTAGGCTGCTAAGGGCCACTCAAGACCTTTTGCCGACAGTGTAGATCAAGATCAGACTGCACAGAACGTGCAGTCTAATATTGGATCTACACTGTACGATAAGGAGATATCTATCCCCTAAAAATACCTTTGAAATAGCAACATTTGGGTTTAAACCATCGGCTTGAAAGTTTCGTTATAGTAACTAAGCAGGATAATGGTTGAAACAATAACTTGACCCAAACCGTCAATAGAGAAGTAGAAAAAATAGAAACCGTTTAACCCTTTCCCAAACGACAAATTTTAGACCTTTCCAAATTCAAAGCATCTGCAGACAAATTTTAAAGAGGTAAAACTGAACTTTAGTGTTTTGATATGGTAGAAAAAACATTGTGGGAAATGGAGAAAATGCTGGTTACCAGCATTTTCTCCTTTTCCCACAATGTTTTCAAAAGGCCTCTTCCTCAGGGTCGTAAAAACCAGGGATTGTTTGGGAAAGGGTTAAACAGAGCGAGTGTTCGCTATCCTCGTTGACTCAGATGCACTTCATCTCGTTAGCATATAATCATCGCGATGGTTGTAGTAAACTCTTCAGTGCCACACAACAAAAATGTAGACTTGTCCAAACTGACGACAGTTCAAATGTGGCTCAAATGAAGAGATTTTCTTTCATAGAGTAGAAAACATTATTGGAAAAGGAGAAAACACTGGTAACCAGCATTTTCTCAGTTTTCCACAATGTTTTCGAAAGGCGTCTGTTATCAGGGTCGTTAAAATTCTGCATTTTGTGGTATAGGGTTAACGAAATGAAGTGTGCATGGGTTAAATGGAATGGAGTGTGTAGACCATGATCAGACTGAATATATGGCGTAAGCTAGAATACAGGCTTATCTGGATCCAGACTGTCTGCAAAAATGCACTCATCATCGCTTGTGGCAGGATAAGGATAGAAATGGCTATCCATTAGAGGAACTGAGACATCCGAAAAATAAAAGAAAAAAGGATAAATCAAAATTCCACAATGACCTGTCATTTCTCTTTATTAGATTTGTTTATCAATCAGGTTTAATCCTTTAATCCATCTTGTCTTATTGGTTTACTCCTTTTCAAATTCAGGTCAGATGACCTGATAAGTATGTGTGTGTTGGGGGGCGGTTGGCGGGGAGAAAGAAAGCTTAGGCGGGATGGGGGGGGGGGGGGGTCGAAATATTTAATTTTCCACTACGAACTGTTAAGCGGGTACTTCTTAAAACTCATCGACTCAACTTTAGTGCATGTCCACGCCTTATGTATTAGTATTGGATGTGTGACCTTAGATGATTTTTCCATTTTGACAATTAAATATTTCCTCAATGTATACATTTTTTCAGTTCAGTTTTACCAACGAGTAAACCTAGTGTGCAGTTAATAAGTATGTAAAGGCTCATCAGTATTTTGCTTTTGACGATTGAGAAAGAAATAGAAGTTACCAGTTTTGTAATGGTTGTATGTTCGCCAACTTGCCGGTGGTAAACGACGGACAATATACAAATGTTCCATAATATACAAATGTTCCGAATTGCGCAGGCTGATCTTTTAAAACGATACCAACCCATCCACCCACCCCCGCATGAAGCAAGGCAAGGCATTGCAGAGCCCTTGTTTTATTCAGGTGAACTCTTAGAAATAGTGTTGTTCGTATTACTGGTAACAGAAACTCTAAGAAAGCATCAACAGGTGCACTGGCCGCCGTGATCTAACTGAAATAATTATAACCCTTATCCTGCTAAATAAGTGAAAATGAAACTTATAAGCCGATAGTAAAAAACCAAAGTTTGCCACTTCAAAGGTATTTTTTTGGGAAATATGTCCATATCGGACAGTGTAGATCAAAGATCAGACTGCACGTTCTGTGCAGTCTGATCTTGATCTACACTGTCCGCAAAAGGTCAGTGAGTCGCGCTTAGCAGCCTAAGGGTTCAAAACGGCGTTAAACATCATACAATCAAATTTTCTGTGCACAAAAATGTGTTATTTGAGGTAGAACACTTGACTACCTGCAACAAGATGAGACACACGATACAGCACGTCGAAATCCAAAACATTGCAGTCGGGGCCATGGAAACTAATCTACCCCACAAAGATATATAAAGAACATGCGTCTTTATCAACACTTTCGTATGGCCAACAAACGTTACAGTTAAGTGTCACGAACAATTGAACAATGGAACTAAACAAGTTATGCTGCATTGTTTTTGTTCTGATATCTTTGTGTATGTAACTGTCATTTTTCATTCATTTTTCTATGCTCTTAATACATTTTCTACTCAAAGTGATATTTTGCCAGGAATCCGTCTTGTGGTGACGTTTCATTTTATAATTCCATATCGCGTAAGTCATAGCTAAGATTGACCGTTTCTGCGTGTCAATGGACCATTCTACCTCAGTATCTAGCCGTTTCTTAGACAAAATGGATTTCATGAATCCATAATTATATGATTAGGGTGGTTAACTCACGGGATTGTTTGGTAAAAAGATTAACTCTTTCAGCGGCAAATAAATAAACTCGACCTCTTTCGACGGCTCTAAATACAATCCATTGAAACTTACAAAACTTTTGATTGTAAAGACTTGACTAAACAAGCGGACGGTGTAGATCAAAGATCAGACTGCACGTTCTGTGCAGTCTGATCTTGATCTACGCCGTCCGCAAAAGTCACTGTTTTCGCCAATGGCGCCGAAAGGGTAAATGGCGTAAATATTTCGTACCATGTTTGAGAGCTTGATTCCAAGTGCAGCGTTACTTTCATTTTACTGGTGGAAGAGCTGTCTTCCGGAAGAGGTATGAATATGACAAAGCTAAGACAGGCCCGAATGTAATGAACTGTATGTAGATCTAGATCCTTTTCCCGCCATGTTTCTCATATTATAAGAATTATTTCATCTCCTCAAATATTTATCCTTTGTACTATTTCTACGTAGTTTATGTTGGTTCAAACAAATGCCTGTGGATTTCATCAGTTTTAACGTTTTTGTGTCTTCATTTCAGGTTCTACAGCGAAGAGTCAGGTGAGACTTTGTTTTATATGCCGTTAAGGAATCTGTAAAATGTATCGACCTATGTCATCCAGCACAATCCGCGCAGGCTAACCTTGGTCAACACCTATTGCCGTCGGTAAAGTTATGCTTGTCGAGGGACTAGACTAGACCGTTCTGACCCACGATATAGTACAGCTGGTTTTTAGACAAAGTCGATTCATATTATGCGACGACTTGCTTGATTTAATGCATTACGAAGGTGCATAAACTCCTTTTTCCCAGGCGCCGGTCAATTAATTTGTTGTATTCAGACTGTCAACCGTATAGCCGCCAATAAAGAATACTACGCCGATAAGAAGATCTCCAACGAAATTCGTTAATTTCTAACTAGTTTTTTATTTTTTCAGTGATATTTGGTTTTAATCTGGACAATAAAATCAGTAAAAGTTTACCCTCCGATGTTATTATATGGTAACAGAACATGGCAAAAGCACCATACTCAGTAATTTTACTAATATACTAGTATATTGATTCCTGTGTCCTGTGCTGATAAAATTTTTTCCTTCTCTACTCAGTTCAGCATGAACGTTCATAGTTCTATAAATTTTACTGGATACACTTAAGGAGCTAATTTCCGAGCCTTAGACCTTTTCCTCGTTTCTGCCAATTTAGTAAAAGTCTTCATTTTAGATTTTCTAACTGTCTTAAGCATAAATGAGACTTCAAAGTTTAAGCATAAACTCAGTTAAGCATGGACTCAAGTTCTATAATCACAGGCTCTTATTTGTTTTCAGCTTTGTCTCGATAAGTACCGAAGATTTCCGAATCATACGATGTGTCTGTCCTGGTCGAACACACACCAAGACAAGCAGACGGAAAGTAAGTTAGCCATGCTACGTGAGTAGTAAGGGACGAGAGAATACGGACACACCTAGGCCTGTGTGTGTCCGTATTCTCTCGTCCCTGAGTGCCGTACATCACCCTCCCTGACAAAAATGTGTCCCTATTTGCTGTCCCCGAAAGATTTTTTTTTTATTTTGTCCCTAGGCTCTCGTCCCTGAGTGGAATTTTTCTGCAGTTAAAGCAGCAGATGTCGGCCAAAAATGATACATCTTCGAGTGCTCTATAGTGATCTGCCAGGTCTGGTCATTGAGTTGGACTTAGTTTTTTCTACTCATATGCTATTAGGATTGCTTTATTGTTTTACTTCTATCCATTACTTGGGCTTTAAGTGGTTTCTCTTTCTAAAGGTCTGAACATTGAGTTGAACTTAGACTTTTTTACCCTACGAATGATTTTCTTTTCTAAAAGCCTGATCACTGAGTTGGACTTAGTTTTTTTACCCTATGAATGAATGATTTTTTCTCTTTCTAAAAGGAATTTGTCCCTAAATCATTGAGTTGGACTTAGTTTTTTCTTCACCTATGTATGATTTTTCTTTCTAAATGTTTGATCACTGAGTTGAACTTAGTTTTTTTCACCCTATGGATGATTTTTTTCTCTTTCTAATTGTCTGACCATTGAGTTGGACTTAGACTTTTTTCTGCATCTCTATGAATGATTTCTCTTTTCTAAAAGGAAATTTATCTTATATCACTGAGTTGGTCTTAGCTTTTTTCCCCTATGAATGATTTTTCTCTTTCTAATTGCCTGATCATTGAGTTGTACTTAGACTTTTTTCTGCATCTCTATGATTGATTCTTACTCTTTACAGTATAACTCTCTGGAGTATAACTCTTTTGGAACGCATCTCTTCTAAAAGAAAGATAGAACTTTCGTGGTAGATGGTTAGTCCTGAAAAGGACTGTTGGGTTAGCTCTGAAAAGAGCTGTGACAATTTGAAGAAATGACAACTTGAAGATAGAACTTTCGTCTGGCAGTTTGAAGGTAGAACTTTCGTCTGACATCTTGAAGATAGAACTTTCGTGGTAGATGGTTAGTCCTGAAAAGGACTGTTGGGTTAGCTCTGAAAAGAGCTGTGACAATTTGAAGAAATGACAACTTGAAGATAGAACTTTCGTCTGGCAGTTTGAAGGTAGAACTTTCGTCTAACAGCTTGAAGGTAGAACTTTCGTCTGACAATTTGAAGAAATGACAATTTGAAGAAAAGATAGAACTTACGTCTGACAATTTGAAGAAAGGTAGATCTTCCGTGGTAGATGGTTAGCCCTGAAAAGGGCTGTTGGGGTGTCCCTAAAAGGGATCTGGTTTTGGAGGTTGTGTTTTTAAGCACAACCTCCAACCTTCCTGCAGGCTGGACAGCTACTCGCTGCCCGCCTCTTTAACCTTTTCATCTCCTGACCGTCTAGGTTGAAGTTTAGCGAGAACGTTGCCTCATTATCATCATCCCAGCACTCGGTCTGAGACACGACGAACTCCTTCTTTTTTCCGTCCATCTTCTTTTCTTTTGATGATAGTTGGGCAAGCTCCCAGAAATCCATGTCTCGAAGGGCGCATTCCATTTTTGTTGTAAGTCGGAGAGATGAATGATGTGCGGGAAATGTCGCTGGGTTTTATAGCTTTTCAGACGGATTGAACTAGTTGACCCATGACGTCATTTTCTCCTATGTTTTTCCCGCGTCGGCGTTTCATGCTGTTTTGGCTCCAAATTAATGTTATCCAATCAGAATCAGCGTTTTATTTCTAATACTAAATGTTTTATTGTTGACCAATCCGTGGGTTTGTTACATTTTCTTGTTCGGGTTAGAAAAACTAGAGTTTAACTAACCTATGACTTTTTTTGATTATGAGTCTTCTGATAAAATGAAAAGAAAGATGATTATTTAAGATAGCTAGCCCTGAAAAGAGTTGCTTTTTTGTACAGGATACACTTTTTATACCCCTCTCTTTCTTTTGATTGATTCCATTTTATCTAGCATTTGCATTAGATGTTCAATTTCATGTCTGATATATCTGAAACGTTCTCTTTCTTCTAACCAGAAGAGCAATAAGAGAAAAAAATGTTAATCCAAACATTGTACGATACTGCCTCAGGTTTTACAAAAAAGTTAATGGTGAATGAGAAAAAAATAATCAAGAGTTTAGTGTTTTATATGTGTAATGGATCACTTTTTAGTTTTTTTCATCCTATGAATGATTTTTTCTCTCTAAATGGAATTTGTCCCTATATCGCTGAGTTGAACTTAATTTTTTACACTATAAATGATTTCTAATTGTCTGAGCACTGAGTTGAACTTAGACTTTTTTTACCCTATGTATGATTTTTTCTTTCTAAATGTCTGATCATTGAGTTGGACTTAGTCTTTTTTTACATCTATGAATGATTTTTTCTCTTTCTAAAAGGAATTTGTCCCTAAATCATTGAGTTGGACTTAGTTTTTTTCTTCCCCTATGTATGATTTTTCTCTCTAAAAGACTGAACACTGGGTTTGACTTAGCTTTTTTTTATTCTATGATTGAATTTTCTTTTCTAAATGTCTGGACATTGAATTGTGCTTAGTCTTTTTTCTGCATCTATGAATGATTTTTTTACTCTTTGGAGTGTAACTCTCTGGAGTGTGAGTCTTTGGAGTGTAACTCTTCTAAAAGAAAGAAGTTTGACAATTTGAAGAAATGACAATTTGAAGAAAGATAGAACTTTCGTGGTAGATGGTTAGCCCTGAAAAGGGCTGTTTTGAGAAGAGCTGATTTTATGAAAATGTTTATTCAGTATCAGCATCAGTCGATTCGCTGTCTGACTCACTCCTTTCAGTGGCGATTTGCGCACGGAAAAGACGGGTCACCTGCTCAGTTTTTAAAATAACATACTGAAAATACATCTCAAGCATGCCCTCAATAATGAGTTCCTTCATCCGAAGGTTATAACAGAACACCCTGTTATTAGCAAGCTCAGCCCTCTCGTATCGTCTTCTCACTCCAGCTAGGCGTTGTTTAAGTAAGACGATTTGTCTCCTTGCTCTTATTAACTTTCGCTCAGTATCCATCCAAGTGACGACTGGTGATTGTCTTGAAGCCATTGTGAAAAAATGAAATGCATGGAAAATAAATCGCCGAGATTTATAGCTTTTCAGACGGATTGAACTAATTGACCCATGACGTCATTTTCTCCTATGTTTTTCCCGCTTCGGCGTTTCATGCTGTTTTGGTTCCAAATTAATGTTATCCAATCAGATTCACCGTTGTTTTTTAATACTAATTGTTTTATTGTTGACCAATCCATGGGTTTGTTACATTTTCTTGTTCGGGGATTTTATTGTTGGTCAATCCGTGGGTTTGTTACATTTTCTTGTTCGGGTTAGAAAAAACTAGAGTTTAACTAACCTATGACTTTTTTTGATTGTGAATCTTTTGAGTTTTTTTTGACAATTTTGAGTTTTTGACAATTTGAAGAAAGATAGAACTTTCGTGGTAGATGGGTAGCCCTGAAAAGGGCTGTTTTGTTTTTTTGGAGGCTGTGTTTTTTTTCCAGTTCTAATGGCAACACCCGAAATTCGCTTGGCAAATGGGGCATGCTGTAATCTTCCTCCCGAACTCGATATCAACCAAGATGATATCCGGTGTTGTCTTTAATAATAGCTGAACTAACCTTTCACCGAGATCTTTGTATGGTTGTGTTATACGTCGCAGTTGGTTTTGTTCCTCCTCTCCTACGAGATGAGTGGTTAGTTGCAATAACTGCTGTCCGGCATTTAGATACTCTTGGAGAGCCTCACGTAGTTGATGATTTACCTCTTCCATATTGATATTGCTTCCGAATATTGACACTGCTTTCGAAGTGATCGTTAGCTGAGAGTCAAAGAAATGGTGAATGTGTGAAAAATAACACGGGCTTTATACGTTTAAGGAGGATTGAAATTTTTTAAAGAGCTCGGACCTGGCAGAAACCACATACATTTTTCCATGCTACGTTTCATGCTGTTTTGGCTCCAAATTAATGTTATCCAATCAGGTTCACCGTTGTTTTTCTAATACTAATTGTTTTACTGTTGACCAACCCGTGGGTTTGTTACATTTTCTTGTTCGGGGGCTTTTATTGTTGACCAATCCGTGGGTTTGTTACATTTTTTTCTTGTTCGGGGATTTTATTGTTGCCCAATCCGTGGGTTTGTTACATTTTCTTGTTCGGGTTAGAAAAAACTAGAGTTTAACTAACAGTTATGAGACGTTGTATGGGAAAAAATGTAACCAGAACAAAGTCTTTTGGGGAAAAACAGAATGAAGAACTCTATTGTTTTTTGAACTTTTATTTATTGAACTTTTATTTACTGAACAGAACTAAACATTGAAACATTTTTTTGCAATGCATCATAAAAAAATTTCTTGACAATGAAAAAAATTTCTTAACAATGAAAAAAATCACAAGCAAACATTTTTTTTGCAATGCATCATAAAAAATTTCTTGACAATGAAAAAAACATTTTCTTAACAATGAAAAAATCGCACTGAAATATTTTTTCACAATGAATTATTCACAACGAATTAATCGCAATGAATTAATCACAATGAATTATTTTTTCGCAACGAATTATTTTACAATGAATTAATCGCAAAAACAGTATATAACAAATTTTTTATAATGCAAATTCGCAAACACCACGAGTTTCACATTTGTTTTCATATTCCGTAATGTCTTTATGCAATTGGTCATACCCCAAAAACATTGTATACTCACTGTCCATAGCGTTGAAATCTCGTAGTCCTATGAATGGAGCAACATGTCTATAAGCGTCTTTTGTTGAAAGAGCTGAATTCACTACTTCTTCTGTAACATCTCTATCAAATAGAATATATCCTGACATGGTTTCCACTGTTTCTCCGTAGGAATCATGAACAGATCCTTTTTTGTAGCGTAAGTAAAAGTCAAATAGAACTGATTTCATTTTCACAACGTTAAGAAAACTTTCTTCTGTTGTTCCTATGATAAAAAATGTCCATCGGCTTGTGGATCGAAACAGTTTACTAATAACATTGTCTTTCATACAGCTATCTGCTAAATAAGTCTTGAGAACGAGATCCAGCCCCGAATCGTCCACCATCATCGCAATAAAGTTGAATATAGCATACACTTTGTAGGACTTTTCTCCTTTTGCAACCCATTTAAACATTTTTTTGATCCAAATTTTCACACAGAAAAATTTAATGTTAAGCTGTGTTTGTTCATCAAGCGTATGCTGTCGAACAAATTCTCCATAAATTTTTTCACGTAGTTCTATTGGTAGCGGCAACATGATTGTTATTTTTTGAACAGTTGCTAATATTTTTTCCCCGACTTACTTTGAGTGATTGGTACACAACAATGTGATATGAAATTATTTTCTCAAGCTTTTATAACCATAGGGTACAGCTTCAGTACCATTTACAATGATTCTCTTGGTGTATACAGAACGAAACGTTTTTGTTTGTGGTTCACTGGTAACCGTTCTATCTCTGTGTCTTAATTTTACAATCATACTGAATTTTGATTTCTACTGTACGATCCAAAGCACATTTCGAATATGTATCGAAATTTACCACCTGTTTTGTATTGTAATCCAGAGTAATCCCCTTTACTTTACATTTGCTTATCTCTTTTCCATCTTTTGTTTTCATTTTGTAAGCATAATTCTTAGGTCCAAGTCCTCTGAATTGAGTAATTTTACAAGCAGGCTCTTCATCAGTCCATTTTCCTAACCGACTGTTAATAATAGGGGGATTCCATAATTCAGGGTCGTGAATGTACATACAACTATCTGTATCGAAATACAGAACTCTATCTTTTAACTTTTCAAGAACGCTGTACAATTCCAACCTTGCATAAGCTGTTACGTAAGAACCTACTATCACATTGGCTGTAGCATGGGTGTCAATATGTTCCAACTTTGATTCATAGTTGACCAAGATGAATGAACAGTTCTCATCAAAGATTTCTACATGCTTTACAATGAAATTTGGATTGGTGACTAATTCAAAATATTTAGACGGATCACTGATGTATTCCGTCTGGATCATTTTTTCACGCTGAGCTAATTTTCCCCAAAGGCAGTTCAACATAATCTTAGCAAATGATCTTCTCCCAGGATTTCTTTGAATACAACTTGGATCAAGACGAACACCTTCTGCCTTCTCATATTCACAAACGAACTGATCTTTTTCTGAGTCTAATTGACAGCAATCTGGATAACCACTGGCTTCTTGCTTAATTTTCAAGAAATTGTCCACATAATGTTTAAAGAACTGATCTGACACAGAATTGAAATGCCAAATTTCATACACTTGCAATAATCGATAGCCGCAGTCAAGAGCCTTGAATAATTCAAAAGTAACCCAAGTTCCGACCAAAGCCCTCTCTTCTTTACCATGTCTACAAATGTTTGAGCTTTCTTCTGCACATTTCATACAGAGGGGAAACATCATTTTGTTGTTACAGTGAACTGGAAGAACGGGGTGAAACAAATCAGTTGGAGGCAAAACTTTGCATTTGATTAATCCCTCATATTGGCGAATATTGTTCATATCAATATTCTCAGCAGACAAAATT
This sequence comes from Hippopus hippopus, assembly GCA_946811185.2. NCBI lineage: Eukaryota > Metazoa > Mollusca > Bivalvia > Cardiida > Cardiidae > Hippopus > Hippopus hippopus. Next base: position 14,420,209 of record OX328100.1, on the reverse strand, counting down.
TTTGGCTGACCTACAGGGTAGGATTTGTGTTTACAAACATAAGGGTATAGAGAACAGATATCGATGTACTTGATTTCCTTTTTGGTTTTTTCATCAACATCATATCCAATTTTTATTGCATTACATCTTCCCCCGGACAAACCATCCCTCGGATCGATAGGGTCCCAATGTGGATATAACTTTTTAATGTGTTTTTTGTACTCTTTATCCTTCATCTTAGCATCAAATTCGTGTTCCCAAATGTACACTACATTATATCCCATGTCTTCGATATCTGCTATACGTTTAAAAGTACGTTCGTACAATTCAGACATGGGTTTTCCATTAATAGGATTGATCTGATTTCGATCTGTATAGCATACAGGACAACCATGATACAAATCCCCAAGAAATTCATAAACAGTGTTTGATTGATGGTGAAAACCATCTACACTATAATTCCCGATTTGAACTTCACCACCATTTTTTGCATGCTGAATATTAATACCTTTTTCCTGAGCAATGCTTTGAACCCATCGTATCGCTTTCATAGAAAAGCGACGTCTGGATGAGTCTTTACTTGAAATGATAGCTATTTGATTTTCTGGTAAATATTTGCTTCGCCACACCTTGTTACAGGCATCTGCGATGGTAATCGCCTCTAAAAATGGACAAATACCACCCTGTTCGATAAACAGCTTTCTGAATTCAGCACACCCTCGTCTGAGGATATCAACGTCTGACCTACAGTACATTTCCATCTCCTTCTGAAAATTGAATTCCTCATCATTTTGAACTTTGTCATTATACCAAACTATAAATTTCGACCTAGCCTCTTCAGACATTGAGTCGGGCTTGTAATAAGACATATCCAAGTAGGGTCCGATGTAACTCCAAAATTCATCTGTATTAGCCCAGTGAGGAAAGTAACCTTTTTTCATTTCTTGAAGGCTAAAGGTGGATGGAAATTTTGCCAAACCAAAACTCATGAAATTGAAAGAATCGATCAGACGTACACCGTTCAGTTCTAACTTCATAATATTGTTTCCATTCATGATCAATTTTGGAAGTTTTAACCCAACTTTGACAATATAGTCAAGAATGAACTGCCCGTCATAGCCTTTGAAATTATGGGCAATAGCCGTAACCCCTTTATGATGTTTTGAAAAGAGCCAGTTGCAAAATTGACTCAAAGTTTTTTCACCTTGAAAAATAACTTCCCTACCCTCTTCAAATTCACTGCATGTAGAACAATGAAAATCAAGTGATTTATCGATACATTCATCACACGCTCTGTGTGCGATACAATAATTTGGGATATGTACACCTGTGTCTTGTTTGCATTCAAAATCAAAGAAAATAAACTGTGGTTTTTTGACTACAGAAGAACTCGTCTCGTCATCGCTGTCATGGTTCAACTTACTTTGGTAAGGTTGAATATAGCATTGATGAGAAAAGTTAACAATTCTCTTACAGATATGACATTTTTTCTTTCCATTGCAAACATGATTTTTCTTTCTGATATGATATTGTGCACCGCATTTCGAACAGAGTTTCACTAATTCACAAATGGATTTCTTTTCTTTACCTTGAACATTTCTGTGATTTTCAAAGCATTCAGCACTAAAAAATCGTCTACTGCAAACACTGCAAACATATTCTTTTGATTCTGATGGACATTTTCCTTCGCGATAACAACCTTTACAGATATTTGAACAAGCATGACTTTCCCGGTGAGGGTAACCCGCATCACAGAACTCACAATAATATCCACAACTAAGAAAACCTTTGATAGATTTAATGTAGTCATAATGGTTTTGATGAAAGTACAAATGTATGATCTTACTATTGGCTTTCACTTTTGGATGTTTAAATATTTTTTCCACTTTTGAATGCTGTTGGTGAACTTTAATGACATAGCCTTTTTCATACAAGAATGCTTGAATTTTTTTGTATTCGTCAACTCCTATAGGTTGTGTTGGTGAAACTCCAGTTTCATGTAACAATTTCTCAGCTTCAGTCTTTTGAAGAGGGCGGTTTGAACGACAAATACGATCCCATTTTCTATTCCATACTTCGGTGTTTTCACGTTCACTGTAGCAAATTCCCACAACAACAGCTCTTGCAAAACATAGTTGGTCATGATTGTCAATTTGAATAATGGATTTTTTCTTCTTGGCAAAAAACTTTGAATCTAATTCTGACGATCTATATTTTGGTTTTCCGCTACCACTTGGTGGTATTGTATGTGTAATGTCAAATGACATGAATCCATCGTTCAAGACGAAATCTGTATTCGATTGTAAAACTCGTTCAATTTCATTCAGCATAGTTTCACCTTGTAACTGGTCTGCAGCTAAAAAAGGAATATGGATTCCCATTTCCAACGAAGGATGATTGATGGTAATCCTAATCATGTCCGTAGGGTTAGCATTTAACTTTCGAATGATTTCACGGGTAACATCGTCAAATAATCCAAGGAGTCTCTGAGGTGTTAATTCTTCAAATTTCTTAAAACTCAGCATCAGCACATGTGATTCTGTTTTAAATTTTCTTGACTTCTTATTACCCTTTTCTGTTAAATCATATAGACTTTTCATGTCTAAGTTAGAGTTGGTACTTTCATCGTCGCTATCATTTTCTTCTTTCAACGGTTTAGTTTTTTTCTTTTTTGTTGGTGGAATCACCTCATCGTCACTTTCTTCTTTCAACGGTTTAGTTTTTTTCTTTTTTATTGGTGGAAACACCTCATCGTCACTTTCTTCTTTCAAAGGTCTAGTTTTTTTCTTTTTTGTTGGTGGAAACACCTCATCGTCACTTTCACTATCTGAATAGGTTATTATTCTTTTTCTTTTACCCATTGTTTTAGCTCTGAGTGATAAGACAATAATGCAGAAGTGAGAAAAAACTAGCAATTTATATACCCTCTCCGTTGTAACAGTGTATAAATAAGCCGTTAGTTGTGAAAATCTATTCATTCTCCTACTCGATCTCAGACAGTACAGCTGATGAAAAAATATGAGTGAGTTAAAGCTGCAAAATACATCACCACTTAGTAAGAGGGTGTATCTGTATGTTAATCCATACACCCACGATTATGAGATCAGCAATATACCATCAAAGTATAATGTTAAACATATCGGAAACTATGTGGGATCATTTTTATCCCAGCAACATTTAGAAGAAAAAGATGTTTACCGTACTACCAGCTACAGAGTTTTGGATCAAGCGATGATTGACAAACGATATGGTGCGAATGGTGTAAGAACAAATATTTGTTTCACATGCAACGAAGCAGGACATTGGGCCAAAGAATGTGCAGAAAAAGAAAATCAGCTAGGAACAATTGTTTTTGTCTACGTGAATCCACACAGTCACGACATTGAGATTTTACCATCGTTTTACAACGTTGATGGTCTCAAAGATATAAAATTCGTCGGCACACTAAATTCATTCTGTAGTGAAAATACATGGAAAAAAAGTTCACCACAAGCTACATCCTCATCGGATGAAACTCAGATCGTAGACATGCAGAGCGATACAGCGGCTAACAGCGATTCAGAAATCTGCAAAATAACAGAACAGCCAGAGAAAAAAATATCTACAAACGATAATCTAAGAAAACAACAAACTTTGGATCTAAAAAACGAATTTTCTGCAGAACCGGGTTGTTCGTACGGAAAGGAAAAACAGCAAAACATCGAAAAGAAGAAAAAACGAGTAACAAAGAACTATTTCTTTTACAAATCAACAAAACATGAGGACAAAATCTGTCCAGATGTGGAATTAAAAACCAACGATAGGAAAAGAAAACGTAAAAACAAATGTGAATCTGACATCTCAAAGAAAAAGAAAAAAACATACTGAGTGAAAAAAAGATTTCAATACAATATTGATTATAAACAAAAAAGACTGACTTGATTTTTTTCATTCATTTTTTGTCTTTTACAGTTCATTCATTTTTTTGTCTTTACAGTTCATGATTTGATTTTTTCATTGTACATAAGTTCTTTTTGAAATAAAAAATATAAAAATAATTACTTCTTACTTTTGACTTTTTTCTAGTTATGACTGTAAGTCTTTTTTTTACTTTTGACAATTTGAGAAGAAAGATCTTTCGTGCTAAATGGTTAGCCCTGAAAAGGGCTTTTTTTGAAGGATCTCACATTGACATCCAGCTCTACGATTCTTCCGCCCGATCCACTGGGATGATTTCACATCCACAGTGTTCGCAGCAAATCGTCGAACCTTCATCATCATCATAAAATCCTTCATCTGTATCTGGACAGTTATGCTTCTGCCCAAGATACTCGAGTATGGAAAAACATTTCCCACACTCTATCAGACATCTGTTTGCACAGTGAGGACATACAAGAATTCGAACCATTCTGGAACAAATATGATTTTATGTAAAATATCACTGGGCTTTATAGCTTTACAGGAGGATTGAACTAACTGACCTATGACGTCATTTTCTCCTATGTTTTTCCCGCGTCGGCGTTTCATTAACATTGTGCAATCAAATCGACGGTTATATTGGTGTTTTTTACCACTCCTAATTCGGTGTCACACAGTACAATACCGGTGCTTTCCGCCAGGTCCGCCCTCTTTAAAAATTTCAATCCTCTGCAAACGTATAAAGCTCGGTGTTATTTTCATACATTCACCATTTCTTTGATTCTCAGCTAACGATCACTTCGGAAGCAGTATCAATATTCAGAGTCAGTTACAATATGAAGCACAACTTAGATGAAATCAACTTGAGCGATTTTCCATCAGTGGAAAACAATGGAGACGTTCTTTCATCAGTTATGAATTCGACAATTATCAATCCACCACCGGAGTTAAATTCGACAACCATCATTCCAGCGACAGTGTTTGACAACATTTATGAAGAGGTAAAGCAGCTAAATTTGAAACAAGATAGCATGATGATCCGAATCATAGATCAGTTGGAGACTTTAAACAGACATTTGGAGGAAATTAAAACTTTAACCGCAAGTACAGATCAGCTCAGTAGAAATATCGAGGTACTACGTCAACAGGATCACCTCATTTCAACAACTCCTGTGAAGATTCCTGTGGAGTTCGAGTTTGATAAATCCAATCTTCACAACTTAGTGGACTCTATCGTAAGTGTTGTGAAGAAAAATCAACCAAAGAAAAATCAACCAAAGGAAAAACAACCAAGAAAAACAACAAAGCGGAAAGCTGAGGAAGATGGTAACCATCTCCACAAGAAGCAGCGAGTTGATCAAAAACCAACTACACCAATATTGACAGGGCAGGGCAAATACGGGAAAAACATTGACAATCACGTTGATTTCAAGATCCCGAAAAAACCAAAGACAGAACGAAAACAACCAAGAAAAAACAACAAAACGGTAGGAATATGAAAACAAATATGAAACTCATGGTGTTTGCGAATTTACATTGCATAAAATTTGTTATATACTGTTTTTTTGCGATTAATTCATTGTAAATAATTCATTGCGAAAAAATAATTCAGTGTGTTTTTTCATCGTGATCAAATCGTTGTAAATAATTCATTGTGAAAAAATATTTCAGTGCGATTTTTTTCATTGTTAAGAAAATGTTTTTTTCATTGTCAAGAAATTTTTTATGATGCATTGCAAAAAAATGTTTGCTTGTGATTTTTTTTCATTGTCAAGAAATTTTTTCATTGTCAAGAAATTTTTTTATGATGCATTGCAAAAAAATGTTTCATTGTGATTTTTTTTCATTATAAGAAAATGTTTTTTTCATTGTCAAGAAATTTTTATGATGCATTGCAAAAAAATGTTTCAATGTTTAGTTCTGTTCAGTAAATAAAAGTTCAATAAATAAAAGTTCAAAAACAATAGAGTTCTTCATTCTGTTTTTTTACCCCCCAAAAGACTTTGTTCTGGCTACATTTTTCCCATACAACGTCTCATAACTGTTAGTTAAACTCTAGTTTTTTCTAACCCGAACAAGAAAATGTAACAAACCCATGGATTGGGTAACAATAAAATCCCCGAACAAGAAAAATGTAACAAACCTACGGATTGGTCAACAATAAAATCCCCAGAACAAGAAAATGTAACAAATCCACGGGTTGGTCAACAATAAAACATTTAGTATTAGAAAAACAACGGTGAACCTGATTGGATAACATTAATTTGGAGCTAAAACAGCATGAAACGTAGCATGGAAAAAATGTATGTGTTTTCTACCCTGGCCGAGCTCTTTAAAAAATTTCAATCCTCCTTAAACGTATAAGGCCCGTGTTATTTTTCACACATTCACCATTTCTTTGACTCTCAGCTAACGATCACTTCGAAAGCAGTGTCAATATTCGGAAGCAATATCAATATGGAAGAGGTAAATCATCAACTACGTGAGGCTCTCCAAGAGTATCTAAATGCCGGACAGCAGTTATTGCAACTAACCACTCATCTCGTAGGAGAGGAGGAACAAAACCAACTGCACTGTATAACACAACCATACAAGGATCTCGGTGAAAGGTTAGTTCAGCTATTATTAAAGACAACACCGGATATCATCTTGGTTGATATCGAGTTCGGGAGGAAGATTACAGCATGACCCATTTGCCAAGCGAATTTCGGGTGTTGCCATTAGAACTGGAAAAAAACACAGCCTCCAAAAAACAAAACAGCCCTTTTCAGGGCTACCCATCTACCCCGAAAGTTCTATCTTTCTTCAAATTGTCAAAAACTCAAAATTGTCAAACTTCTTTCTTTTAGAAGAGTTACACTGCAAAGATTCACACTCCAGAGAGTTACACTCCAAAGAGTAAAAATCATTCATAGATGCAGAAAAAAGACTAAGCACAATTCAATGTCCAGACATTTAGAAAAGAAAATTCATTCATAGAATAAAAAAGCTAAGTCCAACCCAGTGCTCAGTCTTTTAGAAAGAGAGAAAATCATTCATAGGGGAAGAAAAAAACTAAGTCCAACTCAATGATTTAGGGACAAATTCCTTTTAGAAAGAGAAAAAATCATTCATAGATGTAAAAAAAGACTAAGTCCAACTCAATGATCAGACATTTAGAAAGAAAAAATCATACATAGGGTAAAAAAAGTCTAAGTTCAACTCAGTGCTCAGACAATTAGAAATCATTTATAGTGTAAAAAATTAAGTTCAACTCAGCGATATAGGGACAAATTCCATTTAGAGAGAAAAAATCATTCATAGGATGAAAAAAACTAAAAAGTGATCCATTACACATATAAAACACTAAACTCTTGATTATTTTTTTCTCATTCACCATTAACTTTTTTGTAAAACCTGAGGCAGTATCGTACAATGTTTGGATTAACATTTTTTTCTCTTATTGCTCTTCTGGTTAGAAGAAAGAGAACGTTTCAGATATATCAGACATGAAATTGAACATCTAATGCAAATGCTAGATAAAATGGAATCAATCAAAAGAAAGAGAGGGGTATAAAAAGTGTATCCTGTACAAAAAAGCAACTCTTTTCAGGGCTAGCTATCTTAAATAATCATCTTTCTTTTCATTTTATCAGAAGACTCATAATCAAAAAAAGTCATAGGTTAGTTAAACTCTAGTTTTTCTAACCCGAACAAGAAAATGTAACAAACCCACGGATTGGTCAACAATAAAACATTTAGTATTAGAAATAAAACGCTGATTCTGATTGGCTAACATTATTTTTTGGAGGCAAAACAGCATGAAACGCCGACGCGGGAAAAACATAGGAGAAAATGACGTCATGGGTCAACTAGTTCAATCCGTCTGAAAAGCTATAAAACCCAGCGTTATTTTCCCGCACATCATTCATCTCTCCGACTTACAACAAAAATGGAATGCGCCCTTCGAGACATGGATTTCTGGGAGCTTGCCCAACTATCATCAAAAGAAAAGAAGATGGACGGAAAAAAGAAGGAGTTCGTCGTGTCTCAGACCGAGTGCTGGGATGATGATAATGAGGCAACGTTCTCGCTAAACTTCAACCTAGACGGTCAGGAGATGAAAAGGTTAAAGAGGCGGGCAGCGAGTAGCTGTCCAGCCTGCAGGAAGGTTGGAGGTTGTGCTTAAAAACACAACCTCCAAAAACCAGATCCCTTTTAGGGACACCCCAACAGCCCTTTTCAGGGCTAACCATCTACCACGGAAGATCTACCTTTCTTCAAATTGTCAGACGTAAGTTCTATCTTTTCTTCAAATTGTCATTTCTTCAAATTGTCAGACGAAAGTTCTACCTTCAAGCTGTTAGACGAAAGTTCTACCTTCAAACTGCCAGACGAAAGTTCTATCTTCAAGTTGTCATTTCTTCAAATTGTCACAGCTCTTTTCAGAGCTAACCCAACAGTCCTTTTCAGGACTAACCATCTACCACGAAAGTTCTATCTTCAAGATGTCAGACGAAAGTTCTACCTTCAAACTGCCAGACGAAAGTTCTATCTTCAAGTTGTCATTTCTTCAAATTGTCACAGCTCTTTTCAGAGCTAACCCAACAGTCCTTTTCAGGACTAACCATCTACCACGAAAGTTCTATCTTTCTCTTAGAAGAGATGCGTTCCAAAAGAGTTATACTCCAGAGAGTTATACTGTAAAGAGTAAGAATCAATCATAGAGATGCAGAAAAAAGTCTAAGTACAACTCAATGATCAGGCAATTAGAAAGAGAAAAATCATTCATAGGGGAAAAAAGCTAAGACCAACTCAGTGATATAAGATAAATTTCCTTTTAGAAAAGAGAAATCATTCATAGAGATGCAGAAAAAAGTCTAAGTCCAACTCAATGGTCAGACAATTAGAAAGGGAAAAAAATCATCCATAGGGTGAAAAAAACTAAGTTCAACTCAGTGATCAAACATTTAGAAAGAAAAATCATACATAGGTGAAGAAAAAACTAAGTCCAACTCAATGATTTAGGGACAAATTCCTTTTAGAAAGAGAAAAAATCATTCATTCATAGGGTAAAAAAACTAAGTCCAACTCAGTGATCAGGCTTTTAGAAAAGAAAATCATTCGTAGGGTAAAAAAGTCTAAGTTCAACTCAATGTTCAGACCTTTAGAAAGAGAAACCACTTAAAGCCCAAGTAATGGATAGAAGTAAAACAATAAAGCAATCCTAATAGCATATGAGTAGAAAAAACTAAGTCCAACTCAATGACCAGACCTGGCAGATCACTATAGAGCACTCGAAGATGTATCATTTTTGGCCGACATCTGCTGCTTTAACTGCAGAAAAATTCCACTCAGGGACGAGAGCCTAGGGACAAAATAAAAAAAAAATCTTTCGGGGACAGCAAATAGGGACACATTTTTGTCAGGGAGGGTGATGTACGGCACTCAGGGACGAGAGAATACGGACACACACAGGCCTAGGTGTGTCCGTATTCTCTCGTCCCTTACTACTTACGTGAAAGGAGGATTTAATACATTTGCAAAAAGTATCGATTCAGGTCAGCCTGCGCAGTCCGCGCAGGCTGACCTGAATAGAAACTTTTTGCTATTGGTCAATTTTCAGCATGTCAAAGGATCAGTTTATCTCACAACTTGGTTGGTAGACAAAATGGATTCTATGGATCCATGATTATGAGATGACTAGCTGGGTATAATGGATCAAGGCGATGCACTAAACGCCCTTTTAACAGAACATGGAGTCAAGTGTATTTATATTGTATGGTTTTCTATCAGTATCAGAGAATTTTTTTTATTGATTTTTGGTTTCAGTACAAAGTGATGTCCACTTTCGTGCAGACTGCAGTTCAAAATCGAAATCTCTGTATTCACATGTTAAAACCAAATCTTAGAAATTTATCTTTAATATCCCAGGTTAAACACACGTGACAGAATGTGACTTAAAATGTGTATTAGGCCTACATAAATTCTGATTCCAAGAATCTTTGGCAGGGTAAAAACAAGTATTATAAAACCTTTGGCCAATTCTCAAATCAAGAATGTCAACTTGATATATTAAGTCGTATATTTTTTTTAAAAACGTAAGTCTGCGATCTATGGCTGTGTTTCGGCATAAAAGAAATAGAGCGATGCTTAATAAAAAAACAAAACAAACTGAAGTTTCGAATTCATTAGACCTTAACAGTGAAATAAAAAAGTTAGCAATATTTGTAAAAAAGTTTTATGATACTTATGAAACATCAAATGCTGCTTTTTATCATTATTTGAAAACATTTACCAGTATTAGAGGTGTTATGCTACGATATTTGCAATCATAATTATATTTTCTCCTCTACATTTCTATCCCTAAGTTTCTAAAAGGCCAGTTCATATACATTTCTCCGTATTGTGCATTGCTCCCTATTTAAAGTATTCATCAAAGAATCATGTGTGTTACTGACATTTTTTTTTTTTTTGGGGGGGGGGAAGCTGTTATTGCAAACATCATGGGAAAAGGAGAAAATCCTGGTAACCAGCATTTTCTCCTTTTTCCAAAATGTCTTATACCCTTTGAAATATAAAACCCATCGTTTAAGCAACACTTGATTTGTCATCTAAAAATTCTGTCAATATGTCTACTTTGTCGTTTGGTAAAATTCTTAATGGTGTTACAATCAGCCAAACCAGCTATTTTTGGACAGACTACCTACTAGTGAAAGGGAACTCAAGAGAGAGGTGTATAATAGAAAGGAAATTTCTATGAAATCCACGGAAAATGCTCCTTTTCTCACAACGTTTTCAAACGCTTTTTGAAGTATTGGAGTGAACACAGTCTAGTAAACATTTCTTTTTTTTTTCCAGAGATAAAACCTTGTTTACGCAAAAGAGAACATGTTAAGAGATATTTTTGGTATTAAAATTATATTTCTGTTTCCAGGTGAAATTGTACGAATACACAATGATATTCGAGCAGCTGTTATCCCTGCGGCTGCAAATATGTTAGAAATGGTACGATATTCTGTCTGTCTGTCTGTCTGTCTGTCTGTCTGTCTGACTGTCTGTCTGTCTGTCCGTTTCTCTCTCTCTCTCTGTGACCTTTCTAAAAAGTAGAGTAAAACGTCGAAACAAAAGTAATTCGAAATACAGTTGAGAAATGCTTGATTGCATGGTGTTTTACACCGCATTTAACATTACTGCAGTTATATCCCGGCGACAGCTCACTTATTTATGTATGTCCTGGGTTTCACCAGTGCTGGACTAGGACTCAAAATTGCCTAGCCCAAGGACACTCACAAACAAAAGTCAAGTGCTTCCAAAGAGGATTGAACCTGAGGCCTCCAGGTTACGAGTCCTACACTTTACCACAGAGCCGCGCGGGTCCCAAGTATAAAAATGAAATCGAAAATGTTGCATATAATTTCCGAAGTTAAAGTATTTGAATGAGTTTTGCTACCTGATAGATACATGTAATGCCAATTGTAGAGCAAAACAGTTCTTTGTAATTATTGTTGAAAAGGATTGGTTGTGTTGAATGTTTAAAAAAAGCTTGCGGTGCTAATTTTAACAGTGATCGAACAATGGACCGCGTTATTCTTTACCAAATGACAAAATCTTAGCTTTTTCCTGTTAAAATCATGTTCAGTCGACAGGATTCGTATGTGAATGGGTAGAAAACAATGTTTTCAAAAGTGTTTTATTTTAGAATAGTTTAATCTTGGGACTGTTCCGAATGGTTTCACAACTTCATCTTCTCTCAATCTATTTGACAGGAATACTTCAAAACGCTTGCCATCGAAGCACAAATCTGGGCTGCACGCTGCACCTTCGGCCATGACGACTTTCACCTGCGGTTTCAACCAGGTTAGAAACTCCAAATCAAGCACTTCGTCTAAATTCAATAAGCTCTTACTTCTTCTATGAAACGTTGACATGTTTTTACGACAGAAAAATAATTAAGGGGAATGGAGAAAATGCTATGGTTCTACACATTTTCTACCTTTCCTAAATCTTTACCACGAGACAAAATTTTAAGCTCGTCCAAATTGAAAGCATTTGCAGATGAAAAACTAAATGCGGTAAAAATGATGGAATTGGCTCTAGAAAATGGATAAAACATAGTGGGAAAAGGAGAAAATGTTGGTTATGAAAATGACAGCATCCTCCAGCTTCCTCCTTTTTTTTCATCTTGATACCCAAATAATGATGGTTATGTCGCCTTTGCTATTGATTGATTGATTGATTGATTGATTGATCGATCGATCGATCGATTGGTTGATTCGTACTTTTACTTGTTTCCTTAACAATCAGCTTAGTATGGCTTATGCCAGAACATACCATGATGACGATGATGATATCACAGTTTCTACTTATATTTATTTATTTGTCTTTTTTTCTTTTATCTATTTAGCACGGTATGATGTGGGGCAGAATATACTTACAAGCTCAGCCAATTTGTCCTGGTTTACAGTTATAAACACATGGAGACGAGAAAACTCGAATTTCACGTATGGGAATTCCTCGAACTTGTTTTCTGAGGTCGGAAACTACAGTCAGGTAGGTCGTCAGTTTTATGTTAATCTGTGTTAATCGTTAGGCTGCTAAGCACGACTCACTGACCTTTTGCGGACAGTGTAGATCAAGATCAGACTGCACAGAACGTGCAGTCTGATCTTGGATCTACACTCTCCGATAAGGAGATACTTTTCTCTAAAAAATAAGTTTGAAATAGCATTATTCGGGTTTTTACTGTGGGCTTGAAAGTTTTATTTTAATTATTTAGCAGGATAAGGGTTAAAGACCTTTTACCGAACATTCCCGAGATTTTATCGACCCTTTGCCACACATTCCAGAGTCATAACGACCCTGAAATAGAAGGATTTTGAAAACATTGTGGAGAAAAGGAGAAAATGTGGTAACCAGCAATTTCTCCTTTTCTCCACAATGTTTTCTACTCTATCAAAGACAGAAATCAGCACATGAGCTATATCTGTTTTATCGACTACAAATGCCTTTAATTTGGTCTAGTCCATTATTTTGTTGTTTGGTAAAGACTTAATGCACCGTTTGAAATGTTTAACCTTTAGGCTGCTAGGCGCGACTCGCTAACCTTTTGCGGACAGTATAGATCAAGATCAGACTGCACAGAACGTGCAGTCTGATCTTAGATCTACACTGTCCGATAAGGAGACATTCCCCTTCCCCCCCCCCACGCAAAAAAAAAAAATTTTTTTTTTTTGAAATAGCAAAATTTGAGTTTTTACTATCGGCTTGAAAGTTTCATTTCACTTTTTTAGCCGGATAAGACTTAATAGAATTGTAAAACAAATTGCGTGACTAATGCATACTTTGAAATATATAAGCCTATACCATATATATGATTATAAATCATATAAAGTCTTTGTCAAATAAACGATGTTTTGTTCTGTTCTGTTCTGTTAAAAAATGCAATAGCTTTAGCTTCTTTTACCTGTCTGTTTGCAGCTTGTTTATGCCGAGGCGAGAGCGGTCGGCTGCGGTATGTCAAACTGTAATGGTACATATTTCTATGTATGCAACTACGCACCCAGGTAGGTTTAAAATCGTGATATATATTACCATTTCTTATGAATGTGTCTATATAGTATTTGGTTAAAAAGTAGTGTGGAAGAAGGAGAGATTTTGTTTTGCAAGCAGTTGCCTCCTTCCCTATGTGAACCATACTCTGGTAAAAGGGGTTTACTGTATCTTCGTTTTAAATTACATCAAGCAAGTCTTTATACAATTATGGATGCATGAAATCTTTTTTTTTCTAACAACAGGCTGAACCTCGAGGTAGAATTGTCCTTGTACATGCAGAAAGTTGACCATTAGAAAACTGTTTCGACACCGGTCAGCCTGCGGGCATTGCACAGGCTGACCTGGGTCGACAGTACTTACAGTTGCATTAAGCCTGCACGGGTCATATCATTTTCCATCATTTAGAAAAAAAAACAAAGTTTTCTATCTTGTTAACAGCCATCCTTTGTGACATTTTAAATGTTTGTGGTTGTTCCTATAATTGCATATACAGAAAACGGTTGAAAACTAGATCATAATGGCCTGCAACACACGAAAAGGGACATCTGCGTAAAGTGTCGTCGCGGAACAGCCTGCACAGTCCGCACAGACTGTTCCGAGACGACACATTACGACTGCATTCAATTTTGTACTACAGTAGACATGCGCGAAAGAGAAAATTGCATAAGAACGGAAAGTATCGTCTCGGATTAGCCTGCGCGGACTGCGCAGGCTAATCCGGGATGACACTTTACGCAAATGTCCGAATGCCCATTTTCGCGTGTTGCGGGCCAATTGTAGCTCAGTAATCACCGTATTTAAAGAGTAAAGAATTTTAAGCAAAACTTAAAGGAGGAAAAATTAAGTAATTATGCAAAATGACTCATGAAGAGCCCGATAGCTACCCGACTGGCTATACAATACAGAAGAAAAATTACTCCTTTAAGCTTTCACTAAAAAATCCCGAAGTTTTCAAGACCCTTAGGAGGAAGTGTTTTGAATGAAAATATTGCCGGGAAAAAAGAGAAGATGCTAATAACTAGCATTCTTTCCTTTTTCTCCCACAATGTTTTCTACTCTTTCAGATGCAGATCAATCGTTTAAGTCACACTTCATATGTTGTCTACAAGTGCTTTAAATCAGCAGGATTCGTATTCACCTACCATTTTTCAGAATTTTTTTTTTCGTCTTATTCTCCAGAATTTTCTACCTTTGAAAGTAACACAACTTCTGATTGGCTAAATCAAATGATTTAGCCAATCAGAAGTTGAGTTACTTTCAAATCCAGAAATTTGTAGATAAAAAAGACTAAGAATTTTCTTAAGAATGGTTGGTGAATACGGCTCCAGACCAGTTTAAAAACTTTGTCGTCCAGTAATTCGCTCCAGTAAGAGAACAGTCAGATACTAAAACACGCTAAATTGCACTCGTTTCTTTTTATCAACAGACTTGCCCTATCTCGACTGTCAACTCCTTATGAAGTTTCAAAGTCCAGCAACTCTTGCGACTCATGTCCACTCCATTGTGACCTGAATGCGACGTCAACGTTGTGTAGTAAATATCGCCATTTCTTTTTTATTTAAAACCTGAGGCTAAAATCGACAACTGTTCTAAATCCAGTAGTCATTATTTGATAGACATCTGATTGGGCCAAACGTCTTGTATCGGCCAATCAGATGGTCAGCCTTTGAATTTAGATTTAGATCCAGAGCAAAATTAAGAATCGTTAGGTTACTGAACGCGGCCCCAGGAATGGTTCGCTCACTCATTTTATAAACTACCGTCAATATTCTACCAAATCACTGAAAGACAAAGAGCATCGTGAGAAAGCGTTTTAACGGTTTACCGACCAATTCTGTGTTTTAGTGACCCCGAGGAAGACGGGATTTGATATTTACGTGGAAAATGGAAAAAAAAAAAATTCTAGGAACTAGCTTACTTCAAATATTTTGTATCGATGATTGAGAGGGAAAGATCAGTACGTAAGGCTCTTTTTGTCGCAGGTTGTGAAGGAAAATTCTGTCTCAATGGGGGAAAACTGAATCTGACGACTTGTGAATGTGAATGTGTTGCCGGAGTCAAGAGTTATAAATCTTCAGATTATTGCACACGTGAGTAACTAAAGATATTATCTGCTTCATTTAACCTGATCCTGACCTTTATACTGAATATATAAGGAAGCATATAAATAGAACTCCGACTATTATTCGGGACATTATAGTCGAATTATATATCAGTTTATATCAAATGCTCTTACAATAAAATGCAATATGATTTCAGAATTTTTAAGCACGCCAAATAGGTATATATTTAGCGAACGAAATAATAACTAGTTATAAGTTATTAATTAAGTATCACACGAGCTGCTTAAAAGATACATCATTTCACACAGTTCCGAAATCCTGTCAAAGGCATGTAGTAAATCTGTGTAAAATTGCCTCATGATTCTCAGCCATTTCACGAAATTCCTGAAAAAATCAGGCATTAGACCTACTTGAAATCCCTAAGTGAAACAGCCATTTCACGAATTTCCTGGTATTTTTAGGAATTTCATTAAATTCCTGGTTTCACAGATTTACTGTAACATAATTATATATGTGGTGATTGTTAACTTTCACGGAAGAGGTAAACTAGATAATACGAGGCAGATCTAGTGAACATTCCATGTAAACGTGAAAAAAACAAAAATGTTTGAAATAAGACCTGCCTTATCAGGGGTAGGAAAATGTTGTGTTGGTCTTCCGTTTCTGAATATGTCGGCTGAAAAACAACCAAACAACAGGTAAGCTTGTCATTATTTGTAATCATGTGTTCTTATGTCTTTGAAATTCAAAAAAAGGAGAATGTCATGCAATGCTCTGGTCTTTCAACGTGTTTTCTACACTACGGAAAGTTGTAACAAGTGTACGATGTTGTCTGAATCATTTGTGGCGTGGGTTGACCTTAGCCAAAATAATACGTCACGGACCTAAATTCAGTCTATTATAGCCATATAATTGGCATTTAAAAGAGAGTCTTGCTGTCCCAAAAGTGTGAATTAATGTCTTGAAATGTTACATTCACTGCTGGTAAAGGATTGAAAAGAAGTAGCACAAAAATGATGAAAATAAGGAAGTGCTCTGATTATGTGGACCGGCTCTGAATTGTGACTCAGCACCGATTGATGAGGGCTTCCTTTCGAAAAGTTAGTTTTCTGTAAAAATTTACTTAGTAAGTAGGCTTTGTTTTTCCGTTAATGCCTTTTGGTCCAAAATGTAGTACTTATGTTGGATGGAACATGACCAAATTTATGAAAATACAAAGGACTGGTATTGTCACGATTGAAAAATCCTGTCGAAAATTAGTCTATCTGACTTTTGAAAATACTTTTGAGTAGCTTTTGATTAACAGAATGGTCTATACATGTATATAGCATTTGTCATGCTTTCGTCGTAAGTGCAGCCCACAAGTAAGCAAAAATAATGAAAAATATTTGGCATCTTCGGAAGGCTATTTGGTCTTTTTTCTCCTAATATACAGTTTGAAATAGCAACATCTTCGGCTTAAAGGTTTCATTTAACTTATTTAGCAAGTTAAGGATTATCCCTTAAAGCATCCAACAAAACAGACAAATACTTTCAATCTGGAAATTAGACGCAAATAATTGCAGTTCTAAGATTGCTCCTGTTTATAATGTTTCAGTTGGGCGGACAGTGTAGATCAAAGATCAGACTGCACGTTTTGTGAAGTATGATCTTGATCTGCGATGGCCGCAAAGGAAACTGTTGTTGTGAAAGGCGTTATTAACCCTTAGGCTGCTAAGTGCGACTTGCTGACCTTTTGCAGACAGTGCAGATCAAGATCAGACTGCACAGAACGTGCAGTCTGATCTTAGATCTACACTGTCCGATAAGGAGATATTTTTCTCCAAAAAATGAATTTGAAAGATCATCAATTGGGTTTTTACTATCGGCTTGAAATATTCACTTAATTCATTAAGCAAGATAAAAGTTAAGGGTTAACTCGGGGTCTGTTTGATTTCAGTTTTGTGTGAACCCAACGGAGACAGTTCACAATGTAGCGCCCTAAGCGAAGCTGAATGTCGGAGAAACGAGACTGTTATTTACTTGTGTCCTTGGAAATGTGGAATTTGTCCATGTAAGCAAACATAACCCTGTGTTAACCTGTTCAGCGCACAATATATGAGCCTTGCTCTGACAAAAGTGGGCTTAATGCATCATTGTGATGCATGAAACCAAGCAAGTCGTCACATAATAATGGATCCATAAAAATCCTCCATTTATAACAACCAACTAAATCATGAGGTCCATTGGTCCTAAAATCTACCCGTTGCAAGAAAGTTTCGACCCACGTCAGCCGGCGCGGACTGCGCAGGCTGACGTGGGTCGATACTTTTTGCAGATGCATTAAGGCGGCTTTTCACAGAGCATGGTTCATAGAAATTCTACCTCTGTCGACAGTATAAAATCAATCCATGGAAGCTTCAGACAGACTTTAGATTATAGGCTTACAAGTCTCAACACGCGGACGGTATAGAACCAAGATCAGACTGCACGCTCTATGCAGTCTCATCTTGATCTATGCCAACCGTAAAAGCCCTTGTTTTCGCCTATGGTGCTGTAGGGGTTAAAAACTTGGAGTCGGTTTCTTTAGTGTTTCAACTATACCTCTGCGACAAGTGCACCTATCCATGCGTTTCTGGCACTTATTGACTATTGGTAGTGTTATATATGTGGGTATTCATGGAAACAACAACTATTAAGCTAAACAGAATATTTAATACTAACAAAGATCAGCATACAAGAGAGAGTATATATAGTAATAAGATACTCTAGCTAAGAGGCGTGGCTAAAGCTGGTAAGGCATACATTTACTGATGTACATATAGTATTGTATTATAAAACTACAAACACAACACTCTCCCCCTTCAAATGTAAAGTCATCAAAATTCAAATGAAAATTTTATTTCAAAATTTGAATAGAAAACCATCACATTTGAAAATTATGCACATACTGCTTTAACAACAGAAATTCATGAATGAAATTCTTTGTCATGTTAATTAGGATCCACAAAAACAATGTTTCATTCAATTAACATTAACAATTTCTTTATCTGTTGTAACAGTACAAATCAACCAACAAATATTTGTCTTAGTGATAAACTACAGATTTAACCTATCTGGAGCTTTTCGTACTCTTGTGGGATATCTTTTATCACCACTACTTGGGATGTCCACCTGTTTATCATAATTAGTAATTATGGGTGTGCTGTCCTTTTCATGAGTTTTCTCAGATAATGGCGGTGGATTATTGCCATTAGATGGTTGACTATCAGTTTCTGGAATTTGTTCACTTGACATGAGTGGTGTAGGTAAAACATTATCAGTGTGAGAAGACTGCGTTGGAATTTCATAAAACTCGGACCGTCTAAGTTGGTCTATGTGTCGTCTCAAAATGATCCCATTACCTACATCAACTTTATACATGACCTGTCCTTCACGAGATACAATAGAACCTGGTAACCATTTACCCTTTGCTCTGTAATCTCTTGCTAATACATTATCCCCTATTTCAAACTCACGTAGCTTTCTGTCATCATTTAAAGCTAATTTCATTTGCGAATTGGAAACAACTTGTTTCGTATCAGGTTTAAGCAAATCTAACCTTGTCCTGAGATTCCTACCTAGAAACAATTTTGAAGGAGATTCCCCTGTAATAGCGTGAGGCGTATTACGGTACCTTATCAAAAATGTATTAACTTTCAAATTCAAGTCATTTGAAGACATAGTCATAGCTCGCATGCTAGACTTAAATGTGCCAATGAATCTTTCTGCTAAACCATTTGTACTTGGTTTGAAAGGTGCGGATCTTAAATGTAAGATTCCATTATCTTTCATGAACTTTTGAAATACATCGCTAGTAAACTGAACTCCATTGTCTGATACTAACTGTTTTGGCAATCCATTTCTAGCAAAAATATTTCTCAATTCTGTAATTGTTCTTTCGGCTGTAGTAGAATTCATGATAACAACTTCGGGCCACTTTGAATGCGCATCTACCACGACGAAGAACATTTTATTCAAAAACGGACCTGCAAAGTCAACATGAATACGTTCCCATGGCGAACTTGGCCATTCCCATGGATGTAAATTACATGATTGGGGCTCTTTTTGTTGCATTTGGCAACCTGAGCATTGTTTGACCAAATTTTCAATATCTTTGTCAATTCCAGGCCACCATACGTAACTTCTTGCAAGTAATTTCATTTTAACAATTCCAGGGTGACTTGCATGCAACAAATCTAAAACTTGCCTACGTAGTTTAACAGGTATGACTACACGTATTCCCCACATTATACATCCTCTATGTATTGATAATTCATTTCTGCGATTGTAAAACGCTTTCAACAACGGATTTTCTACGGGAGTCCCCCATCCATTTTGGACATTTTCAAGCACACGTGATAGAATGTTTTCACGTTGCGTTTCCTTTCTAATTTCAGCGTTTGTAACAGGGAGTTGCTCTATTTGTGATGTATAAAAAACATCATCATCATCATCATCATCATCATCCTGTTTTTGTCTTTGAGACTGTAGAGGCAATCTTGATAACCCATCAGCATTTCCATGCTGTTTTGTGCTTTTATATTCAATATCGTATTGAAAACCTGACAAAAATAATGCGTACCTTTGGACACGCGCAGCTGTCGTAGCTGGAATGCTTTTATTTGGATTGAAGATTGATAACAGAGGCTGGCAGTCTGTTACAAGGGTAAACTTTCTACCGTATAGATATGGGTAAAATTTCTTTACTCCCCAGTAAATTGCAAGTGACTCACGGTCTATTTGAGCATATCGTTGCTCCGTTTGAGTCAATGACCTTGAAGCATAAGCGATTGGTTTTTCTACACCATTTTGCATGACATGTGACAAAATAGCAGACACACCATACGGACTTGCATCAGTTGTAATGAGTCAGTACTGGTTCAGATGTAATTAACATTTTTGACTTTTGAAATGCTGTTTCACACTTTTTTGACCATTCAAATTTCTTATTTTTCTCAAGAAGCTCATTTAAAGGTTTGACAACAGTTGAGAGGTTGTTCAAAAATCTATGATAATAGTTCAGAAGACCTAGATATGCACGAAGAGTTGTGACATTGTGCGGTCTCGGGCTATTAAGTACAGCATCAACTTTTTCTTTGCTTTTCCATAACCCATGCTTATCAATTTCATGACCACAGTAAGTTATACGGTCTTGGAAAAAAGAACATTTATCTCTATTCAGTTTCAAATTATACTGAACTAGTCTTGACAAAACCATTTCTAAGTTTTTTAAATGTTTGTCGTCGGTCTCACCTGTGATTACCATATCGTCAAGAATGCATTGAACACCATTAATTCCTTGTAATATTTGTTCAATAGTTCTTTGCCAAATTGCTGGCGCTGACGATACACCATACACAAGTCTATCCATACAATACAATCCCTTATGTGTATTAATAGTGAGCACTTTTTTACTTGCTTCGTCCATTTCCAAATGTAGGTATGCTTGCCGTAAATCTAGTTTTGTAAATTTTTGACCTGGCGATAGATTGGCGAAGACATCTTCCACCCGTGGTAATGGATATTTGTCCACTTCCAGAGCCTGGTTTACTGTTACCTTGAAATCTCCACAAATTCGGATTTGTCCATTTGGTTTTACGACGAGTACGATCGGTGTTGCCCAGTCACTTGTGTTAACCTTCGAAATTATTCCTTGCTTTTCAAGGTTTTCTAATTCTTGCTCTATTTTTGGCTTGAGAGCATATGGTACTGGTCTTGCCTTCAGAAATTTGGGTTTAGCATCTTTCTTTAATGTAAGTGAAGCCTTGATACCCTTCACTTTGCCAATTCCGTCACAAAAAATTGATCCATATTTCAACAGAATATTCTTGAGTTTTTCATTTGTACTTACAGTTTTGACGTACAGAATGTTATTCCAGTCAAGTTGGATTTCCGATAACCAGTCACGTCCCAACAATGTCGACCCATTTCCTTTGACAACATGTAAACAAAGATTTTTCTCTTGACCTTTGTATTTCACGTGAACTGTTTTTACTCCAACCTGCTCAATCGTTTCATTTGAATATGTCTTCAGCACGGATTTCGGGGTTTCTAGCTTTATCTTCCCAAAATGTCGTACAAAATCTCTATAACTCATAAGACTTACAGAAGACCCAGTGTCAACTTCCATGACTATTGGTTTTCCCCATATGTCCATTGTCACAGTGATTTTGGATTTACTCGTATTCAAAGAATGCACAGAAAGAATGTCATTGCTGCTGCTTTCTTCCATGCAGTTAACAGCTTTACATATCGAAGCAATATGTCCTTTTTTATTGCATTTGTAACAAACGGCATTCTTCAATCTGCACTTCTGCGATTTGTGGTTATTTTTTCCACAGTGGTCACAGCTTGATTGGTTTGAATTCTGTTGATCCTTTTGAAATTTCTTCTTTGATTTTTCTTGTTTCTTTTTTTTAGAAACTTTTTCGACGGTACCCAAATTGGTAGTATTACTTAACTCTGCAGCATCTTTAATAGCAGTTTCCATAGCGGTTGCAATTTCTATAGCCTTTATCAGGGTTAGTTCTTTAGTGGATAGCAGTTTCTTTTGGATGTTTGTGTCCTTTAATCCGCAAACAAACCTGTCCCTCAATGCGTCCTCTAAGTACCCTCCGAATTCACAATGTTCGGACATTTTGCGTAATGTTGCTATAAAATCACTGATGGACTCACTCTGTAACTGGTTTCTTTTGTGGAACCTGAACCTTTCTGCAATAAGTAATGGCTTTGGAGACAAATGCTGACTCAATATTGTACACAGTTCATCAAAAGACTTCTCTGCCGGTTTTTCTGGAGATGTTAAATTCCTCACTAGCGCGTACGTTTTATCACCTAACAGAGTTAACAAAGCAGATACTTTCTTCTCATTTCTGATATTATTGACTGCGAGGTATTGTTCAAGCCTTTCTTGGTATACTGTCCAGTTGTCTTTATCTATGTCAAATGGATTAATAGCTCCTAACAAAGCCATAATGTTCAGATCACAAAGTTACACAGTCCAAAGTCACGTAATTAATTTCTCATAGAATCCATAAACTCGTCGCCAATTTGTTATATATGTGGGTATTCATGGAAACAACAACTATTAAGCTAAACAGAATATTTAATACTAACAAAGATCAGCATACAAGAGAGAGTATATATAGTAATAAGATACTCTAGCTAAGAGGCGTGGCTAAAGCTGGTAAGGCATACATTTACTGATGTACATATAGTATTGTATTATAAAACTACAAACACAACAGGTAGGTACAAAAATTCTTTCTTTGTATGTTCGTGAAGCTCTGATGTGTAATAGATCTTGTTACAATCTTTAGGATGCTTTATCATTGAAACAGACCTGTCTAGGTAAGAAAAGAACAGATGTAAATACTTGAACAAATAGGGCAGTTGACGTTTGTATCACTACAAAAACGTGGAGTGTAGACCAAAGTCCAGGGGTACCCTTTCACAAAACTGCGTAGACTTACGCCAAGTTTTTTTTTGAGGATTGAATAAACACACGTACGATCCCTGCTTTACCTAAAGATATGAAGTGGCGTAAAGTTATCCGAATACTTAATCAAATCGTAAAGTTATGTATTTCAGTGAAACTTGTTTTCAAACTTAATGCTTGCTTGCAAAATCTGCGTATATATACTCAAATTTCGTGCGTACGCAGTTTAGTGCATGGTGCCCCAGGGCCCTGACTGCCCTTTTGGATCTACATAATATCCACTAGTCGCAAAACAAATGATACAATTTACCTTCCTTTGTATAATAAAGGTAAACTTATTCATTTCAACTGATATTTTTGTGCTGTACGAGGCTTGTTCGGAAATTATTGAGACAACGTATGCTTTGAGAAAAAAAACTTTGCCTATGTTCATAAGATTTTCCATAAACGTATATTAATCTTTAATAAATTGAAAGACTTAATTAAAACCTGTCTTTGTCACACGTTAAATTTGTATATCTTTTAACTCTTTCACTACTGAATAAATAAATTGCAATTTCTAAAAGGCTAAAATACATTTCCTCTACAAGATCAAGAGACAGAGTGGTAGTAATCCAGAATATAGCAGTGGACAGTGCAGATCAAAGATCAGACTGCACATTCTGTGCAGTCTGATCTTGATCTACACTGTCCACAGAAGATTCCGGTGTCGTCTATGGTATTTGGTCGTCGTGCAAAAACTTTGACATTATGTAATACCTCTGTTGTTACTTCAGATATTAACTTCAAACTTGGACTAGTTGTTAACTATCAAAACGGAAACCCATATAACAGGGGCCAGTAACTATCAAAATATTTTTGATACAGTTATGTCCCTTTTTGACTCAAACTTTTCACTCAAAATCAAGCAACCGCACCCCAGCGTTGGCACCCGCATGCGGTGCTCTTGTTTACGGGAAATATGTATTCTAATATGCCTCATACTTGTATATCCTTCATTCAAACTTTTGCCCTTGCTCCAGCTCTGTCCCTGCTTTCCTTTAGGCCTATCTGATGTCTATATTCATGTAATTGCTTTTGACAATCTAACGTGTTCATACTTTTCTCCTTTTTGCTTACACCTTTTGAACATTTGTTTTGTTATTTTTTGTCCGTCGAAAAGCAGTGTTCAATTTGTACGGACTGCGCAGGCTGATCTGGATCGACTTCATCCATATGCATTAAACCCCCTTTTCATAGAGGATGGCTCATATGTATGTTCTACAGCTAGTTGCTTTTGCTAAAAATTAGTTCCTCTTTTACCTGTACACAAAGATTATGTTTTCCTTTTTGCTTTCAGCAATCATTATAAAATGTTTCTGCTCTTCTTTTCTGTATTTGCTTCAAAACAGTTTGCCCAATTTAGCTTCTGCTAGTTGACAGATGTTTAACAATTACACAGGGGAAGAGACAGAGCGTGACTCGGCCACAAAACTGGAGACAGAGATAAAGGATAATGTGCAGGTAGACATGGAAGCAGACAGACAGGAAGATGGAGAAGCATTTACTTGTATAATAACTATTGGAACTGAACATTTTTCAGACTTTGTTTGAAGAGAATTGACAAAGAAATGCGAGGATAGGTGCACTTGTCATTACATATTATCTGAATTGTTGTTAAAAAAGCTCCAAGGTCCACAATCTAATAACCAATGACCAATATATCCTATTCTATATTATAATCTCCATGTTTTATTTCTGTAGGTAAAATCAATTGTTCTGGTCACGATCAAGGGATGAACGACTCTTTTGTGAGATAAAGATAATGGATAATGATAAGATTCGCTTAGTCAATATATGAGATTTCTCTATAATCACAGAACAGGGAAGAACATTTCATTGAGTGAACTTGTGTAGGCTATAATCAGATAATAATTCATGTAATAGTTAAAAAAAAAAGCCTACAAACATTATTCATAAAACAGACGAATATTGTTTGCAGTGTGATGAGAATAAAAATATAGATTTAAAATGAAACTAACGTATATTTAGAATATTATTATTAAACGCATCCTCGGTGCGCCAGTTTCGATTCATTCTGTAATCGCCCCTGGGTTATTTCGCTTGCGTTTCCTCGTTTGCATGAATTATTCATGAAGCATTTTGATTGGTGATCTCAGTTTTTCTTTGAGAAAATTTAAACTATTTTTATCACAAATACGCCGTCATTTCTACTTTTTACTTGTCGATATCCAGTCATATCATTCGTTGCAAATCAAGCTTAGCGCTACTTTAAATTTGGCGGCGCCCATCAACACCACAATCGAGAAGCGTTTAAAAGAGATTTTCGGCGTAACACCGAAAGATTGTCAGTTAAAATCGTACACAAAGATCGATAGTGTCGTCCCTGTATTGCAGAATGGCATATCTGACAGGAGATAAGCACACCAACAGCCGCCATATTTGTTGACAACCTCGGGGTTTTCCAGGGTTATTTTTAGTAACGGAAGGAATGAAATTATCCTCTCTACAAGAGAGTATCATTATGTTATCGATCTTTCGATTGGCTATTAGGGTACTTCCCGACCATATGAATATTCATAAGAAACGACGATTTGGTAGTCAATTTTCCCAGGGGTGATGCATAGAGAGTAACGTAACGCTTCAAACCTGGGTTCAAAGGATGTATTAAACGTTGCCAAACTAAAATGTTGATTAAATTAAGTGAAAAATCGATTTTTGAAAATTCATATTGAACAGTTCAAACAGAAAAGAAAAATTTCATATACATAGATACCTTTCTCCCTTATTGTAATCGGGTTTTTTTTTTTTTTTCTTATATCGTTTACTTCTTACAATATTCGCAGCTTTTTACTCCTTTTTAATCTAAATGTTATCGAAATATGTCTGCACAACCGAAAGAAGTCTTACTTGTAATGGCATACAAGAGAAAAAAAATCCCTAATACTTCAAAAAGTCCTACATCAAAAGCATTAATGTCATGCTGTCTAGTTTCTTAGTTTCTCTTCTAAACTTGCATTCTCTGCATGTTTTACATTTTCTATCTATTGATAACATTTCCCACAGTAAGATTTAGTCTGTGTTTCTGTAAATATTTGAGCCAAACTCTATGAAAAGGGGACTTAATGCATCTACAAAAAGTATCGACCCATGTCAGCCTGCACAATCCGCGCAGGCTGACATAGGTCGAAACTTTTTGCTTCTTGTAAATTCTCTGCATGTCAAAGGACCAGTGTACTACGTGATTCAGTCGATTGTTTTACAAAATGAATTTTAAGGATCCTTTACTATGACTGGCCTGCAACACGCGAAAAGGGGCATTCGGACATTTGCGTAAAGTGTCGTCTCGGATCAGCCTGCACAGTCCGCACAGACTGATCCGAAACGACACTTTCCGTTTTTTTTTTTTGTAATTTTCTGTTTTGTGCAAGTCTACCGTACGACAAAATCTAATGTAGTCGTAAAGTGCCGTCTCGGATTAGTCTGCGCGGACTCCGCAGGCTGATCCGAGACGACACTTTACGCAAATGTCCGAATGCCCCTGTTTGCGTGTTGCAGGCCATGTGATGTCTTGCATGGTGTCATGGATCAGAGAGATGCATTAAACACCTGCTTTACAGAGCATGACTTACGAGGGTTGTTCGGAAAGTTCGTAGAATTTTGTAATAAATCACACAATATTCTCAGTATTACAAAGAATTTTATACCTACTTAAACTTCAACATCTCTTCTATAAATTCTATGAAAACCAAAACGATGCTCTACATCACACGAAGATTATGTCTATTTAAAATGAGTATGTTAGAGGTACCCGGAGCACGCCGAAGTCAATATGACGTCGCGTAATCATCAAGCGTCGTTTACATCAAGAGATCGTCGCACTTTCTCAACATAGTCACCAGCAATATCTATGCATTTCTTATGTCTGGTCATCCATTTGTTGTAAGTTTCTCAGTTAGTGACGATACAACAATTTGAGTCTGTTTTGTAAGTTCCTCTGCTGAATCGAATCGCATTCCACGCAATTTGAAAATTGCTTAAGGATAAGTCAAGGTTCATGCATATCAAATTTCATGTATATTTGATGAACAATTCTAGAGTTATAACAAAATTCTACGAACTTTCCGAACAACCCTCGTATTTGTGTTATTATGAGTATTGATACAGGATAAGTTGTCTTTTTTTTAGGGGGAGATGCTCACTACAGAGGCGGTATTCCTTTACCATTTGGTAAATAACCTTACACTCTTTTGATTACCTCATCATGCATCTGAAGGGCGTATAGTATATAAAGAACTTTATAATGGGGTCTCGGATTAGATAATGGATTATATATCCACGTATGCAGTACCTAGTACATTTTGAGCTCCGAAAATATTGGAAAAGATGTTTTCATGTAGCGATAAAATAGCGATAAAATGATAAAATAGCAAAAATTGTTATTTTAAGGCATATTTTATTTAGAATTACTCACAAAATATTGAATAGTGTGGATATAAGGCTAGACTGTGCAGTCCAATATTGAATGGATTAAAATCTGTACCAACACGAATGTTTTAATTAAACTTTGTAATCAATTGTTCGTGTCACGTTTTTTGGTGATGTTTAAAGAATTTCAATATATGTACTCGTATATAACAAGTCTTATGTCACTCATAGATGTGTGTTACACAATCACGTTAAACATTAATTAGCGGATTTAAAAAAAATGCCATTAAATGCATACGAGATAAATATCGATATAAACTAGTAATAAGAGTGCAGCAGCATGAGCAGCTACATGTAGCAGCACGAGCAATTACATGTAGCTTTGCTATAACTGTTTGTTCCTATTATATGCTGTTCCGGGAAATGATTCATGTTAACTTTTTGTTTATATAATTATATCTGAATAACCAATATGAAACTATATTTTTATTCTGATATCCTATCATTTCTTAGATTGTCCGATACCCAGGAATATAACCCATGGAAATGTATCGTACAATGGCTACAGAGACGGGAAAGTTGTCACATATGTCTGTCAAAGTGGGTACGCTCTGTCTACTGTCAATAGTACACGTGTATGTCGCAATGGAAATTGGAGTGGTCCAGAACCTACCTGTGATGGTATGGCATTTCTTATTTATTTTCTTTATGATTTCTGTATCTTTTTAATCCTGTACTTAACAAAAACTGTTTGGGCTTGTCCAGCTGCAAAGCATTTGCAGACTACAAATTCAATATGGCTAAACTCTTCACCAAACGACAAAATGTTTTACGATCCTGACGGTCAAGTGGCTCATAGAGAACAACTAAGGTAATTAAACAGAGGATCTTACATGAGTGTTATGTCTTATCATTTTTATCAAAGTCGTTGACTAAAACTATATTACACGAGCCTTGGCGAGCGTTATAAACATTTTAGTCAACGAGTTTGATACAAATGCTAATAAATATAAACACAAATGTGAGATTCTGTTTTTCACATAAAACCAGTGACAGACAAAAAATATCCTGCTTCATCACTTCAGCCTATATATCCTTCACGGGTCCATGCTTACCGATGTAGTCCGGTTTGGAATGTGTACCTACACAGGAAGACAGTTCTGTGACATTTACATCGAAAGTGGAGTAAAACTGCTTTTTAGAGGGAGTACATGTACATTAAAATATTTCGCACAATTGTGATGACTTTAATAAGTTAGGCTGCATTTCTTGTTGTAATTAAACATGAAAATCCTAATATTTTCTGCGCGCATACGTCTTAGCAACAACGACGTAATTTTCTCGCAAAATGGCGAAGTAGTAACAATTCCGGCTCGTGATGTGGTTGGTTTCAAAACTAACCAGAGCCGGTTAGATACATTGCTGGAGGAGGTTTTATGTGATAAATAGCCATTAATTCAACAAAGGCAAAAGGCTAACGATTAAAAATATGATACCAAAGAACTACTGGCATATATATATACATACTCGTTATATTTGGGTTATGCTGCGTGAAAATAAGGGTTAAATGTATCTCTTTGGTGTATGATACCAAGCAAGTTATCACAGTACGGATCCAGAAAACCAATTTTGTCTAACAACAGACTAAATAATGATATAGAATGGTCCTTGGATGTGCAGAAAATTCAAATATTACAAAAAGTTCCGACCCATGTCAGCCTGCGCGGACTGCGCAGGCTGACATGGGGCCATACTTTTTGCAGATGCATTAAACTCCCTTTTCAAGTGTTATATTCTATATTTCAGTTATACCTACTACTGTACAAGTGCCACACACAACATGTAAAGGCAGAGTCACAGGTGAGTTGGTACATTCTGTGTAATAATTCTCTGTTATTGAGAAGGCTACTCTGGAAATGATAAACGCAAAGAAGATACATTTACATACATTATAAAACGATTTAGAATATTTAGTCTTGTAGTGTTACATAGATGATTGATCAAATTTGCGTTTGTATGTCGTCCCTACCGGTTGCCCATATGGGCGACGCCCTCTAAAAACTGCCAGTTTTGTTAAGGAGGATAGTGCAAGATACAGGACGAAACCCATCCAAAGTTGCACCAGGTTCTCTTAACGTCCTCGGTGTATACCGCCGTCACACGCGACCTTGGTTGCCATTAGTAATTTTAGACTGCCAGCCATAGGGCTCGAACCGACACCCTCAAGTGACCCAAGAATTGATGCTTACAAGTCCAACGCGCTACCACCTGAGCTATGTGGGCTGGTCGTTATATAAATGAAAGGGACAGTCTCAATAGGTACTGAAGATGTGTCTTTTCCAATATTAAAGGTAATTTTGTCAG
Source organism: Hippopus hippopus (assembly GCA_946811185.2). Classification (NCBI taxonomy): domain Eukaryota; kingdom Metazoa; phylum Mollusca; class Bivalvia; order Cardiida; family Cardiidae; genus Hippopus; species Hippopus hippopus. The sequence continues at coordinate 14,390,485 of OX328100.1, read as the reverse complement.
AATATCTGACAAAAAGGCGGGCAGTGTAGTTCTTAGATCAGATTTTACTTTCTGTGTGGTCTGATCTTGATCTAAACTCGCTGCAAAAGCAAATAAATTCAGGTTCAGCACAGCAAGGGTTGATTATATTCAAACTAGGTCCCACGACCTGTCCGCCCCCAAGACCAATCAGCAATGGACACGTGACCGTTGTGAGTTACACCAATGTACAGCTTGCCGCTTATAGTTGTGACGCTGGATACTACATAGCGACCGGGAACCAAACTCTTGTGTGTGAGAACGGTCGATGGAATGGAACGAAACCAACCTGCCATGGTCAGTTATCTTTTTAAGTACAAGTGTATAAAAACGATCTGATCCTCATTAACATCGCTTTAACACTTTACCAAACGATACAGTTATAAAGTAGGTCATATTGACAGTCCAACAAAATAACTGTTGATCAAGGGACGATTTCTCTCTTACAAAATGAAATACATTGTAGGGAAAAAAAGGAGAAAATGCTAGTTACATATGCACTATGCATTAAAGTTGATTATGAAACAGTTTTTACTGTAATAGATTTGTGTCAAACACAACTCGAACTGCGACTAGAGACAGTGATGAGAGTTTCAGAGCTCGAACCCAATGTAAAGCAAGGTCACGTCTGGCCAACAACTGTAGTTCGATTTCCAGGAAAGCAATCATCGACACTTATTGATTTAAGTTGTAAGAACTTCATTCACAGTAAGAAATTAGTTTAAACAAAGACTATCAACATTCCTCCTCTTTATCTTTTATCATCATAATTCCAGAATTACCTTCTTCGAACAACTCCAGCGTGACGAATTTTCAGACAGGGGCAAGTCAAGGTTGCAAAAGGAACAATGCTGGACGAGTAACCGTTTCTTCCTATGGTTGTCTTTTAGCTGTCTGTGTTTACATGTTAACATTAACATGTTATTAACATTTCATGTTCAAAAAAGACATAAACATGATTGGATTAAGTTAATTGCTAAGAAAAAAACCATAAACATCCTTTTAGTTACTTTGTTCTCGAGAAAAAATGTAATTGCAATTACAAATACTGGTAAATGAAAGCAGGAACTAGAACTGTCACAAAAGTGCCACATACCCCCACACAGCGCCTTGTCACAGAACAGATGTCATTTTATGGAAAAAAATATCATCAAAGTGCCTTAACTGGGTGAAAAATATATGAAGCTTGAAGTCACTAGGTTTCGTACTTTGCAAGTTATACCCAAAATAAAAATCCAAAGTTACAATTTACAAAGGGAAATAACTCTAAAAATAGTGGGAATAGAGTTATGGTTCTTGTACACTACACCTCTCGTTAATGTGGCCTATTTGTATATGAAGTTTGCAGCTTTTTTACTTTGGAAGTTATGCCCCAAACAAAAATCCAAAGTTAAAATTTACGAAAGGCAATAACCCCAAAAATAGTTGGAGTAGAGTTTTGGTTCTTGTACACTGCACTTCTCGGTAATGTGATCTGTGTGTGAAGTTTGAAGTTACTAACTTCTATACTTTAGAAAATATGCCCCAGACAAAAATCCAAAGTTAAAATTTACAAAGAGAAATAACTCTAAAAATAGTGGGAATAGAGTTATGGTTTTTGCACAGTGCACTTTGCTTTATGGTGATCTAATTGTATATGAAGTTTGAAGTTTCTAGCTTTTGTGCTTTGCAAGTTACTCGTATGCCCCAGAGGAAAGTCCAAAGTTTAAATTTTCAAAGGGCAATAACTCTAAAAATAGTGGGAATAGAGTTATGGTTGTTGAACACTGCACTTCTCGTTAATGTGGCCTATCTGTAAATGAAGTTTGAAGTTACTAGCTTCTATACTTTCGAAAATATGCCCCTGACAAAAATCCAAAGTTAAAATTTACAAAGGGAAATAACTCTAAAAATAGTGGGAATAGAGTTATGGTTTTTGCACAGTGTACCTAGCTTTATGGTGATCTAATTGTATACGAAGTTTGAAGTTACTAGCTTTTGTACTTTGCAAGTTATGCCACAAATATCCAAAGTTAAAATTTACAAAGGGCAATAACTCTAAAAATAGTGGGAATAGAGTTATGGTTCTTGTACAATGCACTTTTCGTTAATGTGGCCTATCTGTATATGAAGTTTGAAGTTACTAGCTTTTTTACTTTGGAAGTTATGCCCCGAACAAAAATTCCAAAGTAAATATTTACGAAGGGCAATAACCCCAAAAAATGTCAGAATACAGTTATGGTTCTTGTACACTGCACTGCTCCTTAATGTGATCTATCTGTGTGTGAAGTTTGAAGTTACTAGGTTCTATACTTTCGAAGTTATGCTCCGGACAAAAAGCCAACGTTAAAATTTACAAAGGGAAATAACTCTAAAATAGTGGGAATAGAGTTATGGTTCTTGCACATTGCACTTTGTTTATGGTGATCTAATTGTATATGAAGTTTGAAGTTACTAGCCTTTGTACTTTGCAAGTTATGCCCCAGATAAAAATCCAAAATTATAATTTACAAAGGGCAATAACTCTAAAAGCAGTGAGAATGGAGTTATGGTTCTTGTACACTGCACTTTTCGTTAATGTGGCCTACTTGTATATGAAGTTTGAAGTTCCTAGCTTTTTTACTTTGGAAGTTATGCCCCAGACAAAAATTCCAGTTAAAATTCACAAAGGGCAATAACCCCAAAAATGAATTGAATAGAGTTATGGCTTTTGTACACTGCACTTCTCCTTAATGTGATCTATCTGTGTGTGAAGTTTGAAGTTACTAGTTTCTATACTTTCGAAGTTATGCCCGGGACAAAAATCCAACGTTAAAATTTACAAGGGGCAATAACTCTGAATATACTGAAGACAGAGTTATGGTTCTTGAACAGTGCACTTCTCCTTAATGTGACCTATCTGTATATGAAGTTTGAAGTCACTAGCTTTTATACTTTTGGACGTTATGCCCCGGACAAGCTTTCCGTGACGCACGGACGGACGGACGGACAGACGGACAGGGTGACTCCAGTATACCCCCCCCCCCCCAAACTTCGTTTGTGGGGGTATAAAAACTCATTGTAGCTCAGATATGATGTACATGTAGCATGTTTTTAGAAATAAATTGTTATAATAACTATTTTAAAGATGTCCATATTTTATATCTGTGACCATGAATAATTATCATAAAAATACTTTCATTTCAGGTTTAAGAATTACTTTTAATTATTTATATATCCGCAAGGTTAAATTCGTTTACTTTGTCTTTGATTCTATTTTTGGGAAAACTCAGAAAACCCTCTTTTTATTGCTGTAAACGCCAGCGTCCGTATTCACCAACTATTCTTAAGAAAGTTCTCAGTCTTATTCTCCAAATGTTCTGAATTTGAAAGTAATACAACTTCTGATTGGCTAAACTAGTTGTGTCACTTAAGGAATGAAGAGAATTTTATTTTTTTCATGGAGGTATAAAAAAAAAAAACCTAATCACACTGTATGAAACCGCGAAGCGATTTCATACAAAAGTGTGATTAGTTTTTTTTTTTTCAAACCTCCATGAAAAAAATAAAATTCTCTTCATTCCTTATAATTTAATATTACAGACAACATACACCCACGGAAATAATTCAAACTGCATTCATTTTCTTTATTTTTAAATCTAACGTTGGAGTTCTAAAGCCCCTTTCACTCATATTTGTATGGCGCAAGTATACAATAGGGAAGCAGTTTTAAGATCCCCAATACTGAAAATCAACCAATAGAGCGTAAGTAAATGAACACAGCAGCGTGTAGGACCCGCAAAAGTAACCTTCAGCAAAAGTAGTTCCGGCACAACGTGATTTTTTTTTTCATGGAGCTATGAAAAATCTTTTACGGCCAATCAGAACTCGCCAATGTTCATGAAAACAACTGATATTAAATTATTTTCAAATGTAGAAAATCTTGGAGAAGAAGACTAGGTTTGTTCTTCAGAATGGTTGGTGAATACGGACCCTGAATTTGCCCTGCAGGAGAAAACTCGTGAAAACGTTGCCAGAGGAGAAATTGATAGTAGTGAGCAAATTCTCTTTGTGCAATAATATTTTCTTATTAACTCTTTACCAAACGACAAAATTTTAGACTAGTCCAAATTTGAAGCATTTGCAGACGACAAAATTAATGTGACTCAAAAATTGCAATTTGTTTTGCGAAGGGAAGAAAACATTGTGGGAAAAGGAGAAAATGCTGGTTACCAGCATTTCTCCTTTTGCGACCATGTTTTCAAAAGGCTTCTTTCTCAGGGTCGTGAAAACGAGGGATTGTTTGGTAAAGGGTTAATAGAAGCAAGTAACATGCGATAATCCATAGTTTACAAGAACGTTCCCAAAGTCGTCTTCTCCCATAAGGAGATCATGAGTCAAAGGCTTGAAAAACTAAAGTTGCTTCGCGACAGTACTGATAAAGATCAAACGTAAGCCTCACAGGACAGCAGCGACATCTATGACGTACACTGTCTGATACTTTTAACCCTTAGGCTGCGAAGCGCGGCAAGGGGTGCAATATTTTCTACCCTGTTAAAGACAAATTCCATCATTCTAGCCACATGTAAATGCTTTCAATTCGGACAAGTCTAAGATTTCGTCCTGGGAAAAAAAAAAACTTTTTAGTGATGACATTTATTTATAAAATGATAACATATCTTACATATCAACCGTTCAGGTAAACATATTTTCTGCCGAAGTCCGATAAAGTTGAAAAATTCTAAATGAAATTCGACAAGAAATGAATTGAACAGGATACTGATTGGAAGATTTCATGACGTTGATGAATACACATGAGTCATGCTCTGCAAAAAGTATCGACTCAGGTCAGCCTGCGCATTCTGCGTAGGCTGATCCAAGTCGAAACTTTTTGCTTTTGGTAACTTTTCTGAATGTCAAAGGACTGTTCTGCCTTATGGTTTTGCCGGTTATTTTCGACAATGACTCCATATTACACAACGACCAGCTTGGTATATTGCATTACGTAGATGCATCATGTCCCCCTTTTCATAGAGCGAAGCTCGTTATTTGTGAGTGGTCCTAAAACTGGTAAAGTCCTTATCATTTAATCAGCTGTGTAGAGGTCGAGTTTTCTTTACATTTGAATCGGAACTCTAGCAGTTGGCATACATTTCATCTGTTGGGAACGTGGATAAAATGGTGTGGTAGATGTATATGTACTGCTCCTGATTTAAAACAAAAACGAAAAGAAAACATATGAAATCAAATCCATTCACTTGAGTGGATTTATTTTTTTCATGCAGCATACAACCATACCCTCTGGTCCACTCGATAGGCCTCCTTTCTTAGACAGTAGATCTAGCGGGATTACATCATGAATAAAGGTACCCGTGTGTTTGGATAATATAAAGCCTCAGATGCGTTAGAGGGTTCAATGACAATAAATTTGAAATTCAAAAAAGTGAGCCATGCTCTGGCAAAAGGGGGCTTAATGCATCTCCGTGATCCATGGTACCAAGCAAGCCGTCACATACTCATGGATCTAAAAGATCCACTTTTTTTAACAACCAAGTTAATCATGAGATAGACTAGTCCTTGGACATACAGAAAATTGACCAATAGCGAAAAGTTTCGGCCCAGGTCAGCCTGCGCGGATTGCGCAGGCTGACCTGGGTCGATACTTTTCGCAGATGCATTAAGCCCCCTTTTCACAGAGCACGGCTCAAGTGTTTGCTGAGCCCCGGTAGCGTATAGGGCTTCAGAACAAGGGGTTGCTGATTCGAATCCCTGGCTCGGCCAATCCCTTTCTTAGGATTCATCATACATGGCTTGGCAGTAATATTGTGCGAAGTACTGGTAAAAGCAACTCCAGGAAAGTAAAGGTAGGTGCACTGGCCACCCAGATACAATTGAAATAACAGTGAACATAGCGTTGAGTCAATCAATCAATCAATCAATCAATCAACCACTCAATCAATCAATCAATCAATCAACCAATCAATCTTTTCCATAACACTTTGAAAGCTGTATAATTATCTCTTTACCACACACTCCCGAGTTTTAACGACCCTGAAAGAGAATGGTTTTGAAAACATTGTGGGTAAAGGAGAAAATATTGTAAAGCAGCATTTTGTCCTTTTCCCACAAAAGTTTCTATCCTATCAAAGACAATGTTTTCTACCCTGTCAAAGACAGAAATCATCATTTGAGTTACATTGAATTTGCTGTCTGCATAGGCTTTGAATTTGATCCAGTCCAAATTTTTGTCGTTTGGTAAAGTGCAAAAAGAGGCTTTCACCTTCATCTTTTGAGATCACCCTCAATTGTCTTAATTTTATGAAGTTCTGAGATAAAACAAAAGCTAAGGTTTAGAAGCACTGTATACGAAGAACTTCTCATATTGTCAAATTATATTTTTGACTCTTTCTGTAAATAGTTCGTTTTTTCATCACGTGTTTGCACAGAGTCATTTGTTATATATGGCCTGCAACACGCGAAAAGGGGCATTCGGACATTTGCGTAAAGTGTCGTCTCGGATCAGCCTGCGCAGTCCGCGCAGGCTAATCCGAGACGGCACTTTCCGCTTTTATGTAATTTTCTGTCTTGCGCAAGTCTACTTTAGCACAAAATCTAATGTAGTCGTAAAGTGCCGTCTCGGATTAGCCTGCGCGGACTGCGCAGGCTGATCCGAGACGACACTTTACGCAAATGTCAGAATGCCCCTTTTCGAGTGTTGCAAGCCAGTTTTGAGCCATGCTCTGGCAAAAGAAATTTAATGCATCTCTGTAATGCATTATGCCAGGCAAATCATCACATAAATATGAATCCATAAAATCTATTTTTTTATAACAATCGACTTGACATCGAGTTAGACGGGTCCTTTGACATGCAAAAAATTACAAAACTACAAAAATTTTCGACCCAAGTCAGCCTGCGCGGACTGCGCAGGCTGACATGGGTCGATACTTTTTGCAGTTGCTTTAAGTCCCCCTTTTTTCAGAGCAAGGCTCATTATGATTTACTCACAAAATTTGGAATGATGTTTTCGTTTCTTTCTTTCATCCGTTTCACAGATTGGACGATATTTATATGTCCCTGGTCTTGTCTCATCCGCTCTAACTCACTGAGTAGCACGCATACCAGCCCGCTGCGTTCGAACCCGTTACTGTCAATAGTAATGATAACACTTTCTTATTTCCATTTGTGGAACTCTTCAATTTAATGGCGCGTCTATCGTGACAACGCGTAAACGAAAGTGAATTGAAACATGTACAAAATACATTAAAATGCAACTATCTTTGCTAAAGGAGGCAGATTCCATTGCGCTGCAGCGTCTAATAAGTACATTCAGGCTTTTAGTTCTCACTTGTTTTTTTCATTATGATCAATGTTTTGTCTACGTTAAGGACACAGTATCTGACCTAATGATATCGCACTGTCTCGCGAGACTTTCTTACCAAATAATCAGAGACGGCACTTTACGACTACATAAGATTTTGTCCTACAGTAGACTTGCGCGAAACAGAAAATCACACTAGAACGGAAAGTTTCGTCTCGGATTAGCCAGAGCGGACTGCGCAGGCTGATCTTAGACGACACTTTACGCAAATGTCCGATGCCGCTTTTCGCGTGTTGAAGGCTAATTATGTTATCCGTTGTGTTACCCCCTATGTTATCAATTTCTCTACATCATTCCTGTAATACGTATTCTCTCTTATGCCACACCCTAAATTATTCTATTAGGGGTCCTGCGTGGCTCAGTGGTAAAGTGTACGACTCGTGACCTGGAGGCCCCGGGTTCGAGTCTCACTGGGTTTTGTCTTAGGGATGACTGAAATTTTGTTGAAAGCGGCGTAAAACACAATTTTATATTATTCATTTCCCCGTATGTTATCCACTTTGTTGTTTACTTTCTGTTATTCATGAATTGTCCTCATTATCCGTTTTCTTTCATATTATCATCCATGTTATTAACCTCCCTTACATTATCACCTCTGTTTTTTTTTCTGCCTTACATTATCCCGTAAGTCATTCATTCTATCTCATATTAACCGTTATGTTATTAATTCACTATGATATGATTCACAAGTTTTTATGCTACCTAATATTGTTCATTTTCTCTTGAATTATTCCCCTGTGTTATTTGTCCTCATACATTTTACCGTATTTTATTAGTTCTTTCTTTTCTCATGCCCAGTTTTATCCATGTTATCTTATCTGTTATTCATTCTACCGTATATTGTTCCTCGTGTTATTTATTCTCTACTGTTATTACCTGCAGTGAACAAGAACTGGCTGTGAAGTTGTCATCCGTTCTTGAGAGTTTAATACGGCTTCCAAAAAGTTTAACATGGACTTTCTGTCTTCAGGAATGGTTGCCACATCTCCCCAGAGTTTAAATTCGAACTGGCGCACTGTGTTGTATTCACCGTCCTATGTATAAGTAGGAAACCAATGAGAAAATCGTCACTACCAAAAGATGACATAAAGAATTTACTGCATCACATCGTCATTGTAATACAGTATATAAACAAGACAAACACATATTCTATTTAACAAACGGAGGAGTAAACACACCAACAAAACTTTGATACAAGGTTGTACCAACACATTTTTCAAGCAACGGATGCACTCTATAGCTTTCCATTCTTGGTATGAAAAAAAGAAAACCGATCTGCAGAAAATTAGTACCACATTTATTTCAGGCAATTGATGCTCCAAGTCTTTTTTTTCACAGTATATATAGTAATACAAAATATAGGAACAAGACTTTCACGTACATGCACCAAGAATTGGTATGAAGGTTTCATCACGTGAGGTACTGCTGATCAAGGCAATGTACACAAATAAATGAACTTTGTCCATGCGTAACTGAAATTTTTGCTGAAGGAACCCTTCATTCAACAAACGCACTTGCAAGACTTTTAATATTTCATTTTTTGTAATTTATTCTTATTTTCCGGACGGTGACGAAGTCACTAGATCTATAAACCAAAGACTACATATCTACTTCCATCAGATTTAAAGATTTCATCACTTTGCGTTGGTAGAAATGTAACTCTCCTTTTTTAGTGACCATATCAATTCATCAAGCTCACGTGACCTGGTTGACCAATCAAATTTTTTATACCTTCTTACTGCTTATGGTGATTCTGTCTTTTCATTGGTCATATGCTATAAACAATAGCAAAAAAGTGTTAGTGAGGCGGCATCATTGCTAAATATAAGAAGTGGACGATGGGTACGGCAGGAGTCTTTATCACATAACCCATTACAATATTCTTATCTTACACACGTTTGAGATAAACATTATGTGACGTTATATGTGACGTCACTATACTACCTTCAGAGGAGTAAGTCAGGTTTTTCTCATGGAAATACCCACGTGTGTGTGTACGGTTTTGCATATTCTGACCTAAAATTCGTTATATATCGTTGAATGATAGAAAGAATCTGACATTTAGATATATTTTCCACTAAACTCGTCTTTTAATATGTCATTAAGCTCACCAGAGGCTCACTTAATAACATTTTTCTATCTCAGACGCCGACTTATGTTAGATCCTTTATACAGGTATCTTATACCTACACTTTTATACTTGAATACTGTTTCGTTGAATAGATCAATTATCTGCACTTCCTTCATAGATACATCAAATTTATTCTGTATTGCTGTGTTGTAAGTGCCCAAATTCGCACATACCTGTAATAAAGATATATATAAATCTTAACTCTTAGGCTGCTTCACGCGAATCAATGAGCTTTTCGGAATGAGTACATCGAGACCTCTTGATACGTATTCACCAACCATTCTAAAACATTCTTAGTCTTATTCTTTAATATTTGAAAGTAACACAACTTCTGATTGGCTAAACCATTTGGTTAAGCCAATCAAAGTTGTGTTACTTTCAGATTTAGGAAAATTCTAAAGAACATGGCTAAGAACGTTCTTAAGAATGTTTGGTGAATACAGATTCAGACTGCACAGAATGTGTAGTCTGATCTTGCCCCTACACCGACCTAAATTTGATTCTTTCTTTTTTTAGAAAAATGATTTTTTGAATTCAAAGTATTTGGGTTTCAACTATTTACTGGAAAGTTTAAGATAACGCATAAAGCAGTTTACGGGTCAACGTCAATGCAGAATACAGCTTTAGAAGATAAAGGAAAAAAGTTAATGTTTTTAGGCATTTGAAAGAATGCATGTATAAAATTTCAATTAAAGGTATAAAAATTGTCCTTCTGATCAAGTGATCTGTATTTTTCCCAAGTGAGTATATAACTCCCAAAATAGAGACAGACAGACAGACAGACAGACAGACAGACAGACAAACAGACAGACAGAGTGAAATTGATTTTACCTTTTAAACTCAGATATTTGAGCTCAACCTTTGAACTGTTAAATAAGTGAAATGAAAATTTGAAGCCGAGAGTGAAAACCAAAATTTTATCCCCCGGTCCCACAGACCCCGAATTGATCCCGAAATTGAAATTTTTAAATTCGCGGTGAATTCGGCTAGCTTCGGGAGATTCGTAGTGCTTCGTGAATCAAATCGGCGTCATTTTGGGCTCAAAAACACTTCGGGAGAAAAATTTCAACATGCGCAAATTTTTTTCCCGAATTCAAAAGTCGAGTCAAATTGATCAGAAGTCGGCGTGTTTCGGCGTGTTTCATAGTACTTCGTCCTACGTCGTAGTGTTTCGGTGTACTTCGTAGTAGTCGATTCGGCGTTGTTCCGGTAAGAAACGGGCCCTTATTCCATATACTTTGTCTTGGCTGCAGCAGCTGATGGTACTATCTGGTGTTCTGTCTTCTGTCTTTGGCAAGCCAAGGCCGCACCCACCACCGCCTTTGTGTCTTTTTCTTTAGCTGTGGCCGGTGCCATTCGTATTCCAGCCCCTGCCGTCGCCAAACAAGACTTTATTCAGCAAGGGCCCTCTCCCTCTTCTCGATTTCGATGAAGATGTAGCACAAGATGGCAATGCTGACTTCTTCTGCTGTGGTTGGCACGTTGTCACTTCAAAAGTTTTAGAATGACTGATTCTCAACAGAAAATTGAAAAATTTATATACCTGGTTATGTCGTTTGTTCAAATTCGGGTTTAAATTCTTGGAGAAGATTTGAAACTCGTAGTAGATCCGAAGCTGTCAGTGTAGCTCGTCGTAGTCTGTTGTACATCGTAGTCCTTCGTACATAGAAATCGGGACAGTCGGTTTAGATCGGGATGCTTCGTAGTACCTGGGCTCCTTAACTCGACGTACTTCGGGAGAAAATCGGGGTGAAAGCGTAGTAAATCGTAGTATATTGTAGCACGTCGTAGTTCGTCCGGAAAAGATCGTTGTACTTCGTGAAATTAAGCCCTGAAGGTCTGTTGAACGGCTCGTTTTCGTAGTGATTCAGGAAAAACGCTGTCTCCCGAAGTAATACGATTTTTGGGGGATTCGGGCTCTGTGAGACCGTGGGGTTACTATTTATTATCAAAGGTAATTTTAGGAGGAAAATATGTCTTTATCGGACAGTGTAGATCAAAGATCAGACTGCACGTTCTGTGCAGTCTGATCTTGATCTACACTGTCCGCAAAAGGTCAGCGAGTCGCGCTTGGCAGCCTAAGGGTTAAAGATAAGAGCTAACCTTATGGTTGGACGATGTTTCTGATGTCAACATGACGATTGTTTTCACATGTTGTTCGTCAATAAGTGACCAAAATGTTTCAAGCGTCGAGTCTGTAGGGGATCTCGAGATAATGATTGTATTTTTGCCTTCGTGGTTCTTGAATAGTAAAGAAAAAGATGTTTAGCTTTTTTAAAATTCTCAAATGAAAAAATATAAGTCTTGTCCAAATCGAAAGCATTTGCAGACGACAAATTCAGTGATACTTAAAACATGGAATTATGTCTTTCATAGGCTAGAAAACATTGTGGGAAAAGGGGAAAACACTGGTCATCAAGATAGGGTCATTAAAAGTCGGGATTGTGTGTCAAAATATCCGATTTTTTTAAATCTTCAATTGAAGGCGGAAGCGGTAGTTCCCGCGCACTAGTTACCTATGTAAACAGCGCGTACCATTCAACCAGATGGAAATATAACGTAATTTACCCTACATTTCTCTCGCTTTACGTAATATTCTAATGCGTTGTTATGGGGTGGGGGAACACCACGGGAAATTACAGAAAACAACTGTACTCGATTTTGATGTAATTCCCTCCAAAAAAGGGGGTAGAAGCATGAAATAAATTGAATGTTATTTTTTCGGTGAAAGATCGAAATATATTTCATCTCGTGAACATCATTGGTAACTTTTTCACTCGTGGCGCAAAATATCCTCTAAATGTTTTCGAACAACCGTAAAAGCAGACTGACGGATATAAGCTGCTTAACAAGGCGAAATAATTGCAAAGAAAAAATGAGTAATAACTTGTTCAAAACAATCTTAAGAAAGATAACTTGTAGTAAACAATCTGAGGGGAAATGTTAAATGTGGATCAAATAATATTATCTGTTTTTGAATGGGTATCCAGCGTGTTCCTCATAATTCATTAAATTCACAAAAGCATCCTTGTTCCTGGTTGCAAAATCATGACGTCATTTAGTAGAGAATTTTACTGGTTACCAAAATACATGAACAACCCTATGGGAAGGGAAATGAATGCATCTTCGTTATGCATTATACCGAGCAAGTCCTCACACAATTTGAATCTATTTTGTCCAAATACCAGCTGAATCTTGAGGCAGAATGGTCTTTTGAAATGCAGAAAATTCAGCATTTGCAAAAAAGTATCGATCTATGTCAGCCTTCGCAGTCCGCGCAGGCTGACACTGGTCGATACTTTTACAGATGCCTTAAACCAAATTCTCACAGAGCGTGATTCACATAAATTTTGACTTGGAGTTAAATATATCGTGAAAAGTTCTGGCAAGACAAAACAATGTATCATCGAAATTGCTGACAAGCCTGACATATTTTAAGTGAACCAAAACAAAGAAATATTACCGGTAATAAGATAGCCCCAAGATCTCTAAAACTGTCTCCTCTCTTTGACTTTGGAATGTAATCGTCAACTGTTGAATAGACAAACATAACGCAGCAGAATCTGAATTACTTCAAACATACAGTGATCCTAATACTATATTCATCTAATATTACAATTAAGTCACGAGAATGAAGTGTTGGCCTTTTGAGAAACAATTTCGAAGAAAGAGTTTTTGCAGGACATAACTTTTTCATTTAACCTTTACCATACAATCCGGGGTTTTAATGACTCTGAGGAAATGTTTTTTGAAAACATTGGTGGAAGGAGAAACGCTGGTATGCATCATTTCCTCCTGTTCTTACTAATGCTTTCTACTCTTTCCTAGACTTCTTGAAAACATTGGGAGAAGGAGAAACGCTGGTATGCAATATTTCCTCCTATTCTCACTATGTTTTCCACCTTTTCAAAGACTTTTTGAAAACATTGGGAAACGGGGAAACGCTGGTAATCACTATTTCCTCCATTTCCCACAATGTTTTCTACCCTTTCAAAGACAAATCTTACCCCTTAAGCCACATTTGATTTTCATCTGCAAATGCTTTCAATTTATACAAGTCTCAATTCTTTAGTCGTTTGGTAAAGGGTTAAACAGTTTAATGGTAAACCGTCTTGCTACCGGGGTGGAGGGGGGGAGGAAATAGCTATTGCGGTCGGTGCAGATGCAACATCGGAACTGCCCAGAAATGAACAGCTTGAATTTGGATCTACTCTATTCTTTAAAATCGGGAAAAATAGGGAAATAAAGAAAAAGTTGAAGAGAAAAGAGAAAATTGAAAAATAAAAGAAAAGAGAGAGAAAATGAATCATCGTATTGGATAAGTTGAAGTATCGTTGTAACTTCAGTACAGAATGACAAACTGACAGAAAGTGCTTACTTGTAACTGTCGTATTGGAATTGTTCTGGTGTACAAATACATTGGAATATTCAACATCGTAATTCGAACTTCTGTCCTTTTCTAGTTTCATCCGATCCTCTATGCTCTCAGCGATTAACTATGGGAAAATAAGATATGCAACTACACGAACTGACGATATATGGCCTGCAACACGCGAAAAGGGGCATTCGGACATTTGCGTAAAGTGTCGTCTCGGATCAGCCTGCGCAGTCCGCGCAGGCTAATCCGAGACGGCACTTTACGACTACATTAGATTTTGTTCTACAGTAGACATGTGCAAAACAGAAGATATGTAAAAACGGAAAGTGTCGTTTCGGATTAGTCTTGGCCGAGTGTGCAGGCTTATCCGGGACGACATTTTACGCAAAAGTCCGAATGCCCCTTTTCGCGTGTTGCACGCCATATTGTCCTATACCACACAATCACGTATTTCAATGGCTGTTAGTACGGTGCATATAAAAAAGAAAATCGTGGATATGGAAGGAAATATGGCTAACCAGCATTTTCTTCCTTTCACACAGTTTTTCCACTGTTTCGAAAACAAATCGTATCGTTCTATCTGCATTTAACTAAAAATTACTGTTAAAGTAAGAAACTCGTGGTAACAATTACCTCGTTCCTTTCCCACAACGGTTTCTACTATTTCAAAAAACAAATTGCATCATTATATCTGCATTTAATTTTTCGTCTGCAAAACCTTTCATTATGGAATAGTAGCCTACAAAATTTCGCCGTCTGGGGAAGTAGAGCACACTTTTCATCTAAAGACCAAGCCTAGCCAGCATAGATAGATCTACCATGAGCTGCAACATCTAGTGAAATAGTCTGGTAAAAACAGTCTTATGATTGCATTAGCCGCATCTGTTTGAAAATGTAAACCTTTCTGGGAGGTAGAGATAAGCTAAATGGTAGTTTTTATTGACGTTGTCCGCGTCTTAATGGATCAGAATTGCGGAGATTTTCCACCAACTAAATTGAAGCAAATCTGTTACAACCAGCACAGTCGCAACAAAGTAGTATATGAGACAACTAAGACAAATACGGCAATGGCCCCTAGCTGCGGCACGAAATGCAGACTGACCGACTGAGGCATCCGTTATTTTAACGCTTAGGCTGCTAAGCGCGACTCGGTGCGCTTTTAGCGGACAGTGTTGATCAAGATCAGACTGCACAAAACGTGCAGTCTGATCTTTGACCTGCACTGTCCGGTAAAGTAGTTTCTTTGCGGTGAAATCAACTTTGAACCCGCAATATTTGGGTTTTTACTATTTAGTGGAAATTTTCGTCCTATTTTTTTTAGCAGTTTAAGGGTTAATAGAATTGTTTCAGTCTCAGCTGATATACCAACACAAACACCGCAACACGTGTCTACAGCCTAGTCCATCTGCATTAGTAATTGGGAGGTTTTGGTTTGGTTTGTATTGGAGTTTAACGCCATTTTAACAGCTTAGGTCATATCTTGGCGGTCAGTGACGCACCCATGTGTTTCCTGGCCTTCTCACACCAGTACTGGCACAACTTTCTTTCCAAAGCCACTGACTACTTTTTCTCACATGCATCAGAGGTGAGGGGCGAAAAATCGCCGGAAAGAGAGTTCGCTGCAACCGGGTATCGAACCTACAACCTCCAGGTCATGAGTCTGATACGCTAACCACTGAGCCACTCGGCCGGGAAATAATTGGGAGGTAATTATCACTGAGTGACATTTTGTTGACATAAGGCCTTTTTCGACACTGAATGAAGATGTCGTTCCTTTGACGACATGAAGCCACTGTGGCATGTGGTACGAAGCAGTCTTTTTATTTATAGACATGAATGAGTCCATCCCTAATTCTTTTATGTCAAGTAAGTCTCAACAAAGACCAAATGGGACACTAACCCAGAAAAATACGAGGGGAAAGGCCCAGCTTTGGCACAGAACATAGATAAAATTATACAGACTGACACCGCTGTATTAAAATGACAGAGGACTGAGTTCCTTTTTCTGCATTAAGTGCCGGCTGGGCACTTTCGCCGTGTTTTTCTGGCTTGTCTCAATTTGGCCTTTGTTGCAGCTGAGCTGGTCGTAACATAACAAATAAAAAATGAGCAATACTCTGCAAAAAGGGGGTATAACGCATCCCCCGTGATGCATTGTACTAAGCAAGTCATCATATAATGGATCCATAAAATCCATTTTGTCTAACAATCAACAGTATCAGAAGGTAGAATGGTCCTTTGACATACAGAAAATTTACAAAATAGCCAAGAGTTTCCACCCATGTCAGCCTACGCTGACAGTGCAGGCTGACATGGGTCGTTACTTTTTGTAGATGCGTTATGCCCCCTTTTCACGGGGCATGACTCCTATTACTTTCCATTTCGATAGCTACTGCAGAGTGTCATCTCAGTCCCATTATTGTTATACTTTTTGTGGGGTCTGGCAAACCTATTACATTATATGGCCTGCAACACTTGAAAAGGGGCATTCAGACATTTCAGTAATCCGCGCAGGCTGATCCGAGACGGCACTTTACGATTACATTAGATTTTGTCCCACAGTAGACTTGTATAAAACAGAAAATTACATAAAAACGGATCGCGTCGTTTCGGATTAGTATTGGCCGAGTGTGCAGGCTTATCCGGGAGGACACTTTACACAAATATCCGAATGCCCCTTTTCGCGTGTTGCAGGCCATAGTATGACTTAACAACAAATGCTTTTACATTATACTGGGTTTTGACTCTCTGCATTTCTGTGCCTTTCACTTCTTCAGTTAGATATGTATATACTTCTTCAAACTGATTGGACCAAATATAGTGCGTTCCGAACAACAAGGCATCTGCTACAGCTTCGTGTAGGAATACATACTGCTCCTGAAAAAAAAGAAAACCTCGGTCAATAAAAAGTAAAAGACGGTGCTAGGCATGCTACATCAAACAGGTCTGTGATATTTGAGCCGTTCTCTGTAAAAAGAGGTTTTAATGCATTTGCAAATAGTATCAACCCAGGTCAACCTGCGTACTCTGCGCAAGCTGACTTGAGTTGAAACTTTTTGCTATTGTTATACTTTCTGCATTTTAAAGGACCACTTTTACTTTCAGGTAAAGTCGGTTGGTAGACAAAATAAATTTCATGGATTGTAAATAATAATATAATAACTTTCTTGGTATAACTCAGCACAGAGACGCATCAAACCCCACTTTAGCAAGAGCGTCACACATTTCTAAATACAGTGGAACCTTGATAACTGTACATAAGAAGAACTACTTTTTGGACCATCAAAATGCATTCAAAATTTCTTCACTCTTCAACAGATGAAGTCTGAATATTTATCGGATCATTCGGTATTCAAACAAATGTGAAAATGCATTTAAGATAAAAGTGAAAAATAAAATAATTTCTGATAATTCTTTAAAAGTGCTCCAACAATTATATTTTCAAGCTATGTTTTGTTATCGCCCTTTTAGTACAAAATTATGAATATGAGTTTATGGTAATGCTATAAAAGGTGGACCTTCTATTGTGACCCACCTTTGTCTGCACCATATTGACCCTCTGGTCTCGCAATGCCGTGACAATATCTAACAGTCTTAGGGTTCCTTCAGCCTTGGCTTGATGATATGCGTTATCCAGGGCAATAAACGTGCCCGTCCGTCCAATACCAGCACTGCAACATGTAAAGATAATCAAACCAAGTCATACAACTGACCTGAACCAACATGTCAGAATGACGTGATAACAGTTTTACTGGCAGTAGATAAGGTTAAACTGCTGCAGTTTCAGACTATGTTGGCCAAAACAATCCTCACAGTAATGTTACATATACTCGTACGCATGTCACCGTATATGAGAGACCATAGACGATGGTATGTTGGTCTTTCACTATAATCTAAACTGCTCCAAACAATAGTAACTATGGGTTTTTTTATTTCACATTCCATACGCTACGTTCATGTTCTTCACATACGAGTCGTATACATGTGTAACTGTAGTTCTGGGTTTTTGGTGTGCCACTGCATATAGACTTTCAGAAGTTGAAGCTGCCGCTTTTAAACTCTACGACCGAATAATCATGTAAACGGAAAGGAACAAAGTGTTTCGTAAAGATAATCAAAACATAACTGTATCTTAAAAGAGGACCAATGTATTCCCTACTAAGGTTGTTTGCAACTTTTGCGCTTGCTTATTTTCCTTGTGGTGACATGGATATTTCTTGTATCATTTATTTCATAATCTAATTCTTGATCAGATTTAGTATTTTTTTCCAAATCCATAGGAAGAAATCTTTAGAAAACGGCATTTTCATTTTTCTACCCTCTTTACTACAAAATCCATTATTTAAGCCACACTTGATTTCGAGTCTGCGAAAGTTTTTACATGGTTAAGTCTAAATTTGTGTCATCTGGTAAAGATAAAATGGCTTGCAACACGCGAAAAGGGGCATTCGGACATTTGCGTAAAGTGTCGTCTCGGATCAGCCTGTGCAGTCCGCACTGGCTAATCCGAGACGGCACTTTACGACTACATTAGAATTTGTGCTACAGTAGACTTGTGCAAAACAGAAAATTACATAAAAACGGAAAGTGCAGTTTCGGATCAGCCTGCGCGGACTGCGCAGGCTGATCCGGGACGACGCTTTACGCAAATTTCCGAATGCCCCTTTTCGCGTGTTGCAAGCCTTATAACTTTAGTATAGATCCATAAAATGTAGTTTGTCTTGCAACCGACTGATTCATGAGATAGGATGGTCGTTGGAAATACAGAAAATTGACCAACAGCAAAATGTATCGACCCAGGTCAGCCAGCACGGACTAGACAGGCTGACTTGGGTCGATACTTTTTGCAAATGCATCGAAATCCCTTTTCCACAAAGCACGGCTCAAACCAATAACAAAGTAACTTGAACATGTATAAAAGTGTACCTGCAATGAACAACGATTGGACCTTGGTTGCTATCGCCATCTTGCAACACGGCATGCCAGAAATTTACCAAAGACCATGTGCTGTCCGGAACATCTTTGTCTGGCCATGCTCTGAAATGGTACTGTGTTACTCTTCTCCCATCCCCGTCATTCTGTGGAAATGAGAAAAGTGGCAAATTTAAAAAAAAATAAATAAAGGCCCAATAGCGGCCTAAAGTAAACAATGGTACTTTGTTAGTCTTCTCCCATCCCCGTCATTCTGTGGAAGTGAAAAAAAAGTGGCAAACTGTTAAAAAAATTTAAGACCCAAGAGCGGCCAAAAGTAAACAATAGTACTGTGCGCAGTGCGCGTAGGCTGACCTTGTTCGAAACTTTTTGCTATTGGACAACTTTCTGCATGTCCAATGACCATTCCACCCCAATATTCAGTTGGATGTTAAATAAAATGGATTTTATGGAGCAATAATTAGGCGATGGCTTGCTTGGTATCATGCATCACGAGATGCTTTAAATCCCCCTTTGCCAGACACCGCTCATATAGATTACCAACATGAATGTAGGATTGTACGGTATAAAAAATATTGAGCAGTAATAATAATCTATTATAATAATAACAATAAAGGAATTATTCCTTACAATAAATTTCCTTACAATGTTTGCAAAACTACTTCCTATATGACAAAAAATAGTCATCTGCAAAATGTTTATGTGATACGTAAAAGTAACGAAAAGAAGATACTCGCAAATCAACTGACCTTTCTGATTCTCAGATTTCTTGTGATAAAGTCCGGCTGCATAATTTGTGATTCAAGCCGTACTGTAATCTTACCGAAAGTTACATCGTTCCCCTCAGGCCAATACATCAAACACTTTTCCTGAAACAGACAAATATAAAAAAAAGTTCGGTACAGGGTATGTGTATTTACAATGACCATTACAAGTGAATATTTTTACGTTTTTTCAAATCGCTTGAAAATGAACAAGTTATTTCGTTGACCCGCCGAAAAAGCCCCATTTTCCTTGACATGGCATTAGATAATAATAATAATAATAATAATAACAATAAAACCACAAAGTATATCGTACTTCTATCATAAGGAACACATGTATGAAGTTTCATCAGTTTTCGTCAAGGACTTTAGAAGATATCTGTCCAGACGGACGGACAAACGGCAGGCAACGCAGAATCTATATCCCTCCGCCTTCGGCAAGGAACAAAAATATCCCGTCTTAGTCAACTCGCACTTAAAAATAATGAGGTGAAACTGTTAATTTGACTGTTCTCTTTAAATGATTATATGACAAATTGCTTGGTATGATGGATTACGTAGATGCATTAAGCCCCCTTTTGCCAGAGCATGGCTTGCTTACCGTGCCCATTTCTATAAGGTTGGTCAACATAACAATTTGTTGCGATTTTTGCTGCCATACCATCCTCCAGAAATCGTCTCTCATAGCTTCAGTTGGACCTAAAATAGAAATATTTCAAAAAGTTGTCTGTATTACCCTTGAAATAATTGGCCTGGACAAAATCTAATGTAGTCGTAAAGTGCCGTCTCGGATTAGCCTGAGCGGACTGCGCAGGCTGATCCGAGACGATACTTTACGCAAATGTCTGAATGCCCCTTTTCACCTGTTGCAAGCCATATGTATCACACTTTGATAGGGATCATGTAGATATTTCAATGCGGGTATATGTTACTACAGTACAGTTTTGCATTAATAACATGCATTTCCGCAAGTGGTTTATGTCATCAGGGTGGCAATGCAACATATTGAAAAAACATACGTGATATATGCCACACATATATTTCTGCTGAATCTGATATGGTGATCCCTATCAAATTTTGAGAAGTATGTATACTTCAGAGTCGGATTTCAATTTGTCTTTTAAGAAGAAAAACAAAGAGCAAGAGTTGCTGCGCAGTTAACCGAAGTGTTTAGGTCACAGTGATTTTTGATAGGCCAAACAAATGTAACTATTTTCTTCGCCCTGTTCATATTCAATTTGTCCAACTACTACAATTAATCAAATTTACTAGTATGTGAATTTAGTTGTACACCAGTTGACCAAAGAGACATTGCATTTTACGGTAGCTTCTTATGCCATGTTAATGATTTCTTTTTTCGCCGTAGCTGCTGAAAACCACTAGACTTGTTTGTTTTGTTTTGTTTGTTTGTTTGTTTGTTTGTTTATGTGGGAAAAAAATTCTTTTAATGATCTTAATCATAGCCGCACAACATACACGAAATTCATTATATTCAATCACAGAGAGAGAGAAAAAAAAACACCAAAAAAATTAGATCCTCCTTGGCATGAAATTTGACACAACCACTTTCAATAGAGCTTTAATTAACGATCAGCCAATAAATTTAATGTAATCATCTCCTTTTTATCTCCGACATTCTAGTGACACTCTAGACTATCAATATGCTAAGATTAAAATCGCTTGAATTCAAATAGATCCATGAAGATGTAGTCCTGAATTGACCATCGTTGTTAAAAAAAATGGGCCTGTGTTCACCAACCATTCTTAAGAATATTCTCTGTTTTATTCTTGATTAAGAAAGTAAAACCATTTGGTTTAGCCAATCAGAACTTGTATTACTTTCAACTTTGAAACATTCTTAAGAATTAGACAAAGCATCGTCTAAAGAATGGTTGGTGAGTGCAGGATCCGCTGATGCTTGAGTTAAAGCAGTGCCATGTAGCATGATATAGTACCAAAACGTAGTTTTCCTTACCTTGTGATGCAATGAATTTCTTCTTTGTTCCTATTCCCTAAAGATAAATAAAACGCTGTTGATTGTCAACTCAACTCACCAGTTCATCCTTTACAATACAATCCCGAGCTTTAATGATCTACAGAAAGAATGCTTGTGAAAAGACTGTGGGAAAAGGAGAAAATGCTGGTAACTAGCATTTAATTTGTCTTCCGCCAGTTCTTTCAATATTGACAAGTCTTAAATTTTGTTGTATGGTAAGAGTTAAAGTACGTCTTCTTGAGCTCAACCGAACGAATGTGACATTTATTCAAAATAGATCAAGTTCAGCTAAATGATGTCAGATATGGCCAGCAAGACGCAAAAATTGGCATTCGGACAATTGCGTAAAGTGTCGTCCCGGATCAGGCTGCGGGCTCCGCGCAGACTGATCCGAAACGACACTTTCCGTTTTTATGTAATTTTCTGTTTTGCACAAATCTACCGTAGGACAGAATCTATTATTATACTGCAAAGAAATTTCTCGTGATCTGATTGGATAATATGCCCCGAACATATATATCATGTCCACTGACAAAACAAACGTAATAGCAGTTTCCCTTTCGGGAGCCCCGTATACATGACTACACTTTCAACACGACATCCGAAATGGCAGTGTCGATCAAGTTTAACATCAAGATTATGCAACAAAATGCACGATTTTCCAAGGTTTCAGTGACGTCAGTTCCCATTTTTCATTGAATTGGGGCAATCAGAAGGGAAATTCTACTCCGTCAGCGTACTCAATTTTTGAAACAAAAAAAAACCAGGTAAATTTCGCTTAACACACATTGGAATGGTAAAACTTTGCAGTATAATAAATTCGTTGTACGGTCAGGTGGCAGGGAACTTGGAAACCTGTTCACGGCTGTGGAAAATAATGTCGCCACCTCGCCTTCGGCTCGGGGCGACATTATTCTCCACAGCCGTGAACAAGTTTCCAAGTCCCCTGCCACCTGACCGTACAACTAATAATGTAACGTTAGTCGTGAAGTGCCGTCTCGAATCAGCCTCAGGCTGTGCCAACAGCGCAGGCTTATCCGAGACGACCCTTTACGCAAATGTCCTAATGTGCCTTTTCGAGTAGAGCAGGCCATATGAAAAAAGCTTTTTTACTTTATTTTCATGAAAGCGAGCAAAAGCATCTTACACTTTGGCTTTGTTGTGTCGTTTTCGAACTGAAACATATAGTACAGTCACTTCCGTTATTCTATAAAATCTGGTCAATGTGTAATGTAAGCTCGGCAGCGTAGCTCAGTGGTTAACGTATTTGACACGTGACCTGGTGGCTTCGGCTTAGATACTCGGTTTCGGCCAACTTTCTTTCCGACGAATAATGTAATGACTTGCTTGCTTGGTATAACTTATCACGGAGATGCATTTGGCCTACTTTTGCCAGAGCATTGCCCAAAGGCTTTAGCCAATCAAAAGTGGCGTTACTTTAAAATTTAAAAAATTCTTGAAAATAAGACTAAGAATATTCTTAGCACTGGTATGGTTTATGAATATGGACTTATATCCAAGAGTGGTTGGAGGGTCCTGCGTGGCTCAGTGGTAAAGTGACCTCGAGGCCCAGAGTGCGAGCCTCATCGGATACACTGAGTTTTTCGTGGGAATGCCCTTGGGAAAGACACTTCAGAGCCCTAGCCTAGCACTAGTGAAACCCACGAATATGTGAGCCGTAGCCATGATATGGCTGAACTAATGTTGAACCCGGCGTAAAACACCATTCAATCAACCGTAGGTGGATACGGCTCCCGGTTGGAGGATACGATATCATTTTAAACCCCTTACATCAACGAACGAAGCGTTGATATAGTCACCCTCGCCCTCCTCTGCTTTCAGTGGTACTCGACTGTGATCATCTGAAATGAAACAGTAAATACGAAATGAATAATACATTCTGTCACAGTTAGGGTCTTTCACAGTTTAAATAACTTTTTAAGATTTGATAGTGCTATCCTTTCATAATCACTAGTAATCAGGGTCCGCATTCGCCAACCATTCTTAATTCAATACTAAGTGTAATTCTAGAGTAGAAAGTAATGCAAATTGTCTAGCTAAACCAATTGGTTTAGCCAATCAGGAGTTGTGTTACTTACAAATTTAGAAAATTCTTGAGAGTAAGACTAAGTATGTTCTTAACGCTTAGGCTGCTAAGCGCGACCCACTGACTTTTTGCGGACAGTGTAGATCAAGATCAGACTGCACAGAACGTGTACGAAATCTTGCATAATTCTTTACAAAATAATCTCGTATTTTGAACACCCTGATGAAGAGACGGCGGGGGATTTTGAAAATAGTTTTGGAAAAGGAGAAATTGCTAGTTACTCTTTTTCTCACAACACTTTTTCTACCCTTTCCAAGAGAGACCCCATCTTTTCGAACAATATCTTATATGCCCCTCCCCCTTTCCCTTATGAATGCTTTCTGACTGCATGATCATGTCTGAAATATTGAAATAAAGCTTTGTCTGCTAAAGAGTTAATCAATTCGACAATTACATGATCTCTTGACTGACTTAGTTCTTAGAAGTTCTTAGACGTCAGGATCGATCACCTTATTCACCTATTATCCGAGATACAATTTTCATTATCGTCAGTCGCCTGTCCTGTAGAATTATCTCGTTTTGACCACTGCATATTTGGTAAGAAAATGCACAAGTGTCGCGAGACAGCGCGATATTATTAGATCAGATTCGATGCCCGTTAAGTAGACAAACATTAACGAACTGATAACGAGAACGACAAGTGAGAAATAAAATCCTGGATATACTACTAGACACTGCATAGCGATGAAAAGTGCCTCCGTAAGTAAAGATGCTTACATTTGATTGTATTTCGCATATATGTTTCCATTGATTTTTGTTTAAGCGTCTTACAGGCAATTTTTTTTTAAACAGGCCTTTAACATGAAGAGTTCAACTCAATGGAAATAAGAAGTATTGCCGGTCCTGTGCAAAAATATCGGTTTGACATTGTAAAACATGGACATACAGGAAACGTAAATAAAAACTTTTGTAAGAAAGAAGGTTTTCTTATCTTAAGGTATTTTGCTATTTTCAATAAATAAATGATTAGAGATATCTTATTGTGTAGATGTGTCTAAAGGCACTGGCATTACGAACGCACTTAAAACTAGATGTTTGGCGTGACAAATAATACATGTACTTACATGCGTAAAGACCCTTGTATCTATTCTTCGGCTTGTTTTCTTTCATTAGAGCGACCTCATGTGGAAATAAAAGTCCAGCTTTCAGGTGCTAAAATACAAAAGAAATATTACGGTTTGAGAACATACGAGGGCTGAGCAAAAAGTTCGTGGAGTTTATAAGTTAAAACAAAACTAATGATGCTATTACACTTAAATTTTCATATGTTTAAAATCCATTTATAACGCACAAAGCTCCAAAGTTTCAGACAAATAAATATAGTTGCTGTAATTCTTTTTACAACGATCATAACATTACCCGTAGCACGCTATGATGTTGACGTTTTACTAGGACGTCGTTTAACGTCTTCGCGCGTCCACACCTCGGATTATCTGCAATATACTCTTTCGCCCTTTTTAAAACCACACATGCCACTTGAACACTGCAGATGTTTTTTCAGTCGTGGCTTTACCCAGCTGCTGTTGATAAAATAAACGTTTCACACGTACTATGCCCTAACTTTACACAGAATTTTATCGCTGCGCGAGTTTCTTCCAATTCCAAAACCACCATTTTATACCTTATTTTTTCTTTGATACGTCTCACAAAAGCTATCGTCCTAACGATGATTTACGGAAATGACATCAGAAATTTCGCACAGAATGTCGAATGGCGCCATCCATTACGTTGAATTAATTTCAGGATGTTTTAATTGGACAATTTTGAAATATGATGGTTTTTTATAGCATAACAGCAGTGGTTTTATGGCGTTCTCTGGAGTAGCAAACCTTCCGCTTTTTACGGTGAAAATAAATATATGAACCATGCTCTGGCAAAAGGGGGCTTAATGCATCTCCGTAATCCATCATACCAAGAAAGCCATCACATACTTATGGATCCATAATAGCCACTTTTTTTAACAACCGACTCAATCATGAGGTAGACTGATCCTTTGACATGCAGAAAATCTACCAATAGCGAAAAGTTTCGGCCCAGGTCAGCCTGCGCGGACTGCGCAGGCTGACCTGGGTCGAAACTTTTCGCAGATGCATTAAGCCCCCTTTTCACAGAGCGCGGCTCATATGTAAAGTAGAATTAGACTTGTGATGTTTATACCTGGAAAATGATGTAAGGCCGTTATTGCACAAGTGAAAATCTGAAAACAATCAGTCTTCAAATTTAAAAAAAAAAGTTATCAAGAAATTCCTCAAACTTCAAAAAAAAAGACAAATCATAATTTGAGTTACTTTTACTTTATAGATTGCAAATGAGCCATGCTATGGCAAAAGGGGGCCTAATGCATCTCCGTGATCCATTATACCAAGCCAATCATCACATAATTAGGGATCCATAAAATCCACGTAGTGTAATAAATGACTGAATCATGAGGTAGACTGGTCCTTTGACATACAGAAAATTGACCAATAGCGAAAAGTTTCGGCCCAGGTCAGCCTGCGCGGACTGCGCAGGCTCACCTGGGTCGATACTTTTCGCAGATGCATGAAGCCTCCTTTTCACAGAGCAAGGCTCAAATGCTTTCTATTTAGTCGAGTTCAAAAGTTGTCGTTTGAGTCTATACATCTGCATCATGCATTATACCAAACAGGACAACACATAATTATGGATCCACAAAATCAATTTTGTCTAACAACAGACTGAATCTAGATATAGAAAGGTCCTTTGACAAACAAAAAATTTACAAATAGCAAAAAGGATCGATCCATGTCAGTCTGCGCGGACTGCGCAGGCTGACATGGATCGATACTTTTTGCAGATGAGTTACTCCTTTTCACAGAGTATGGCTCATATATACTACTCACACTTTGATAGGGATCATTTGGATATTTAAAGAAAATTACATTTCAGTTTCTCATTAAAAAAAACATGCGTTTCCACAGGCAGTCTGTTTCATCAGGGTTGCAATGAAATATTTAAATATCCAAAATATAGTATATTTAAAATATATCGACTTGTCCTTTATATCAAAACAGATTTTCTGCAACTGAATGGGATTGAGGGAAATATAATGATCCCTAGCAAAATTTGAGTAGTATATATATCGGTGATTTCAGACGCTACTTACATTGAATTCCTGATAAAATAGCACACAACCGTCTTTCTTTTTCTGGTTTATATAGTCCCAAACTTGGCAGACTTTCAATTCTTTCTTTCTCGAAATAAAGCTATAGTAGTCCGCGTCAGGGCCATCGTCCATGTGCAGGGTCTCTGTTTCCTTGTGAATATGATTTTCTGGAAATTCAAGATGATTCGTTGTTTTTAACACGAAATCTTTACTTCATATGCTGTCTTGAAGCGCTTCAAATATCATCGCATCTGACATAAAGTATCGAAAATGTAGAAAATGGCACAGAAATATAGTAAAAGATAGAAAACAGCATTTGTTTGTAGTGGAGTTTAACGCCGATTTAACAACTTTGGTCATATCGCACCGGTCAATGTACCTACGGATTTGTTTCCTGGCTTTCTTACATCGGTACAGACACAACTTCCATTCCAAGCCACTGACAACTTTTCTCACTTGCATCTTAAAGATCGCTGGAAAGAAAGTTTGCCTCATTCGGAAATCGAGACAGCAACCACCAGGTTACGAATGAGATACGCTAACCACTGAGCTATCCGGCCTGGCAGAAATCAGTAAGAAGGATTTGGAATTTTTCACTAACCTTACGATCCATAATATCATTTTTCACTCTGATTTCAGACACCTTCAACTGCTCAAGGATACTTATTAGGGAAGTTTATAGTGTTAAGATTATAACGGATTAACATGTGGCTTTAAACGATAAAGTCATAACATTGTGTTGGTAAATACTTAGTTTAATTATGTGATTTTTAGTATTTTCTTTAGCTTGGTTGTCAACCTCTAAAATGATAGCATAAAGTGGTTTAACGATTGCCCGTGTTCCTTGCACTCTATAGTTTGTTATCACAAGAAGTATTGGAATGATATAAAGAAGAAAAGAGCAAGCAGGCTGTTCAATTCTGACTCTACCAATTCAGCCATGCTCCTGTCTCTAACCCCTCAACGATGGAATGATTGCATTTTTGAAATGTTGCTTTACAGTAACAATTTTTTACTTTTTGTCAACGGATAGAAGCTAGGTTTAAAGATAAACTTTCCTATGGGCATGTGCGTTTCAGCAACATTTAATACTCCCCAAATCATTTCACAGAAAATTTTATTTTTATTCGGGCCGGAAATTTCAGATTTAAACGAGCCATGTTCAGGCAACAAGAGGTATAATGCATCTCCGTATGCAACATACCATACAAGTCATCACCTTATTAGATCCATAAAATCCATTTTGTATAAAACCGATTGAATCATGAGGTAGAATGGCCCTTGGACATGCAGAAAATTGATCAATAGCAAAAAATATCTGTGCAGGCTGACACGATCCGATACTTTTTTGCAAATACATAAAAACCCCCTTTTTTCATGGCCCAAATGTATGATGTCACTGGATTCATATCGGAGTTTTGTGTCGAGCTTACTGATTATTCGAAGAGTCTCATGTAGGAAAAAAACATAGTTTTAATATTCAACCACCAAACGGATTTTAGATTAGTCCATAACAAAAAACATTTACACTATGATGAATAGATCACGCTATCCAAGGCTGGCGTTTTTGTCAACTCATTTGATAAAAATGATAATACATGAATCAAACACCCATATAAGATATTCTATTCTATCTCACATAATTTTTTGGCATACCTGCAGTGGTGTCAACAGCCTTCTGTATTGGTTTAGCATCCTCCATACGATGCAGCTCTACTGAAGGGTCATGTGTTTTTTCCGATGACTTTGTGCCTCTGGCTCTGAAACATTCAGTGATAATGTTTGATACTGTGATACCTCTCTCTCTCTCTCTCTCTCTCTCTCTCCCCCCTGTTTCTTTGTGAGTGTGTGTGTGTGTCTGCCTGTCTATCCATCTGTCTGTGTGTATGTGCGTGTGTGTGTGTCTGTCTCTCTCACCTTTTCTCTGTCTGTCTGTCTGTCTGTCTCTATTTCTCTCCCTCCCTCCCTCCCTCTCTCTCTCTCTCTCTCTCTCTCATAGATTACCTGCGTTTCAAGATGATAAACACAACAATGACAGCGACTACAAGGATTAGAATCCCTCCAATTATCCAACCAATTATTGATATGGGAGGCTTGCTCTGCGTGTGATCAGACTGGGCCAAACCTGAAAAAAAAAATAAAGATCCCCATTAAAAAAAAAGGATCGTTTGTGTTAACTGCTTAACAGACGACAAAATTCTATACCCGTCCTTTTGAAAGGAATTTGAAGACAAACTATTAGATATCTCCACTTCTAACCTTTGTCTTCTCTTTAAGTAATTCAGTATAATTTTGGGTAGGTAAAATCACAACCAAAACTGTACAGCATTGGGAAAATGGTGAAATAATACAGCAGATTAAGATTTTTTATTTATCTGAATCGTGGTTTACGGCCGTTTCAATAGGTTTTCAATCATATCTCAAGGACAGCTCAATAAATTCATTGCTTTATCCATTACTTTGCTGGGGCTTTGTGCTGCCTTACCAAAGGTCACTCACAACGAAAAAGAAAAACAGTGCCTCTGGTCACGATCAAACCCAGGACCTGCGGATTAAAAATCCACCCCTTTAACCCTTTACCAAATGAAAAAAATTCAGACGAGTCATAAATTAAAGCATTTACAGACATTAAATGAAACGTGATTAAAACGATACGAGCTGTCTCTAAAAGTGTAGAAAACAATGTGGAAAAAGGAGAAAATGCTGGTTACCAGCATTTTTTCCTGTTCCCACAATGTTTTCAAAAGCTCTTCTAATCAGGGTCATTGAAACTCCGGATAGTGTGGTTATCTGTTAAATTTCTGGTGTGCTGTTGGCCTACAGTCAGATTCTATACTTACGTATCATGCAGTTGTGGCCTTGATAGCCTATATCACAGGCAGTACAGGTTCCATTACTTTTGTCACAAGCGGTATTGTTCAAGCAGTGTCCACATTCACGTACACAGTTCTTGCCATACTTCCCATCTTCGCATTCTGTGAGTCAAAAATACAAGTGATCATGATGATGATAATGATGATGATAATGATGATGATGATGATGATAATAATAATAATAATACAGGGTGACACACAAAAAAATGCCACCCATGAAATTGTTAATAAAATCCACGATCCTATCTGCAATCCAACCATATTTGGTACAAATGGACTTCAGTCTATGCCTGACTTGTCCACCAAGTTTAAGCCATAAATGTCCAACAGTCTTTGTTTAATCTCCATTCCATGATATGCTCCAAACGTGCACATCTGCGATGCAAGCACACCTGGATACGACATGCAAAATTGACAACAACTCTGACACACTCGTCCCTCAGTATTTATTGCTTTGAGTGAACTGAAAGATTAACATCTTCTGGGGGACAACCCTGCCAGAAGATTGTCTGCAGAGGGCTGGGTGCACTCTATCAAGTACACTGCATGGGTTGCAATATCAAAACATTGGATCATCGGTCCCTACTGGTTTGAAGACCAGAATGAACTGTCAATGACGATAAATACTGAGCCCTACCTAGAGGTTGTTAAGAAGTTTTTGGCAAACAAAGAGGTGTTGTTAAGGATGGACAGTGGTTTCAACAAGATAGAGCAACTCCCTAACTTCAAATGACTTGTTGGAATAGCTGCTAGGACACTTTGGTGATCGTCACATCAGTAGGAGGTGTGATACTGAATGGGCTTCGCACTCACCAGACCTTAACCCCTAAGATTTATTCCTGTGGGGTTTTCTCAAAGATAATGTCTATCAGAATAACCAATAGACTATTCCTGAACTGAAGAGGGCCATCACGGCCAAAATCAGGGCAATAGTGAGAGAGGAGTGTGTGTCGGAGTTATTGACAATATTGCATGTCGTATCCAGGTGTGCTTGCATCGCAGATGTGCTCATTCGGGGCATATCATGGAATGGAAATAGAACAAAGACATTCATAGCTTAAACTTGGTGGACACGTCAGGCATAGGCCGAAGTTCATTTGTACCAAATATGGTAGGATTGCAGAAAGAACTGTGAATTCTATTAACGATTTCATGGGTGGCATTTCTTTTGGGTCACCCTGTGTATTAATAATAATAATAATCATCATCATCATCATTTTCTTCTTCTTCATTATCTTCGTCGTCTTCTTCGTCATCGTCGTCGTCGCAGTTGCTTTTTACCAGACGACAACATTTTACGCCCTTCCATATCAAAAGTATTCAAAAGTGATCAATCGAATGTTGCGGACCGCGCATGCTGATATGAATTGTTGCTTTGTACAAATACGGTCAGTCCCCTTTTCACAGAGAATTATAAATATGACAGTTTATGATTCTGCAGTTGCGTTAGAAGTCTTTGTGGAAAAGAAAACCAACGCTTATAAAATGAAAATAATTCTTTTCCCAGAATGTTTTGAAATGGGCCACTGTCCCTTTCCTTGAAGCATTTTTTCTGCTTGCGTTTCATAATAATTTTTGGTAGGCCTAAATACTGCATTATATTCATTTACCTATTGTACAGCGAGAGAACTGACGTACTTATATGTCGAATGGGCTTTCTTCCTCTTTCTTTCGGTGCAGTGTTTGACCAAATATTTTCGTCAAGAAATGATTACAAAGGACGTAACTTTTCTAGAAGTGAATCTAGCGGACTTCGTTTCATACATAGGCGTAACTGAAATCCCTAAACACACCCTATTTGACATTACAGAGTTTTTTTTTTGTACATAGTTTAAATCACAATGACCACATCCTTGTATACATCCGCGAAGTAAAGTTTTTAACTCTCTACTAGAAGACCAAATATCTGTAGACAAAAACTTATATGTGGTTCAAGTAATTTTTCTTTTAACGTTTAGAAAACATTGTGGGAAAAAGAGAAAATACTGGTTACCAGTATTTTCTTCTTTTACCACAATGTTTTAGTAAAAATTTTCATCTTCAGGGTCATTAAAACTCGGGATTATGTTTTTCAGGTTAACAGAAGAGAATCTAGCTATTACCTTGTTTACATTGGGGTAACTTAAATCCTTCAATACACCCGGTTGAACATTCGCCAGTTTTCTTGTTACAAACACTATCGGAATCACAATGACCACATTTTTGTATACATCCGTTTCCATAGTAACCGTCATCACATGCTGAAAGAACAAAAAACACTTGTAAACTGTATTATTCAGCCATTTGCTAGATATCAACATTTAAGACTTGTATGGTTTTTAACGCCGTTTCAACATTATTTCAGTTAAATCGTGGTGGCAGGTGCTGTTACCATTAGTTCGCCAAATATTCTTCTCAATCAAGTGGCTGCTTTCACATTACCAGTACTTCGCATAATTTTTCTTGCCAATCAACTGGATGCTTACCCACATAACCATCGGCGAAACAATAATCAGCCGTGAGAGAGGAATGATTCATGTGGCAATGACCACCATCAGTCCTCGGAAAGAAATTGGTTGTACTGAGGATTCGAACCGGTGACACCCATCCTTTAGTCCTGCACGCTACCAAATGCTGGTTACAATATGCATTAATGAGATGTAATTTCAGAGATACGGACGAAGAGACCTGTTTGCTGAATAGGAAAGTTGGGGCTATTACCCAATGCTTAAAGTGCAACTATCATCAAAATAGGGAAAATAAAAGTTGAAAATAGTGACAATAGAGAAAATTATGATAAATTAAAATTTGATTATATTTGAACTATATATATAAAAATTAATTCCTATGTTTTAAAAGAGGTGCAATAAAGCAGTATCATAAAACCTGTGCTAAAATTGGTCCTTTTCCACGCAATCCAGACTTTAACCGAGCCTAAAAAAGAAGGCTTTTTAAAACATAGTGGGAAAAGGGGAAAATGCTGGTAACCAACATTTTTAACCTTTTCCCACAATGCTTCCTCCTCTATCAAGGACAAATTTATTCAATGGGACCACCATTGATCTTTCGTCTACAAATGCTTTGAAGTTCGACCAGTCCAGATTTTGTCGTTTGGTAAAGAGAAAAAAATATTTGAGCAATTCTCTAGGAAAATGGGAACTTAATGCATGGGCAAAAAGTATCGACTCAGGTCAGCCTGCGTAGTCCGCGCAGGCTGACCTGGGTCGATATTTTTCGCTATTGGTCAATTTTCTGAATTTCAAAGGACCAGTTTACCTCATGATTCAATCCGTTGTTTTACGAAATGGATTTTATGGATCCATAATCAAGTGAGGACTTGCTCGGTATCATGCATCAAGGAGATGCCTTCTTTTTTTTGCTAGAGAATGCTTCATATGCAGTACAAGCTAGGCGTCAAGCTACATTGTATCATTCTTAATCCTTATGATCGAATGATCGTAATTTTCTTGCACAATGAAAAATACATGTAAGTCAATGGGAACTTGGAATTTGATGAAATATTTCTTGCCACATACTGTACGTACTTACTTTTATTACAAGAATCGCCAATGTATCCCGGTAAGCAACCTCTAGGACAATATCCGGTTGTTTTCTTGCATACCTCGCCGTCTGCACAATACCCACACTTGTGCCGACAATCTTCACCAAAATACCCGTCACTGCATTCTGAAAATTATAATTTAAAAAGAAAATAAATAAAGAATTGACGGTTTATATCCAAGATCAGACTACACGTTCTGTGCAGTCTTTTCTTGATCTATGCCTTTCACAAGAGTCCCTGTGTTAGCTTATGGTACTGAAAAGCCTATAAGCAGTCAAACCGTTAAATTACGCTTATATTTCAACACTTCTCGCGTCTTTCTCACCATCTGACAGTACCTCTTTTTAAGAAAGACGGGGGGAAAAATCAGTAGCTTGGACAGACTGAGCACTGTGCTTTATTTTTTTTTTAAACTTTATTAGCCACGTATATTGGATAGGGGAGGTCGTGGCCATCCTCCCTCTATCCCTACAATTTTCATCAATCATCTTGTTTCATCTTATATTGCTAACTAAAAGTCTAAAACAGTCTATTTTCTCTATTTGAAGTTTGTTTTTTTTTCTAATGCGAATAAAAGTGTACTATATCGAAATTTGTGACTTTGCGAACAGTGCAGATCAAGATTCGAGTGTACTGATGTGTAGACTAATTTTGGATTTCACTGTTCGCTATGATGACAATTTGCAGGATAAAAGTTAATCAAATACATGAACTATTCAGAGATCCAGATAAGGTTATGTGGTTTAATCTTATGTGCAGCCCTAGGTTGTGAGTGATTTGACAATTGTCTTTGACATACTATTTTGAGACAGTCTGAAACTGAAGGAACCTGCAGACGACAATTCCGAGCTAGCTGAAATATGATTGTAAATTGTTGATTTTATGGGAGAAAAAAAAAACAGTGCGGAAAAGTGTGAAATTAATCTTTATGAACAATTTCTCCCCTTTCCACAATGTTTTTCCTTTTTTCTTATTATTATTATACTCTTTTTTTTCCATTGTGTTAAATAGAGTAGAAGGGGAAAGTGTCAAACAACGGCCTGTTTAGTTCACCGAATCTGGATCAATGAATAATTAGCAGAGACTAATAAAGTTTTACAAAGCTATGGAGGAAAAAAAGGTGAAAAAATAAAAGAAGGAGGAAAACAGGAATGACTTATTGAATAATAGCAAAAATGGAATATGCATCAATGCATTTTATATCAAGAGTGGTTTTGAATAATATGTCTTATAATTGACCATCTTTCTAAATCAGACTCAGAGGATTTTGTTTCTTTGCAAATGGTCCAAGCCAAATATAAACTATTTTGAAGGCCATAAACTGTCGGGATTTTAGATTTAGATTTACAAGAAGCGACATATCTTTTGATATACAGAAAGAGTGTGTATAAATTGTCATCATTATTGAATGTACCAATTAGAACGTTGACACTATTTATAAGTCTGTGTTTTGATGGGTCTACTTCTCTTATTTTTGATTCTAAATACTGAAAAAGGGTTTTCACCTTTTCACATTCGTAAAATACATGAAGCAGACTTTCTTCACTAGTATTGCAAAAACAGCATAGGTTACTTGGGGCAATGTTCATTTTGTTTAATAGGGAGTTAGTGGGGAAAAATCTATGAACTATTTTTATTTGCATCCATTGGGTATACGAATCGTTTGTATTTCTAAAAATATTATTATAAATGTCTTTCCAATCAAAGTTTTGAGTAGGGAACAAAGATTCCCATTTCTTTTGACTAGTAGGAATTTCATTGTTATCAATAAGTGCTTTATAAATTGTTTTGTTAGGTTTTTTATTTATCAAAATTTCATTTAAATAGCTATTAATACTGGGATTGGCATAGTTTAAAATCAAATTTTCATCGTTATTAGTATCAACCTTTCTTGAGAAATTTTGGATAGTGTTTATCAGACCATAATACCTCAAATAGTTAATTTTTTTACCTAAAATCGTCTCTATAGACTTTAAGCCAATGAATTTCCCATTGTTATCCATTAAATCTCGGACATTTCTAAATCCTCTATCGTATAAATCTTTGACAAAGATGACTTTTGAGTCTATTGTAAAATTTTCGTTGTAGAACAAAGGCATATTTAATATCAAGTCCCAAGAGTCAATTTTAATTTTTGTCATATATTCTATGTATGATTTAAGTACGTCTCTCCAGAAATCGTTTTTTATTACTTTAGAGATGAGTTCGGAATAAGCTTTTCCTAAGTTTATTATTTTTCGTACGTCCATCATGTCATATACTAGTTGATAGCATTTATTAGGTTTACAATTTATTAGGTTTTTAAGCCATTTTAATTTCATGCTAGCGTTAAAGCTTTTGATATCTATCATTTTCATAGCACCTTCATCATAGTTTTTAATAAAAATAGATTTTTTCATTTTTGCCCTTGCATCCCATACAAAGTTGTATAGTAAATCGTTTAAACGTTTTATGAAATCTGTTTTCGGAGAAGGGAGACTAATAAATAAATGCGTTAAAAGTGGAACAAGAAGTGATTTTACAACAGTTATTCTACCAATAGGTGTAAGTTTTCTTCTTTTCCAGTATGCTATACATTTTGAAATATTTTTAAGTTTTGGTTCATAATTTAAATCTATCATCTTATGAAGATTAATATCAAAAGTGTCACTGTGCTTTATTTTTTTATATATTAGTGGTTAACGCCGTGCTAACAGCTTAAGTCATATCATTGCGGTCTGTGCACCTACGCATGTGTTTCCTTACTTTCTCACACCATTACTGACACGACTTTTCGTTTTAAGTCTCTGACAAGTTTTCTCAGATGCATCGGAGGTGAGAGGCGAAAAATCGCCGGAAAGAAAGTTTGCTTCAACCGAGTATCGAACCCACAACCACCAGGACACGGACTGTTGTACATGTTGGCTGAGCTGCCGGTGTTTGAATTGGTTGACGACAATATTTGCGGGCCAATGAGCAGTCCTAAAGTTTACACCCACTCCCGGGTATCGAACCCGGGACCTTATGGTTGCCTGGCCGACGCTTAACCTCACAACCACGGACACCACTGTGACTCTGAAGCAAGTCCTATGAATTATGTAAGTCATTCTGAATGATTACTTCCTGGGTGTTTATTGTTGGTAGTTCGAACGCTGGCCAAGGGATTGATACGAGTCCGTGGTCCTTATTCACTAACCATTCTTAAGAACATTCTTGGTCTAACTTTAGAGTAAGAGAGTAACACAACTTCTGATTGGCAAGTTTAGAAAAATTCTCGAGAATAAGACCAATACTGTTCTTAAGAATGGTTGGTGGATACGGACCTGGAACTTACGATGTCAGGCACCGACCCTCAACCCCTACACTACTATTTCAAACTTTTGTCTTTTATGTTGCTGCTGTAAATGAGTAATGTTCCTTGACAGCAGGTTTAATGTTCCTGCAGAACGAAATCGACCCATGACAGCCGGCACAGTCCACTCAGGTTGATCTAGGTCGCAACTACGTATTTGTGCTGCGGGTAAAATTTTCTGCATGTTAAAGAACCGTTCTACCTTTTGTTTTATCCGCTTTTTAGACGAACTGGATCCACCTTTTGCTACGACTTCCATAGGTATACTGCGCTACGAAGGTCCAATAAACCCCCTTTTCCCAAGAAAACTGCGTTTAGGAAAAGTCAAAAATTACTTGCTAAATTAAAAAGAAAATAGAAAACACTCGATTTAAAAACAGGAACTTCACAGAGCGGCGCATATACGCCCGGGCTTGTCAGTGAAAAGGGTTAAAATCTAGAACGCCTACAGAGATCCAAATTTTAAGAGTCACTTGCACAACTACACATCATAGAGATTCATTGTGATAAGTTTGAACTTATTCCAATGGAAACTGTAGGAGGGGTTGCGCACACAAGAAATTGCTAACGGACCGACTGACGAACAGACGGACAGACGGATGGACGGACGACCGGGGCCATAACATAATACGACCCTTCGAGCGTATAGATAGGAAATATATGTACATCACCTGTCTTACAGATGTCCCCGCTATATCCAGCTTTGCAGCCCGTTGGGCAAGTTCCATTTGTGTTGATACATGCTTGGTCATCCTTACAGTTACCACACGATTTTGCGCAGTTCTCGCCATACCTGCCTGGGTTGCATTCTGTTCAAAATAAAAGAAAAAGGTGCTTTTCTTTAACGTGACGCCCATATTGCATCAGAAGCAAATCTGTAATGTTCATGTTTATTTTTGGTGCCATTTTTAAAACATCATTTTAGTTATATCGCTACGGCAAGTGCACCTATTCATGCTTTTCTGGAGTTTCTTTCACTAGTATATCAGACAATATTCTCCCCACGCAATTGAGTGCTTTCCAGTAACAACCACAACTGAAACGATCAGTGGTGAGAGAGAAATTAATCTTGTCGCACTGGACTGTAACAAGCACTTACCCTTTAAATTGATCGAAATTATGATGTATATAAACTTTTTTCCATCTGGCAAATATGTAGTTCAAAATGGGACAAAAAAAAAAAAGAATACTTACTCCGATTACAATATTTTGTCTGGAATCCTGCACTGCAACCGTTCTCACACTCTCCTGACCTCGTGTTACAGGGTTTGTTCTCAAGACAATACCCACACTTTTTGGAGCAATCTTGACCAAAAGTGTTACCAGTACATTCTGAAATGTTTATAAACTGTATTTTACTCTGTTCGATGGGAATCTTATGCATTTGCAAAAAGTATTAACCCAGGTCAGCCTGCGCAGTACGCGCAGGCTGACCTGGGTTGATACTTTTTGCTATCGGTCAATTTTCTGTATTTCAAATGACCAGTCTACCTGGTGATTCAGTTAGTTGTAAGATAAAATGGATTTTATGGCTCCGTGAATGTATGATAACTTGCTTGGTGCAATGTGTCATTGAGATGTATTAAAACCCCTTTTGCCAGAGCATGGCTTAACTGTATATGAGCCATAACATTCTATGGAAGTGTATGAATATACATGTAGATCTAAACTATACGGAGAGGAGACAGTTCAAAAATTACCTCTTTCAGTCAACTTTTGAAAACATTGCGGCATAATGAGACATTTTATACTTTTTTTTTTAACTTTATTATTATTATTTTTTTTAAACTTGGTTGTTTTTTTTTTTAAACTTTATTGAGAAATTTTATACTTAGAGAAACCTCGCATTACGCATATCCTTTCTGAAACGTTATCGCCCATGCAGAAACGCACAGAAGGTTATCATTTTGAAAAAAAAAAAATAATTAGACGGTTCCTATGCATATTACTTTTAATAGACAGTTACCATGCGCATTGTTTTGTTAGACAGTTCATATGCGCATTGTTTTGTTAGGCGGTTCCTATACGCATTGTTTTGTTAGACTGTTCATATGCGCATTGTTTTGTTAGACAGTTCCTGTGCGCATTGTTTTGTTAGGCGGTTCCTATACGCATTGTTTTCTTAGGCTGTTCCTATGCGCATTGTTTTGTTTTACAGTTCCTGTGCGCATTGTTTTGTTAGGCAGTTCCTATATGCATTGTTTTGTTAGAGAGTTCCTGTGCACATTGTTTTTGTTAGGCGGTTCCTATACGCATTGTTTTCTTAGCCTGTTCCTATGCGCATTGTTTTGTTTTACAGTTCCTGTGCGCATTGTTTTGTTAGGCGGTTCCTCTGCGCATTGTTTTGTTAGAGACTTCCTGTGCACATTGTTTTTGTTAGGCGGTTCCTATGAGTATTGTTTTTGTCAAGCAGTTCGTATCTGCATTGTTTTTTATTAGACGGTTCCTATGCGCATTGTTTTTGTTAGACGGTTCCTATACATACTCGTATATACATGCATTACTATTGTTTGATGATATCTATACGCACCTGTTTTACACAATTCTCCATGATATCCCGACTTACATCTACCAGGACAATATCCGGTCGTTTTTTTGCAAGCAGCCCCACCATAACAGGTCTCTCATTTCTCCACACATCTCGGCAGTATTATATGCATATATATGCATTATTTTTCTTGAAGGGTGTCTATACGCACCTGTTTTACACAGTTCTCCCTGATATCCCGACTTACATCTACCAGGATAATATCCGGTCGTTTTGTTGCAAGCAGCACCACTATAACAGCTCCCACATTTCTTTACACATTCCGGAATTACAATATGTATACTTGTATTATCTTAAATAGGCGGTTCTTATACGCACCTGTTTTACACCGGTTTCCCTGATATCCTGGCATGCATTTACCAGGACAATATCCATTCGTTTTGTTGCAGGCAGCCCCATTATAACAGCTCCCACATTTCTTCACACATCCCGGCCCGTATTTACCGTTCTGGCACACTACAGAAAAAGGGTTAAATTTTCACCAGACAACAAAAGACGCTACCAAATCGAAAGCATTCGCAGACAACAAAATATAATATCGCTCAATTGATGACTTTTTTCTCTAAAAGGGAAAGAAATATTGAAGGAAAAAGGAGACAATGCTGGTTACAAGCTTTTTCTCTTTTTTACCCCACAATGTTTTCAAAAGCTTTAATTCTTGAGATCCTAAGAACATGGGACTGTTTCGAAAAGAGTTCAAGATTGTTTCGTACTCAGTAAGACATTGTAAACAAAAGATTTGTAAGTCCGGATCATTATATCACGGGACTCTTGGTAAAGGCTTGACAATTTACCAAATAATCCCGAGTTTTAATGACCCCGATAAAGAAGGCTTTTGAAAACATAATAGGAAGAAAAGGAGAAAATGCTGGTAATCAATATTTTCTCCTTTTCCCGCAATATTTTCAACCCTCTCAACCCTGAGCTCGTCGTAAACTTTATATTTCATGTGTGCTTCAGACATTTGGTAAATATGTACAAAGGCATTAATTCTAGGAGAAGAAGGAAGGAATGGCTCTAAAAATTAATAAAGAGTGGATAATCAATTGGTTGTGTGTGATATTAAAAACCTATCACTCGAATGGGGTGTGATGTGGTTGCAAAAACGAGTCCGAAGGACGAGTATTTTTTAACCCTATCAACCCCCCTTCGAGTCACAGATTATTGATATCACAAACAACCAGTTGATTAACCTATTTATTATATTCCTAATTAACCTTTTTTGTTCTAATAATTATAAAGAATGGTATGTTATGAGCATTATAGGAAAAAAGTAGTTCCGGCAAACATTCTTAAACCATATCGTCACTAGTGATGATATCATAATTATCATCACTAGTGGTGTAATTCACTGTGAAATTGCAGTAATTCGTTGATAGGAAAATAATAATTGAATCTATTAGTTGTGTCAAATTTTATTTCTATAACTTGGCAAATTTCATGCTCAGAGATGAAAAAAAAAAGAACAACACTTTTTTTTTTAAGCACTGACCAAAAATCATCGGATATATAAAATATGACATCAGTTGGCATTCGAGATACAATTTTATAGAATGATTCTAGGAAAAAAATAAAACATTTTAATAAGCAAAGCCTTTGGCGAGGCTTATAACAGTTTTTGACGAGGAGTCGAACCTTTATCCAGCTAAATAACTAAATTGAAACTTTCAATTCGATTGTAAAAAACCAAATATTACTTTTTCAAAATTATGTTTTGGAGAAAATATCTCCTTATCGGACAGTGTAGATCAAGATCAGACTGCACGTTCTGTGCAGTCTGATCTTGATCTACACTGTCCGGATAAGGTAAGTGAGTCCTGCTTAGCAGCCTATGGGTTAATGATATTTTACCTAAGTTGCCAATAAATGTCAGATTTCTTTAATTACGAAACTTAATCTTATGAGTTATATTTCATGATGTTTGTAAACTTAGGCCTAAAAGGACATATGTATTGAAATTCACTTCCTTGACATGTGTTTTCTTCACGGACGAAAAGTAGTTCCATAGAACCTTGCATATAATGGATTTATTTTTACCATAAAGATAATAAAAATCCGCAGCTTTGTCACTATAACCAATTTTGACTGTTAGTTTCACAGAGAAATTTGGGTCAGCAATCTTTTTGGAAATGAGGCGTATGATTCGAGAGTTTTGACCAAATACGGGACTATTTGTTTATCTCAAACGTGTGTAAGGTAAGAAAATTCATATTGGCTGCATTACACGGACACTAAGGGTAGTTACATGTATATGATAGGAATTATATTTTACCTTTATCACAAGCGTCCCCTTCGAACCCCGCTTTGCATATTCCACTTGGACAAACACCAGTTGTTTTATTGCAGGGGTCACCTTCACAGTGGCATAAATTACTGCAGTAATAACCGTGTTGTCCGTCCTGGCATTCTGTCGGGAAAAGACGTTATCATTGCTCTTCGACATTTACATTTGAGCCAAAAGGGGGCTTAATGCATAAATAAAAAAAGTATCGACCCAGGTCAGCCTGAGCATTTCGCGCAGGCTTACCGGGGCCGAAACATTTTGCTTTTGGTCATTTTTCTGCATGTCAATAGACCAGTCTACCTCATGATTCAGTGCGTTGTTACACAAACAGGTTTTAGGAATGTATAATCATATGGCCTGCAACACGCGAAAAGGGGCATTTCGACATTTGTGTAAAGTGTCTTCTCGGATCAGCCTGCGCAGTCCGCGCAGGCTAATCCGAAACGACACTTTCCGTTTTTATGTAATTTTCTGTTTTGTACAAGTCTACTGTAGTAGAATCTAATGTAGTCGTAAAGTGCCGTCTCGGATTAGCCTGCGCGGATTGCGCAGGCTAATCCGAGACGACACTTTACGCAAATGTCCGAATGCCCCTTTTCGCGTGTTGCAAGCCATATGATGACTTGCTTGGTATCACGCATCACGGAGATGCATTAAGACCCCTTTTATTAGAGTATGGCTCATTTGAGTTTTGGTCTTTATACGTCTTTATACGTATCCTACCTTCTATACAGACAGCTTTATGTGTCTTGCAGCAGACACCTGTTGAAAACATTATTGCAAAGGAAGAAATCGCTGATCGTTCTGCTTATAAGTCATGCTAATGTCACGGAGAACATTTAGACATTCAAGCACTTCAAACCTATGTTGCTGACAAACTAGCTTTTACAGTAATGCGGTTTGGCATATTTCCAACCGTGCAAGATGAGCAGCGTGCGTAATGGCTTGTGCTCGGATGGGAGACTGGATCTTGCACTTTACATTTGTTATTCATTCATATTTTTCAAAGTTAGTCGGATTAGCACAAGTAGGGGAGCAAGAGATTCAAGATCGAACAGTTTCATTGGCTTGCAACACGCGAAAAGGGGCATTCGGACATTTGTGTAAAGTGTCGTCTCGGATCAGCCTGCGCAGTCCGCGCAGACTAATCCGAGACGGTACTTTACGACAACATTAGATTTTGTGCTACAGTAGACTAGCGCGATACAGAATATCATATAAGAACGGAAAGTGTAGTCTCGGATTAGTCTGCGCGGACTGCGCAGGCTGATCCGAGACGACACTTCACGCAAACGTCCGAATGTCCCTTTTCGCGCGTTGCAAGCCATATTTGAGTATGTTAGTGTTTGATTCCCACGATTTAATTAACTAAAAATTACTAATGGTCTATCGGATGAGACTTGAAAACCTACGTCTCGTGTGACAGTGCGTGCTAAACACTTAAAAGTTGTCAAGAGTATTCTCAAATCACATAAGGATGCAAAATAATTTTGCAGTCATTTAGGGAAAACGGGTTTGATTTTTTTTTTTTAGTGTGTGTGTGTGTGTGTGTGTGTGTGTGTGTGTGTGTGTGTGTGTGTGTGTGTTTAACACACATTTCTACATTATTTTAGTTGTCTTGCGGCGAAAAGTTCACCTATTCATGCATGCCTTGGGCTTTTGTTACCAATATTCTGTTCAGCATTCTTTTCAAGCTACTGGCGGCTTCCTGGCATTAAGATTGTCAAATTAATGTTCAGCGGTGAGAGAGGAATAAACCTTGAAACAATGACCATCATCATTTCTCAGAAAAAATATACCCGAGCCGAGAATCGAACCTGGGATCAGTAGACTATAGGCTCAATACGCTACCGACTGAGCTACAGAGCGCAGAAGGGAAAATAATATGGCTTGCAACACGCGAAAAGGGGCATTCGGACATTTGCGTAAAGTGTCGTTTCGGATCAGCCTGCGCAGTCCG
Organism: Hippopus hippopus; assembly: GCA_946811185.2. Classification (NCBI taxonomy): domain Eukaryota; kingdom Metazoa; phylum Mollusca; class Bivalvia; order Cardiida; family Cardiidae; genus Hippopus; species Hippopus hippopus. The sequence continues at coordinate 14,347,159 of OX328100.1, read as the reverse complement.
CGCAGGCTAATCCGAGACGGCACTTCACGACTACATTAGATTTTGTGCTACAGCAGATTTGTGCAAAACAGAAAATAACATAAAAACGGAGAGTGTCAATTCGGATATCTGCGCGGACTGCGCAGGCTGATCCAAGACGACACTTTATACAAATGTCAGAATGCTCCTTTTCGCGTGTTGCAGGCCATATAATTGAGCCATGCCCTGGAAAGAGAGGGGCTTAATGTAATTTCATGATGCATTATACTTAGCAAATCGTCACATAATTAGGGATCTATAAACACCATTTTGTCTAACAACCATTCGGTTCATGAGGTGGAACCGTCCTTGGACATGCAGAAAAATTCGAAAATAGCAAACAGTGTCGACCTATGAAGGCTGGCATGGATCGACACTTTGTGCAGATGCATTAAACCCCCCTGTCATGGAACATGGCTCATATACTTAATACTTATGTCTCACCTCCATACACCTTCATCTCACACACGGTAAACACTCTGGTTACATTTCTCAGCATAAGTGACACGTAGCGGGTAGATTTTGGGTTCTGTGGTATGAAGTCAATGTAGTACGTCTGAGTCAATTCCGTTATTTCTACATTCTTAAGCCCTTTGTGGATACTTTCAAAGAAAATCTGCAGGTTTTGAAAATGCTCTGAAATTTTGAGAAAAAAAAAAAAATGCAAAAAAAACGGTGGTATTGACAATGACGAAGCTATGCGTACTTATACTTTCTAAGAAAATCTGCAAAAATCTTCAAAATGCTCTCAAAGTGTAACCCTTTTACAAGACAATCCAGAGTTTGAATGTTAATTATTGTGAAATAAAGCTTAAGAAAATTTTGTAGGAAAATTTCCAACCAATTAGATCTATGTCTTTTGGTACAGAGTTAAAAGAAAATTCGCTCATGTTAACGGTGATGGTGATGCTGATGATGATGACGATGACGACAAAGGTAATGATGATGATGCTGATGATGATGAATATTGTTTAATTTTGGAAAAAAGGTAAAATAAAAATTATTATGTGACATTTAGACCCATGAAGCTTGGTGTAATATTGTAACATTTTCGTTGACATCGTAAGATGTAAGCACAAGTTCTTTCTTTCTTTCTTTCTTTTTTCTTTCTTTCTTTCCTTCCTTACTTCATTATTTTCTTTCTTTCTTTCTTTCCTTACTTCCCTATTTTCTTTCTTTCTTCCTTATTTTCTTTATTTCTTTCTTTCCTTCCTTCCTTATTTCATTATTTTCTTTCTTTCTTTTTTTTTTCCTTCTTTCTTTCCTTACTTTCTTTCTTTCTTTCTTTCTTTACTTACGACCAAAATGTCTGTACTTTCTTCCCTTGACTGTAACTCGATCAACTTCATACTGTCCTCCCAAGTCTAGCTCAAACCAGGGGTTGACCTCGCTATTTGTAGCGGCGCAACAACGGCAGTAATCGGCATCGTTTCTGTTGTTCATGTCAATTATTCTAGCAGGTTCCCAGTCTGAAAACATGCTACTGGATGTGACAGTCTTTTTCCACGATAGAATGGCGGTAGCGGTTAAATCTGTAAACAGAACGAGAAAACGTTTTCTAGGTCGAAGATTCAGTAGCTTAGTCGGCTGATGGATGGATGGATCACCCATTCCTCCTCCCATCCCTCCCTCTTTTACCCTTTCATCGTTGCACTAATTCCTTCATTTCTTCGTTAATTGATCAAAGATTATTTTACACCACGGTTCAGAAGTGCCACATTGCCAGTTGATAGAAACTCAAAGACACATATGGCTTGTAACACGCGAAAAGGGGCATTCGGACATTTGCGTAAATTGTCGTCTCGGATCAGCCTGCGCGGACCTAATCCGAGACGGCACTTTACGACTACATTAGAATTTGTCCTACAGTAGACTTGTGTGAAACAGAAAATTACATAAAAACGGAAAGTGTCGTTCCGGATTAGCCTGCGCGGACTGCGCAGGCTGATCCGTAACGACACTTTACACAAAGCCCGAATGCCCCTTTTCACGTGTTGCAGGCCAGTGTCACGCTCTGTGAAAAAGATGTTCTATGCAAACTCGTACAAACAAGGTATTAACTCATGTCAGGCGACGCGGACTGTTCAGGCTGACCTGAGTCGAAACTTTTTGTTGTAGGTAAATCTGTATGCATGCCAAACGACCATTCTGCCTTATGATACGGCATGTGGGTAGAAAAAAGAGATTCATATTCTGCCAGACGTTTGATTTAATGCACCAAGTCCACTTTTTACCAGACAATCCCGAGGTTTATAAACCCTGAAGGAGAAGGCTTTTGAAAATATTTAGGGAAAGGGAGAAAATGCTGGTAACCAGGTCTCACCTTCTTATGTCAACCTTCAAACTGAAATCCCATGACGACGAATCAATCCTCTGTTTCAAGAAAAATGGGTCCTTATAGATCCATTCACAGATGCGTCTGTATTATTTGATATATGAAAATAACATGGGGATTGATAAACTTTGCAAGTCAATATTAAAAGCAATAAACTTCAGAGTTAAATGTCACAGAATTACCTCTAGATTTGATTTGTTTCGCAGCTTTGACATGGCCTAGTTTATATAGTCTAAATCGCGGATGAATAAGTAAAAGAAACACCCAATACACACCAGATCACTCGTAAAACACACAAACCACTGACATTACATCTCAAACCACATTTTTAAAGCCTAAAACCATAAGGAAAACGATTAGATACACAGTTTCAACGGGAAAAAAAGTCATGAAACGATGCTATCAATCCCTGAAAAACAAAAGTTGTCAACTGTCAGATGTATGGTTTTATAATGAAAGGGTCCACTGCTAAAACATATTTACCAGCAAATTTCAACCATCATCTTTTATTAGTACTTATGATACTTTGATTTATATAGTACTTTGTGTTTGACCTTTAACCCAGACGACATGTTTTAGACTTGTCCATTACATAGTGAAAGCATTTTACGAAAACAAATTAGTTATAGTTCAAATTATGAAATACACCTTTTATAGTTTGATTGTTTGCTTGATTGTTTATTCATTGTATAATGCCGTTTTCAACGTTATTTCATTTATATTCCGGCAGCCGGTGAACCTACAAATGCTTTCCTACAGTCACTGTTACCAGAACTTCGCAAATTATTCTTCCAAAGCCTTTGGCTGCCTTCCCACATATCTATCGTCTATATAATGATGAGCGTTGAGAAAGGAAAGAATCCTGTCGGAATGATCATTGTCATTTCCGGGAAATAAATCGGCCGACCTGGGGATTCGAGCCAGCGACCCCTTGTCTCAAGTCCTGTTTGCTACCGACTGCGCTACCGGGCTGGGCTAAAATATGTCTCTGGAAACATAAAAAAACAATGTTGGAAATGGAGAAAATCCTGATTAACAGCATTTTCTCCTTTTCCAATACTGTTTTCAAAATCATTCACTCTCAGAGTCGTTAGAGCTTGGGATTGCGTGGTAAACTGTCATATGAATAAAGTGAAAATTTCCGGTCAATAGTAAGATAGTAGAATCTCGAGTTAAATAAAGTCAAGCAGAGCAACATTAGTCAGAATCCACAAGCATGATTACACGACTTGAGGCGCCAATACTTATATACTGAACCAAAAAAGAAACTTTCCCTGTGTTTTTGTGCAGATATACACAAATATGAAAATCAGGATTAAACTAGATTTATATGCATTGAAAGAGTATTTTATTGCGACTTTGTGTGAAAAAAATTATTGCTGAAGGTTTATCCAAAAGTAGTGAAATGGTAGTTAAAATGCGGAAGGGGTCGCTCACCAAAATCACAAATTAATACCGGGTATGACCACCTTCAGCATGAAGGACTGCCTGGCATCGTTGGCGCATAGAACGGATAAGTGTATTGATTTCGGCTTGTGGAATGTTGTTCCATTCCTGAATTAAGGCTTGTCTTAGCTGAATGACGTTTGACGGTGGAATAGGGCGACGTCTAACACGCTGGTCCAAATTATCCCAAAGGTGTTCAGTGGGATTCAGATCAGGGCTTTTGGCAGGCCAGTCATTAATAAATGCAATGTTATTCGCCCTGAGAAAATTCACATTGTCCCTAGCTGTATGGCTTGTGGCATTATCATTCTGAAAAAGAGTGATATTGGCATTATTTTGAAACAGTGGGATAATGTGCCTCGCAAGAATTTCATCTCGGTAGCGTTGGGCATTCAAATTCCCTTCGATAACGACGAGATTAGTGCGAAAGCCATGTGCAATTCCCGCCCAGACCAAGACAGAACCCCCACCCCCAAAACGATCTCGTTCAAGTACGCAACAGTCGGCATAACGTTCATTTCTCCTACGGTATACTCGAACCCTGCCATCACCTCGATGAATGGAAAACCTGGACTCGTCAGAGAAAAGAACGCTATTCCATTGTTGTCTAAGCCAGCGTTGGTGTGTACGTGCCCAATTAACACGATTTACGCGGTGACGTCGCGTCAAAACACAACCAACGTATGGACGACGCGCACGTAGCCCACCCTCGCGCAAGCGATTGCGCACAGTTTGGGCAGATATACGGTTGTTATGTGTACCAGGGTTGTTAGCAGCAGTGGCTGTGGCAGTTTGAAAGCGATTGCGCAGGTGGGTGTTCCGAATATAGCAGTCTTGGCCGCGCGTCGTGACGCGAGGACGTCCACTACGTGGTCGATCTTCCGTACGCCCTGTTGCTTGAAAACGTTGCCTAAGGTGTCGAATAGCACGAGTAGAACATCCAATATTCATAGCAACAGCATTCATCGTCATACCAGCATTAAGCATGCCAATGGCACGTACCCGTAAATTTTGCGGAATTCTAGACATATCAAAAATAAAGAAAATTAAAAAGAATTTAATTTTTTTCAACGTCTTTTTCTTATTGACATGAAAGTCTATAAAATTAGACTGAAAGGTTTCAAAAAATATACACGAATTATACTGGTCCGTGCATGCACGTGAAAATCGCTTTTAGCGGGTTTCTTCTGCAAAATGCTTTCAATCGAGTTAAAATTTGTTTTATCGGACACATAATCGTTCGCCCGAATATATGTAGGTCATCTGATATTTTGATTTTTTTTAATAACATTGCATTTGCACTTAAACACAGGGGAAGTTTCTTTTTTGGTTCAGTATATATCGCCAGGCCGATCGAGTTACCTCTCTTTGATCACTCTGATATATACTTGGTAAGAAACTGATCAAGTATCGCGACACAGCGCGATATTATCAGGACATACACGGTGTCCGTAACGTAGAAAAACGTTAATTAACCCATAACGAGAGTAAAAGGTGAAAAATGAAAGTCTAAATATACACTGCATTGCAATGAAATATGCTTCCGCATGTACAAACGGTTGCATTTATTTGTAATTTATTTATGTGATGTCATTGGCTTTTTGTATACGCGTGATCCCGGTAGTCGGTCTAAACTCGCCTTTAACTTGAAGAGGTCCACTAATGGAAGTAAGAAGTATTCAGCAGACACTGGTCAAAACATTTTGAGAAAAACGGATGGGATTTTATACATAGAGGATATTTAACTGGTTGTGTGTTATATAAAAAATCTGTCACTAGAATGGGGTGTGATGCGGTTGATCAATACAATTGTATCTTACTAAATTTCTTCCCCATTCTACTACTGGTAGCTTGCTACGTTTGTATGTGTGCACGGTTTTTAACGCCGCTTTCTACATTATCTCTGTTATATCGTGACGGCCAGAGCACCTTTCTATGCTTTCCTGACGTTTATTTTTTTAACCAGTACTTTGCACAAGCCACGTTGTCTACTTTCTTGCAAAATCATCGTCAGCACAAAGATCAGCAGTTAAAGGGAAATGAATCCTCGGAAAGAAATTGGCCGAGCTTGGGATTCAAACGACCTGCTTGTCTGAATTCTTGTACGCTGCTGACTGGGCGGCCTACTTACCAAGCGTCGCTGTTATTATATTCTAATAATAGCCTGTGAGCGTATATAGATTAACCTTTCAATATTTTTTTGTCGTTTTATAACAAAATATTCGAGATTTCTGTTGTCTATCGCACCTATCAACAAAGTCGTGGCATGTCGTCACCTGGTGACCTGACATACCGTGACTGTTCAAGTATTTGACTTGCGAGGCTGTCACTGATAGTCCGAGCGCTCCTGACGCTGTGGTATACGTTCAATGCTTCGAGGAATCCAGTAGAGCAAGAGCCTTAATTCCTGAACGCTTTGTTAGACGACAAAATTTTTGAACTGGACGAAATTGAAAGCATTTGCAGACAACAAATGAAATGCTGCTAAAATGATTATTTCTGTCGTTGATAGGATATAAAACCTTGTGGGAAACCTGGTTACCAGCATTTTCTCCATTTCCCTCAATGTTTACAAAATCCTTTTCTTTCAAGGTCAGTAAAAGTTGCCATTGTGGTAAAGGGTAAACGTAATGAGAGAGAGAGTGAGAGAGAGAGAGAGAGAGAGAGAGAGAAAACAAAAACAAAACTAACAGTGATTTTACGGCCAGCGTTGATCAAGATCAGACTGCACAGAACGTGCGTCCGGTATGTTTGAGATTTACATTGGATTAGAAAAATAAACTAGTAATAACATGTACATCTTCATGTCACAGACACTTTTATCATTACAAACTTTGCCCCATATAACGCCCTGCGCCACTTGTGAACCTATAACCGATGATGTTCACTCGATGAAATAAATTTGGATCTTTCACAGAAAAAAAAAAAAATCCTCGCTTTCATGATATTTCCTGTTGTGACGAGTAAATGGCTATCAGTAGTGGATAAAGTCACCGGAGTGAACCACATCGAACTTAAATACCGGATTGAACCGGGCCGAACCGGATCAAAATTAATGACCGTCCAAAATCGGATCAAACCTAATAACCGGATTGGACCGAAAGGAAATTAATAACCGAATTGGACCATTTCTCTTCGATCTTCTATGGAATAACTAAGTTTTATTTTTACCAAGGCGATTTATTCCACATTCTCTGGTCTGTTAGTACCTTCAGTACTTTGATTATGCATCGTTAACCCATTCTTCGGTACTTTTCACAGGTCATTATAAATTTCACAGGTGATTATGAATTTCTCTGCCAGGTCGGGTAGCTCAGTGGTTAGCGTATCTGACTCGTGACCTAGGGGTTGCGGGTTCGATACCCGGTTGCGGCGAAGTTTCTTTTCAGCGATTTTTCGCCTCTCACCTCTGATGTACGTGAGAAAAGTAGTCAGTGGCTTTGGAAAGAAAGTTGTGTCAGTACTGGTTTGAGAAAGCCAGGAAACACATGGGTGCGTCACTGACCGCCATGATATGACCTAAGCTGTTGGAATGGCGTTAAACTCCAATTCAATACAAACCAATAAACTTCACTGTAAGTCAAAAATCGAATGAAGGACAACTGTAGAACGGCCTACTTACCGATTTGTAGGACCATAGTAACAATTAAAGCTATGGCAGGATATGTCGAGAGCTGCATCCTGGTCCGGCACTTGACTTTGGGTAAAAACTTCCTCATAAACGATTAGCACCAGCTTGAGAGGAGGGCCCTAGATGTAAACCTCGAGTGAAATGTCCTTTAATGTTTCGGCCTCAAATATGTAAACTAGAAGTATTTCGATGCCTGAAAATACAGCCCACCTAAACTAAACAAAAAATCTATATCTCAAAAGCGGTTTGAATAAACAAGCGGACGGTATAGATCAAAGTTCTGTGCAGTCTGATCTTGATCTATGTCGTCCACAAAAGCTCCTACTTTTGCCTATAGAGCTGAGAGGGTTAAAAGATATAGGGAAATAAAAATGTTAGATTGACGTTATATATCAGTCGTATGAATATTTCACTTCCCTTAACATGTTGTTTAGGCGACCGTCCTGTAGAGTGTCTCCTTCAATGATTGATTGAATTTGCGTCACTATCTTCCGCTAGGTGGCATTTTCAAATACACATCTATCTGATTTGGGCATTCTGAGTACAGAACCAGACTACTTTTTTTAAAAACGGCAACCGTTACTTTGAATTTCAAAATAAAATAAACGTTTACTCAATAAAACGCTACCCGGTATACGATTCATTCAGCTATGGTCAGCCAGCACGTAACCTATGCACCGGCCATTTATAATCAAAGTGCTGTCAGCACTGTAATCGGTCGACACTGAATAACTGCTATGGTTTGAAATCACAAATCAAATGGCAGTTGTATTACGCAGTAAAATTTTCTTTAAAACTGTTATGCAACAGAACGTAATTTCAAGAAGATTTATATGGGCAATTGTAAATTGAGTATCATAAATTGTGTATTGTTTCAAATTGTGTTTAAATGTTTAATTATTGAAATGTTCATGTTTTTATGTTAATGACCTCTATGATAAAAAAATTCCATATTTCAGAAATACATTCGCCATTTTTCAAACGCTGAGAAATTAGGCCTTACAAAAACATTTCTTAGCCCGAGGTGGGTCGTAGTTAACGCTGAAATGTAAAATTCTGCGGGTATTAGAAACCCTTTGATAACTGGAAAAATCCATAAAACCGTCTTTGATAAAAAAAAAATCTAATTGTTTATTCATTTGATTACGGTCGCGACGATTTCATTTATGTTTGATTGTTAGTCAAAACAACCGGCGGCAAATGCCTTATGTCTTGACACCGACAAACAATGATACTTTTAGCACCTTTTTGATACGAGTAAAGTCGCTCATCTCTTATCGACGAAAGCGTTCTCATTGGCCAAACTGCTCGATATCCTTGTAACGAGAAATTTGATTGGATCCGATGTAAGACGGAAAAATTGCTTAAATTGTGCATGTTCGCAATGTAGGGTCATAAACTGCTTGCGAACTTGTGCAGACAGAAAATAAAGGTTTGGTTCTTACATTGGATCTTCTCTGCTTTGTTTAGGTAAGTCTTGTTTAATTATTGATCGTAGAAACTCTCATTTATTTTTGTACAATAAAATTATGTCTTTCTTGCTGCTGCGTAGAATTGTAGGAAATCGTGTATCAAATGTACCTTTATCAATGTTTTGAGAAATCATTGTAGAAAGAACCTCTTAAATGTAATTTAATGATTTTTCTGTCATGTCTGTAATAACGACAAAATATGCTCAATTATATTGAACTGAAAAGATTGTGACCAAAGTATACATTTTCTCACATTGTTTTCTATCCTTCCAGGAGCAGATTTTATCATTAGAGCCACATTCGCTGCAAATGCTTACAATTTGGATGTGTTAAACTCTTTGTTGTTTTGTAAAGAGTAAACACCGGAGACATTACTCTTTACAACTCCATTTACACTTTACAAAAGGTAGATTGTAGATTGAATGGTGTTTAACACCGCTTTCAACATCATTTCAGGTATGTCTTAGTAGCCAATGCACCTATCCATGTTTTCATGGAGTGTTTTTACTAGCACTGCGGCCAGTGCACATATCCATATTTTCCTGGAGTTTCTGTTACCAGTTCTTCGCTCAATATTCTTTCTGAACAACTGGCTGCTTTCCAACATATTCATTGTCAAAACAATGATCATCGGTGAGAGAGGAATGAATTCTGTCGAAATGAGTAGCATCAATGCTTGGAAAGAAATAGGCGGAGCCCAGGATCGAAGCAGTGACCTCCTGTTACTTTACAAAAGGATCCTGTGATTTCACATCCTTCAGGAAAAGTTGTTTTGACAACCTTTTAGGAAAAGGAGAAAATGTTGACCATAATTTTCTCCTTTTCCCACAATGTTTTCTTCCCTTTCTGATAAAAGTCCCATCATTTGTGCCACATTAAATCATTGTGCTCTGCAAATGCTTTCAATGGGAGAAAAAAGTGAAATCCAAATTATCTCCCTTGTTAGATAAAAACCAAGGTAACCAAATTGCAACCAGGTCCTTTTGTTTGATTTCCTTTGTTTTTATCCTTGCTTTACTAGGAGATGTTGCGATTATTATTATTTGACTGATGATATATATGTAAGGTCTTCATGATATTTGCAAATTGAAATTCACTCACTATTACCATCTTTATGCATCAAATAGAACGAATTTGTGGTTTGATAAATTTTGAAGGCAATATATAACCCTGAACATTCCTAAATAGTGCAAAGGATATCAAGGATAAAAACCAAGTAATACCTTATTCAGGACCTAGTTAGTAGTGGAAAGCTATCAAGGGAAGTAACTTTCTTTTGTCTCCCATTTGGACCGGTCTAAAAATTTTGTCAGTTAGTAAAGAAATAACCCTTTTTCAAAGGATCCTGTGTTTTAATATCCCTGTGCAAAATTTCTTTGGAAAACCTTTCAGGAAAAGGAGAAAATAATAACCAGCATTTTCTCTCTATTTTTCCACAATGTTTTCTCTGATATAAAACAATAACCTCATTACCTGTGCATCTTTTCATTTGCTGTCTACAAGTGCTTCCAAAATTTCGGACATAGCTTAAATTTCATCGTGTTGTAAAGATTTAAGCAAGCTTAAGGGTCTGCCGCTTCCAGATGAAATATTTTTGGGTTTTCCGCAGATATTACGTACATGTACTTTAGAAAGTAGCCTTGTAACATTTAACTCTTTCCCAATCGACAAATTCAACATACATGTATCTGCAGACGACAAATTCAAAATTGGTACAAATGAGCTTAAGCTCTCTGATAGGGTAGAAAACTTTGTAGGAAATGGAGAAAATGCCGGTAACCAGCTTTTTTTCCCTTTTCCCACAATGTTTTTCTAAAAGCCTTCTTACCCACAGTTGAGAAAACCCGGGATTGTTTGGTAAAGGGTTAATATTTTCATCATTTGTGTAGTAATTTGGGTTATCAAGAATGTAATGATAAATATCTGGACAGACAATGCCTGGCTAAAGCTTTACATCATTCAACCACAATATTTCTTCAATGTTGTATAGAACAAGTAAAATGTCTCCAGTGTCAAGTGTTTATTTTTCCATGTACACAGCTAAATCACATGATGAAAGTTTTCTGGCGTAATCAGATAAATCAACTTGTTCGAAAATCTATAAATCTTTTAATTCTGCCATCACAACCTTTCATATTATACTATTTCACTACAAGACATATGGGAATCTGTGCTTATCAGCCCAATGTTTTGCCTTCACCACTGACCGTGTATTTAAATGAGAAGCGTGTTACTATTTTTAGCCTAACTGAAATCCATTTATTCTCTCTTGTTTCATTCATAAGTTGTTATCAGGGTTAAAAGTTCAGTGTAATAAGGTCACAGCAGCTAGTATTAGTGTTAAAAGACTGTATGTAAAAGCTGTCACGAGTTGCAGTTAGATCAGTTTGCCCTCCGCAGACGGGTTTTCGAAATTTGTGGTCTCTCTAATTGTCCGGCTCACGCCGACCGATTAAAAACAGGCTTGGTAAATAGCTTCGATATAAGCCCAGACATTTATGTTGATATGTCTATTGAAAAATGCTGCACGAATCCTCGTTTCTCTAAAGTCTATATTTAGAAACTGTATTCAAAGATGTGCAGTAAAACAAAAGTATTTGTGAAAACTATTTTTCCCTTTTGAAATAATTGAATTTTCAAGACATTTGGAGCGAAAAAACAGACTACATTTTCCCACAGATGTATTGTTTATAGCCATTTTCTCTATTGCTACTTGATTAGCGGCGTAATCATTTCTCTAATACAGGGGATAGTGATGCGTCATAGCAGACAGGTCGAATCTTCGAAGAATATGACATGCGCAGACAACAGTCGCCTTCTGTGGTTGATTAAATTTGCATTTATTTATCGTCGCCACCGGTTGCCCATATGGGCGACGCCCCCTGAAGGCTAATAGTTTTTGTTACGGGAGATAGCGCAAGATACAGGACGAAACCCATCCTACGTTACGCCTGGTTCTTGAACATGCTCGGTGTATAGCACCGTCACACGTGACCTCGGTTTAATATCTTATCCGAAAGACGAATAGTAATTTTAGATGGCCAGCCGTAGGAATCAAACCCACACGTTCAAGTGACCTGAAACATCATGTTCACGAGTCCTGTGCTCCACCGATTGAGCTATGCGGGCTGGTCAAATAATATCGCCTTCTGTTGATATTATACTGTATATTACATTGTTTCAGTTATATCGCATCGGCAAGTGCACCTATCCATGCTTTCCCGGAGTTTCTTGTACCAGCGCTCAGCACTATATTCTTTTCAAACCACTGGCTGCTTTTCCACATAACCGTCGAAACGATGGTCAGCGGTGAGATAGGAATGAACCCTTTCGCAATTACTATCATCAATCATCGGAAAGACCGGGGATCAAACCATCGACCCCCTAATCTCAAGTCCTGTACGCTGCCGGGGCTCGGCTACTATTGACCTGAAATTTTCGTTCCATTTATTCAGCAGTTAAGGGTTTACAAAATACGTGCCAAGTCCGTTAGCTCAGTCGGTAGCGTACAGGACTTGAGACTAGTGCGTCGCTTGTTCGAATCCCCATCTCGGCCACTTCTGTCCGAGGATTGGTGATCGCGACAGGATTCGTTCCCCTCGCACCGCTGATCATTGTTTGACTATGGTTATGTGGGAAAGCAGCCAGTGGCTTGGGAAGAATACCGTGCAAAGTGCTGGTAAAAGACATTTCTTGAAAGCATGGAAAGGAACACAGACAGCTGCGATATAACTAGAATAATGTTGAAAACGGCGTCAAACACCAAACAAGCAATGAAAAAAATTAACGAAACACATAGCCTATTTCATGCAGACAACTATTTTATGGCTTGCAACACGCGAAAACGGGCATTCGGACATTTGTGTAAAGTGTCATCTCGGATCAGCCTGCGCAGTCCGCGCAGGCTAATCCGAGACGTCACTTTACGACTACATTAGATTTTGTGAAAAAGTAGATATGCGCAATACAGAAGATTACATAAAAACGGAAAGTGTCGTTTAGGATTAGCCTGCGCGGACTGCGCAGGCTGATCCGAGACGACACTTTACGCAAATGTCCGAATGCCCTTTTTCGCATGTTGCAAGCCTGATCGTCTTTCAGGAGATAGCTCAACAGTAAGTGTCCTGTGTGTAATCCTCCTCAGCACTGCGTTTTCCGTGGGATGGCCTTGGGTATAAGGAGAGCCCCAGCCTTGAACGAGTGAGGCCCAAGAATCATACGAATAAGAAAGTTATCGCCGTCATTTAACTTGATTAATGTTCAAAGCGGTATTATTCAGCATGGCAAAAGAACAAAAATTATTCTTTCTGATAGAAAATCTGATAGAAATCGTAGTTTTTTATGACGTAGTTATATCGGAACGCCAGTGTACCTATCCATAGTTTCCTGAAATTTCTTTTACGAGCACTTTGCATAACACATGTATTCTTCCCAAGCCACTGTCTGCTTTCCCACATAATCATCCTCGAAACAACGATCAGCGATGAGAGAGGAATGAATCCTGTAGCAATGACTTTCATTAATCCTCGAAAGAAAATGACCGGGGTAGGTATTGGAACCAGACATTCCCTTGTCTCAAGTTCTGACGTTACAAACTGCGCTCACGGGGCTAGGCAAATTTGCAACAGCCGACGTTAAAAGTTTGCTTGACGTTAAAAGTGTTTTATTTATCAGCCGAGCCCCGGTAGCTCATTTGGTAGTGTACAGGACTTGAGAAAGGGGGGGGGGGGTCGCTGGTTCGATCTCGGCTCGACCAATTTCTTTCCGAGGATTGATTATTGTCTTTGCGACAGGGTTCATTCATCTCCCATCGCTGACTGTTGTTTCGACGATACTTAGGTGGGAAAGCAGCCAGTGGCTTGGAAAGAGTATTGTGAGGAGTACCGGTAACAGAGACTTCAGCAAAGTGTGGATAGGTGCACTAGCCACCGCGATATAACTGAAATAATGTTGAAAACGGCGTGAGACGCCATACAAAGAATCAATCAATCTATATTTATAAAAACTGAATAGACGAATCAAAGTGAAAACGTTGCGGCAAAATAATAAACTGCCATCTTATGAGCAAATTTCTATTTTTTGTCAGAATGCTTTTTAAAGTATACAGCTGCAAGGCAGAAAAAAAAGTAGCTCGCAAAGTGTTAATGTGTACTTTATTTAGCGCTTGCATACATCTTTTTCATACGCGATAAAATCGCTGGCAAATATCTCGAGGTCAACGTTGTGCAATTAATTGTTAAAACTACCTGTGTTGACAATAGCAACTAACTTAATTATATATAAGAGGCATGTTCTGTGAAATGGGGGTTTAATGCATCTGTTAAAAAGTATCGACCCTTGTCAGCCTGCGCGGAGTGCGCAGGCTGACAAGGGTCGAAACTTTTTGCTATTTGTAAATTTTCTCCATGTCAAAGGACCGTTCCACCCATTAATTCAACCGGTTGTTAGATAAAATGGATCTTAAGAGCAATGATTATGTGATAACTTGCTTGGTACGATACATCACTAAGATGCATAAAAACCCCTTATACCGGATCATCGCTTTAGGAAAAGGGATTGTACCTCCATTAAGCTATTTTACCAAGGAAAACGTCGCATTATATGAATCCATTTTGTCTAAATAACCGACCAAATCAAGAGATAGAACGCCCCTTAAACATGCAGAAATTTTACCAATAACGAGAAGTTTCAGTTCAGATTTGGTATTGGTATAATCTTCTGCATGTCAAAGGAATGTTCTACCTCATGATCCAGTCGGTTGGTAAACAAAATGGATTTTATGGATCAATAATTATATAGTGAATTGCTCAGTATATGCATCACGGAAATTCAATAAACCCCCATTTGCCAGAGAACCGTTGATACATTTCGCACATTCTGAACGCTTTGCATACTGCAAATGACGTTTTTCGTCATGCAACAAACGACTTGAGAAAACAATGTGCCAAAAGCAGATATTCTTCTTGATCAGTTTCTCATTAGACCCCATTGCTTCAAATGTATTTATGTATTACATCCTAGCCTTGTCTGTGCCGTAGGCTAAATCAAAGGTTTTTGCGAAAGGTATAGATCAAGATCAGACTGCATAAAACGTACAGTCTGATCTTGGATCTATTCCGTCCGACTGTTCGGTCAAATCTGTCATATTCAACAACCATAGCACCCTTTAACGCAACACCATAATTATAATCCCGAGTTTTAACGACCCCTGGTAATTAGAAATTTGAAAACATTTTGGTAGAAGGAGAAAATGCTGGTAACCAGCATTTTCTCCTTTTCCCACAATGTTTTCTAAACAAATCCAATCGTTTTAGACACGTTTATCGTCAGCAAATACTTTCAATTTTGGCCAGTCTAAACTATTGTTTTGTGGTAACGGGTTAACGCACAATCCTGTGTTCAATGGCCTCGATCAGAAAAGATTTTAAATAAATTAGCCATGTTCTGTGAAAAGGGGGCTTAATGCATCTGCGATTAGTATCGACTCAGGTCAGTCAGCGCAATCCGCGCAGGCTGACCTGGGCCGAAACTTTTCGCTATTGATCAATTATCTGTATGTCGAAGGACCGGTCTACCTCATGATTATGTCGGTTGTATAAAAAGTGGCTATTATGGATTCATAATTATGAGATGACTTGCGTGGTATCATGTAACACGGAGGTGCATTAAGCCTCCCTTTTTTGTAATAGCATGACTCAAATGTTGTCGTACGTTGCATTGACATCTAAGGTCATTTAGCGTATTTTTCAGATAGCAATCATTGAGAGGGCATCACACTCTCACACTACCACACTCTCACATTTGGTCTCCCACAGCAGACTTTTTTTTCGACTTGCATCAGGCAGACGTTGAAAACACAGAGACAAGAAAAAAAAATAATACTGGTAAGGAGTAATTTCTTTTTGCTACAATGTTTCAATTCTTTTTTTTTTATCTTTAGATTCAGTTTAATTTTATTCTCCCGAACAGTAAAAAACTCAGTTGTAGAACTCTTTTCGTAAGCCAGAGAAAGAGAGAGAGAGAGAGAGAGAGAGACAGACAGACAGACAGACAGACAGACAGACTGACAGACAGAGACGGAGAAAGAAACAGACGAAATAGAATTATTGGTATTAGAAAATTTACAAACATCTCTACCTTTGAATTCTTGACAATTTCTTGATCACCCAGAGGAAACCCAATCAAACTGAAAAAACTCTAACAACTAGCAAAAACACAAGAAAGTTAATTGAATTTTTGACCGTGTCCGTATTTCACTTCCTACTTTTGTTAATTACAGATACAAAGCACATAATGTTTAATACAAACATCCTCACATAGTCGTATCATGTGATAAGGTTTAGGTATTTTCATTGGATAACCTAGAATACATTGCTTTGGAAGATGAGCCAATTGTATACTTAAAAGTAAAGGAAGGAGCACTTATCAAAATGATGAACATTATTGGTAGGGGGTTGGGGGGCGGCGGTTGGGTTATGATGTTTTTTTTCCCTTTTTTTATAACTCGTAACCTGCCAAATAAGTTAAATGAAACTTTCAAGTCGACAGTAAAACGCCTAAATGTTGCTATTTCAAACTTTTTTCTTTAAAGCCTCCTTATCGGACAGTGTAGATCCAAGATCAGATTGCACCTTCTGTGCAGTCTGGTCTTGATCTAGACTGTCCACAAAAGCCCACAAAGTCGCACTAAGCAGCCTAAATGTTAATCATGTGTGAAGTTTCTTGCTTGAATGTTTAATCTTTATTTCCAGTTTGTTTCAACCTTTAGATTGCTAAAGGCGACTCAAGGACCTTTTGCAGACAGTGTAGATCAAGATAAGACTTCATAGAAAATGAAGTCTGATATTGGGTCTACTTTGACCGATACGGTATTTTCTTTCCAGTGAAATCAACTTTGAAACCGCAATATTTGGGTTTTTATTATATACCAGTAAATTTTCCTGATCAAATACATGTGTTGAATCGGATGAAATAACACACACGACAAAAAAAAAATCGAATGAAATAACACACACGACAGAAAAAAAATCCGTATCTACAGTCAGTGAAATGCGGTCCCAAATATGGTATGCTGACGTGTCTCGGGCACGGACTAAGCATGCATTGATTGCAAGCGCACGGTATGGATTCAGGATCGGAATGCGGGTTCTGTGCGGTCTGATCTTGATCTATGCCTTCCACAAAAGCCCCTTTTTACAAGTATACCTTTTGTACGAATCAATGCCATAATCAAGTGAGTGTTGTAATATATTACATAGGATGTATACATATTTAGACAACTTACACAAACTATCCCCTGACATCAGAAAATATTTAACAACCATCAATACTCTAAAGTTATAGTGCATATTATGTTATTATCTAAAAGTCACTCTAAATATATGACATTTCTGATTTTTTTGTATTTTGGGCCGGTGACCTTATGTATTCTGAATAAACTATTTGAAATTTGAAATTTTGATTTGCGATTGGATTGGTCAAAATGTTACGCTGTAATTCACGAAAACAGAGTTACTACCATCCACACTATTAATTGTCTCTTTTTGTTTGCCGTTTTCCAACAAAATGTCAACAATTGCCAAATGTTGTCATTGAAAGTTGTAGGTATATAATAAAAGGAATATTATGTTGTAGTAACTTTCCTGGTGCTTGTATTTACTTCTCGCTGCTTAAGAAAATTTTGACATCGCGCTCGACCTTCGGTCTCGCGCGATATCAAATTTTCTCACGCTGCTCGAAGTAAATACAAGCACCAGGAAAGTTACCACAACATAATATTCCGTACTTATACTATTGAGTAGGAAAATTTTCCTTTCATTGACCTGGCAGTCAACACTGTGATGTTTTCTGACGTTTTCTAGCCAACACAGCATTTAATCCGTTACCAAACATATCCGTGTTGTTCCGACCCTAGGTAAACTGACTTTTGAAAATATCGTGGGAAAAGGAGAAAATGCTGGTAAGCAGCATTTTCCCCTTTTCCCACAATGTTTCTTTTCTACCCATTAGAGAAACAATATTCATAAACCAAGCCATGTTTAACGAGTCATCTATAAATGCTTTCAGCAATAAATAGAGAAGTGATAACCCTTTCAAACATGATCCCTAGTTTTATCGACCCTGAAAAGTGGGGCTCTTGAAAACTTTTGGTAACCAGCATTTTCTCCTTTTCACACTATGTTTTCCACCTAATTGAATGACAAATCTTATAAACTATAAGCAATGGTTAATGTGTCAGTTACAAATGCTTATAGTAGGAAATAAACAAATCTTAACCTTTTCCCCCGAAATCCCGAGTTTTAATCGACGTTGAGAGAGAACGCTTATGAAAACAGTGTTGGAAAGGAGACAATGCTGGTCACCAGCATTTTCCCTTTTGCACACAGTGTTTTCCCTCCATTTGACAGATCTCATCAAGTAAGCCATGTTTGATGTGTCCTCAACAAATGCTTCAATATTAAATAAACATATCTTAACCATTCCCAACACAATGCCGAGTTTATAACGACCCTGTGAGAGCATGCTTTTGAAAACACTGTGGAAAAAGGAGAAAATGCTGGTACCCAGCATTTTTTCCTTTTCACACAATGTTTTCTACCATTTCAGAGAAAAAAAAAATCCATTATCTGTCAAACATTAAAATTTTCGTCTGCTAATGCTTTCAAATTTGACAAGTGTAAAATCTTGTCGTCTCGTAAAGAGTTAATATTAAATTTCGTCGTCTGATAAATAGTCAATTTCAGTCTTTCTGTCTTTCTTACTAAGAAATAGGCAGTGGCCAATGGAATAACGTAGCACTGTTTTTGCCAATTTTCATCCATTGATGTAATGCCAACTGTTACAAATGACGTAACAGAGAAATATCCGAAGTGAAAAATAAAACTTATTTTACATGAATTAAAAAAAAAAAGTGTGTACAAAGAAACTGACAAAAAGTTAAACATGGTGATATGATCAGAAAACAAAAGTGATGCTCACTCAGTAAAATTAGATTGGCACAAAAGAAAGATGGACGGCGAATCTTGCCACCAGGGGGAGACTCTGAGAATGGCGCATCGAAAAATCTGAAGGTTTGAAAACGATATTATCAAAACAGCAATTACGTAATCTGTGTTTCTAAAAATGACTCAAATGACAAATATTTAAGGAAAGTGATTCTCTTTAACGAAATGGAAATCAGTATGGGAAAAGAAAGTATGGCCTGTAAAAAAAAAAAAACGATTTTCTTTTCTACAATTCTTTCAAGTACCTGTGTAACGCAAGGGTGTAAAAAGTCCTTTTTTTGAAATATCACATTTCTTACAAAAACAGCTTTTTTATGCTACTGAAGATAACAGCTTGAGAAAATGAAGTGGTGGGCTTGTGGGGGGGGGGGGGGGAGGGGTGAAGGAGAGAAGAGTAACTATAACTGCTTTTTCGATCATGTTTTCTAAACTGTTTAACTCTTTACCAAACAAGAGTATTCTTGACCAGTCCAATTTGAGAGCATTTGCAGACGACAAAACAAATGTTTCTCAACCGACAGGATTTGGCTTTGAAAGGATAAAATACATAATTGGAAAAAGAGAAAATTCTGTTGATCAGCATTTTCTCCTTTTCCCACAGTCTTTTCAAAAGCCTTCTTCCTCTGTATCGTCAAAACTAGGGATTGTTTGGTAAACGGTTAAATAGGCATTATCTTTTCTGTTCATCTTTTTTATTTCAGAAATTTGAGCAATGCTCTGTGAAAAGGGGGCTTAATGCTTCTCCGTGATCCATGGTACCGGGCAAGCCATCACGTACTTATGGATCCATAATAACCACCTTTTTTTAACAACCGACTTAATCCTGAGGTAGACTGGTCCTTGGACAAACAGAAAATTGACCAATAGCGAAAAGTTTCGACCCAGGTCAGCCTGCGCGGACTGCGCAGGCTGACCTGGGTCGATACTTTTCGCAGATGCATTAAGCCCCCTTTTCACAGAGTATGGCTCATTTATAATCGTTCAAGAGAGGTCTGAAATAGCCAAACAGTCATGATATAATATAGTTTAACGACCCCAAGAAAGAATAATGCTTAAAACATTGTGGAAAAAGAAGAAAATGCCTGTTACCGGCATCTTTTTTCTTTTCTCTCACTTTTTCCCCACCCTTATCATATTCTTAGCCGCTTTAAATTTGTCGTCTGCAAATGCTTTCAACTTGGACGAGTCTAAATTTTTGTAGTCTGGTAACGAGTCAAACGTATACTTATAATTCGACCCTTTACCAAACGATTTCTATGTTTTTACGTTCATGAGGTAGAACGGCTTTTGAATACCAGTATTAATTAAGGTAGTAGACCACTAATGGAAAACAGCTATTTTCACTATAATATTATCCTACAAAATTTTCTATGATTAAAAATAAGTCTTATTGTACTGCTTTAACCGAGCCACTTTTTCCTTCTTAGAATTATCATTTATAAATCTAAAAGACTATATTCTCACTACGAAGGGAGATAATAATTACCTCCCTTTTCAGGAAACTAACAAAAGTATCAACAAATAATTTCAAGAAAGACATCAAAGGTGGGTCAAAAATGTGCAAAAGTATTATATCGGTATAAATCTTTATTCATCAACCAACAAGAAATTTTATTCCATGTTGCACTAGAAGCGTTAGGGGTCTACTACCTTAAATTCTCCGTTTTCGACAATGTTTCCTTGACACCATCAAAGACACTTCCCTTAATGATTTTAGCCACATCGAACTTGTCGTCTTCAGATTTTTCAAGCGTCGTCTGGTATAAACAAATGAAAAAAAAGTCGAGCCATGTTCTGGCGAAAGGGGATTAATGTATCTCCATAATGCATTGTACCAAGCAAATTTAACACTATTATAGATCCATAAAATCCATTTTGTCAAACAACTGGCTAAATGCTGAGGTAAAATGGTCCTTTAACATGCAAAAAATTGACCAATAACGAAAAGTTTCGACCCGGGTCAGCCTGCGCGGACTGCGCAGGCTGACCCGGGTTGATACTTTTTGCAGAGCATGTCTCAGTTAAAATATTGTTTAACGAGAGATGGTTATAAAAGGCGGAAATCGGAACAAAAAGTTTGAGTGGGTTTTACGGATGCTCAATCCTTTTGGCTCATTATAAATAAAATGTACTTTCTCAATCAGTATAACACACCAGAACATTAGTTTTTAAAGGTGTTTTCTGTTTCATGTTCTGTGTAGTCTGATCTTGATCTACAGTGTCCGCAAAAGGCAGTCGGGTCTTGAGGTATATTGTCCACGAAAACAACTAAGTATTCTTGGCGCTCTATGAGGTACTATCTTTTTGTTTCCGTCATCTCTCCCCGAGTCCCGGTAGCTCAGTCGGTAGCATGCAGGACTTGAGAACAGAAGATCGCGGGCTCGATCATTGGCTCGGCCATATTCTTTCCGAGGATTCATGATAGTCACTGCGACAGGAGTCATTTCTCTCTCACCGCTGACCATTGTTTCGACGATGGTCAGTAGGGAAAGCACCCGGTAGCTTGGAAAGAATATTGTGCGGAGTACTGGAGTAACTGCGGAGTAACTGTGTGGCAGTGTCCGTGGTTGTGAGGTAGAGCGTTGGCTTCGACCCCATAAGGTCCCGAGTTCGATACTTGGGAGTGGGTGTCAACTAGGGATTTTTCATAGGCCCACACATTCGGCGCGAGTACTGGTGTAATTTCCAGGAAGCAGAATAGAGAGAGATTATTATAAATTGTAAAATCTTGTTTCTCAATCGATGTTAAATAATACTTTTAAACTAAAAGAAACCCCAGGAAAACATGGATGGGTGCACTGACCACCGCGATATAACTAAAAACGTCGTTAAACACTATACAGTCAATCAATCAATCTGTCAACTCTCACCACAAAGCTACGGTGTTATCAAATAATTGACCTCTATTGACTTCGGTTTACTCAGTCAATTATCTATCTTCAGTTACTTGCCTGGGGGGTAAGCGTGCTGTCCCCCGTCAAGGCCACATTGGGTTTGAGGTGTCATAAACCCTTTCAGCACCATGGGAGCAAACAGGGGCTCTTGCGAAGCGCATAGAGCAAGATCAGACTGCTTAGATGGTAATGTGTGGTCTTGGATCTATATCGTCCGGTCGTTCATTCAAGTGTACCGGAAAAGGATTCTTTCTGTTTTTAAGTAGACTGTATTTCAGTTGTCTTTACACGTTTAGAGCTGAAAGTTAAAATTTTTAAATAACGTCTGGAAGACGACTTTTTCGTGTAGCAAAAGACCACGTTGAAAACATTGATGGATAAACAGAAATAGTCCTTAAAGACTAATTTCTTTCGTTGCCACACTGTTTTCACATGTAATTATGCACCTCTTTCAATTATGCACCTCTTTCAAACAATAACGAACCTGATGGTGACAGATTTTGAAATATGATTGGAAAAGAAGATAAAGGTGGTAACCAGCCTTTTACTCCTTTTCCCCTAATGTTTCTGTCTTATTAAGGAAGAATCGTATCATTTGAACAAAAATGAATTTGCCGTCCAATTCGCTCAAAGTGGACGTATTAAAATTTTATCGTTTGGTAGAGTAAAACCGTTGTTCCATCTTGATCAACCACATTTTTCAAATCCTTTATCCGTATTCCATTCTTTGGTTAATTCTCAAAAAATTTCTAAATGTGAAAGTAATACAACTTCGGATTGGCTAAACATGCCAAATGGTTTAGCCAATCAGAAGTTGTGTTACTTTCACATTTAGAAAAACGCTGGAGAATAAGATAAAGAAATGTTCTAAAGAATGGTTGGTGAATACGGGCACTTGTTCACTGTCTTCATGCGAATCTGCTTCTAAAGGTTATGAGTTAACGAGAAGTCGGGGTTCACCCCGCGGTGTCATACCTATGACTTGTCCTACATGGCTGTGAGTGATTACAACTGAGCTTCGGTGCCCCAGTCGGTCAAACCAGGGGAATTCTCTCTATACCAAACAACAAAATTTTAGGCTTTTCCAAATTAAAAGCATTTACGGACGACAAATCCAATGTAGCCTAAACGTCGGAACTTGTCTATGTAGGGTAGAAAACATTGTGGGAAAAGGAGAAAATGCTGGCTTCCAGCTTTTTCTCCTTTTTCCACAATGTTTTCAAAAGCTTTATTTCACAAGGTCGTTAAAAGTTTGGATTCTGTGTTGAAGGATTAACCTACTAAACTCATTACCTAGTGTAGATGACATTTATATTTTGCATTAGACCAGTTTTGAAAACACTGTGGCAAAAGTGAATTCGCTTTTAATTTTTTCCATTCCATAGACGACACCAGCAGCTTTTGAGGACACTGTAGTTCAATATCAGACTGCACAGAACGTGGTCTGATCTCTGATCTACGCTGTCCACTGCTATATCCTAGATTATGACCGAATTGTTTCTTGATCTTGCAGAGGAAATGTATTTTAGCCTTTGAGAAAGTGCAATTTATTTATTCAGTAGTGAAAGAGTTAACTGTTACTTTAACAACAATCTAACTGCATTCTGTTATACAAAATATGAAAACGTACAGCTAAAGCAGATTTGAAATAAAGTGCTAAATTTCATATTATTCGTTTTTCCTTTCTGCTGAAGAGCCGCATCTAATTCAGAACAGAACAAAAAAAACTTTGTAAAAGAGAGCAAACTCCCGCTGTTAAAAGAAAATAAAGAAAAATTCCTGCTGCAAGTGGGCCATATTGAGCTTCAGAAAAAAAAAAGGGGGGGGGGGAAATTTAACTCTATTGCAGATGTATAATTCGATGAGAATTTATTTTTGTTAAATTCTGTTCAGAATAGAAGACACGCTAGTCAATCCATCAATAGATCTACAATGATTAACGAGTTTCCTCGGGCTGAGTTGACAAGGGGACGAGTTTACTACTGGTCGAGTTGTTTCGCTTTAAACACAAACAAAGTTTTATTAGCACGAAAAAACTTTGAAGAAAATATCGATTATTTCACCCGAAATGGTTCAGCTGGTAAATTAATTTCTGTAACGTCTATTTCCGTATTCGAAAATATCCGTGCCTCGAACAGATCTATACGGAAAGCCCAAATTCCTTTGTATTTGACCAGATCTCGCGAGGGTCTCGTTTGTAGACTAGAACGCTGTTTCAAATCACGTGTTTGTCAATGGTTCAAGAAATCGTTGGACAGAAACGCTGTTATTACCAGTCTATTACATATTTGAATTTGTACAGATCTTCTTCCGGTCTACCCCTTCCGTTATCCCCGTTCCTTTCTCCTTCACCGTCAGCATCGTCAAAGCGCTTGATACAGCACGTGCGACCTCGTGACCTCATCGCATTAAGTCGGCACTGGTTGTCTACAAGTCCATGATCAAAATACAGCCGAAGAAATGAGGAAAAAACAGATAATTTGAATGAAAGTATATGAAAAAAAATGTTTGAAAACAATAAAAATTCTATCACGTGACACCATTTCCTGAACATATTTTTCCATAAATTCTGCTTTTGCTTAACCTTAAACTTTTGAAAGATGCCACATTAGCTTTCCGGTAGGTGCTTGTCACGTGAACGTACTGAAGTCACGTGATACTTAAGAATGTATATTGTTGAAAAAACTATGTTTGTTGTAATATTAATGACCCTTTCATGATAAACTTTCACATATGAAAACTTGTTGTAGCCTTACCAGAGTAATTTTTAATTTGTAAAAATAGTTTCTACTTTTTGAATTTGACTTTCAATCTGTTCTGTTGAATTCAAGAAAATCAATTTTAAGAAATTTGGATTTTAATTGGTAGTAGACATTTTTATCAATTGTAATCATACTTACAAAGCTGTATTTTCTAGCTTATTTTTCTCATGGTCCGTTTTAAAATGATACAGATTGACAAAAATACGTGATCATTTTCGGTATTTAACATGTCCTGGAAATGTCCGATGCTTAATCTTTTTCGTGTAGATTTAATTTGACCCAATTGTGTACACGCGTCTCTCTACAATGATCGATGACGTCACAGAGAACGGAGTAATAGGAAAATGGCGGTTGGAATTTCGATATGGGGTGATCTGAAAACAAGTGGTTTCTTTCGTGAATTTAGTTTGCTTTGTTACTTTTAATGCTATGTTTGGATAGAAAAAGTATTATTCTCCACACCCTTGTACGCGAAAACGAGCGAGTTCGAAATAATACATTATGCAATCGATGATCAGTGTTTGGAGAACCGAGATACAGGAAAAGTGGACATTGGATGAAAAAGGCAAAGCCTCAATACGAGCGACATGAATAATTTGTGCAATAAATATCTAGATCTAATAATTCGAATTACGAGCTAAATCCTAGGATTATGAGTTCGAATCCCGGCTTTGCCTCAGCTAATTTTGAGGGTTGTGAAAAGTCATTGCGATAGAATGCATTCTTCTCTCGTAGATGTATACATGCGAAATAGGGCGAACGGTCCTGGAATCCCTTAACAAAATCAAAACAGTTTCCTGACAAATTTGTTCATTTTGGTTCGCAGTCAAACAAATTTTAATGACTATTGGTTCACATCCTTTTGAAGAACATGCAGGGAACTCATTTCCTCACTAGATGTAGATCCATATCTATAAAGGAAAAAAAGAAGGACAGAAAGGAAGAAATTCAAGGTCACATTTTTCATACTGCATCAAGAAGGAGAAGGAAAAAAAGACATGCACCTTCTACAGATCTAGATCATTCCATGGAACACTACTTACTTTCTGCAATACCCCCAGTAGTTTTGATTGCCAGAAAAATCATATTTGACCGCCATATATTGAAGGGTTTAGATGGTGATTAAGTTCGACTGGATTGTATCCAAACTTGGCGCTACTGCGACAGCGGTATCTGATCGTTATCAGAACTGATTCAAATCTTGGTCTCTCTATTTTTGGAGATTTGTAATAATTCCGAACAATACTGTATGAAAAAAAAGTTTAATGCATCTGTAAAATGTATCTATCCAGGTCAGTGTTTTGTTTTCGGTAAATGTTCTGCATGTCCAAAAACCATTCTCCTTATTAATTAGGATTATTTATGGATCAATAACTACGTGATAAGTTGGTTAGTATAATGCATCACAGAGATGCATCAAACCTGTTTTTCTCAGAATATTGCTCATAAATAAATTCGACTTTTTCAAAGGTCTGAAAGTACTGTCCCAGGCATTTTTGTCATCTATAAAAATAAGGTGGCGGACGGCGTAGATGCAGTATCAGACTACATATTCAGTGCAGCCTGATCTTATTCTACGCCATTCGTGTAAGCTATAAGTCGCCGTTGTCAGATCCTTGGCCAAGTTCTTTCTTCTCCAACAAGATGTCAACATGTTTGCAGCAGGGACTAAAACGTTAAATACATTTGTCATTATACGTCATTATACATGTATATAAAACAAACGGTTATTCAAGAAATCTCTCTCTCTCTCTCTTTCTCTCTCTCTCTCTCTCCCTCTCCCTCTCTCTCTCTCTCTCTCTCTCTCTCTCTCTCCATAACAGTCTAAAGATTACATGTTTAGATGGCCCTTTAGTCTCGCTCTCACTCTGTCGGTCTGTCTGTCTGCCTGCCTGCCTGCCTGCCTGTCTGTCTGTCTGTCTGTCTGTCTGTCTGTCTGTCTGTCTGTCTGTCTGTCTGTCTGTCTGTCCGTCCGTCCGTCTGTATGTCTGTCTCTTTCTCTCTATGTCTCCGTCTCTCTTTGTCTGTCTGTCTCCTTCTCTACCACACACACATAAAATAACGCGCCAAAATCCATGCGTGCGAAGTAATTAGGTTATTTACACAAGACATCAAAGTCTTAAGATATTGTTAGGTAGCATTTCTTCATTGTCCTTTTTAGTAGAAAAACTACATTTAGATAGACCTCAACAATTGGCATACACATCTCCCGTCCTGAACGTTTCCATAATGGCGTCATGCAAGTACTTGTATTGTTCCTGTAAAGAAACAAACGAATAAAATAGCCATGTTAAAATTGGTATCGTGCACGTATCAGCATACATTTAGCTTCTGCAAAATATATCAACAAAGAAATCACGTATCAATGGTAATGTGCAGTTGCTTGAAATTTCCTGTAATAAATATGGTTTCTATAATTGCATTATGTTAAATAATCAAACAAATTGATAGCGTTTTAAAACTGGCGTTTGACGAGTTTTTGAGCTATGCTCTGTAAAAAGGGGTTTAATGCATCTGCAAAAAGTATCGACTCAGGTCA
This sequence comes from Hippopus hippopus, assembly GCA_946811185.2. Taxonomy (NCBI): domain Eukaryota; kingdom Metazoa; phylum Mollusca; class Bivalvia; order Cardiida; family Cardiidae; genus Hippopus; species Hippopus hippopus. The sequence goes on along the minus strand of OX328100.1, from coordinate 14,320,058 downwards.
GCCTGTGCAGTCCGCGCAGGCTGACCTGTGCCGAAACATTTTGTTATTGATAAATTATCTGTCTGTCAAAGGACCAGTGTACCTCGTGATTCAGTCGGTAGCTTGAAAAAATGGAATAGTGACTTGCTTGGTATAGTGCATCACTGAAATGAGTTAAAACCCCTTTTTTGCCAGAACTTGGCTCATTTACATAGAAGTCCTCAAAATCAACTCATGAATAACGTTTCAACAGCATCGTGCAAAGCAGTTGAAGTGTTTCCGTAAGAAAATCGTTTCAATAACAGCAGATATCGTCGAATCATCTAAAATCGCGATATGTGGAAGTTCGCGACCATTTTTGTTTTTCTTGTAAGTCACTTGATTCTGTGTCGAATCGAAGCTGATGATGTCATACCATTTATTAATAATGTTATCGTCTGCGAAAATTTCAGGAAAATGATGTTTAGATAGGCAAATCGGCGAACTTGAAAAACTCATTTTCAACGCACGCCATTCCGCTAAGGCAAAAACCCCTCGCCATAAAAATTACAAATCATTTCAAGTTGAAACGGCGTTTGAAAGAAATTACACTTCCACCAGGATTTGCTGTCAATGGCTGTCATATGACCGTGTCAGCAAGGGATGGTGAAGGTCAGTCTATTTCTAAAATGGTGGCTTATTCTCGTACTTCGCGAATATACCTGCATAAAAAAATGGCTGCTCTGTGTCGGATGTGTCATGCGCACCGAAATATTTTTGTAAATATTTAAAAATAAATGGACATGTCCTGTATCTGTGAAGGACATTAACTGTTTAACATGCACAGGCAAGTGGTGTTTCATTTCTATCCCCGTAATTTAAGTTGGCAAACCCCGAAGCTTAACATCGTAATTATCAGTGTTTCAAGGGTATGTCATACAAGTGCATGTACCTGTACAACTTGCTAAGAAGCAAATAAAACATGCTCTGGCTAAATCGGGTTTCATGTATCTGCAAAAAGTATCGACCCAAGTCAGCCTGTTGCAGGCTGACCTACATGTAGGTCAAAACCTTATGCTGTTAGTTAATTTTTTCCGCATGTCCAAGGACCATTTTCGCCCTAGGGTTCTGTCGGTCCTTAGACAAAATGGATTTTACTGATTCAGAAACTTGCTTGGTATAGCGCATCAAGGAAATGCATTGACATGGCTATAATGAATGAATCGCGCTTGCATAATAGCATCATGCATGTACATGTACATGTTTAAGTACCTGTACAGCAAACAAAGAACGTTTTCATAATGGCATCCTGCACGTAGCTTAAACATTCAGTAAAACAGTTCAGCATTAAACAAAAAAAAAAACTCCTTTTATACTGAAAGCATGCTTGAGCAAGACTTAGTAAATATTCTGTTCCAGCAAAGTTATAAAGATAAATCAATCATAGCTTTTTATCATACAACCCCGTGTTTCAACGACACATGGGAAAAAGGCTCTTGAAAACATGTTGAAAAAAGGAGAACATTGCTGCTTTTCTCAATACTGTTTCCGCTTTTTTGAGGAATGCAGATCTTTCAGAATACCTGAAACCAAATAGAGTACACTTACAAAGTTTGGTATAATTTGTCTGTTTCGGATTTTCATCAGTTTCACTGACTGGACGATGTTTATTCGTCCCTGATCTCTTTTCATACGGTCTAACTCGTTCAAGAGGACACAGAAAAGTCCGCTCCTTTCAAATCCATTTCTGTAATAATGTAAATTTCTCTATAAAATAACTAGGGACATTTTTGTTCTTTGAAAATATGGGACATTTCTGGTAATTCCGACTTGTATCTTCTGTCAGATTAAACTCGGGCAAATTTTGCAGGTGAATGAATAGATAGGGGATATTTGGGGTTTTTATTGGTGAAAGATCGAAATCTATTCCATCGAGTGAACATCATTGGGAATATTTTCACGAGTGGCTGCGCCACTCGTGAAAATATTACCAATGATGTTAACTCGATGAAATAAATATTAATAACTTATTGAAAATTTTGTTTAAGTTGTTCATATTACTGAGTCTAGCTGCTCCACAATGCTTAAAGTCGTGATAATCATTCAGGGCGTGACAAACATGATAAATAAGTTCGGTATAGTAAATATAGTCCGCAGCTTGTGAGTTCAGGTGAAATGCTTTACAACCGTAGCGGTAATATGTACATCTGGAACCGTAATCCTGAAACGCTGTATTTTTTAAGTCTTTTTCTAAATTAAGAAAGTGGCGTAATTTCTGTTGGGCTAAACCATTTGGTTAACTGATCAGAAATTGCATTACTTTGAAATTTAGAAAACTCTTGAAAGTTAGACAAATCGTACTGAAAGTGGTAGGTGAATTTGGATCCTGAACTGCGATAGTACTATCTATACCTGTGTCCATTATTAAAACAACGATTACACATTAGCTGCTCTAATAATATTGGTCTGAAGAGATGTCGAAAAGCGGTTTTGGCTCCCCCCATCGGTCAGATTCGGGTCGTTATAAATGGCGTCGTTTCCTGGTATTCTTTTTTCCGTAATGAATTCAAACAAACTGAACATACGTTTTTAACTGTTTCAACTTCGTTGCGATTTACTCTGTCAACCTCTGTTTTAATGTTACGCACACCTTGTTTACCCATAACAAAATCTCTTGTGATATCTATAACCTTCATCCTGTTCGAATTCTCCGTCTAACAGAAGGGAATTATGTTTTTGCCGGTTGGTATAAAAATCAACAAATCTATCCTCCTTAATAGTGTGGAAAAAAAAACTAAAAGAAATAATAAGACAAGAAGAGACCCTAAAAATAAATAAATTGCGTTTTTCCTTAATTTGTATACATTAAAACTCAGAGTAGGAAATTGAACGACTGCTTGTTACAAGTTTTCAAAATGTCTGTCGACTGCATAAACATAGAAAGCTGTACTTTTATGAAAAAGGCTTATATTTCATCTAACTCGGAGTATATTTGGGAAAAATTCAAAAGTACACGCATTATATGAGAAAAGATACATACCTGCAATGTATAAGAACAGGTTGGGTGGATGTCAATCGCTGTTGCTGGTCCATTACAATGTCAAGAAAATCTATCATAGATCGTGCATTGTCAGGGTTTGGTTGTTTGTGGTCCCAGCAGGTAAATTCGAACTGGGATATCTCTCTGATACCTTCCTCCTGTGTAAATATTAACCCTTAAGCTGCTTCGTTAGCGAAATGAAGGTATCAAGCCCACAGTAAACCCCAAATTTTGCTATTTCTTAGGTATTTTTGAAGGAAACAAATCTCCTCAACGGAGAGTGTAGATCCAAGATCAGACTGCACGTTCTGTGCAGTCTGATCTTGATCTACACTGTCTGCAAAAGCTCATTGATTCACGCTTAGCATCTTAAGGGTTAATTCTCATTCGGTGAATGCAGAACAATAAAAGATTTAAAATTAACTCGACATTACTTTACATGAGCCAGCTGGTTGTCAGCTTTCTGTATGCCAATTTAAAGCTGTTATTAAACAAATTCGCAGTTTCATGCTATATTTTAAAGCTTTCATTTGAAAAAGAAAAAAATCCTTTTTTAAAATTGCACCCGATAGGACGTGTCATTCTTGTAGGAATCCAACCGTCTTTTCAATTTTGAAGACATTACACAGGTACAAACAGAAATAGGACTGGGTGGAAACAGTAAACGGAAAGAACAAGAAATACATGTATCTTTAAAAAAGATGGATGGCGTAAGAAATTCTGAAATATGAATATTGATAGTCTACTCTTTTGTGGCTCTATATGAAGCAAAATAATGAAAAGTAACAAGCAATTGCATCTTTTTCGACACTGTTATTCATTTTGTTGAATAGTAGTAGATCTATTAAGTTATTGGCTTATTAAAATATTAAATTTCTAAACAGCACAAGAAAATCATTTTCTACTACAATAGTTTGCTATGATTTGAATCGAGGTCCCGGGATATCGGTTAGCGGTAGCAACGCTTGTTCCATAAATGTTCCATCAATGTGCGAGCGAATAATAATTATAGCAGCATGGGCCCGCCGCATGAACATGTGCACATTTTTTACCAATCGCAAATTACCTTCTATTCATTCTTTAACGGAACAAGAAGTAGGTCAAAAGCCAGCGCATTTAGCTACGCCCAAAAATATGACAAAACGTAGTATCCACTCACACTGTCATACGTAAAACGTTTCTGATTGTATACATCATTTGTGACGTCATCAATGAGTCTCACACCGAATGATGTCTGGATAGTTTCGTCGGATGCTCCAAGATCCCTGCACATAGTTTCTCTCTGGAAATCAAAGTTTAGTACATTGGTCAGTGCTAAACCTTTCCCTACCAATTAGACAACTTAAGTAGCCTGGGCGGATGACGAAGATCAAGATCAGACTACACAAAACGTGCAGTCTGATCTAGGATCTACACCATCCGCTACCTAACGCTGGACTATTGCCATTTTCGTCTTCAAAAGCAGTGGAAATCTAAGTTGAGACTAAAAATGAAAAAAAAAAGTTGATTTAGACAAGTTGACACTGAAAGAGAAAATTCTATGAGCAATTATAGATGCATACTACCACTTTGAAAACGGGAAACGGTATTGGGGATAACTTAGTGCTTAAGGTGAGCTTTTGTGATCGTGCTGTGTCTGTCGTGCGTGATGCGTTATGCGGTCGTCAACAATTACCTTGTGTGCACTCTAGAGGCCACATTTTCAGCCCGAATATTCATAAAACGTGGTCAGAAGGTTTGTTTTGATGATATCTCGGACATTTTGAAATTGGGTCATATCAAGTTAAAAAAGGGTCAGTGGGATAAATTTTAGAAAAAACCTTGTGTGCACTCCAGAAGCCTTTTTTTTTCAGCCCGATACTCTTAAAACATAGAATGTTTATCGTGATGATATTTCGGACAATTTTGAACTTTGGTCACATTGGGTTAATAGTAGGTCACTTGGCCAAATCTTAGAAAAACCTTGTTTGCACTCTAAAGGCTGTATTTTTTAGCCCAATACTCTTGAAACTTAGTCAGAATGTTTGATTTGATAAAATTTCAGAACTGTCTAAAACAGTCACGTAGGGTCGATAAGTTGGCCACTGACCCATATCTTAGAACAAACTTGTGTTAACTCTAGAGGCCATTATTCCAGTCCGATACTCATTAAAATTGGTCACAAAGGATTGTCTTGATGACATCTAGTACCCGTTAATTGGGCCACGTTGGGTCAAAAAGTAGATCACTGGGACAAATATTAGAAAAACCTTTGTGTGTACTCTAGAGGCCACATTTTCAGTCTGATACTCATGAAACTTAGTCAGAATGTTTTTCTTTATTTAATTTAGTATAACTTCAAAATTGGGTTATGTCAGCTTAAAAAGTAGGTCACTGACAAATCCTTAAAAAAAACATAGTTTGCACTCTGGAGACCACGTTTTTAGCTTGATAACAATGAAAATTGGTCAGATTATTTGTCTTGATGATATATCAGACAAGTTAAAAATCTGATCATGTTGGGAAAAAAGTAGGTCACGGGAACAAATTTTAGAAAAACCTTGTTTGCAGTCTTGAAGCCACATTATCAGTCTGATACTCATGAAACATAGTCAGAATGTTTGTCTTGATGATATCTCTGACATGTTTAAAAATAGGTCAAGTCAGTCACAAAGTAGGTCACCTACACTAATGTGTTTTACATCATCACAGCCATTATCTCTTCAGCTGTAATTATCCCAGATGAGTTAAGTCAGGTGGGCGCTTTAGGGCAACGACCTTCTTGCTATATGAAAATAATCATGGGAATGGGAAAGACGATGTCATTGTATTTAACTGCGATATAAACTTGCACATTGCGTCTGTGAAATACTCGTTCCGTGTATATAATGTACATACCCTGTGAATTCCTGGTCGACATAAGATTCGTGTAAACAAATGGGGCGTTCTAGCAGATTGTATTGTCACTCAAGTGCAGGTGTTTGTTAAATAAATTTTGAAATATATGCAACTGAAGGTATATACGACTGTCAACATTTGAGCCACATTTGATTTGTCGTCTACAAATGCTTTGAATTTGGACGAGTCCACATTTTTCTCGTTTGGTGAAGAGTTACGACCTTAAGTTCTGAGAACAGATCTTATTGACTTGCACTGAAACTAAACTATGCAATATTTTGTGAGATAATCTGATACAGTCTTGCAAATCTGTTTCTGATAATATCCAGTTTACTTAAAGGGCTCGTCAAGGGCCAATAACTCGTATAAAGGGAAAATATCCACAAACCATCCTAAATTTTGTCATCGTTAAGTATTCTAAAACAAATCAGATTTTGATAGAGACATATTTTATCACATAACGTCCCTTGTTTTCAGTGTAATATACCCGTTATGAGTTTTCTTATCTTATACACCTTTGACATCACAACTGTGTGACGTTATTGTTGACATCATTTTGTATGTATTTCATATAAGTGAATGGGTTTTATGGATATTACCACGGGTGTAGAGATCTATAGATACTTTTGCATCTTCTGGTCTATAATTTGTGAAATATCGTTATGTGATAAAAACTAATCTGATATGAGTTGGCATTTGAGATAAAATTAAATTTTATTAAACGAGTCTATGGAAAATGTTATTATGGCTCGCTTAATAGCATTTTCCCTTGACTCGTTTTATAAAATCTTATCTCAAAAGCAAACTCATGTCAGATCCTATATGTCATCATCAATAAGATGGCTAGTCTTCGAATATTAATCAAGACTATACGTTAGGATATGTGAACATGCCCGCGGCTATTCTCACAGGAGGTACATCTAGCTCTGACTAGTTAGTGTTGAAAAACAAAAAAATGGGATCATACAAAATATACCTTGCGATTGGTACCCGATGTCTCTGGTACGGTTACAATGGTCTTGATGTTTTGTTCCGCAATCAGGAACCAGAAACCTTCCAATGTTGCTTTCGTTGGTGATTTTGACAGAATGAATACGTCTTCTTCTTCATAGTTCTAAATTAAAACATGAATCAGACTTATAATTGTTTGTGTATAATTTCCTGTCTATAGAAACAGTGTTTAAGAGAGGGTTCAAAGTTAAAAATCCTGATGAATCAAAATGATAATGCTGATATTGCTACTTTTAACTCTTTACAACGCAATCCCTAGTTTGAACCAACCTGAGATGGATGCCTTTTGAAAACATTGTGGGAAAGGGAAAATGCTGATAATCACAATGTTTTGTAACTATTCAAGGCCAGTTACTATCATTTGGAAAACACATCTGTCATCTGTATATTCCTACTATATCGACGGGTCTAGAATTTTGCCGTGTGGTAATGGGTCAAGAAACCATCGATTTAAAGGCCCGTCTACACTAGCAAACATTTGTTTGCAAACGCCTGCAAACTTTTGTTTGGAGATGTTGGTTCATGTTTGTCTGTACGGTGTCTACACCACAACAAACGATGGCATACAATATTTGGTGGTGGTTGAAGATCATGTGATGCATCCATTACATGATAACAAGGCAGCCTTTGACTGGTCAACATATTTAAAAAGCAACACACATCAGCAAACAGAGCAAACAAAAATTACCATGTCCACACATCACCAAACACTGTTTGGTGATACACATCACCAAACACTGTTTGGTGATATTTGCTAGTGTTTGCTGATTGGTCTACACTAGCAAACTTTTGTTTTCAAGCAACAGCAAACACGGTATTAGGAGGTGTTTGCAAACAAATGTTTGGTAGTGTAGACGGGCCTTTATTTTTTAAAAAGATGGGTGAGGTAAACATAAAAGATGATGCATTACTCTACGTCCCTATAGTGGACAGATTTGGAAACCATCGAGGGAGAATACTGATTGCCTGTAAGAAGCGTTTGCCCGTTCCCCTGTCATTTGTGATAGTATTTAGAGTTTCTGAAAACAGCTCGGAAGTTGATGAGTTAAATGAGTATCAAAAAGGATTAACAACAAGTGAAAACTTTGTAGCATCAAGTAATATATTTGAAAGTAGTAATGTAAGAATGAAAACGGTAACTTCTTTGAATACATATGTAATATTAGACTAACCTAACCCTCTTTTTTGGACACCACTACTGGTTTAAACTCACCTGCAGGCGTATAGCGCCTGATTCTTTTACATGGCCCATACTTCTTGTTTTCGGCATATACTCATCAACTGCAATTATTGCAGACACATTTTACCATCCATGTTGTCGTTAGCAAAAAGAAATGAAATATACTGAACCAAAAAAGAAACTTCCCCTGTGTTTAAGTGCAAATGCAATGTTATTAAAAAAATCAAAATATCAGATGACCTACATATATTCGGGCGAACGATTATGTGTCCGATAAAACAAATTTTAACTCGATTGAAAGCATTTTGCAGAAGAAACCCGCTGAAAGCGATTTTCACGTGCATGCACGGACCAGTATAATTCGTGTATACTTTTTGAAACCTTTCAGTCTAATTTTATAGACTTTCATGTCAATAAGAAAAAGACGTTGAAAAAAATTAAATTCTTTTTAGTTTTCTTTATTTTTGATATGCCTAGAATTCCGCAAAATTTACGGGTACGTGCCATTGGCATGCTTAATGCTGGTATGACGATGAATGCTGTTGCTATGAATATTGGATGTTCTACTCGTGCTATTCGACACCTTAGGCAACGTTTTCAAGCAACAGGGCGTACGGAAGATCGACCACGTAGTGGACGTCCTCGCGTCACGACGCGCGGCCAAGACCGCTATATTCGGAACACCCACCTGCGCAATCGCTTCCAAACTGCCACAGCCACTGCTGCTAACACCCCTGGTACATATAACAACCGTATATCTGCCCAAACTGTGCGCAATCGCTTGCGCGAGGGTGGGCTACGTGCACGTCGTCCATACGTTGGTTGTGTTTTGACGCGACGTCACCGCGTAAATCGTGTTAATTGGGCACGTACACACCAACGCTGGCTTAGACAACAATGGAATAGCGTTCTTTTCTCTGACGAGTCGAGGATTTCCATTCATCGAGGTGATGGCAGGGTTCGAGTATACCGTAGGAGAAATGAACATTATGCAGACTGTTGCGTACTTGAACGAGATCGTTTTGGGGGTGGGGGTTCTGTCTTGGTCTGGGCGGGCATTGCACATGGCTTTCGCACTAATCTTGTCGTTATCGAAGGGAATTTGAATGCCCAACGCTACCGAGATGAAATTCTTGCGAGGCACGTTATCCCACTGTTTCAAAATAATGCCAATATCACTCTTTTTCAGCATGACAATGTGAATTTCCACAGGGCGAATAACATTGCATTTATTAATGAATGGCCTGCCAAAAGCCCTGATCTGAATCCCATTGAACACCTTTGGGATAATTTGGACCAGCGTGTTAGACGTCGCCCTATTCCACCGTCAAACGTCATTCAGCTAAGACAAGCCTTAATTCAGGAATGGAACAACATTCCACAAGCCAAAATCAATACACTTATCCGTTCTATGCGCCAACGATGCCAGGCAGTCCTTCATGCTGAAGATGGTCATACCCGGTATTAATTTGTGATTTTGGTGAGCGACCCCTTCCGCATTTTAACTACCATTTCACAACTTTTGGATAAACCCTCAGCAATAATTTTTTTCACACAAAGTCGCAATAAAATACTCTTTCAATGCATATAAATCTAGTTTAATCCTGATTTTCATATTTGTGTATATCTGCACTTAAACACAGGGGAAGTTTCTTTTTTGGCTCAGTATATATGAGCTTACTCTGTGAAAAGGAGTTTAATGAATCTGAAAAAAAAAAAATGATCGACCCATGTCAGCCTGCGCAGTCCACGCAGGTTGACATGGGTTGGTTTTACTTTTTGTAAATTTTTAGCACGTCTAAGGACCATTCTGCTGCTGCAGAAATCAGTTAGTTGGTAGACAAAATGGGTTCTATGGATCCATAATCACACTTGCTTGTTATCATGCATCACTGAGATGCATTCGATAGATTTTGCCAGAGCATGGCTCATAAAAAAAAAAAAAAAAAAACATACAAATACATGAAAATATAGCTTCATTAAACGTTTAATATTTGGATAGAGTGTAAAGTTTGTATTTTCATTATTGTGTCCCCAGACAGACCGTTGTTCGTGTTTGCGTTTGAACTCGAAACTTTTCCATTGCAAAATTGTTCTGCGACAGATTGTTAGAGAGCATTACAAAAAACATACACCTTTCATAAAGCAATTCATTTCCAGCAGGTCTATATTTGTAGGGTCAAAAATGTATAACAGAGGACACCACAAACACATCAACAGCTGCCAGGTCACAACAAATACAGTGAGAGTGGTCACCACAAAGACAGCAACTACAGCCAAACAAATACCATAAAAGGTCATAACAAAGACAGAGATGGCCGTCTGGTTACAACGAAAACAACAATAGCAGTCAGATCACAACAAAGACAGCGATAACGGTCAGACCACAGATCACGGTCAGATCACAACAAAGACATCAGTCAGATCACAACGAAGACCGAGCAGTCACATTTAAGGTGGCCCTTCAGATTTTGGGACGAAAATTTTACAAAAATACAAAAAATCATCCTTATACTCCCAAAGCCTTTTAAGTGTCATTCATAAAACCCCAGTTGTCGAAAACCATCCGACAACAAGAGAAATTAGAGATTTACTACGGCCCAGGTCCACACCGACGGGAAACACGGTCTATTTTTACATGAGCAACTCGCTCATTTACACACCGGAAATACACAGACGAAGCTTCAAACATAGCGTCTGAAGAAGACATTATGGAAAATAATTACATGTTTGTTATGCTATGGAATTTAAGCGTCATTAGTCACGTGCCAGTCACTTGACATTCCCACAATGCTTTTTTGATTTCTGGCGCGAAATCTAAAATTACCTTAAGAGGCTACGTAGCCTTTTAAGGGAACACCATCAAAAAAAATTTTTTTGTAATTTTATGATTCTTAATTATTGATAATTTGTATTGTTTTTTCATATAAATTTCAGTGATATATATATTTTTTTTAATTTGGTGAGATGTGAAAAATCTAAATACCCACCTTTAAAATAAAGACATCGATAGCAGTCAGATCACAATAAAAACAGCGATAGCAGTCAGATTACAAATAAGACGGCAATAGCGACAATACAGACAGCGACAGCAGTCAGATCACAATAAAAACAGCGATAGCCGTCAGATCACAAATAACACAGCAATAGCGGTAAGACCACAATACAGACAGCAATAGTGGTCAGACTACAACATAATTAGCGATTATGGTTGACCAGGTCGAAGTAAAGCCAGCGAGAATGGTCAAATCACAACACAGACAGCGATAGCGGCCAGATTAACACAGAGACAGAGATAATGGGCAGGTCATAACAAAGACAGCGATAGTAGTCTAACCACAACAAAGAGAGCGATAGCAGTCAGATCACAACAAGGATATCGATAGCAGTCTTAACACAACAAAAAAGAACCATAGTAGAACAAAGACAATGATATAACGGTCAGGTCACAACAATGACAATAATAACCGTCAGGTCACAACAAAGACAGTGACAGCGTTCAATTCAAAGGAGGGGTGTCCATAAGGCCCTTTTTTGGGCTAGAATAGATTTTTGCCAAAATTTGCTGATTTATACTACTATGTATTGGCTTTCATTTGGTGAAGTATTAAGATGCAGCGGCCATGTCTTCTATGGTATATGCTTGAGAAAAGTGGGTGGGGTAATTTGATATGATTTCATCTTGTAAGACTAAATTGCAAATATCTTCCATTTGAAGCTGCAATTGATATTCATTCATTTCTTGTAGGTACTTACCCTATAAGAGGGTGTTAATGATGCAGACAGTTTAAAACAAAATTCTACAGCAATGTAGTTATAATCATTTTTAAGTAGTACCTAGATTTTGCGTATTTTGCCATCTCCAACTTTGCGAAAAACCACAACATTGTTTTATTATTTAATGGAAAACTAAGATATGTTGATATTATAAGTTAGACATAGTAGATATTCCAAAATTATGAGGAATTCGCTCTGTGACGAACAACACTAGAGTTATCTGCCCTTGAAAAAGTGAAAAATGCTTATTTTTCTCACTTTCTGAAACTAAGCATACTAACAGTATATTTCAGATGACTAAACTCACGCAAACCTAAATTTTAAAGATGTTTGTCAGGAATAGGTTTAGATTAAGTCATGGCATGGTGACCTTGACCTTTTTCAAGGTCAAAGTGAGACCCAGATATCCAATCTGTGAGTGATAATTCCCATAATGGGGTTGAATTAATAGATTTTTAAGTCGCAAGTTAGGATTTCACATTTACAGCATACAAGAAATCTATAAGCCTGTTGGTAAGGTTTAATATTGGTGGCATGATAATGAATTACAGCTTGGTGACCTTGACCTTCTTTGACACAGTCACAATGAGGCCCACAGCTCTTTTTTCAGGAAGTCAAATTCTCTTGTTGGGTGATTAATTATTTCCGATCGTATCAAAGATTAATACAATTACTTTACAATGTAAGATTTTTTTTTCAAATACAAACCTTTTATAACATTTCATTTCAGTATAAAAAAATCAATACCCATCATTTTGATCTCATGTCATTCAACTTTCATATTTCTCAAAGTATGCCAGGCACCAAGAAAATTTAAGTGCATAGGTTACATAGTTGCAGTAATGTTATGATTTTGTTTTACACAATTCAATTAGTATTGTCTATAATGGTGTATATAATGTTTCCCTGTTTTCATTTTTACTTTATTTGACAGAGATTTTAGAATTTCAGCTAAATAGCAATTTAAAAATGATAATTTAATAAAACTTCTAATTTTCAAATCTGGCCCAAAAATCTGCTGATGTAAGCCAATTTAGGATTAAAACCAAGTATGTGACATATTGCTGTTTAATGACAGCTTGAAACAATCTTCTATGTTCCCTGTCAGGTTTCTGATCATTCTTTCGGAACTTTTGCTCCATTCTCTTGCACAAGAATAACGAAAAGCTCCCGGATACTTCTTGGTTAGACCTGAAAAGCTAAAATTCAGGTCTGCAGCCCATTACAGGTATGCTTTTTGGGATTGTGGTGAGGGGATTGGACTTGCCAGTCCAGACATGCAAATACCATCTTTTCTCATGTACTTTTGCACACCATGGATAGTATGGGGACGAGCTATATCGTCCATTAGAACAATCCTATAGCCAGCAGTAGTATACAATCCTACCTGGGTATCAAGAACCTCATTTCAATACTATTGGGCAGTCAGTCTGCACTGGTCAACATTTTCACTTTATTCCAGCTGATTTCACCTGTGGGCAAAAATTTAACAGCCTCCATAATGGCCAATAATTTGTTCACCAATGATGGCTGCATGAAATCTCAACATCGGCATTCATTATACCCTAGCTGGCCTTTTTCTTCAGTCTATGCAGTAGCTAGGCTCATCAAGTGTAGTTCAGGTCCACCTAACTTTGTCCAAGGCCCACGCATACCTTAACTGCGAAGAATATGTATACTTGGTCTGTTCTAGTGAAGACCACTTTTGTTTAACCATGTGTGGATAGTTTGCATGGGTATATATACTGCAGGTTGAAGTGGAATACGAAACTGCCTTGCTGTCACAAAATGCAGCAAGCCTTCAGCAGTTGTCAACTGCAGAGGTGTGGCCCACTATTGAAACCTTGACTAATTTCTAGTCATAACAGTACATGGTGCATGCCAGGGGTACCATTAACATCATGATGGGAAGCGGCAGCCCCTTCCTTCCTGCTATATGTCATCTTTTAAGATCAAGTGATGATTGAATACCTTACACTCATGGCGTACATATAATGTAACCTGGGGGCCAAAGGTTCAATCCCCACTCAAAACACTGGGTTTTTCATGGGAGTACCTTGGGCAAAGGGCTTTAGAGCCCAGCATAGTACTGGTGAAACCTTCAAAAGAAAGGAACAAGTGGGCTGTCACCCATTTGACAGAAATACTGTTAAATGCTGCATACAAAAACGTTCAAACAAACTTAGTACTGAAGACCATGAAACTTATGGAGTACATTATTTCCATAACTTAAATGGTTATTTTCCCAGTCATAAAAACATAATCTTATTATTATATTTATTACATGTACCGTTGGGACCATCTAAATAATTATATCACTGAATCATACTTAAAACACAAACACACACACAAACATGTATATACACACATAATCATATCATGCAATTTGAAAATCATGTCTGAAATATATTTCGTGCTTTGCAAACTTTGAGTAGTATATATACTCTGTTTCATTGTCTAATAGCCATTTGGCCTATACGACGACATAAACAAATCTGTTTATATTCAGATGAGTGATATAAGATCATTCTTTTCTTTTATCTAATCAGTTCTAGTCAGAAAGTATATCAAATTGTCACAATGTAGCCCAATGATCTCAGCAGTCAACCTTTTTTTTTTTTTAAATTCAACTTGACTGATATAATATTGATTACTTCTAATAGGATAGGTTTAGAAACTTTAGACTATCCATCTTCATACTTACGTTTAAATAAATATTTGAATATCGTAACTATTGTCTTGTATATTTGCTTTTGCAACTTTCTAGGTTTCTTTGTGTTCATATTCATACATCAAACCATTTGACAAAGCAAGACTGCTTTTCAACAAAGGCTTAATTTACTTTACCATCAAACTGACATTCAGTGCTGAAGAGATTACTGATGCTGCTTCAACAAAGAACAGACACGCAATGGCAATATCTCAAACAATATAGAGAAATCATATCAGCCAAACACAAGATTTTTTTTTATCAAAGGGCGTTCTAGGTTTTACTATAAGATAGACAAAATGTCAAAAGTGAACAAGCTGTGAGTCAGTTTAATACGAGTGCTGTCAAATCCATGTAATAAATCATAAGTGCATTCATACATGTACATTCCCATTATATTACCAGTATTTTTACTTGAGAGATGCTTGTTTGAGCCATTGGGAGAATTTATATTCATGGAGTAAAGCTCGTAAGTCACACTTTGACCTTGAAAAAGGTCAAGGTCACCAAGCCTACATTCATTCTATGCTTAATCCTGACTAACATCTGCAAGTTAGATCTGAATTAATCCCATGAAATGTATCAATCCCACAAGAAGAGAATTAGAATTTCTGGAATAGATATCTAGGTCTCATTCTGACCGTGAAGAAAAGGTCAAGGTTACCAAGCTGTAATTCAGTATCCTGTCACCAATATTAAAGGTTGCAAATGGGCTTACAATATTGTTGGATTCTGAAAATGTGAAATCCTAAATTGTAAGATGAAAGTTTTGTGAACTCAACCCTAGTAATAGAATTATCAGTCATGAATTAAAGCCCTGGGTCTCACTATGACCTTGAAAAAGGTCAAGGTCACCATGCCATGACTTATTCTAAACCTATTCCTGACAAACATCTATAAAATTTAGGTTTGAGTGAGTTTAGTCATCTGAAATATACTGTTAGTATGCTTAGTTTCAGAACGTGAGAAAAGTAAGCGTTTTTCACTTTTTCAAGGGCAGATAACTCTAGTGTTGTTCGTCACAGAGCGAATTCCTCATAATTTTGGAATGTCTACTTTGTCTAGTATATAATATCAACATATCTTAGTTTTCCATTGAGCGATAAAACAATGTTGTGGTTTTTCGCTAAGTTGGAGATAGAAAAATAAGCGAAATTTAGGTACTACTTAAAAGTGATTATAACTACATTGCTGGAGAATTTTGTTTTAAATTGTCTGCATCATTAACACCCTCTTATACGGTAAGTACCAACAAGAAATGAATGAATATCGATTGCAGCTTCAAATGGAAGATATTTGCAATGTAGTCTTAGAAGCTGAAATCATATCAAATTACCCCACCCACTTTTCTCAAGCATATACCATAGAAGACATGGCCGCTGCATCTTAATACTTCACCAAATGAAAGCCAGTACATAGTAGCATAAATCAGCAAATTTTGGCAAAAATCTATTCTAGCCCAAAAAAGGGCCTTATGGACACCCCTCCTTTCAAATTTCGTTTCGCCAGCCAGGTAGTTGCCTTATTAAAGGTAGAAACTTTGTAATAGAGGAAGAAAATACTGGTTACCTTGTTTTCTTCATTTAAAACATGTGTCTATAAATGCTGTTTGTAAATGGTCAAGGGACCTATACATATTATAATTGTATATTTATGTATTTTGGGCCAGAGGCCTATAATATGAATAAAATGTTGAGTCGAGTTGAGTCAGGAAATTCCGTCACATGTGACATTTATCTTTCAATGATCCATTTTTTCCCCTCAATCAATCAAGTTTTTCACCAGACATTACCACTTCATTCGATTTTGATTTCTTCATTCGATTTAGAAAAGGACTCTACAATTACATACAATATCAAAAGCTTTACAATTATTGTTCGGAACATCGTAGATGCATAAACCCTGAGAGAAAACTATTTTGTTTTTCAGTTTTGAGTGTAAAATCAGAATTATAGAAATAGCAGATAGCTCCAATGACATGGACTACATTCGACTGTTGATGTATTTCAGGACACCGCCAAGTAAGGTTAGACTGATTTCGGCGCTGCAGAGTCCGGAATATTCAGGGAAAAACTGTCCTGAAATTGCAACCAAATTGTCCTGAAATTGCTCTTTGAAAATAAACCAAAACTTCCGAAGACCACTCTAGAAATAATGTGACATGAGGTAAATTCTCTTTCACCCTAAAGAATAAAGTTTGGAAAACTCACTTGAAATAATTGTTTCGGGCCTGTTTCCGTGGATGTAGACATTGGAATAAACCGCATCTGCAGCTGTACGATTACTGTCTATGACTCTCTGACGATCTTCAACACTCTCCTCGATCAGCTGCGCATATGATATAAAAACTCGCCGTTTTAATAATGTTATTCAAGGAAGTAATTTTCTGTTAGATCTCTATCGGTCATTATCACAACCTATTATTAGGTTTTACGTAGGTTCTACGTACCAACCAAAGTTTGGAATCGACAGAGTAAGTATAAAATGATCTGGTTTTATCAGAGTAAAAGTAAAATGCTTTTGACTAATGTCAGTATCATCGTTTCCGAGGTCTTAAATAAAATTAGACAATAATCTATATATTTTTCTATTATAAAGTACTAGAAAATACCGTAAATCGAGAAAATGTATAAATTCCCATGCCTCCTCTTTCGAAACACTTATAAGATCTTCTTACCTAAAGCAAAACTTTGGAATGTTTGGTCTATCAAAGTAGAAATATTTACGTAGTTATTAATTTATACTGGAGACAATTAAGCATTTCTTCTACTGAATGTGCAATTTATCTCGCCATTAATTTTGTTATATCATAGAGTCATTATATTAATAATTTTACTGTGACTTCGATTTTGAACGAAGTTTAATATGCTGTTTTTTTAATTGCTCTGCCATATTTACCCCATTTGTAAAATTTGGACTTTGGACTCCGCAACACTATTTGTTTGACATCAATACCAACTTTACTTGCTTTTGTGGATCTTTTACATAAATAACCTAAGATATGATCTTTTATAAACGCTATAAGATATTTCGTTGGAATGCCTTGAAACAGATGTAAAGGAGTTGCCGCTAGGGTACTTGTTGATTATTTGGCACCCTGAAAGGTTAACTTGTTGAAGATTTGAGCATACGGTACTGCAAGTATTACATTTTTATGATGACAGACCGTTTAACAGTTTTTCAGACACATTATAGCCATACCTCGTTCATTCATTCCATTACAGACAGTTCAAGACATTTGTTATATTCCTTCATTCCAACACTTCCGTCATTCATACCGATATAGTTCGGAAAGTTTAAATCAGAGGGCTAGCTTTGTATTTCTAACACAACTGAACCCAGAATGGCCCATATATACTTTGAAAACCATTTCCTTCCGTTAGATTTATTATACCTATTTGAAATTAGTATACAGATCTACAAATACGTTTTTGACTTTTATCAAAAGTAAGATTGACTTGTAACAGCTTGCAGATAAATACGGCACATGTAAAAGTAAAACTAACTAGAAAAAATTTTACCATGTATTGTGTTTGTAGCCGTGGTACACCGGTATCAGGATCGCTTTGCATCATATAGTCGAAGATTTCAAGGAATTCCTTAGGCCACATGAAATGTGTGCCGAAAAGCAAACTTTCTGCAACGGCCTCGTGTAGAAAAACATATTGGTCCTATGACAGAAAAACAATTATATTGACATAAGGAGAAACTGAAAGAATACATTTATCTAGTACTAAAAGCTTTTTTTATAAATATTTTTCAGTAATTTGAAACTGACAGATAAAGAGCACAAATATACACATGTACTACGTAAAATTGTTACGCGCATTAATAATTATTAGCAATAAATAGTTGTCATGGTGGACCAATTATGTCAATAACTTCCAACTATAAATGTTAACCCCTAGGCTGCAAAATAAGTCAAATGAAACTTTCAAACCGATAGTAAAAGCCCAAATGATGCTATTTCAAAACTATTTGGGGGCAAAAATATCTCCTATTCGGACAGTGTAGATCCGAAATCAGACTGTGCGTTCTGTGCAGTCTGATCTAGCTATACACTGTCCGCTAAAGGTCCTTGAGTCTCGCTTAGCAGCCTATGGGTTAGAAAAAAACAACCTGACAACTTTAGTTAGCCTGGGTTCCAGTCTGTTCATTTTTTCCTTTTCTATCATTCGGACGGTACTTTGTCAAAAAAAAAGGGGGGGGGTAATAATTATGGAAGCGATAAATTGTTTTGCCATATATCGTTATAGACCGTCAAAGGATACCGAGATAAGGAGTAAATAAAAGATTATTACCGCCTGGACCCAGGCTAACTTCAGCATTCAACAACCAAGAACTAATAACAGAACTGATCGGGTCATTATTTTATTTAAACATATACTTTGAGACCATCACCTAAGTATTGCAACACAATAAATACATAAGATACAAAAAACACTGCTAATGTCACATCTTGTGGCAATACCAGTAACTTTGTACACTGGCAGAAATCTGTATAACTAATAATATCAGGACAGCGATTCTGTTACCTTTGTCTGTACCATATTCACTCGCTGTTCTCTAAGTTGTGTCACAGTGTCCAATATCTTGATAACGCCCTTAGATTTAGCTTTATCGTATGCGTTGTCCAGAGCTATAAATGTACCTGTCCGACCTATTCCGGCACTGAACATTGAAAACAAATGTATAGAATATATAAACATATGTAGGAATAAATCAACCAGATAGTTAAAAATCAGCTAAATATCAAATTGAATAGATAAAAAAGATAAAAGAGAAACAGTAGTATGTAGACTGTAATGGAAATTTCTAGATGGATATACTCCAAGTACAAACAGCTTACGTTTTCTCTAGGCGTAATAGGGATTTATCAATTTCAAATGTGCTATGTTCGAATAGAAAAGTGTAATTGCGAATAACCTAGACCAAGATCAAACCTTAAAAAGAAGATAAAAACATACAGTCTAGTCTTGAATCTAAATTGTCCTATTTTGTGTAAGATATCAAGGCCAAACCAGCCTTGTAGTTCCGTTACATATTCTTTTATTTAACTTTCTTAAATAATATATGTTTCCAGAGTCTACATGTAAAAAACGTTTCAAATAACATAAAAGTAATACCTGCAGTGTACGAGAATCGGACCTGCGCCATCACGGGTGTCGTTCATAACAAGCCGCCAGAACTTAACCAAAGGCCAGGTGCTGTTCGGCACTTCTTTATCAGGCCACGACAAAAAGTGATACTGTGTCACGTCTCTCCAAGGATCAGAATTCTGAAATCATCGAAAAAAATAGTTTTGAAGGGCTACAGATACCAAAAAAGAATACATCAACAGGCTCATTGGTTGATGTTATGGAAATTCAAAACTGGTAAAGCAAATCGTGACTAGTTAATTTCTAAATACACAGCAACCTGTATTAACCACAGATTTAAACCTTGTTCTGCTAAATAAATAAACGTAACTTTCAAGCCGATAGTAAAAAGCCGAATAATGCTTGTTGAAAATTATTTTTTAAAGAAAAGTGTCTCTTTATCGGACAGTGTAGATCCAAGATCAGACTGCACGTTCTGTGCAGTCTGATCTTGATCTACACAGTCCACAAAAGGTCAGTAAGTCGCGCTTAGCAGCATAAGGGTTAATGTAAGAAAGACGAGAAGATTTTAATCCTTTAGCAAACAGCCCCTAGTTTTAACGACCCTAAAGAAAAAGACTTTTGAAAATATGGAAAAAAAAAAGATGAAATGCTAGTAGCTATCATTTTTTTCTTTTACAAAAATAAATTTCAGTTGATGAGACACATTAATTTTGTCGTCTACAAATGCTTTGGATTTAGACAATTCCAACATTCTTTTCATTTGGTTAAGAGTTTATACATACCTGTCTGACTTTCAAGTTTCGTATCACGTAGTCGGTAAAGTTACTCTCTGAGACAAGTTTAACAGTAACTTTGCCAAAGGTAATTTCTCCGTCCACATCTTTTGGCCAATACATGAGACATTTCATCTGAAGCACGTAAGAAAAATATTAAATGTGCTTTCTTGTCCAATTATAAAACTATAAATACCACATTACTCCTCCAACGTCGGTCAAAATTATTTGACAGATTATTTGTTATTGGAAGCCGCTCGAAAGCGGCTTCCAGTAGGAATGTACCTAAACTATTTACCATGTAGATGATCAGTAATTATTCGACTGGTTATTATTTTTGGAAATTTCCTAATAATGTCGTGTTAGTGTTACAAAATTACTCCACATGACTCTTTCTCAAATATTCAATCAGACCTACATAAACATCAAGTCTGGTTTTCTTGCAATACATCTTCATTCTCAAATAACCATGAAAATACAGAAAAATAAACTTCCTTTTATTGGCTAGTCCCTCGAACTTTTCCAACTTAAAGGATTTCTTCCTTGTTCCCAAACGAAATTATAATGCTTTCCGTTTATCATAGGCTCTCCCACTTCTAAACGGTTTTCGCATTTGTCTACTTTTTTGCAAAACAAACTAATAACAATTATGAGATGGACAGCATCTAAGAATATGATAATCAGAAGCAGTTTTATGTACAAGTGTTTCGTCCAGTTTTAATCTTTAAAGATAATAGGGCGGCTAACCTTTGATCAAGGTATAGATTCGTTACCTCCCTACACAGTAAGAGCTGACATCAGCTATCTATAGAATAGGCCTACTTGTGAACAGATAACCCTTTTTCTTCCCTTCGTCGACACTTTAGCCTCATGGAATTTTGTAACATGGACGATCTAACTTATGAGCCCTGTAAAATTTAGCATTTAATGTATTGTGTGTCTAAGCTGTTATGATCAGACTGTACAATACCCGTGAAAAATGTATGGATCGTGATGTACGTTGTCCACAAAAAATACCAAAGTGGTGCATAGTGCTCTAAGGGTTGAAACTGTTCAAAAATGACAGAAATAGATCAAGATCAGACAGTACATAAGCCTGTGTAATATTTTTTAAAATATTTTATAAGATGTTGTAAACGTAAAAATTTCTTGTTTCATTTTCCTTACTCACTATATTAATTTCATTCGTTGTAGTTGAAAGGATAAAGTTATTACCAAACCTATCACTGTGCATATACAACTTTTTACGTCGCTGCTGGTCAAGGCTTTGGAATGGCTCTTGAAGTTTACATAAGAAGTTTTATAGGTTTGTACATAGCATTTGCAGAAAATGGTTCAAACTAATTTTTATTAAACGATATATATATAGTAATAGTTACCATGTTGTTGTTGAATATATCCAGATCCTTAAATGCTTAAAAAATAATTTTGTTTTTTTTTTAGTGGTTTGCGCCAACTGTGAAGGCTATGATCAGAAGAATTTTGGAAATACTATGCAAAAGCCTCTAATTCTGGTGTAGAAATGTAAAGATTCACTTTGTTACAAGCAGGCTAAGATTCTTTTTGACATGCAGAATGATAATGTTTTAGAAGAAAGTTGTTGAAAATTTTTTTCTTTTTTCTATTTGTAAAAAAATGGAACACAAAGAAAATATCACTAAAAAATTGTAAATGCATGTAGATCTACATGAATAACGATCTAAATATCACTTTGAATAATTACTAACTTACATAATTATGCAATGTCGCCTTTGATGCCCCTACAGAAGTTTGCTTTTTAAAATAATTTAATACTGAAAAATTCTGTACTTGAATTCATGCGCAATTTCTCCATTTTCAAACTTTGAGTAGAATTTTGAAAATTCCAATGCTTTTACATGTTTTTTCACATACGCATCATCACTTTAAATGATAATGATGATTATGATGATAATAATGGTACAAGATAATTTAAGATTCCTCTCTTAACTTCTGCCTTTTTTATCCTGCATGTTAGTATCATTTGTCATGATCTTCCGTTTGTGTGTGTGTGTGTGTGGGGGGGGGGAAACAGATACAAAAATGTCATTACATTTTTTTCTAGAAAGTCTATATTTCTGAAATTGTCCACCAAAAGATTGTGGCTTCTATGATGCCATGCATCATAAATTTGTCTTGTTCCGAATTTACACACTCGTATTTACCGATCACTGTTACTCCAAATCTTTATCTTAGGAAAAGTAGCATCTTTTTGGCAAATATGATGGTCTGGTGAAGGGCTAGTCCTTGAATTTAACCAACACTTTTTAGAAAGGCACCCTTTTATGTTGTACACATTTTTCTTGACTGTTTTGACCTTCATTCAGTTCGTTCCAAACACATCAGTGTTAGCAATATGACAGCACTCTTTTATGCTGCCAGCATTGTAGCAATTATTGCTTTCCCCAAGGATATTGGGCTCTATACAAAACTGCAATATTGTTTTAAAACGTTTCGTCCTATTCAGATTATTTTATTCTTATTTCTGTATATCCATTTTATTTCATTTCCATTGCAGAATCTTCCCATATCACATCTTTCATAATAAACTCATTACTCACACTCTTAACGCTATTTAAGTAATTTCTTTTCCCTTTTTTTATTGCATGTAAATGACCTCAGATGTACATGGATAAAAATTCTATTTGTCGATTCTGAAAAGAATCTTCAATAGATCACTTAAGTTTAATTGCTGGTATTTGTGAACACATGATCCATCTGTTTGAAGATTTCATCTAGATGTTGTACACAGTAACAGAAACTACATACAGATATTATTTAAAACGTTTTTCTTCCTCTTCAGACCATTTTATCCTTACCGCTGTACATCGATTTTCATTAGTTTCTATTACAGAATCATTTCATAACAATTCTGTCATGACATACTCATTACCCACAGTATTACAAGCTATTTTTTGGTTTCATTACTTTTTTTTATTTGCGAGTTAAATGACCCTAAATGTCTATGTGCCATAAACCACCACACCTTCATTCATTCATCAGTCACCCTAACAATTGAACATTTTTAATTCTTTACCACGCAATCTCGAGTTGTAACGACCCTAGGCATGAAGCCTTTTGAAAACATTGTGGTGAAAAGGAGAAAATACTGGTAACCAGCATTTTCTCCTTTTTCTACAATGTTTTTTTCTATATCAAAGACATAAATCTTTATTTGAGCTACAAATAATTAGCCTGCAAGTGCTTTCAATTTGGACAAGTCTAAAATATTGTAATGTGGTATAGGATCATTACAATATTTTGAGTGGCTTTTCTAATCACGTGAACTTAATGTCTGAACACAATGACTAACACGACATGTAATTGACATACACACATACCTGACATACACGTAGAACAGCTATTGAAAACCTCTAGTTAAACGGAAAAAAAAAAAAGTTTTATTTTCAGAACCTGAAAACATCCCATATTTGGATATCTGGAGTCTCTGCATAAAAAAAGATTACTCATGCTTAAATTTGTTACTATCTAAATGTTAAATGCAACTGAACAATATATTGAGATTTTGAATAAACTTTCCATTAGATTTCATGGTGTATGTATTTTTTCTTTTCCAGTATGCGTACCTTCGTCGATAAGGCATTGTGGCGAATGGCTGAATTGCTCGAAACTTACAATTATGAGGTTTCCACAATGGTTTCAAGGTCCATCTGTAGAAGACTTGCCAAAACGAATAAATTAACACGAAGTAAGAGGGTTGAATAATAGCTTACCGCTCCGCGTTCCAATAAGCCAGTCAGCATGACAACTTGTTTCACATTTCGCTGCCAGAGCATTCTCAGAAAATCGCCCTTCATCTCTTCCGTAGGACCTAAAGCGTTTTTATTAAAAAAAGGCCGCATTGAAGATGAACAAAGAGACAAAAATTTCACCGTATAACCATACATATCGTTTTAACAAAGAACAAGAAACAAAGCAACGATAGTCGTGAACAGCTGATTTGTGCAAAAGTATGAACCGAACATGATTACAAGTAGTAATGACATGGATATGAAAAAGACATTCCTCTAAATAAGGTCTGAATATAAGATGTCAAAAAAAATCTACATTTTTGGAAGATTCCCATTTAATAGCATCTTTTACATGACCTAATACCTCAGATACTGCAGATTTAACAACAGCCATGCAGGACCATTGTCAGAGAATCTTCTAGTCCTTACCGTTATTACTTGCCATAAGAGTTCAGAAAGAATATCAAATGAAAGGGTTATGAATTTACACAGCTGCATATCATGCCTAATAAACAGCGCCTTAACAATTGTATTGCTTCTACACATATACGATTGTGAGCCCTTTTAGTTGACAGCTCTTGAAAATATTCTAAGAAGAACAATTACTTTTAAAAAGAAAACTGCTTCTGTTCCCACAACGATTGTCCATACTGTTGTAAAACAATACGTATCACTTTAAGCTATATTTTCTTGAATTTACACAAGCTTTCGATAGGTCAAAAATGGTTCAAGCATGTATTCTGAGCTTTTGTAGTCACAAATCGATCGTTCTTTTTGGTGTATTACAGCTATATGAGTTTTTTCATGTATGTCTTACAAACCTTTCAGATAACTATGATATAACGTCACAGAGACATCCTTTCTGCGCTGCTCTTTCACAAACATGATCAACTCATAGAAATTTCCCATTTAAAACAACAAAAGCGAATAGCTTGGCAAAGTATAGATTCGTTTTAATTTCAGATTTCAAATCAAGGAGTGTTTTTTTAAACTATTTTTCATACCGGACGAACCTTCCAGTCAAAAAATGAGTCCTTCTGTAATTAGACAGAACTAGATAAATGTTTTCGTGTATGACTAAATATTTTCCTGTGTAACAGCTTTGTAATAAATAAATCCGACTTTCGCTGGCTTTTTTAGATATATTTCAATTTAATCCGTGAGGATTAAACTTTACCAAATTCGCGAATGAGTCGCTTAGATGCAATTTTGTTAGATAAATTCTATAAGATTTAACCTCAAATGCCAGCTTTTGAGAAATAATCTTTGTCCGATAACGTTTGACGATATCTGAACATGAAAACCTCGATGATTTAAACATAGGATATTTTGAATCAATCGATTGATTCGAAGAGGTGATAGGAGAAATAATCTTTTTGCAAAAAGAGCCATAGATATTACGCATATTAATTAGCGATCAGTAATGCTGCTGCAGATTTACAAAAAAAGAGCCAGTCATTGAAAAAATGTAATGGGAGTATCTTTTTATCAATGCACGTTAAATTTGAGGGTGGTTTTCGGCTAATCAGAATAAAATTACAATTCGAACTAATATGTTGCACTGCTTGTCGTCCATTTTTCAACATCGTACAATTGTTTCGTCCCTCTATATCACGTACGTTGGCAATCTACAAAATTATTAAGACTATGTTACATGTTTCTTACCTTGTGACGCAATAAACTTTCGGGGTTTTACCTCGCCCTGTGAATATAAAATCATGGTAAAGGAAGAGTGAATTGTTTCTGGACACTTCTAATTAGTTGATACACATCTTCAATTCGTCGTATATGTCTAGAATTGAATCCAAGTAAGTAAGTAAACAAATGCCCCAACCCTTTTTAAATCAGAGACACCAAGCTTCTGGACAAATATACAGGAACATACAACTATTTGCTAACGAAAGTTTTGGTCTTGCAGTAGACCACATATGTAAACATTGCGGAGAAAAGAAATAAGCGTAATACCATGATAATTCAACCAACATTCCGTTGAAAACAGTGATTAATAGTTAAAACCCCGGCCAAAATGGGCTGTATATACCAGAACATGTAAATCTCGATCATAGTATCTATACACTTTGTCAAAACAAGAACAAAATCTGGACGAAGAAGCCACACCATAATGACAACTGACAGGAGGAATTAAAAACAATCAAAGATCAATCAATCGCGGAAAAAGAAAAATGAATTAGAAGAGGTAAAGAAGGAGAAAAAAGTTCTCCTAAAGCACAATCTTATTAATATACTTTATATGAAATATACGAACATCTATGAATGAGGCATTAATATAGTCACTCTCTCCTTTCTCTGCCTCCAATGGGACACGGCTATGGTCATCTGTAGTGTGAAATGAGAGTCAAACTTTATCATGTAGTTACAACTTACAGTTAAATCGAGAACGTACGGCCTCTTAACTTATTCAAACATACTTTATTCATCAATTAGTTACACATATTTAAAGACAAATTAATAGAATAACAAAATAACTGACGAAATAGATTTGAAGGAAAGCAAACTTATATGGTTCTTCCCCAATTTCCAGGTACAGTTATATAGTTAATTATAATGAATAACGTGAGAAAAATAATAATGGTCATTATCGTCTTATCTCAAATCTTAGAGTATAGTATTCGATATATTGTAATATAATTTTTACCAATGTAGCTCTTCACCAGACGACAACATTTTAGTTTTGTCCAAATTGGAAGCAGACAAAAAATAAAAAAATAAAAAAAAAAATAAATAAATAAATAATGTGGCTATAGCGATGAGACTTCGGTGAAAGGGTAGAAAACAATGCGGGAAATAGAAACTCGTTTTAAAAAGCATTTCTCCTTTGCCCACAATTTTTTAAAAAATTTTCGTTGTCAGGGTCGTTAATACTCGAAATGGTGTGGTAAAGGGTAAAGGCCACAATACACTGGTCTTTTGAAATACATGTGCATTAATTATTAGACAAAAATAACTTTAACAGACGACAAGGTTCTAGATCTATACTGGTTCAAATTGAAAGTATTTGTAGACAATAAATTAAAGCTTGCTAAATTGATATTATTATTCTTTTATAGAGTATAAAGCATTGTGAAACAGGAGAAATTGCTGCTAATTAGCATTTTCTCTTTTTCCCACAATGTCTTCAAAATATCTCTTTGTTAGGGTCATTCATATCCGGAATTATGAGCTAAAAGATAAACTCATTTCCACCTAAAACGAATTTTGAAGCAGGTCACCGTCGTAAAATCTTTGTAGTGTCACGGAGAGGGGTTAAATAATTATATAAGCACTTCAAACTTGCCTTGCTGTTGAGCTAGCTTTTACAGCGATGCGGTTTGGTGCAGTTCTCTCCGTGCAAGTTAAGCAACGTGGCCATAGCTAGTGTCTGGATGGGCGACCAGGCCGTTGCACGTTACAGTAGATAATGCCTAATTTACAAAAACTAGCATTGTTGGAAGAAAAGATGGTCTGTACAGGACAAAACCTCCTTAACTACATAAATAATCTTCAGCGAAAAAAAAAAAAGGTCGGCAGCTTGTTATGAGTTTGATAATATCATTCAATAAATCTGGAGTCAGGACGGCTCTTGTAGATACTTACATGCGCAAAGTGCTCTGTATCTATTTTTAGATTTGTTCTTCTGTAAGCAAGCAACATCACATTTATGACGTAATCCGGAAGGTAACCGCTGAAAATAAGAAGATTCCGATTACAACTCCACAAATAACATTAACAAATATTCCTATAACACTTTAACACGAAACACACACAGACACAAATGGAGTACATTATACCTAGATACTGATTGGAAAATAGTGCATAACAATGTTTTCAAATGTACCAAAGATATTTACACGTAATGCTTTCAAAATAAGAGTTATACATGGAATCTTAAGACAACACTCCTTTTTTAAATCAATACACATGATTCAAAATTGTGTACTTTCTGCAACACAAACATTAGAAACCATGTTGTGCTTGTTCAATGAATGCGAATAAGCATCTGATACAGAATGTTTCGATAATAGTAGAGGATTTTACTGCTTTTTACAAAGTAACAACAACAACAACAAAAACAACCTTAAGAATCCTTAAGAATCTTATGAACAAAACTATGAATTATAAACGTAATTTTTTAAAAATTGAAGCAAAAAAAAAAAAAAAAAAAAAGGGAACATTAATTTCTGTAGGAACAATTCAGACAAACCAAAAGTGAATGGCTTATTTTTAACTTGAACATTATAAAAATCGTACACTCTACTATGTGTTTTTTCCCTTTTCCCAAATTTTCCCTATTTTCTTTCGCTTTCTTTCCATATAGTTTATGTCACGTCATTAGTTGCGTATGCGCTGCTTCTTTATATTTGTATATAAATTATTACTGTTAAATTGTAAGGTATGATGAGGGGAGGCTACGACCCTTACTTACTACGCGACGTGGCAAAAGAAAAAAAAGCAAAGAAACTCATGTTACACCGCACTGTTCAGATTATATGTAGACATCAAAATTAATGCAACGAATTTCACAACATTAATGAAAAAACAATGCCTTTTTTTTGATAGATTGTAAAACATCTCCTGAAAAGGAGTGATGGCTTGTTACAAGCATGTTTGTTACCTTGTTTTCCAAAGCTGTCAGTGTGGGTACTTTCTTAATCGTAAATATGCCAAATTCGCGATATACTCGCTGTTCTTGAAATACACAGTGCCGTACCTCTTTACCAGACTTTCGTATTACTAGAAATTTCCAATGGATAAATTAAACATGATAAAAAAGTTCGGAAGTGTTGTAAGACTAAAATCGTGGTAACAAAAGGAGAGAACGCTGGTCGCTACGTTCTCAAAAACCTTCTTCCGCTCGTCAGCTCAAGCGTTTGTCTTGTAAACGTTTATTTTCAGTTTTTTCTATACTTACATTGAATTCTTGATAAAACAAAAGAGTGTCTTCTTTCTTCTTCTGATAAATGTAGTCCCATAACTGACATGTTTTCAAGTCAGTTCTCTTCAACAAGAAGTGGCAGTATTCACTCCTTTCAGCCTGTTTAACTTTCTGTTCATGTGCCTTTGAATTCGTTGAGCTTGGTTTTGGTATATCTTTTTTCTTTTCTGGCAAAGAAAATTATATAGTCGGTTTCTTGTCATCGACGAAAACTTGTTAAGTTATGTTTCAAACTGCTTTATTACCCTGTATTATATCATTTTGAATGTGAAAACCGTTCGAAGTTATATCAATTGTTTTGATTGCCCAGTGAATGCGTATGCAGTGTTTGGTTCGACAATTTAAATTCTTACACAGCTGTTGAACGGTTTGCATATTAAATTCGAACGATAAGTTTGACAAAAAAAAAAAACCTTGGCAAAAACATATATATACAACCAAAAAATGTTTTTACTCTACCTCACTGATCCTTGAAAGCAAATTATTTATGTCGAGATGACCACTAGGTGTAAAGAATGTGAAATCACGTTCTAAGTCCGTTCTAGTGCTTACGGTGTTTGGATTTGATGTTTAAATACACGCTTCTGTTTCAACTTCTTTTGTTTATGCTGGTTTTTTTTTTTTTTTTTGGAATGGCATAATTTTTCCATCCTCGAAGTCACACTACTTTGTCAAGACATACACTCGTAACATAGTAAATCCCTTCTTTACAAGTAATGTCCGTCGTCCTACTAGATAGCCTCGGCTGGAAAAGAGTCTTGCGCAACTTTTTACAAGTTCTATAACTCTTACCTGAAACAAGTTCTTCTTCGAGTTTGAATTTGGTACTAGTTGATTTAACGATGTTGTTGTTATTTATCGTTTACAATTCATTTCCTTCAACCATGTAATTGCATTGTGTCGTTTATAACTCGGACAAGACATTGTGCCTGTCTCCCTGTATCTCTCCCCACCACATTATTCTTAAATATTACGATAAAGTAAACATACTCACTCTCATTAGTTAGCATTATTGACATATTGTTTTTGTAAGGAGTGCTGTATAGACTATTTAGATGTTCGCTACTGATTGCCTCGTTTTGATTTTTAGTATCTGTATGGTCTTTAGGCCCTACACAGGAACACGGTAGCCTATCAGTCCTCCTGCAATACACCAAAACTATATTTTGGCCATACAAATTTAAGAAAAGATAAATAAGTTAGTAAACCATTCATAGATCAATTACTCAAAATATAATGATAATCATGGTCTGCAACCTTTTTCACGGAAAGGATACTCCCTACGAGGGAAAATCAGTCACACGGTCTTTTTCTTCGTATGGTAAAGAATTTGGCAAAGAATGAACTCATTGCCTCTTCAAAACCAATTACAGCATACCACTTTGACAGTAGTACCATAAAAACGAGTATTAATGATAAACAAGAACTATGGTTTAACAAATGAAAACTTGCGAAAAGACTTTGTCGAAGAGCGAAATATTACGCTTTGGGCAAAATGTTCTTTTATATCGTTTTCAAAAAAGTATCTTGCAGATAATAACATGGAAAGTCCATTAGTGGGCTTTTTTCAACATTCCACACGCTATCATTCTGAACAAACAATAAGACAGTGAGCACCTCAACTTCTGCGGCACCCTTAAAGGTGGCCCTTCAGATTTTGGGACAAAAATTTTACAAAAATACAAAAAATCATCCTTATACTCCCAAAGCCTTTTAATTTTCATTCATAAAACCCCAGTAGTCGAAAACCATCCGACAACAAGAGAAATTAGAGATTTACTACGGCCCAGGTCGACACCGACGGGAAACACGGTCTATTTTTACATGAGCAACTCGCTCATTTACATACCGGAAATACACAGAGGAAGCGTCAAACATAGCGTCCGAAGAAGACATCACGGAAAATAATTACATGTTTGTTATGTTATGGAATTTAAGCGTCATTAGTCACGTGCCAGTCACTTGACATTCCCACAATGCTTTTTTGATTTCTGGCGCGAAATCTAAAAATACCTTAAGAGGCTACGTAGCCTTTTAAGGGAACACCATCAAAAAAATTTTCTTTTGTAATTTTATGATTATTAATTATTGATGATTTGTATTGTTTTTTCATATAGATTTCAGTGATACATATATTTTTTAATTTGGTGAGATGTGAAAAATCTAAATACCCACCTTTAAACCACTTTCTTAAAAAAGATAATATTGCATGAAAGAAATCTTCGACGAATTCAATAATCTTTTTACTCCAAGACTGATGAATAACGAGAAAAGACAAACTTTTGAAATTATGCCGAAAGCAAACTTGTCACGGAATATTTTTCTAGTACTCTTTATTACATAGAAATTGACATTAACGAATGTGCAAATGCCATTATTAGATCAATTTGTTTGTGAGTAAGTATAATTTTTATTGTAGTGACATGTGTTATACAATTACATCAAAGTTCTACAAATACATGATATATGAAATTTCAACATCCGGCCCCATGGGCCTATATGTCACCTAGATGATAAATGAAACATGAGTAGTATGGAATTGCCGATTCGGGGCCATGGGTAATTTTTGGCCATGTTTAGACGAGATGACATGCCGACCACGACTAACCATTTGTCACATGAGCTACCATTTGACATATGCTAACCACGTCGCAATCATCTAGTTTTCAAACCCCGAAGCCCGTTACGTTTGGCAAATTTAGGTATCTATCCTAGCAAGGATACATATCTCTAAGGCGACACGCGAACGAAGACAGAAAGGAGAAAGAAAGGGGAAAAGTGCATCGAAAAAACGTTAGATAGCACCGAAGATCTTTCTCTTCCAAATGTAAGACAACCAATACTCTTTGGCATTGGAGGAAAAAAAAAAAACTGATAAAGAAAGATTGACTGGAGATGACAACAAGGATGAACAATCGTTGTGAAACGCTGCGCGTCATTTTTCAAAATATTTAACCCTTTACCAGGTTAAATATTTCTCACAAATCCACCTCTATCAATACCGCCGCAACACCTCCGAGCACATCCGGGGAATCGACTCTCGTCATGAAATTTAAAAAGTCGCACACTTTTAGTTCTAGGGGCTTTGTAAAAGTAACGCAACGGCAGTGCTTGTCGCCACTTTCCAACTCTGATATCTAAGGGCTTGAAATCAAATGATCCGGGCTTGCTCAGCCATGTACAGCGACCGCGATTATTATCTTTGGACGATCAGGCCCCTTATAGGCAACTGAAAAACTACCCTTCGTGATCCTGCCATTAACTGGCATGCAATATCCGAAGTTATTGGTATGTAGCCCGTTACCGAATGAAAAGTGAAATTTCCCTTCTTTTAACGGCCCTCTTTCCACAGCCCAAATAGTTATCACGGATTTATTACCAGCAGTAAACGCGGGTTGAATTACTTTATTAGCGTCTACATAACCTTTGGTAGCAACATCTCTAGGATTTTGTGGCTCGCCAACGTTAAATAGTCTATGGCCGCCCATACCTATAGAGTCTTTAGCGGGATTTCGGTAGAAGCTCGCGTCCACATAAATTTTAGTAGCGGCCTCATTCGGTTCTGTGGGTTCCGCAACGTTCTGTATTTTATTAAAACCCATGTTTATAAACCCAAGAGCATGGTATCCTCCATTTTGCTTTAATATCCCTGTATTTTTATCAACGTAATATTTAGTGACGGCGTCTTGGGGATTTACCGGATTACTAACCTTTGTTAATGTATTACCAGCCATATCTATAGAACAGGTAACGGTGTTTGCCCCGTCCCTTCGCAAAAAATTAGAATTTACGTAAGCGAGAGACACGCCATCGCTGTCAGCTTTAACTTCAGAAATCCGTCCAAACTTATCAACAGGCATTTTTATCACAAGGAAAAATTATTTTACACGGATTGCAAGTCTTGTCCCTTACTCATCTTCTTCAGCACGTACAAACACAAATGTCCGCAAAACACCTGGTCAGCTTTTTGCACCTGTTCTGAGCTGTATAGAATTGGACTTGACAGGTACACCCGGATCTCGATCGGGGGCTGTATACCGTAGCTGTTAAAGTAATGTTTACTTTTACCATTTTTGTACCAAGCGGCTCAATGAGTTCCAGGTCCGCCAGTGTCGCCTAGGTTTACTATACCGCATTCTTTTTTCTTACACTTTCTTGGTAGAGCGTCTCGCGAGAATACTCCTCTGAAATCCGGTATCTTTAGTTTTCGCGCCGCATTCTCTAGTTCTAGGTTACTTAAAGGTTTATTTGGCAAAACTACGTCTTCAACCGCGATGTTCATCTTTTGTTAAATATCTCGTAAACTTTTATTATCCACCCACGAGTTACAGGTTTTAGGATACCCTTTCCATTTGACTAACGACTTCGTTTTTCGCCTTTTAACGACCTTTTCTATTCTGTATATCTCCTGTTTCGTTTTCTGCAACTCTGGTTCGTAATACCTGCCCTTAAATTCGTCCCCATTAAAATCAGTAATCTTGTATGTCACCGGCGATGTGCGTTGTAGGGCCGAAACGGTGAAAACCTCTTCAGACCATCTTGGGGTATACCCTTTTTCGAAGGTTCTCTTTTTCTTGCTAATCCTCACCCATCTCCAACGGAGAACTTAGCATCTACTACTCTAATTTTGTCATGGTCTGGGTAAAGGTTTCTCCATACCTCATTTTCGTTCTTCTTCTCGCTAGCTTCGACGGGCGTCATTTTGGTTGACGAATGTCTCGTTCTATTGTATTGTTTAACGAGATCACCTAGTACATCGATATACACGCTCGTGGAATTAGCGGTAAAATACTTCCACATTTTGTCTTTCATCGTTCTAATCCATCTCTCAACCACGCCAGATATTTCCTCATTCTCAGTGGAACACAACTCAACCATGCTTTTAACTTCCTTGTTATAGAACTTTTTCCCCTTGTCTACTCACATTTTAGTCGGCCTCCTTTCCTCGAAGATACCTTTAAACGCGACAGCGACTGATTTTCCGGTCTTGTCTTTTAATGGTACTAGCCACCCATATTTGGAGAAGATGTGGATCACAGCGAGAAGATACTTTACGCCGCGATTAAACTTAGAAAATGATTGCATGTCTACCAAATCCGCGG
Source organism: Hippopus hippopus (assembly GCA_946811185.2). Classification (NCBI taxonomy): domain Eukaryota; kingdom Metazoa; phylum Mollusca; class Bivalvia; order Cardiida; family Cardiidae; genus Hippopus; species Hippopus hippopus. Next base: position 14,285,825 of record OX328100.1, on the reverse strand, counting down.
CCCATATCTCATCTATGCCGTTTACTCGCACTCTCCTTCTATTAAACTTTCTTCTTACGGGTTTGTGTAATTCCTCCGCTAAAGTTACCATCTGAACATTTTTTTTAATGCCCATCCCGAATCTCATCTTTGTGCCGATTATTTTATCTACGATAGACCTTTCCAGCCTCTCCCTGAGAGTGGGATTATAGATGCCCTCCATCTCTTTTCACATGTTTTTGTCGCACACCTTGTTACGAGTCTCGGTGTCCGGATTTTTTTTAGGTAACAAATGCCGTGATAGTACGCGGCCTTGTCAATCCTGTTCACTGGCATGCTCCAATCCTTCGACGTCAAATCAGGGTTGAGCTTCTTTTTTAGTTTAGTACCTGGCCCCGTGAAATTATGTCCGGGAAGATGCATCTCAAAAGGGAGGTTATTTATAACCTTATTTAGCACCGATCCACCCACAGATCCCTTTACGAATTGAGTTTTAGTTTTTCCGCACGCGACGCATTTTCTCCGTTTCATGTTCCTTCCATTCTTAGTTACGACAGTTTCCACGTGGATCATGCCGGTAACTTTTCTGCATTTAACGCAATACAGTTTTATATTAAGTAAAAAAAGCATTTAAACCATAAGAGATGGAAGTGAAAGATTTATCATGGAACGAAACAGCACCAAAGCGGTTTAACCACGCTCTTTTGCCAAAGAGTGTGAGGGGATTAATCGTGGGTAAACCGGGATGCGGTTAAACCACTCTTCTCTTGAACCTTCTACTCAGACCGGGATGGCTCGACTACAACGAGTTATGCGTGTTTGGAAAGAGTCTTTTTCAGCCGGAGTATCGCATACTCAAGAAAGCCTTTGAAGAAGGACTACCGAAAGAGGCTATTTTGAGGTTGTTTGACGTGCGAGACGAGGTGATGGAGTTAGATGCGTCGCCAACCGCTCTAGTCGAAGAATGGGCGAGAACGATCAAGAACCCGTCAAACATAGTGTGAAGTTTTTATGAGTTTGCCGAAGATGTACCCGATCCTCGCGAGCTAAGCTCAGAAAACAAGAATCTGATGATCTTCGACGACCTGCTCCTATAAAAGCAAAACAAATGTGAGTCTTACTACATCCGCGGAAGGCATAGTAACGTCGACTGCTTTTACCTTTCTCAACACTATTTTAAGCTGCCGCGTCAAACAATCCGGGAGAACGCTAACTTAATCTGTCTCTTTCCGCAAGACCACAAAAACATCTCCCATATTTACAATGACCACGTCTCCGAAGATATGCCCAAGGACGAGTTCAGAAGTTTTTGGCGTAAGTCTTGGGAGAAGCCCTACGGTTTTGTCATCATCGATTTAACCAGTCAAAAGCATGATGGGAAGTACGTAAGCGGCTTTAACAACTTTTACATCCCAGAGTCGGTATATAGTTTATCGCGGCTATAAAAGATGGAAACGTCTCTAGAAAAGATTGCGCAAAATACGAAGCCCAAAAGCTCGTTCTAGATTGTTGTGAGCGACAACAAGACGCGCTTTAAAACTAGGTTTAATCCGCCAATTCAGCTCAACAAAGAGAAGAAGTACGAAATAGCGTTAGTTAACCTTGAGACCTACTACTCTTTCCCAAACATCGATGCGGCAAACAACCTGTTTACCTATTCCCCGGATGATGGTACTTCGTGGTTTAAAATCTATATACCCGTAGGTAGTTACGACCTCGTGGACATCAACGAGGTTATTCATCAGGGAATGAGGCGAAATGGACACTATGATGATATCAACGAAGAATACCACGTAAATATTTCGTCGAATACCAATACCCTCCGATCTATTCTCATTTTGGAAAACAGCTACCAAGTGGATTTTAATCACCCAAACTCCATTTCTAAAGTGCTAGGATTTACGCGAGCGAAATACACCCAAGGATTTCATGAATCTGAAAACGTGGTTAACATCCTCAGTATCAACAGCCTGCTCGTTAACATCGATATCATCTTGGGAAGCTACGTCAACGGTGCGTCGCAAAACACAATCTACTCTTTCTTTCCGAACGTTGCTCCGGGATACAAGATAGTCGAGTCGCCAGTAAATCTGGTATACTTTCCCGTGATGATAGACGAAATCCATAGCCTGGAGGTGTCAATTACGGATCAAAATGGAACTCGACTAAAACTAAGTGGTGAGAATCTAACGATGAGATTTCATATCAGAGGAGCGCGTTAAAAATATTCGTGAAATAAAAAATGGCTAGTTACACGACTGTTAAAGTTAACATTTCGGAAAGACAGAAGCAAAAGCTAGAATCTGCTGTCAAAGCCGGTTGTCCAGTAAGTATTCGGCTAGGCCACGTGGATCTAAAAGGTGAAGATATTTTGGCGCTTACCGATTCACAGATCCGGAAAATGGCTAAAGCCTACGAAGATGGCAGAGGAATTACTATTAACATGAGCAAGGCACAGATAAAGCACAACATGAAAATTCAGGGAGGCTTTCTCGGATTGTTGGCTGGGCTGGCAGCGCGAGCTTTACCTTTTGTCGCGAAAACGGTCCTTCCCGCATTGGGTGTTGGCGCTCTTTCCGGTTTAGCCTCCTCAGGAGTACAAAAGGCTTTGGGATCTGGCTTGTATCTTAAAAAGGGGGGTTGCGTTTGTAAAGTGGAAACGGATGGCCAGAGTTTATCTGGGACCCGAAGCCGGCAAAGGACTAGAGTCTGTCGGTGATGGCTTGTATCTGAAAAAGGGCGGACAGTTCTACGATGGAAGCGGCCTTTTTCTCGGACCGAATAGTCCACTCGCTAACATACCGATTCTCGGAGCTATATTATAATCTCTGTTCTTTTTTAAAAAAGCATGTCTGTTTACAAGTTCGGCGTGAAGTCTAAACTAACTCAACCAAGAACGATTTATTGGCAACTGTTACAAAATGTAAAGCACCCGCCTAGTAAAATGAGTATGGTGGCTTGGGAAATTTTTAGCCAAGGCAAACTAACCATCAGTCCGAAAGAAGTTAAAGCGATGCGTTTAGGGTTTGGCTTTCAGATGACTCGAGGAGTTGTTTTGACCGCGATCCCGCAAGCTCTTAAAATGAAGAGATGTAGCGTGCAAAATGAGGTTACTTTCGAAAACGTCGTCGTAGATATCCTGATTAGCATCACGAATAATTCCAGTGAGATCGCAGAAATTGATGAGAAAGAACCTTTGTGCTTCGTGCGTTACCTAGTTTAAAAAATCCTACTCTAGAAAAAAATGGAATACGACAACAAACACAGTTACCTAACGGCACCGACCGCCCCTCCCAGCGACGAAGGAGCAGGGTATCGTTTGCGAAAAATCAACGAGATCCAAAGGTTTCTCGAGGAGAAAAAGCGAGTTCGAGAGGCTCAAAGCAAGAAGTACCATAGAGCCTCGAAAATCATTGACGGTGTGGATGTCACGCTCATCAGCGCTACAATGGGTCTTGGAATTGGCGGTGTTAGTCTTTTGTCCACTGTAGTGGCTGTTCCTGTCGTAATCGTGATGGAAAGTGTGGCGCTCACCACTGGCGGCCTAAGCATCATCGGTAAATACGTGAACAAAAAGTGTTCTGCAAAAGCAGTGAAGCAGAAAAGATCAAGAAGATCGCGGAAGCTAGGCTAAACATGATTTCCTCGTACATTTCAAAAGCGCTTGCCGACAATAGGATATCTGATGATGAGTTTCAGTTGATCTTGAGCGAGCTGGAAAAATACCGAGCCATGAAAGAAAACGCTAGAAGATCGTTGAATAAAAACCTAGCAACGATCTTAGACAAACGTTGATTGAGCAAGGGAGGCAGGAAGCGCGTGAGTTCTTTCGGAGGCTGGTTAAAAAGAATGGTAAAACCTACGATGAAATTCGAGATGAGAATCTCCTTAGAGATAGAATGAAAATATTTATCCTTTAAAGGATAAATATTTAAGTCGCGATCTAATCTGTGTTAAAACTTGCGTTAAAACTTGCTTTAAAACTTGCGTTTAAACTTGCGTTAAAACTTGCGTTAAAAAAGATTACCTAGAGAAAAAAGGAATGTCTTTTCTAAAGATCACTGATCCGAAAAAGAGAGACCTGATTGTAAAAGAGTTTCTCGACACAAAAAGGAATATCCGGGAGAGTTTACAAGCGAAGCGAACTGGCGAGCAAGATTTACAGAGCGATCTCTCCAAGTTTTTCAAGCCAATCACGGATGTACAAAAGACTACAACAAAGGAGGTACTAGCGGAGCTTAAGCCTATTAAAGAATGCGTGTCAAAGCCTATTACGTTTCCAGTCTTTCCATCTATCAAGGGTTTTGAGCAACCGAAAGAAGAACAAGAAGACATACAGTTTATCGGGCCAATCGCGCAGGAGTACCTAAGAAGGTTCGCTACTAAGTACAAAGCTGATACAACTTACGGGCTATATGACAAAGGCGGCAACTTCTATATCGGTAACAAGCCCGTTGTCATCGTAGACGACAATATCCTGGTTGACGGTGAGGAGTATCAAGGAACACCTGGTCTATGGGAGCTAATCGTAGCCAAAAATCCGGACGAAAACGTGTATACTCTAGAGGATTACGACAATTACGCGAAGTTGATCTTAAAAACCAGTGCCCTCCATCGTGGTAACAATCCGAGCAACAACTTTCCAAAAGTAGTAGAGGGCGGAAATGGAAAAGAATACTTAAAACCATTTGGGAGAACAGACAGTATTACGATGGGAGTTGGGTTAAGTCCGTTGTGATTCCTTGGAATCCAAACGCATTACTCGAAAGACTCGACCTGTTGATGGCAAGTCGTGCAGCGGGTAACACGAGGTAAGAAATGAGCTCGTAAGCGTGTGCGATGAATTAAAAAGGCAACGCGTCTTAGATGCAAAAGCTTATAAAAATTGAATGTCTAAGCTTTAACAAGGATGATTGTTCCGGGAAATCGTGGATTCAAGAGAAAGTATATATACGGCGGTGCCGGAATTTTTGACAGCATCGCGAGCTTTTTTACGAAGCTGTTTACCAGTAGCGCGGCTAAGCAAATTGCCTCTTCCGCCCTTGATGTAGGTAAAAGCGTTGCCAAGGAAGGAACAAAGAAAGCTTTAGAGGTTGGAAAGAGTGCAGCCGTAGACGCAGAAAGTCGAAAAAGCTTTGACACATTAGTCGCATGAGATTTTGCGAAAACATACTAGCACGCCAGACACGCAAAACATTGACTCATTGATAGCCGGTAGCGGAGTTAAAGCGACCGCTATCCAAGACCTCGTTCGAAAGTTAAACAGTGGTACCGGTCTTAAAATGGTGTAAACTATTAATGAAAATGGCTTAAAAAATTTTTTTTTCCCTAAATCAAATAATGATAGAACTAACATTTAGCCGAGAAGATTACGGAAATTATGGAACGAGTCGTATAGCAATCAAAGGAGCCCGATTAGATCTTGAGGACTGTGAGATCCTTGATATTACAAAAACGAAATATGGCTATAAAAAAGCCATTGTAAAGCTTCCTTCCGAAAAAGTAAAATATTTAGAAGAGATAGAAAAAAAAAAAAAAAAAGTGAATAATTATCTAGAAAATAGAAGTATCAAGCAAATCAAGCTCGTATGGGGCAAAAAAAAAAAAAAATCCTAAAGTAAATCAAACCATTTAACGCACATTAAATTAAAAGGCGTTTTCATCAATGCTGAAAAGGAAACGTTTGCCCAGCTTTGGCTGGATGACAGTGGTTACAGAGCAAACTCGCAGTCGTTTTCCACAATTTGCGCATAGAGATTAAAAAGCTTGCAGGGTTTTAAATCTGGTCAAAAAAAAAATATCCCCTCGTAATAAAATGGATATTCTAAAATTCACTGGCTCCATCGTAAAGGATGAGGCCATCGAAGAATATGAACACCACGAGTATGAACCGATCACGGGGACAAATTTAAACAACCCCGGAGAGATCAGGATCAACATCGAGACCGAAGATCTCTTTATGCATCCTAGTGAAAGTTACTTGATGATTGAAGGTCGTTTGACAAAGGTAGATGGATCAGCGTACGCAAACGCTGACAACATTTCTTTGACAAACAATGGCTTGATGCATCTTTTTAGCAATATCAAGTACCAACTTTCCGGCCAGGAGATCGAATCCGTATTTTATCCGGGCCAGGCAACAACGATGCTCGGGCTGTTAAAAAACCCTGACGATTTTTCCAAATCGCAGGGTTTAAACCAGCTGTGGTACAAAGACACAACGGCTGTGGCAAACAACCAAAACATAGGTTGGAATGTAAGAAAATTATACGTAATTAATAATTCTGATCCAAAGGGAATATTTGGCTTCAGAGTTCCATAAAACATATATTTGGCTTTTGCGAGCATTACGATAAAATCTTGTATGGTATGAAACAAACTCTTACCCTGGTGAGAAAGGCTGACGACGACGCGATCTTTAGAGCTGGAGGAGTTGATGCTGGTAAAGTCACGCTGGACAAACTGTCGTGGTTCATGCCACACATCCTGCCCGCGGATGCAGAAAAGTTTAGTTTGTACAAGACAATAGAGTCGAAAGCTAAACTGCCGGTTGGGTATAGGATGAGACAGTGCGACTCTATCTCAGTCCCTCAATCGACTAGCTTTACCTGGAGGCTCTCCGTTAAATCGTCTCCCGAAAAGCCGCATTGGATCTTGATCGCCTTTCAGACTGACAAAGATTACGACCAAGAGCAATACCCATCGATATTCGACCACGTGGCCGTTAAAAATATCTATGTCATGTTAAACTCAACTAGATACCCCGCGGTTGACTACAATCTCTCGTTTACTGAGCAGCAGTTCAGTCGAGCGTACGGAGACGCGGCGTTGTTCAGATCAAAGTTTTACAATATGGATGAGCTGGCATCTAACCCTAACTTTACTCCCTCACAGAGTAAAGAACCTATTTCCTCTGTTTTTGTTTGACGTTTCAAAGCAGAGCGAGCGACTAAAGTATTCCGTCACTGACATCCAAATCAAGAAACAGTTTGACGCTAACGTACCCGCAAACACGGAAGCGTTTGCCGTTGTAATAAAATGATTAACTTTCAGTCTGATGGAAATAAAATGAGCGTAATATATTAGCTTAAAGATTTCTTTTCCTCTATATAAAAAAAAGATGATCAAGACTTCGGAATTAAAAGAGATTCTCAAAGAGAATGGCATAAAATTCTATTCTCACTACAGTAAAAAATGGCTGATTGAGCTACTCAAAGAAAACGGTTTGTTTTCTGAAAAACCGCCCAAACCAAAAGCAGAAAGGCTAAAGTCAAACGGAACAAATCCCAAACGGGTTGTGTTAAAAGACGTTAAAACTGGAGAAGAGAAAACGTTTCCTTCTATTTAGAAGACGTCACAATTCATAGACAAGTCTCCCGGAATAATACTGTTTTGGAATGGGCGAGTTTGGAATGATACGTATATGATTACCGTTCTACAATAATAATTTTTAATGGCTGCAGCCATTAAAAATTGAATCGGACAAAAAACGGTTTAATAAAAAGATTAACACTAATAAAATGGAAAAGCGTACAGTAAAAGAATTAAAATCAATGGCTAAAGAACGCGGACTCAAAGGTTATTCAGAACTCAGAAAAGCTGAGTTAATCGAACTATTGTCAAACGCGCCTGCGCCAACGCCAGCACTGAGACAACCACGTCCGACCCCACCACCAAGGGACTTGGGTGCGCAACCAAAAACTGTGCCGCTCGCTCCGACGCCTGCTCCGAGACAGCCGCGTCGCCCAACACCCGCTCCTCGCCAAATATTGGACATTGACATAGGGGTACCACCAATCAAACCAACGGCGGCCTCTCCGCCAAGATTGGAGTTACGCGCACACCCAAAAACCGCGACCAAAACACCTATAGGAGAGTTGTTAAAATTTCTAGACGGTGCTAAAGAAGTCACTAAAAAGATTTCGCGTAAGATCTCGCAAAAGATCTCTCCTAAACTTATAGCCTTGAAAGAAAATTAGAAAGTTTATTCAGAGCACAAAATAAGTTCAAGGTAAAGGAGAGTAAGTCAGCCCTGAAGAACTTTACCAAACTCTATACCATAGATGGCATAGGTGGGGTTGGTCCTCATGAATTTTTACGAAGCGCTCGTCAGAGCATAACAAACCTTTTGAGCAGTAACCGCCAGATAAAGGTTAAGTTAGTTTTCACGTGTTCCATGGAGAGACAGGGCAACGCTGGGCTAATAGTTTCCCCCGCTGCCTTTCACTCAGACACCGAAGTAAATCTGGAGGGGACCGACGAAGGTGATCTATACAACATCATGTGCGAAAGGATGTTAGAAAAAATGGCTACCTTCCAAAGACAGGGTAGCGGATTGAGATTTTTAGAAGTCATTGACTTGCAAATACACACTGTGGCTTATGTGCCACTAAAAGGAAATTTTTACATTCCTCTCCCAGAGGAGTTAGCCTCCAAGGGGGCCATTATAAACATGAAGAATAATGATGACAAGTGCTTTTTATGGGTTATCTTTCGCGCGTTGAATTCAGTAAAAGATCATGCATACCGAATCGACTCCGTTTCAAAATATAAAGAAAAGTCTCTGAACATGGACGGAGTAACCTTTCCCGTCCTTTTGAAAGATATCTCTAGGTTTGAAAAGCAAAACCCTGAGATTTCCGTAAACGTTTTTGGATATGAGGAGGGAGAGGAGTGCGTTTATCCTCTTATAATCAGCGCACACACAGACAAAAAATCCATCGTAAATCTTTTGTTGATTGAGAAAGAGGGTGTGGAGCATTACTGCTTGATTAAAAGCATGAGTCGCTTGCTATCCTCACAAACACCAGCTCACGGTCATGAGCGTCACTTTTGCTTGATATGTTTAAACTCCTTTTACTCTAAGGAGTCTCTAGCAAAACACCAGGAATATTGCAGCACAAACAAAGCTGTAAAGATAGAAATGCCTAAAGAGGGTTCAACTCTTCATTTCCAAAATTACTATAGAAAAGCAACAGTTCCCTTTGTCGTATACGCGGACTTTGAATCTTACATCCAACCTCTGGCCTCTTGCGACCCGGATCCAGAGAAAAGTTACACTAAGCAGTACCAAAAGCATGAACCATCGTCTTACTGCTATTACATCAAATGCTTTGATGATAGCGTCTACCCTCCCACGCTGAGGGAGTACGCTGGGCCAAACGCGGCCGAGCATTTCGTAGAGAGTCTGGAAATGGAGATCTTTCAGATCTGCCAAATTCCAACGAAAAAAATGGTATTTAGCAAAGAGGAAAAAGCCGCGTATAATGGTGCACCCGCATGTTGGATTTGCGGAGGTGGGTTCGCAGATGATCAAAACCAAAAAAAGGTTCGCGATCACTGTCACTACACGGGTAAGTTTAGAGGGGCTGCACACAGCCTCTGTAATTTAAGATTCCGAGTACCACGCTTTACTCCAGTAGTTTTCCACAATTTGAGCGGCTACGACTCTCATCTATTTGTTAAAAATCTTGGAGCAACTGAGGGAAACATCGACTGTATACCTAACACAGAAGAAAGGTATATTAGTTTTACCAAAAGTATTTTCATTAACACATACAAAAACAAAGACGGAAAAACTATAGAAAAGCGACACCAAATCAGGTTCATCGATAGTCATAAATTCATGAACAAGAGTTTGGATAAACTCTTACAAAATTTAGAAAAAACCCGCTTCCCAAACGTTAGTGGGTTTTACAAGGATGAGCAACTCGAGTTGCTCTTGTGGAAAGGCATATACCCTTACGAGTATATGGACTTTCCCGACCGATTAAAAGAAACCCAGTTACCGCCTAAAAAAGATTTTTACTCTAAGTTCTCTGGTGAGTATATTGGCGTTAAGGAGTACGCTCACGCGAAAATCGTATGGAAGGCTTTCGGTTGTAAAACTCTTTGTGACTATCATGAACTATACAACCTTGCTGCTGGCGGACGTCTTTGAGAACTTCAGGCAGGTCTGTCTCGAAAACTACAAGCTGGATCCCACTTGGTAATACACCGCTCCCCGGCTCGCTTGGGACGCTGCACTAAAAACAACCAAGATAAACTTGGAATTGCTCTCCGACCCCGATATGCTTCTGATGGTCGAAAAGGGCAATCGGGGTGGCGTGTCGATGATCTCTAATCGACATGCCAAGGCTAATAACCCGTATATGGAAAAGGCCTATGATAGCTCCCAGCCTAATATGTACATTGCGTACTTAGACGCAAACAATCTGTACGGATGGGCATTGTGTCAGCAGCTTCCCGTGCGAGGATTTGAGTGGATGACAGCGGAAGAGTTGGAAAACTGGGAAAACATTCCATTCATACTAGAAGTAGATTTGGAATATCCTTCCAGCCTCCACGATCTCCACAACGACTATCCGCTCGCTCCTGATCACCTAATTTTAGACAAGGTAAACAAGCTTGTCCCAAACCTTCGTGACAAAGAAAAGTATGTGGTTCACTACGAAAACCTTAAACTTTACCAAAGCTTAGGATTAAAGCTCATTAAAATTCTTAGAGGTATAAAGTTTGAGAAAAGTGCGTGGTTAAAACAGTACATTGACCTTAATACAAACTTAAGAGCAAAAGCCACTAACGAGTTTGAAAAAGACCTTTTTAAGTTGATGAATAACTCGGTTTTTGGTAAGACCATTGAGAACATCCGAAAGCGGGTGGATATTAAACTGTGTAACGATGAAGCAAAGGCTAAAGAGTTGATTGCCAAACCAACATTTAACCATTGTAACGCCTTTGATGAGAATCTCATCGCGTTACATATGCAGAAAACCAAACTGGTTTTTAATAAACCGGTTTACCTCGGGATGTCTGTTCTCGACTTAAGTAAAACTTTGATGTACGAGTTTCACTACAGGTACATCAAGACGAAATATCCGCATGGAGAGGCTACGCTATTGTTCACGGACACTAACAGTCTCATGTATGAAATCCGGACGGAAGATTTCTACAAAGACATATCGGGCGAGGTGTCAAGTAAATCTGACACTAGTAATTACTCAGCAAATCATCCGTCTGGCATTCCGGCCGGCCAAAACAAAATGGTCGTCGGAATGTTTAAAGATGAATCGGGGGGCCAAATTATAGAAGCGTTTGTTGGTTTGAGAGCCAAACTATACTCTTATAAAATGTTTGACGCCCCGAAAGAGAAAATATGTAAAGGCGTTAAGAAGAATAACGTCGTGAGTAAAACCATCACTCACGAGGATTACCTGTCGTGTTTGCAATCTAGGAAGGAGCAACTGAGCCGAATGAACGTTTTCAGAAGCCGCGCTCACGAGGTGTTCACTGAAGAAGTGAACAAGGTGGCGTTGAGCGCGGAGGATGACAAACGGATTATCCTTCCGGACGGAATCCGAACTCTCGCCCACGGCCATAGGGCAGCTGAAGAAGTAAATCTGGTATCACCGATAGGATCTTTACTGGATACAAATGTTCCGGATATTGATGTTCCGGTACTAGAGTCAATCAAGGAATCTGTTGTTAGAAATGTGATGGAGAGATCGGTACAAACCGTGATCGATTAAGTTGAATGGTTGGGAGATGTTAAAATAGAAAGGGAGGTTTCACCCAGGCTCGAAGCCTTAAAAGAAAAGGTTGAGAGGTTGTTTGAGGCTCAGAAGTTAAGGATTTGCATGAGATTGATTTGGTGGTTGTTTGTGGTTGAAACTTAACGGGCTTCGGGGTTTGAAAACTAGATGGTTGCGACGTGGTTGGCATATGTCAAATGGTACCTCATGTGACAAATGATTAGTCGTGGTCGGCATGTCATCTTGTCTAAACATGGCCAAAAACTACCCATGGCCCCGAATCGGCAACTCCATACTACTAACATGAATAGAAAGTGAACGGTGGATTACTGAAAAATGCTAATAGACCGAAGCACATACGGACGAATGAATGAATGAATGAACGAACGAACGAACGAACGAACGAATGAATGTTGGCTGGCTGTGGTTAAGTTGAAGGATGATAGTTGACAGGATTAAGTATACACTAACAAGAAGGATAAAGTAGAATGGGTCAAAATGGTGTTAGATAAATAACTGTTCGTATGTCGAATACCATTTCTTACTGACTACTGACTGTCCGTCTGCCTCGGGCCAAGAGGGAGTATCCTGTTATTCGTCGTAGTAGATTATCAAAGAAGGAGATAAACAAGATTCTTCACGTTTGAAATAATCTCACCCGAAACAAACTTTTGCGTATATACTAAACAAAACTTCTAAAAGGCCACTTTTAAGCTGGAATTCCCCGTAGACCTCTTCTGGCATCCGCTGTCTAGAAAAGAGGCAGTTTATTCAGTTGGATTTTTTTGAAGAATAATTGACCAATGTAAAAGCATACTACAGGCTAAGTTTGAAAAGAATTTGTTGACTTGTCCTATTGAAATGAAGTAATTAAACATCCATTCACTTAACATTGAAAATTTAAAAATCAATTTTTTGAAAACTTTACGCTCCTTCCGTCGGCTTATATTTTTGTGCAGAAAATAGTTTTCATGTTTTTCCTTATTGCTGATGAAATTTCAGTAATGTATGCTTCTCTTTTTAACCTGGTTTGTATGATAGACACCGCGCATGTCTTTTCTCTTTTTTGAAAAAGAGATGCCTTCTGTCGGCAAAATCGAGAATCTTTTAATTACAATACCATGTGTAACGTCCATACATATGTTATAAGTTGTTTTTATTTACCTGTCTATTACTTGGTCAAATTTACAGGAGAAACAAAAGTGGCCGGTTAGAAGTTTTGCTAAGTGTGTATTTAGAAAGTCTTAGGTGATTAAACCATTTATGTTCAGCCTATTATTTACATATGCCTTGAAAGCTAAGCATAATTTTAGCTACACATGAGGACAATTTGAAGATTAAGTGAGATCAGACTGCCTTGATGGACAGTGTGGATCAAAATCGGACCGCATAGATTCTGCGCTCTGATCTGGATCTGTACTATCCACTATTTTGTGAAATATTCTCGTAAAATTAATCTCAACATAGTAATGGTTTAATCTGTACCCCCAATCAGGAGTATCCATATCACTTGATGGGTTTCTTGGTTAGGTATATGGGATCCCTAGTCTTCTAATGTAAGATTTAACAGAAAAATTTGGCAAGGTTTCTAGGTTCCTCTTTCATTAATAACACTAGTTTTTTCAGCTGATGAGAAGTTCGTATAGAGAACATCATTGTTCTTGTGATTAAAAAAATAGTCTCGTTCATCGTTGTAGATATGACAGTCTATTACAAAGTGTATCTCGTTCTCTATCTCACCCGAAAGACACAAATTACACAGTCTGTCTTCATACTTTTCCCCGACGTACCGCCTGGATTCTACTATAAGGGATAAAATTCCGCATCTTAGCTGCACTAGTACAGATCGTTCGTTTTTTGCTGAATTTATCTGCAAATATTTTTCTGGGCTGAGAGTGTCTTTAAAAAGACTGTAAGTTCGCAATTTATTTGTCTTTTTCACCATTTCTGACGAAAGGGACGCATAATGCGATTTAATCTTAATTTCCACTTCCTTAATATTTGCCGGTAGTTTGTAATCATAATTGGAAGATAAATCTAATGTGGCCATGATCTTTTTAACTTCACTGCACCAATTATCGGAACAAATACGATAATCACATTCGAACACGCGCCGTGTCAGTCTATCAGTGTCGAATGAGAGCAGACGATTCCAGTAGCGGAGGATCACAACCCATCGCCTGTAGAGACTGGGGAGCCATCCGGTATCTCCTATGAGTGCTATGATTGGGGCAGACCTGTGAACGCCTAGAAAGTACCTCATAGACCGATTTCGTATATTGTCTATAGTTTGATACGCTTTAGAGACCCAACTTGATACGTAATCCAATATGGGCATAACACAGTTAAAATGAAGTTTTTCTTAGGACTTAAATCCAAAGTGCTTGAGATGGTGAATCTTTGATATTACACTTCCCAATGCCCTCCCTGCTGCATTTGAGATAGACTCACAATGGGACGAAAAATATCTTTTTTCATCGAAGATTACGCCTTAGTATTTTTGATACAGTTTCGAGTATAATCCCACCGATCCTGAAAGTAAATTTACTACGCTCTTGTCTGCCTTTTCTAAAATGCATACATTTGGATTTGTCTGTGTTTATTAGCACTCTCCACCAGTCATGTATACAATCAAGCATAGCTTGTAAGGACATTTCCGAGTCAGCAACAAACACATTGTCATCTGCATACAGGAGAATGGAATCTTAGGAATTATCAACTTGTATGCCTAAATTCAATTGATTGATTTCGCTTACTAGGTCGTTAATGAAAACAGAAAATAGCGTGGGAGAAGCACTATTACCCTGAACGTCACCCATTTTGCAGTCAAACAGTCAGTAGTTCTTTCGTTAATCCTTGTACAAGCAGACGAATTACAGTACAGTGGATTTCACCGAGTTGTATACGTTACCGTCGATTCCGTTAAGAAGTAGTTTGTACAGTAGCATTTCACGGTCAACAAAGTCAAATGCCTTTCTCAAATCAACGAAAGCCGAAAACACTTCCCCTATTGTTTTTATCATACTATTAAGTGAGATTATATGATCATCACAAGATCAGTTTCGACGGAAACCGTTTTGTTCACCTGCTAAAATGTTTTCAGAATCCAAGTGCTTGGGCCTGCGCTTATTCAGGAACCCTGTATACAATTTACTCACGCTTGAGAGCAGGCTTATACCCCGGTAATTTAACGGGTTCCGGTGATCTGATTGAGCGTCTTTGAGAATAGGGCATATTATTGCATTTCGCCATGAAGAAGGCAGTATCCCGGCATCAAATGGCAGCTGAAAAAGTTCCTTCAGAGCTGGGTTATTTCCTCAATCGACACATTGGCATTTAAAGAAACATTCGGAACATATAGAGGGTCTTGCATATTCAGTTCTTTGATATGTTTGTGCATTTGCATCTGTCATAATGGAAATCATCAAATTCATCAGTATTGGAAGCGTTATAGAGATTTCAAAAATCATTTTTCAACCTTTCAAATACCGCGTTTTCAACAGTCACGGAGTGTCCGCGAGCGTCTACAATTTCAATAGGGATAGAATTGACCTTCCGCTTTGGACCCAGAGAGTTGATTTTGTCCCAAAAGTCATTAGGTTTTTGTGTAGATAGAGATTCGATATCCACAGCTACTGAGAGTGTCTAAGCTCTTTCTGTTTGACGTAAATATTTATCAAATACGTTTCGCGCGTTTTTAAAGATCGTTCTTTTATGCTCCCGCGTTCTCCTTTAGATTTAAAAAAAATCTGTTCAGCAATACGCATCTCGTTCCATAGATCAGACAATGTTTTATTCCAGTAAGGTTTGGACGTTTTATATCGTTTATAGGTAGAAGGTGACCCACTAAAACAAGGTACACGTGTATTTAGTTCGTTATTCACAATTGTACAGAATTCCTAGTACCTCTCATATATCTCGTTTTACATTTCCCTTGATCCGTCAATCTTTGATATCAGTTCGATCAGCGCGATGCGAGATATTTCAGTGCCCATGAAGTCCCGGGGAATTTTATTTATTTTGTTTGTACTTTTTTCGACTGGTAGAGTACTCATTCGGACTAGTGTTCCTGCGTACATCAGTTAAAGGGTAGTCTCCCCTTATCCCTAGCTCCAATAAGAGTACACTGCGATCAGGCAACCGTGATCGATCACTGAGAAGTCCGTGGAGATCAAATTCCTGGATAATTGGGTTTACTATTAATACTTTGAACGACTGACAATGTTTGAGCACGTGGTGTGGAACGAACATGTAATCAACTACTGGTAAGTAGTAATTCTGCGTGGTCATGCAAAGTTAAAAAAAAAAAAAGTTGCCAGAAGGCATTTAACAATTTATCTACATTTCACTGTTTTACACGTTTCCAGTCATGTCGTAATTTTCATTTACATTTTTTGCAAAAATTGAAAGAAAGTCTAACCTTTTTCTGAGAAACCAAAATACACCAACAGCTACAGAAACGATGATCAAAACTCCAGCAACTGCCCCGCCTACTGCTCCAGCAGAGACGCCAGACGAGGGACTTTCTGTCAAACCTGAAGATAAAACTGCAAGGTAAAGTTTGATATTTTGGGTTTCTGGGTGGATTCAGAACTGACCATATAAACAAAGGGAAGTATTTTCACTCATTGATTCAATGTTTATGGTGAAAGCATGCAAGTACGCAGGAGGAATGTAAACCAAGATCAGAGTACGCGACAATGCAAGACATTCATAGCTTTCCCCTTGGCAGCATTCGTGGACATGATATGTGGATCAGTCTCTCTTTTAAGCCCTTATCACACTATAAGCGTTTCCGCAGCGTTTGCACGGCGTTGTGTAATTTTCCAGAGCGCCATGAGATCGCAGGAAAAATTGGCTAATTTCAGCGGAGATGGAGATGTCGCGGAGTTCTCACAGCGATCATAGCGTTGCTACGGAGCTCCCATGGCGTGTTATCGCGTTCCAACGGAGTTCTTCTTGGCGATTCTCTGCACTCTCAGGGCGCTTCCCCTGCGCTTTCACGGTGCTCATACTGCGTGCACTGAGCTTTCACAGCGTTCTCAAGGCGCTCACACTGTGATGACGGCGTGTTGATGACTTTCGTTTACACGACCTGTTTACACATTTATTCATCAGCTTTGTGAGAAGTCAGTTTAAAGAAAAGCGCTATGCCTGCAAAAATAAAGGGAAAACGGCAAGAAAAGAAGAATTCCCAATCTCCTCAAACAGAAGCATACTCGCTGTCACTTGATCAACCAGGGAATGAGTCGTCTCAGTCCCAGGCTTCAGGGAAGAGTACTCCATCGAACTCTACGTCCCACAGCCCCTCCCAGTCAAAGAAGAAAGCGAAGACTGTAACAGATCTCACTTTGGACCAAGAAGAAGACATGGCGTCATGGTTAAAAGAGAATTAACTTAACAAAAAACTTAACGCCTACAAGGACTTCAAAAAGAAAGACGCTCTATGGGAGTCAAAGGCAGCTAGCATGGGCAAGGAAGTACAGGTCTTGAAGGTCAGGTACAGGTCAATTCGCACTCGCTTTACCCGCCTAATGTGCGTCCGAATTGACGAAGAGAGACCGGTGGATCGTCACGAACTTTGCATGGTTGAGAGTTCACGTCATCGAGTCCAAAACAAAACAACAGTCAGTGTAAATAAAAGTGGGACTTTAAAGTTTAAACATATTTTTCAAAGAACGATTTTGAATCAATCTATAATAAATTATTTTATTACTACGTGTAAGTATCAATGTAACAGAATAAAATATAGTGAACAAATGATAACAAATGCTTCCGGGCAATAATATTTGTGCGTTTAAAACGCTTTGGGCATTTTATTTCTGCATAAGTCTTTGGAATTTTATCATCAAAATTAAATAAAACTTTCTAACAAGCTGGAAATACCAGTATTCAAGTTAATATTTTAGGTTAAGGTCTTGTAGATACTAAACTTAGTTTTATCTAAACTTACACCAACAATAGCTGCCAAAAGTAAACCAAGCGGGTACCAAAATGCATTTTGATTTATAAAATATTATAATTAAAGATGAACCTTATTTGTTCAAGTTGGAATTACGAATACAGTTTTTGTTCTTTTTAAAGTATGGACATTATTGTGAAGATGACAGTCCGTTAATGTACAGCCGGTCCAGGTGTTAGTCGCTGGTAGAGAAATTAGTTTCAAAACAAGGTTAAATGTTGCACTCCATTTTCTTTTTAGCTTTTTGCCGGATTTTAAAATTTATTTCTGTGCCAGCGGCTAACACTTGGACCGACCACACAATAACAGATTGTTATCAGCACAATTTTTTTCCATACTTTTAAATGGTATGATTTATCAATTGCATTGTTATTTTGGCAACTATTGGGCCTTTAACTTTATTAATATCTTAAGTGTATCCACCACTTATCAGCGGCTGGCGTCCCTCCCCGCAGAGGTCTTCAACATCTTCCACAAAGAAGGCCATTCAGGAGGAGATGCGACTGCTAAGCAAAATTGCTGCCAGAGAAGAGCAGTCCATCGCATTCCAGAACAAAGTCTTGGAGATGCTCCTCCATCAAAGGCCACAGAGAGGACTCGTTACGCTGATTGGGCAAAGGAGGTTATGGCGAGCCTACACCCGTCACTTTGGCTGAAGTTTCAGCGCGAATGCAGCAATCTGCTGTACACCTACCAGGAGAAAAGTGAAGAGCTTCTCCAACTTGTGATCCAGCAGCAGCACTACCCTGCTCATCAGCCACAGTATTCACCACAACAGTATTAATTTTACTCCAGGGTCGCCTCCGTAACGTCATCCCCAAGCATTATATGGCAGCCTCCGCCTCAGCAGTGGCCGACAACCGTCCAGCAAAACATGTCTGTGTGTGGGTCATTGAATTCCGTTTAGGTACAGGGACAGACAATTGCAGCCGATGACGACGGTGGTTCGTGGACCTTCTCCAGCAGCTTTATCTACCAGGCCCACCAGCAGCGCCCAGTCTGCTGGACCAGCCATATGTTTGTCGAACGTTATCAGCGACAGTATCGGCATGCCCGATACCTCCCTTGAAAGTGCCATCGCTACAACTGATGAATGAAGGAATCCGGATTTATATATATATGCCTTTCAAATTTCACACATAGGAAGTGTTTTTTGATGATTTTTCTATCATTTTGATTGAAACACGCATGAAGTATGAACTATAAATGTGATGACTATGATCATAAACAATACTGACCCCCGGTGATATATTTACCACCGTATTAGGAACACACAGACAGTGTAAACTACATCTTTGTTCTTTTCAGCTCACCTGGGCACATCGTGCACGAAGTCGCTTTCGTGATCGTCCAATGTCCGTCGTGCGTCTGTCGTCGTCCTTCGTAATTTTTTTTCTAGTGTGCACTTTAGATGCCATATTTATATCCTAATCATTTTGATAGTCGGTCATAATATTTGTCTTGACAAAATATCGGACTAGTTTGAATATGAGTCACTTTGGTAAAAGTGTGCACTCTAGACTTCACATTTTGAGCCCAATCATTATATAACTTGGTCAGATTTCAACATAGAATTCAGATGAGCGAACCAGGGCGATCATGGCCCTTTTGTTATCATGATCATGTAATTGTGCTACTTGTAAATCATTGAAATTGTGTTAGGCGTAAATAATCAATAAAAAGTTTTAGCACGTTTTTTTTTTTCGAAGAAAAAGTCGAGCTATTGTCACCACTGGGTTGATGTCGTCGTTGTCGTTTTCGTCGTCTGCGTTCTACATTTATAATTTTGTACATGCCAAAAAAAAAAAACCGCATAGAGATATAAGCATTAGTCAAAGGCGGGTAGACCTAGCCAAAGTGAAGTGCATTGGACCCGCAGCGTAAACAGATGAGCGTTGACACCGCTTGCGGTGCTCTTATCTCCTCCACAGATTTATTCTGAAGTCCCAATAGCGGCGAAGAGTATACAGAGCGGTAGTTAAAGTAAATCTCAATTGAAATCATATAATTTTAAAGTATAGAGACTACTGTAATGATGAAAATCTGTTATTGTAAGGTTAGTCCAAGTATTAGTCGCTGGCAGAAAAATGATTTTTAAAAGTAGGTCAAAACATGCCAGGTCGCTCCAACTTTTGTTTACTTTTTACCTGGTTTCACAATTCATTTTTCTGTCGGCGATTAACACTTGGACCGACCGTGCATTAACAGACTGTCATCTTCAAAATAGTTTCCATACCTTTAAAAAGTATTATTTTAATTCAAATGCATTTTAACTCCCTCTTTGTTTACTTTTGGCCGCTACTGGGGCTTTAGGCAATGTTTCCGTTCTTGAATGAATGAATGAATGAATGAATGGTGTTTTATGGCCCGTCGACATCAAAGGTCATATTGGGCGCACTTACAACTAATGAAATGCATTTAATTGTTGATACTGTACTGTCACAACAAAGGTAAAAAACGTAGCTGTGTAAACACTAAAAGAACAAAGAAGCTGGTTACATATTGTCTAAAAAATAAAGACGGTCAATAGAACCTAAAATTATATCTTTTTATAGAGATTTACCTCTTTCAGTAACTGGAAAATAGACTGCAACTTTACAGTATCAAATAAAATGTTCATACTGTCAGCTTGAAAAAACCTGTCTCTTGTAGGTGCAAGGTCTACACAGTCTACAAAGATATGTTTGACAGTAAGAAATACATTGCATGAAATACATTGGGGTGCTTCCTCTCCTTTAAGGAGGTATGAGTGCGTCAAATATGTATGACCAATACGAAGACGGGCCAAGATAATTTCCTCGCGGCGACTTGTCCGCAACCCTGGAAGCCACTCGCCAAGAGCTGGCTTCACTGTAAATAACTTATTAGATTGGTTAACTGGATCCGTCCAGGATTGCTGCCATACATTATGAATAAAATAATTTATCAACGGTTTAAAATCGTTAAAAGGAACTTTGAAAGGTAAAACATCAAGTGACAATGCCTCCTTAGCAGCTCTATCTGCCTCTTCATTGCCACTCATACCAATATGGCTAAGGAGCCAACAAAACACCAGATCAGCATTAGCACAGATTCGAGAAATCTTTTCAAGCAGATTAACTATCAACGGGTTGTCCGTTCTGTCATTTTCGAGCGCTTGCATAGCGGACAGTGAGTCAGTGAAGATAATGTATCGCCAGTAGGCGTCCTGTTCTATATGATTAAGAGCAAGATCAATTGCCTTCAGTTCCGCAGAAAAACTGGAAGAATTATTTGGTAGGCGAAACTGGTATAATTCACCATCGAGTACGGCAGCTGAGACAACTTTTTCTCCATCTTTAGAACCATCGGTATAAATCTGTTCATAGTTGTAATACTGCTCTTTAATCTCAAGAAATTGGTTTTTAAATACGAAGGGATCTGTTGTAGCTTTTTTATTGGCAGTAAGATTATATAAGAAGGTTGGGCTTTTTGATGTCCAGAGAGGAACATCTGAAATTTTATGTTTAGCTACATCCTCCAGGTCAAAATCAAGTAAGCCTACATCGGCTTCGCAGCGCATACTGAAGGGAGGTATAACTTTTTCCTTCTTCTTGAAAATATCTTTATACAGTGGTTCAAAAACAACCTTATGTTTAGGATTTCAGGATTGGATTTTAATTTTAAGTAATATTGCATAGAAAGTTTCTTCCTACGTAAATTCAAAGATGGTTCATTTGCCTCTGCATATAAACTATTGACAGGGGATGTTCTAAAGGCACCAAGTGCTAAGCGTAAACCTTTGTTATGGATAGAATCCAGTTTACGAAGGTATGATTGTCGCGCTGACCCATAAACAACGCAGCCGTAGTCTAACTTGGAACGGACAAGTGATCTATAAAGTCTTAACAAGACTTTCCTGTCGGCTCCCCAGTCCATGCTGGAGACAACACGTAAAAGATTAAGAGCTTTTTGGCATTTATTGCTCAGGTAATTGATGTGAGGAATAAACGACAGCTTAGAGTCAAACAAAAGACCTAAGAATTTAAAATCAGGTACGCCCTCAATTTGTACATCATCTAGCGTAAGTTCTGGGTCTAGATGAAATTTTCTTAATTGGCAGAAATGCATGCATTTGGTCTTGGTCTTAGGAAAAACCATTTTCCCCTGACCATTTGCTCAAATTGTTTAAAACTTGTTGCAACTGCCGTTCAATGGTATGCATATGCGTAGACCTATAGCAAATGCAAAAGTCGTCAACATATAAAAAGCATTCCACGCCAGGACAAACAGACTTAACAATATTGTTTATCTTGACACTGAAGAGTGTAACGGAAAGAATGCTTCCCAGGGGAACGCCCATTTCTTGTTCATGCGGGTTGGAGTAAACATTTCCTACCTGGACTCTAAACTGACGTTCATTAAGAAATGCCGAAATGAAATAAGCAATGCCACCTCTTATACCGAAATCATGGAGGTCATTCATGATTCCATACCTCCATGTGGTGTCATAAGCACTTTCGAGATCGAAAAACACAGAAGCAACATGTTCCTTTTTAATGAAAGCTTCTCGAATAAAAGTTTCGAATCGAACTAAGTGGTCGAGAGTGCCTCTTTGTTTACGAAATCCGCACTGGACGGTAGCTAAAAGATTGTTTTTCTCTAAAATCCAAACAAGTCGGTCATTGACCATCCTTTCCATAGTTTTGCAAATATAACTTGTTAAGGCTATAGAGCAATAATTGGCTGGATTCGTAGAGTCTTTACCTGGTTTTGGTATGGGAATTACTATAGCTTCTTTCCAGGAGTCTGGAAGAATACCAGTGTACCAGACCTGATTATATACACCAAGTAAACTTTCAAGGGATCGTAATGGTAAATGTTTTAAAAACTGATAATGGATGTCATCATATCCTACAGCAGTATCATGACATTTCTTTAGAGTCTTTTTGAGTTCTTTCAAAGTAAAATCCTTATTGTAATGCTCTGTATTATTTGACCTGAAGTTCAGTTTGGTTTTTTCTTTCATGTCTTGGAATTGATAATGGATGTCATCACATCCTACAGCAGTATTATGACATTTCTTTAGAGCCTTTTTGAGTTCTTTCAAAGTAAAATCCTTATTGTAATGCTCTGTATTATTTGACCTGAAGTTCAGTTTGGTTTTTTCTTTCATGTCTTGGAATTTTCGAAATGTTGTCGTATAGTTTGTGGAAGACGACTTCTCTGCAAAAGTTTCTGCCAAGACATTTGCAATATCTGCTTTAGATGTGACAACACCATCATCAGAATTTAAGTGTCCTACATTTAATGAGGAGCCTTTTCCATTAATTTTCCGAATTATATTCCATGTCTTTTTGACAGACGATCTAGAATTTAATCTAGACACGTACTGTCGCCAAGACGCGCGTTTACTTTGTTTGATAGTTCGTCGTGCTTTAGCACGAGCAATTTTGAACTTAGTAAGATTTTCTTGAGTAGGTCTCGTATTGAATTGTCTGAGTACGGATTTTCGCTCCGCTATAGCCCTTTTGTAATCATCATTGAACCATGGCTTGTTTGGATGTTTCGGATTGGTCGTTGTTCGAGGAACTGATTTTTCAGCAGCCGAATAAAGTAAGGAAGTGAAAAGCTCTGCAGCATTTTCGTAATTATCAAAAGCACTGTGACAAAAAGATTGTTCACAGTGGACTTCAAATTGTTCCCAGTTTGTTTTATGGATTTTCCAACGTTGAGGACGTTGTTGAATTGAAGGCCCTACTTCCGATACCTTGATCGGGAAGTGATCACTTCCGTGAAGGTCGTCAATAACTTTCCAGTTTAAGTCTGGATAAATTCCAGGACTGCCTATAGTAAGATCTAAAGATGAATACGAGCCAGTAGCAGGATGGAGATAAGTTGAAGATCTGTCATTCAGCAGAATAAGGTCGTGTTGCGTGATAAACTATTCAATGGTTCTACCCTTGTCATTCGTTCCTGTACATCCCCATAACGTATGGTGAGAATTAAAATCTCTCATTAAAATGAACGGCTTCGGCAGTTGATCTACAAGATGATAAAGCTTTTTTACATCAATTGGCGAGCTAGGAGGAAGATAAATGGAACACACAGTAATGGTCTTATTAAAAGAAATGTTTACCGCAACAGCTTGAAGGGTAGTGTCAAGCTTGATAGAATGATGTGGAACACTATTGTTAACAATCACGGCAACACCTCCGGAAGCTTTATCGTTACCACTGAAGTTTTTCAAACAACAAGAGTGATATTTTAAAGTAAGCTTGTCTGAGTCTCTAAGAAATGTCTCTTGTAAACAAACGGCTACTGGTTTATGTTCATTGACTACAAGGTTTAATTCCTCGAAGTTAGCTTTAATACTCCGACAATTCCATTGCAGAATATTATTACTCATGATAAAGTTAAGAGTAAGGATAATACCACAGAATAATGGAAGTGTGTATTTGATCATTTTTTGTTATTGAGTTTGATAATTCGGCCTTGCCTATTTGCATTTTGATCTGCTTGCGTATCTTCCGCTTCCATGTCATCATCAAGACATTGGAATCGATTATGCTGCTGAACTGGGTCATCGGATCCCTTTGGAAGGCGATCCGAGGTGACCTTGTTTGGAGATTTATTTCTCCTTTGGCTCGGGCTGCTTGGAGCCTTTGCCTGTGTACGTGTAGATGAAGAACCCTTATTTGCTTTACTATTCATAGATTGTTCAACGATCGTGTCTTGTTTCCTTTGGCTAGTCGTTTGCACGGCCACATCAGTAGTCTGTGTAAAGGCATCTTTTACCTGTTTTTGTGTATTCATGTTTGATTCAGTGACAGTAGAATAGGAGTTTATCAAAACATGGCGGCTATTCACTATTTTCCTGGCTTCTGGAAACGAGAGACTTTCTTTGTATTTAACTGATACAATTTCCTTCTCTTGCTTCCAGACTGGGCATGCTCGTGAAGTGCCAACATGTTCTCCATCGCAGTTTACACATTTGATTTTATTCTTGCAATTGTTGGAATCATGCGAATTTGCCAATTCTCCACAATGTTTACATAAACTTTCCATTGTGGACTTCTTGCACTTACGTTCATGATGGCCATATTTAAAACATGTGTAACATTGGAGTGGGTTGGGGATGTAAAGCTCTACTCCAACATTCAAATAACCAACTTTAAGAGATTTAGGCAGAATGGCAGAATTGAAAGTGAGCACTGTTGTGTTTGTTTCCCTCTTGACCCCATCTTTGAAGACAGTGATAGGTCTGGCACCAGCCACATTCTGTTTCGCCAGTTCCTGTACTATTTCCTGTTCGCTAACACCAGCTAAATCTGGACAACGAATGATGCCCCTGGAGGTATTTAAAGTGGTATGCGGTTAGCATTTTGCTGGTATTTGAAAAAAACTGTTAATCTTTAAAAGGTTTTCTGCATGCTTTGGTTTTTCAACCTCTACTAGAAGGGCACCAGAAATTCACTTTTTCACTGATTTTGGCGAACCAGCAACTGAAACTAAGACTTTTTCGATAACGAAAGGAGACAGTTTACTCAATGGCCGGTCAGGAGCAGTTGATTCTATCAATAGGAAGCGAGGAAAAGCCGAAGTCGGTTGAGAGTTGTCCGAGTCAGCATCTAGTTGGTCACGTGTTCGTTTTTTATTTTGATGATCCATGGTTAAGGTTTTAAGTTTCGTCATCCGCGGCCCCAGCCCACCTCGGAGCCCAACGAGGGGGCATGATATTTGGAGCGGAAAACCAGCTCCCCATGCCAGATAGTATACTCAAATGCCATGAATAAGTCGCAGTGACATGGAAAAGAACATGGGTAGTCCCCCAGATCAGGGATTTGCCATGGCAGTCAAAGTCTCAACGAAAAATCCATATCACCCAATTAGTCCATAAGCCTATATAAGACCGGGACTTAAAAGTACATATTTATCAAAATAAAAGCTATAAAAGGGCACTTTTCGAGCAAATGTGAAATGCATAGGTTGAACACATGTATAAGATTATTCCCTTGGGAATGAAGATCACATAAAGTATGTTAATAGTAGAGGAAAAAGCATCTAATACATCACGTTCGACTACAGAATCGGAAATTTGGTTTTAAAGTGTGTCGGAGGACGTATGCCGGAAGGAGGCATTTGCACTCAGATGTCCTCCCCACGTACAACTTCCTAAATACAAAATAGTTACATTTAAAATACGCCCAATCCTAAAACGACCAGCCGATTGCACTAGACCGGGCCCATCTAGGCTCTCGTTTACACAGAAGCCGAGGCCAAAGCAGTGTGTTGAAGAGCTGGAGATCCCTGGGCTCCCCTCAACTGCCAGGACCCTCTTTTCCTGCTTACGAGTCTCCACCCACAGGCGGGTCCATTGGCGGGGTCTTACCACTTTGCAGGACGGCAGCCGGCGAATTCTACCCCCCGTCCGGCTGGGGGCGTTTCCGTTCTTTGTAAATAATGTAAACTCATACTTGTAAATAACTAATGATTAAGTTAATCGCGTTTCTCACTTTATTGAAATAAAACAAAACACAGTTTTCATTCTATGAAATAACGACAACTCAAAAGTAAAAAAAAAAAAAACGAGCCATCAATAAACGAATACATTAAAGTAAATAACTGTAAACAACATTGGCCAAGAAAATTAAAATATGCAGCATACCCATGTTCATTCATCATAAAATTGGACAGGTAATGT
The DNA here is from genome assembly GCA_946811185.2 of Hippopus hippopus. Classification (NCBI taxonomy): domain Eukaryota; kingdom Metazoa; phylum Mollusca; class Bivalvia; order Cardiida; family Cardiidae; genus Hippopus; species Hippopus hippopus. The sequence goes on along the minus strand of OX328100.1, from coordinate 14,259,691 downwards.
CACGAATAAGTTAAAACTAGCTGAGATAATAATGCGCCTCCGAATCTTGTGTTAATATGGTGATGACTATAAATCACGTCACTGTACATAGCACTCAAATCATGCGGTCTTGCCAGGGAACCGAACCTGCTTCGGAGTTGAAGTACAGCTTTAGTACTCCCGTTGCTTTTTTGCCATAGTGCTGTCCCGATTCGTACCTTTACTACTGTCCAGCTCGTGCATGTTTGCAGTGGCCCGCCATGCATCGGGAATGATTTGGTGGTTGGTATTTTCTTTGTCCAAGTCATTATTCTGGAGGGCAGGATAACGCATCCGCATCAAATTGTGTAGAATGACACATGCTTCTACGATGATAGCAATTGTTTCGGGCTCGTGTTGCATCGTAGTGAGGAGAACCTGCCACCGCTGAGCAAGGATCCCAAACGCGTTTTCAACGACACGCCCACCCCTTGACAACCTATAATAGATAAATTCCTTGTCCGGTCATTTATTTGATTAACAATAGGTTTCACCACAAATTGCCATAATATGCTCTTTTATTGACACTTGTTCTGGGGCTAAAATATAGCTGCAATATATTGTTAAAATATGCTAAACGGTGGGTCAGGGACCTATACATTGATTGGGAAACCGATTTTTATGATAAAACAGCTAGTGTCTGACTCATTTGCCTTTTTTTTTTTTTTTTGTTTAAGGAATATATTTGTAACTTAGTTACATGTTTTATAAGGCATAAATATGTTGAAATCTAACCTGTAATTGAAGATTCCCTGCTCTTTCGTCATCTGGCGCTGCAAACAGGGCTTCATAAGGTATGTGCGTAGTCCAAACGCATCATCACCCCAGATGAAGTACGGCGTCGGTGTGTCATCATTCGGTAGTGGGTTGGGTGCAGGAAAGTCAATACTCTTGTCTTCAAGACACTCCTTTATCTCAGATGCATTACAAATCTGAGTATCGGACATGTGTCCATAGCCGCCTACATCGATCCACAAAAACTTGAGATCAGCGTCTACCAAGCGCATGAGAACGACAGAGAAAAACCCTTTATAGTTGAAGTACACACTGCCACTATCTATAGGACGTCTGCGGGCTACATGTTTCCCATCTAACGCACCGCATGCATGGGGCACGTTCCATCTGCGTTCAAATGCTGCTGATATTGCTTTCCATTCTGCTTCTGTTGTAGGACACTGAATACACTCGTTCTGTACTCATCAGTAATTGCCTGGCATACTTCACGTACACACTCTGACATTGTATTATGAGGCACTCTAAAATCGAATTTCATGCTGGCATATCTGTCACCTGAGGCAAGGTGACGCATTGTCATCGCTAATTTTAATCCAGGTTTGAGCGCCTTACTCGAGCGCCTTACGACATCGTGTATCGTTTTTGGTAATTCAAGGACACAGTCTGTCTATTAGCTCGTCAAACATAGCGGGCGGCATACGGAGGTAGTTGAAGAAACTGACAAACTGACAGGGTCCTCATATCGCAGCTCAGGCATGAGCCGATGATAATGGCCATGCTGCATCCGTCTGCCTTCATCCAGCCATGGTCGAACCCAAAGCCGTGTACGCCTCAGATTCCTCCTCCTCCGTTGTCGTCGTTTGCACCAGAATAAGATGCGCAACATCTGCATCATTCTGCATCTGCTGGACTTGCTTTATGCTAGAATAAGTAACCCGGCTTGTTGGTGGATATCAGCTATGGCGAAATGAATGTTAATCTGGATAATTCGTTTGGTATATGGTCGTTTTTTTCATGCAAAAGCCAATGGACGTGATAGAAGCGCCTTGGGAGCGCAATGATCGCCGTGGCAGTTTGAAACACAGTCGTTGTAAGAGCGCAGTAAAATAAATAAAACTCCGTGTAAACGCCATTGACGCGCCGTGTAAGTGCAGTAGAAACGCAATGGCATCTCAGAGAACGCCGCACAATCTCCGTGCAAGCGCCACCGGCCACCGGCATCCACAGCGTTCACACTGCGACCTTTGTGCACGCCCGTGGAGCTCCTGTGGAGATGTAGGAGACTTTACTGCGCTGCTAAGGCGACCTTACGGCGATCCCACTGCGCTCTTATCGGAACGCCGAGCAACGGCGTGTTTTGTGCATGCTCAAAATGCGCGCCGTCGCTTGGCGTTCTATGCGATCCCAATGCATGTACTGGCGATACTACTGCGTTGGTGCGGCGATGTTTACGATCGCACTGCGTGCAACTCGGCGTTCTGCTTTTTTTCTTGGACGCCGTGGGATCGCGGTCCTGATGTGACAGGGGTATTACAGACACCTGAAAACCCGATGCGAAATTAGAAATTTGCTAAGAAATAACTAGTTTTCAATTTATTACAAAGTCTTCATTACTATGTTTGTATCCAAGTTTCATCTATGTTTATTCAAATGTTTTTCTTTGAGAGCGTTTATTTAAAATTAAACGTTACTTAAGGCGATACATTTCGAATTTAAATGATTATCCTGGTAGAATCTAACACACAAGCATCATAGTACAGAAATTACAAGGTACGTGTGAGATAAGTTTTTCTTTTTTTCTTTGTTTGTAGTGACCATAGTCCCCTCGTCTTTATCGACAAATTAGAAAATGAAAATCAAAGACTGCTCAGGTGGAGTCTGCTATTTCAACAACATCATTTGGAAAGTAAATAAAGTAAGAAAAGAAACTGTTATAACCGATGCAGTTCTAAGAGTTTCAAATTATCTCAGATACCGTATCTCTAACAGTTTATTTGTACTAAAGCAGGTATTTTACTACTACCTGTTTCCTGTTTTCGACTGTCTTTTTTTTATTTTCAAAAAATGTAAGTATTGACAAACATAATTATTTGTTGTTCAATAGTCTAGTGCTTAAGTGTTTTACTCTTGGGACAGGACAAATTAATTCGAAAAGGAGAATGAATACTATTAGACTTTTGCAACGTACACCAGCACCGACTGCGGACTACAGACTTCCGACTTAAACTAGGGGTTTTCTCAGAATATCTCAGATGATTGTTAGAATAAAATAATAAGTCCAATTTCATTATGAGTATTAAAAAGAATAGAAAATAAATCACTAATGAATTACACAAATAGCTGTACTTCATAGTGCGAACTTATCGAAGGGATTTTCTCAAGCATGGTGAAAGGAATTCATTTATGATCTTTTTATCTTTAATTCTTCAAAAACCATATTAATGATGTAGCAGACGAGTCATGGCCCTCTAAACTTCTTACTCCTAGTTATCGAAGCAGCTTAGGTACTTTCTTTGTGAGAAAATTCTTGTAGGCCAGGGGGTCCTGCGTGGCTCGGTGGTAAAGTATGGGACTCGTAACATGGGAGCCCCTGGCTCGAGCCCAACCTGATCCGCTGGGTTTTTCGTGGGAGTGTCCTTCGACAAGACACTTCAGAGGCCTAGCCTAGGAGTGGAGAAACCTAGGAACTACACGAATATTTGAGCTGTCGCCGTGATATGACTGAGATAATGTTGAAAGCGGCGTAAAACACCATTCAATCAATCAATCCAATAGGCTAGATGACTTTGGCGTATTATCTCAGACAGGAGCTGTTTTATCCACGAGCCAGTCGATTACTAATTGTTGATCCTGACGCCATTGTAGGATCTGTGAAAGATTAAAAAATTGACGATTTTAAATTTCCTCATTATCATTGTTTCTAATCTCAAAGTTGAAATGCTAAAAAAATCTTTTAAGGGCTTTAACAAAAAGTTGATTGATGGATCAATTGATAGAATGGTGTTTAACGCTGTTTGTAACACTATTTTCGGTTATATCGCGGCGGCCAGTGCACCTATCTATGTTTTCCTGGAATTTCTTTTTACCAGTTCTTAGTGCAATATTATTCCCAAGCCACTGGCTGCTTTTTGACATAGCCAACGTCTAGACAATGATTAGCCGTGAGAGGAATTAATTTTGTGGCAATGACCACCATCATTCCCAAGAAAGAAATTGGCCGAGTTAGGTATTCGAACTTTAACAAAAAGTCAAAGTCAGACCTATCCTGAATCGAGGGTATACTACAAAAGCACTATACGATTGTAGGAAAGAAAGTATGAGGGAAAAACTATAACCAAACCGTGGGACAAATATATCTAAGAGGTTCACGCCGACAACATACCGTGGAGAAAGGATTAAATGTTATTTACCTCAGTCCTTGTAAATGTGTTAAATTGAAGGCGTTGTGCATATTGGATACATCATTTACAAAATAATCCCTGTTTCTACTCCTCACAGGTAGAATTAATTCAAAAACATACAAAAAATTATAAAGAGCATTATTTTTTTACCCTTTAAGAGGCAAATTTCAGTCTTTGAGTCACAAATGCATAGTTCAGAAAGGAAAACGAAATGTTTCACATGAAAGTCTTATCAGTGACAAACATTTACATGTTTAATGAATGAAGAAAGTGTGACCGGTTGGCATATTGTGCTTTGTTTGTATAGGGAAATCTGTGCTATTACAGGTAAAACGCATATACACGTTATTAAAAGTACTCTTTCTTTCCCTGATAAGCCATTTTCTGACTCTTTCAAAAAGAAAAGATGTGACTGTTGGGAGAATGTGATTTCTTTTAGTAGAGCAGAAAACTTTTCTCAGAATGTGGAAGGAGAAATTGCTCGTTCTGAGAAACTTCGTTTTTTCTTTCCATATGTTTTCAAAAGCCTCTCGCTGCAGAGGTGTCTGAGTGCGTCTTTTTGAAGTAGAAGGTTTACTCGCCAATCTATGATTCACATTTTTCTTCTCCTTTTTTGATACGGTTGCTCACTATCCACAATAACACATAGTCTCACCTATTTTGACGTGTGCATTTCAAGTATCAAATATGAGATACGGACGATGTTGAATAAGTTCTTATCTAGGAAGACCATCCGAACAAGAGAGACCTGCTATGCCAGGTATCTTAGAGAAGATCCCGTCTGCATGTTGGAGCTGTAGGTGATGCATCTCTCAGAAGCAACAGACCCAGAAATAAACCACAGGAGCAGTGATTGTCTGGTATCGGCATTATCATGTAATTCATGGAACAATTGTTCATGTTGAAAGTGGCTTTCTGGCCCATATAAATGATGTTCAGCAATTCAGTTCTATGATCAGAATTGGGCCTAATCCAGAACATCTATTTCCTGAAAACTGCATTTACTGGCAAATAAAATGAATGCAAATAGATTTCCCCTTCTCACCGAATATAAAAGTGTTCAACTTGGGAGAATGGAAGGACCGAGGTTCCGGAAATGTCGCAAGTTCAATGCATACCTAGATTGCTGTGGAGTTTCTGTTGAGCACAGTATAGCCAGGTTTGAATCGTACAGGGCTGTAGGTGATGTTTGGAGACATTCTAGACATTTACATGTACCAAGCTGTACTGTGAAAAAATATTTACCAATTTGGTCTGTCGAAGGAAGGAAATTGGCTTTAATACTTAAATAAAACACAAAATGAGGTGAACAGATATTTGGGTAATTCAAAAGTGATTTATATCCTCTTCTTTTTAATATACGCACTATTACGAATGTGAACCTTTAATCTATTCTCACAATCCTCTTATGTACAAATGTTTTGAGAAAAACCCCAATTTAAGTCGGTAGTCTGTAGTCAGCAGTCGGTACAGGTGTACGTTGCAAAAGTCTATTAGGAGATCTATTCTAGAATTATGAACAACTTACTGCTTCTACAATAAGTTCCACTGTAGCCTTCAGCACATCCAGCACACGTACCATTACTCTTGTCACAAGGCTCTTCGTTAAAACAGAATCCACATTCTCCCAGACAGCCTTCGCCGTACGTTCCATTGTCACATTCTGAAGTTTCAAGTGAGTGAGAAAAAAATGCTTTCAAAAACGAAACAGATATATGTTTTCCTTGTATAATTCGTGTGAAAAGAATCGCAATGATCTTTACGATTTGACCATTGAACCTCTGTTTTGTTTTTTTTTTCCAATTAACAAATTCAAACTCAAATACTTAAATTAACACAAGTTATTAGTTGAAACAGATTTAAATTGGAAAAATGATTTATGCACTGTTACATGTATCACATTTATAGTGATGTAATAATTGGTTTTTCAATAATCTAACACTTTCGTAAATTGATACTCGAAAAGATTTAAGTGAGGCGTGACATGTTACCTGCTATCTGACTGAAGCTGGCATGAAATCAGAAGGCATTCATGGCAACGCAATCTATGTAAAACATTACGTTAAATTTCGGGGTAAAAGGTATTTTATATACCTATAAATTTTCAGGCTAAAAAACGTGCATCGCACACGGATAAAATCACACACGACAGGAAAAATCCTCATCTACACAGCGTCAAATACAGTTTTAAACATGGTGTGATGACGTATCCCGCGCACGGAAAATTATTGCAAATATTTGACAAAATGTTACGCTATAATAGCTAAGACTAGCCATTTAAATGACCGAGGCGATCTGTCTTGGTCAAACAGGGTCCGTATTCACGTACCATTGTAAAGTGCATTCTTAGTGTCATTCTATATTAAGAAAGTAACACAATGTCTGATTGGGAAAACCATTTGGTGTCAGACGTTACTTTACATTGAACCTCCTTGCCGACAAAGTCATGAGACAGCCGGGACAGCCAAGAATGAAACAAGTTTTAGGGTTTCTTTTTGTTAAACTTAGTTTCGTCCCGAAAGCAATTGAATCAGTAGTTTCTTACAGAGTTTTTTGGTATAAGTAAAATAACGTTGTGGTGGTATTTGTTTACCAAACTTGCCAATTCACCTGATGACTTTTTATTTTTTTCTTTTCAGAAAATGTTTTGCTATGTTTATTACGAAAATGACGTCATTCGATGAATTTTACTGAGAAAACAACAATTGCTGCAAAAGTAAACGCGCCGTTAATTTAGAAAATTCGACAATACATAGTTTGTCCTATTAAGTTTTGAGTTCATTTTTTCCCGATACCGAATACCACAGCAGAAGTTCAAACCTATGGTCCTTATACTTGAATTATCGAGTTTTATTTTTAACTCACCTTCGATGCACAACTGTGCTTTGTAACCAGCTTGGCAGCCGTTTTCACACGTACCATTTACATTATTACATGTAGCACCACTTTTACAGTTTCCACACGCATTCAGACATCCATTCCCATAGAAACCATGTGGACATGCTGTAAAAACGGAAAACTATTCATTTGAAAGGCATAAATATCAGAGGGTTTAATTATCTTTGCGGCGTCATAAGACAGACAGACAGACAGACCAGACAGACAGACAGATAGACAGACAGACAGGCAGACAGACAGACTCTGAGTGCCAGTCTAAACTGAAACAAAGTTCACTATCGTCCAAATTTTTTTGAGTTCTTTCTATTGAGAGATATATTGTGTTCTACAGAATGGGTCTTATTCATGTTCAGGGTCTTCACAACAACAAAGTTGTTCTGATGCAGTTTGACTTTTTATCCCTCAAAAAAGAAAACCTGAAAATATCTATAATTCTGACTTACCTCCTTGCCTTTTTGCATTTTCAAACACTAGCAGATTCGAACAATTAAGGAAATTTGGACAGTCCAAAAGTTGTCTTTTAAACTCAGAATTTTTCTGTCATTGAGCCAGGATTAATTTAATCGTAGCTTTATAATACCCAGACCCTTTGCCGACCTGTACAAATCTAGAAGACCCACGCATTCTTACTTTGGTCACAGTTATCGTTCTTAAAGCCAGTAGAACATCCATTTTCACAGATCCCTGTCACTTTGTTACATGCAGTTCTATTTAAACAATTTCCACATCCGTACAGGCAGTTTTCTCCGTAAAACCCGTCTCTGCATTCTAGAAAATAGAAATGCTTTTATTGTCATGGTAATATACAAGTAATTTATCATTGACATGCTAGACAATCTTTATAACTCATTACCTCATTAAAAATATTTGAGACAAAAAGAAAACAGGATAGCGATGTTTCATATGTGTATTTATGAATGTATGCGAAAAAAGTAAGTCTTATAAATATAATTGGTGCTCTGATACAAGGAGGTTTTATGAAGTTCCGTACTATGTTAAACCAAGCAAGTCGTCACTAATTGTGGATGAATAAAACCCATTCAGTCTAGCAAGCGACTGGAATATGGGGTGATGTGGTCCATGGACATACAAAAAATTTGCAAAATAGCAAAAAGTTTTAGACTCATGTCAGCCTGCGGGGACTGCGCAAGCTGACATGGGACGATACTTTTTTGAAAATGCGTTACCCCCTCCCCCATTCACAGAGCATGACTTATATACATATGAAAAGAATTGTTACAACATGAGATACCACTATTTAAGAGCAAGTTCTGTTTCTAAAGCCAAAGCAGTCTGCTTTGAGACAATAACAAAGACCTTTTCAGCCCTGAGCAGCAATTCATCAAAAATGTTCTTTAGCGAAAAAGGAATATTTCATTTGGGTTTTTTGGAGGTGGGATTTGAAATTCTCCAGTACGTATTTTGAACAATTCACGTGTAGGATGGCATCGATTTCATTTATATAGTGGTCCTGAAGCATTTCATGGAATTCTCTTGGGTTCATTTTAACCATCTTTGAATGAAAACATGTTTATATGGAATCAAACTTCATTATATTGATCGGCCACTTGTGTGTTTAGAACGGAATCGTCCATGTATCTATCCAAAGTGGCATTGCATTAAATGGTATCATTTCGACAACATATTTCACGAAATTTCCTTTGAATGAAACCAGTCTAATCATGTATTGAACCAACTGTTTTATATGAAACCAGTTTAAAAAGACGTTTTACCATAACTAAATATGTGATATGGACTCATTAATATATTGAACTAAAATGTGTTGATATGAAACCAAGTGTCCTTGTTTAGAACCAGAGAACCATAATATAATTTCGTTTTGACATTATTTTGAACGAGTAATCCTTTATATCATACTGATCTTACTATATATTGAAACATATTTCCTAATATTAAACCATTCAACAATATATTTGATCGATATGCAATACATGATACCACCTTTTTTTTTTTCCATTATTTGAAACCGATTCGTCATCATATCGTCGATAGGATTATTTATCGCGGGCGTGTTTTATAGCAACACCGGACGGGCAAGATTGGTCTGAATCCATCTCAGTGGAATGAGGTCGATGTGGTCAAGCACTAAGTTGACGCGATTCAACTCCGCGTTTGATGTAATAAAAACCCGGCGGCCGTTCGCATGCAGGCGCCTCGGGTTATGATCTAGACCCAAAGATTAGGGATCAAAAAAGGCTGAGACACATCTTTAATTATCGATTGGATGGCGTTTTTCGCCGCTTTCAACATTGTTTCAGTCAGCCTCCTAGAGACGGCTTACTGCGTCCTTAGTTTCACCAGAAATAGACTTGGATTATGAGCTATCTTGTCCAAATACAATCCTACCAAAAACCATTGCTTCGAGTAAGGAGTTAACCCGAAACCTCCAGATTGAAAATTCTACAATTTCACCATTGGACCATCGAGGCTGAAACATGAGGAATCTGGCAAAAAACCGCTTTTTAAGAGTACAAGCGCTCAAATATCAAAGTTTCCCATTCTTTTCACACAATATTTCACCAATTAAATTGCCTTTATGGATTCTTTCCTGATCTTAAATGATATATCAGTTAAACTTTATTTCGTTTATTATGCATGCAGTTTTGTCTCGGGCTGTTGTACAAGTACAAAGATTTTATTTGTAAACAAAGGCCACCGGCCCATAATACGAAATTTCATATACAATCATAACAAACCTACATGTATGTGAGACATTCTCTGTAAAAAGGGGTTTAATGCATCCTCAAAAAGCGTTGATTCAAGTCATTCTGCGCGGACGGCGCACAACGACGTGAGTTCATACTTTTTGTTAGTTTTTGTCAGTATTCTGCATATCGAAGGACCAGTCCACCTTTTGATTCAGTGGGTTGTTAGACAAAAAGAATTTTATGTATCCATAATTATGTGACAACTTGATTGGTATAATGCATCACAGAGATACATTAAACATCCTTTTGCCAGAGCGACGCACATGTATGTTTAACCGATTTATGCACGCATGAAACACAATGATAAGCTTCTAGGCTATCTCGTTCATGCCTGTTATTGAACAATATACTCCTGAGCGAAGTTTAAAAAAAATTTTTAAAAAAATGGAACTATACCATACATAAAAAATGCACAGGACCGTATAAGGTCAGACCGAGGTCTTGCAAATCTAATAACACGGTGCAGTGGGAGGTATGAGTCTGCTTGTGGCTACATGGATGAGACAAAGTAGGCCTATTTGGTGTCTTAGTAGGTGTAATTCTTGACAAAATCTGAAGAGAGGTACTTTGAGACCGGTTCTATGGTACAGAACCAGTCGATAAACACCTCGCCTCACTGCTTGGTAAGTATTGCTCCTTCTGGGGCACCATGGAACCGACCTCAAAGCACGTCGCCCCAGTGCTTGATAGGTATTACTTACATTCAGACACCACCATTCCTTGACAAGAATTACCAATACTAGAACAGCACAGAATCAGCCTTAAAGCACCTCACCTCATTGCTGGATGAGTAAAACAACTACTGGGGCACCGTGAATCAAGCTTGAACGCGTCTTCGCTCACTGACTGATAAGTATTACACCTAAAAGGACTCTATAGAACAAGTCTTACAGTACATCGTCTCACTGCTTGACAAGTAAATTACATCTCCTAGAGACCACCCTAAAAGCACGTTGCTTTACTCTTTGATAAGTATTACGCTTTCTTGTGTACCATAGAACCGGTCTTTAAGCATCTCGCATCACTCCCTATGAGGTGTTACAACTCCTGCGGCACCATAAAACCCACATTAAAGCTCCACACCTCACTCCTTGTTTTAAAATATAACTCGTGTATACTAGGGCACCACTAAACCAGTCTCAGTGTACACTGACTCCTTTTTCTACAGTGCATCCTAGTTGTGCACACTTTGTTCATAATAATAATTATTTCTATGTTTTGAGCAACTCACTTAGCAAAGTATTAATCATTAAAAAGCATTTAAAAAGCCAGGGTAACTTATAAATGACTTTATGTTAAGCCAAACCAAGAAGTGATTGTTTCAACACATGATCCCTCAACCGAATATTCTAATGAAACATTGCATTGAAGTTGTACTAGTTACTAATATCGATTTATTTCATATTTAAAATATTCAAAATTAAATGGTGCAGTTTGTGATCAATATTAATAATAAATCGTTAAACAATAATTGAGAAACTACTGGAAAAGAGCAATATGTCTTGAATGCAGATGTTTTTCTACGAGGGGCGTTCGATAAGTATCTGGAAAAGTTTCATAACTTTTTTTTATTTATATACTTATATTGACGAAATTTTCACCACTGATACTTTGATGAATTATGCTAATAATCCGACAGAAAAATTAAACTATTTGCCCTAATGCGTAATCTACAGTCACTATGGCAACGTAGGGTGACGTCGAGCGGGGCAACTGCGGTAAATTGGGAAATTATCACATGTTTACTTGTTGTTAAAAAGATCATAAAATGTATTTCCAACGTCACATTTTGACAAAATGCACATGACGTTTTCGAGCACCTTTATCTTGGCCTACGTTACGTCAAAGGATTAATATGACGTCATTTCCTGTTAACAACGGAAGTTGAACACATTCTTTTGTTGATACCGTAAACATGGCGCTAGTGTAGAGCTATTAAATAAAGTTTTGTGTGGTAATGGGAAAAACGAAATCAGAGACGATCTCCATGAAAATGAATACTAACGGCAAAACTTCTATGAAGAAATCTAGCATTTATGAGTGTTACAACGTGTTTAAGAACGAATCTGTGCGTGATGTTGCCGACTGCCAAAGATCTGGACGTCCCTATACAATGTTAGGGAAAACAGACGAAATTAGAGAGTTGCTGCAGAGTGATAGAAGGCTGACAGTGCGAGACATCGCTTCCAAGGTTGGACTTAGCACTTCTACAGTCCATTCAATTGTTACTAAGGAGCTCAGTATGTCCAAGGTATGCGCTTGCTGGATTCCCCGTATTCTGAAACTTGAACAGTAACACCAAAGGGTAACTGACGCAAAGTCATTTCTCAGACAGTATCGTAACCATGGCAACCGTTTTATGAACTCCATTATCACTGCAGATGAAACATGGGTTAGTGTTTATGATCCTGAAAATAAGCAAGATTCGTGCATGTGGAACCATCCAGACTCGCCCTCACCAGTAAAGGTCTTGGTGACCCGCTCAGCAAAGAGACTCATGTTCATCATTTTCTTCGATGCCAAAGGCGTGATTTTGAGCCGTGCGGTACCGGCAGGATGGACAGTCACAGCACAGTATTATCCAAAGGTAACTGTAATTGATATAATGCTACATTCAAAACGTATTCAACGTTTTAGAAAATATTTTATGCTTTGATAAAAGCATCTGGTTCGATAAACATTATCACAATTTCAGGTTATCAAGCGTGATCTGGTGCGAGCTGTGAAGAAGAAGAGGCAACAACTTGATGGCAAATTCGTATTACATCATGCCAATGCACCTCCCCACTCCTCTGTTATCACCGAGACAACACTAAGAGAGTTAGGAATTGAAACTGTGAAGCATCCTGCTTATTCCCCAGACCTAGCACCGAGCGATTTCTGGCTCTTTCCTACGTTGAAATCAGAGCAGCGTGGCAGGAGGTTTGACGATGTTCATGAATTCCCTATTGTTGTTCGGGAAACGTTCCGTAAAATTCCACAAGATCAGTTCAGGTCCTGCTTTGACAAGTGGATCCATAGGTGGGACAGGTGTGTAAAGGAGAATATTCTGAAAAGGTGTAATTTTCAGATGTGCCAGGCAGATTTTGCTTATGCTGTATCCCCTGTAGGAGTAAGTTGCCCCGCTCGACGTCACCCTACCTTGCCAAAGTGACTGTAGATTACGTATTAGTGCAAATAGTTTACTTTTTTTTGTCGAATTTTTATTATAATTCATCAAAGTATTAGTGGTGAAAATTTCATCAAGATAAGTATGTAAATAAAAAAAGTTATGAAACTTTTCCGGATACTTATCGAACACCCCTAGTATGTTTCAGGATATAACATCTTTCTTAAAAGATCATGGATGGATGTAGGTCTATTTATTCAATCTAGGCGACTTTCTGACAAACCTGCTGTTTTGTCCGGTGTTGGTATAAGACACGCCTAAGTTAAATAGTCCTATCAACGACATAATGACGAATCGGTTTCATATATTGAAAGAGTAATATCATTTATTGCAAACATGTATTGGTCAAATATATTGTTGGATGGTTTGATATCAGGAAATGTGGTTCAATATATAATTAGATTGGTATGATATAAAGGATTATTCAATTAATACAATGTCAAAATGAAATCAAATTATGGCTCTGTTTTTCTATATAAAGACACTTGGTTTCATATAAACATATTCTGGTTCAATATATTAATGAATCCGTATCTCATATTCAGTTCTGGTAAAATATCTTGTTAAATTGGTTTCATATAAGAACAGTTAGTTATATGTAAAGAAGAAACAGGTGGATCTTTAGAAGCCACAGACTTACCGTCGATCCTGTCAACGTAACTCAACGTAAGTAAGTCAATGATTTGACTGGTTTCATTCATAGAAATTTTCGTATAATATGTTGTCAAAACGATATCGTATAATGGTAGTTTGGATAAATACATGGACGAGTCCGTTCAATACATTGAAGTGGCCGATCAATATCACGAAATTTGGTTCCGTATAAACATGTTTTCATTTCATACATGGTTACAATGAACTCATATATTACGACAATGGCGCAATGAATTATAAAAGAACGACACATGTATAAGACAGCCATGGCTTTCCATAGTTTAGCTCCTGTTTATTTATACTCCATATTTACGGACATATCGCACAGTTTCCCTCCTTACAGGCTTGCACACTCACGTTTCTATTTTGTAAATTTTATTATATTCCGCTGGGTTAGTATGACAGTGAATCAGTATATATCTATCTGTAATATGTCGGATGCCTTTTAAATATCTAGAAATCACAGCTGCAGAAAAAATGGGAGATTTATAAATGATTTGGGTGCCAAATCACGCCAAAATATCTAAATATTTTCTCTTATAAATGTCTAAATATTTTCTTACAAGATATTAGAAAGCACTATTTCTGGGCAAAATTTAAGAAAATTCTGTCTATTGAAGTTTTTTCTATTGCAGAAAATTTATCAGAAAACACGTCTTTGTTGACACGTTAGAACATTTCAAATTGAGACTGTGATCTCTCTAGTGCCTTAATTCTTTAGATTAATCATTTTTACTATTGGCAAACATCCTATTTTTAAGAGTAATCATTTATGTGAGCAATATTTGTTATTTTAAGAATCTTTTTTCGTTTCAGGTTTGAAATTAAAACCTATTTTCAGTAATTCTGACAAGAGTTATTTCTTTGAAGAACTGTATCTTTCTAGTTTGCTCCGCAACATATGATTTTCTTGTATTTGTTTACTCTGCATACATTATTTTATCATCTGAGCGAAAAGGAAAAAAAATCTGTCCGTAGGAAAAAGATGTGGTATATGTCCTTAAAGGTATCTTTCGTAGGACTTGCATAATCTCCATATTAGCGTTTATTTTGTCCTCGCATTCCGCGTTGTCAACTACTGAAATTCTATTCGGGATTTTCTATCTATTTCTTTGACTTCTTTAGAAGAACTTTCGCCTGATGTTTAACTTGCTTTTCATATTTTTACAGGCTGTCAATTTAGTATAATCTAGCTTACGCCTTATAGAAGGCACAGTCTGATCTAGGAATTATACCGGTTGCTTCTACTGTCAAGCCTGCAAGATGAAAATCGTTCTGTGTTTCAGTGGATTGTATCTTAATGCATCGTAAGGTTTAGTGTATATATTTGGCGCAGAGTAGAAGGCCATCCATCGAAGCCCTGATAAAATATGTTTACAGTATGTATAATTGTTACATGGACTTTAATTCACGAAGACATTGTCAAGAATAGGATGTTTCATACGCGTGTCCTGCTTGAAATTGATATTTGAATTCATTCATAAACCTCGTAATTTGGTAAGTGAACTGACCAACTGAACCGACTTCTAAACGTGTTTTAAAGAGCAGTATTAAAGCATGATGTTGAAGATTTAGTAAACTTTTAAGTATGTGAAAATATAGAAAGTACTCGTATATCTATACCTGAACTACAGGTATATCCTTTATACCCTGCCTGACAGCCTGATGGACAAGTTCCATTTGTAGACACACATACAGTTTCAATTAGACAGTGACCACAGATTTCCGCACAGCCTTTACCATAATAGCCCGGATTGCACTCTGTAATACAAAATTTCAATGAAGGGGATTTGCTCTTAAATACACAAATTCATGTATGTATGAGAGGTCATTACTGTAAGGGAAAGAGCAATATTTATGATGTCTTAGGAAAGTACTATATACTGCTAAGACATAGGTTAACTATTTCTCCTCATACGTACATTCCCACCTTAGTCTAACATTCTTTTCGAATTTAAGCAAAGTTCAATTACAAAAAAGAGCATTACTGATACATGCAGTTGTCTGGATTTTGGATTTCAACCATTATCCTGCTGAAAATAGAATTTATAGCGTTCATCAACATTGAAAAAGGTTTATATAGCCTTGAATACTGGGAGACCAGCGCAGCGAAAAGTGTTGAGCAAGATCAGACTGCACGTTTGTGCGGTCTGATATTTCTTTACACGTCACACAAAATACATCTGTGGTCGCGAAATGCAGTAGACGAGTTAATCTGTAGCGTGCTAGACATGTCTCCGTGTAGGACAGCAAAGTTTTCATAAAACATCTTTAGAATAACTCCTGATTACAGACAGTAACCTGTGTCTTTTTTTTTTTTTTTTTTATCATTGCGTTCACGATTAGCCATTGATTTAAGTTTGTTTACTACGATAGCTTTTACGTTGTTGGATCTCTGTGAAGTAAGGTCACCAATTATACCTTTGTTACACAATTCCGTTTGGTATCCGTCTGCACACTCTGTACAAACCCCATTTGTGACATTGCAAGATTCTCCATTACGACATCTACCACAATCATTGAGACAACCCTGACCATATTTACCACTTTCACATTCTGAAATGGTACGAACAAATGTATTTCTTTCTGGCTGTGTCCTAGGAACGACTGTAATAATACATGGCCATTTGAATGCTAAACATGTGGTTTTTTTTTTTTTTTTTTCATTTATGAAGAGCATGGATTAAAACATGAGTACTGCTTGTAATAGGCTGTAAATGCGTTTTCATGTGGTATGAAAACATAGTAATTCAGCTTCAGTAGTTTGCCCTACTATTTTAACAAAACTCACCCTGGTTGCATTTCTTGCCTTGAAATCCAGGTGAACACTCTCCAGGGCAATTCCCATTTGTTATGTTACAATAACCCAAGCATTTTCCACAGGTCTCAGTACACCCTGAGCCATAAGTACCAAGCTGGCAAGCTGTTAGGAATAAGAAATATTTTTTCTTTAAATTTGGTTCAAATGATTTCATTAATACTACAAACATTGACGATTCTTTAATGCTTAGATAGGCTAATAAATAAAAAAGACAATTATCGTCCCTTCAATAGAGCAAGTTTTTACAGCTGCAAAGGTGAAAGGGGGAATACCTCATAAAATTTTGGAAAGCCTATCATGAAGTCAAAACGCAAGTTTTATGCACGCTGATCTTGATATTCAACAGTTCGAGAAAGCTTCCGGTACTGCCGACACTATTCTAGCAAAATTTCAAAGGTTTGCGTCACACCCTTCAACAAAGATATAACAACAATATAACCTCCCGGGCCCCTACTCAAAAACTAGTCTTGCTTGTAATTCTCGAGATTTTGTAAATTTAAAAGAAAATATATATATAGCAGTCTCTAATTGGCTAACCATTTGGTTTACGTGTTACGTTCTAAATCTAGAACAAGAATGAGATTGCAATTTAGAATGGTTGGTGAATATCGCCTCTGCAGTCTGCAGTCGACCTTTTTTGCAGACCACTCCTGAAAAAAGTATGGGCAAGGAGAAATGTCTAAGCTTGTTACTTTGCTTTCACTCGTATTACTTGCAAACCTAAATTTATGTTGGGAAACCCTAATTCTTGCTGACGATCCATATTTTACAGGGGTGTTTTATAGGTAGTCTACTATGAATTTGCTGCACAAGAGGTAATGCTAAAAGTTAATGTTTCCCATTGTTTTGTGTAAGAAAGCAATAACAACAGCAATAAGTACCCTGTGGATATAGAAATTGCCCAATCGACGAATGTTGTTACATGGCGCATCAACTGTCGCCTTTTTTTATGCATTTGTTAATCTTAACATGGCTTCACGTAACTGACAATCGTGTTGTCACATCGCAGCAATCCGTTACATATCTACATTTATCTATTTCCTGGCTTAACACTTACTAAGCTACAGCTTTGCAGTGCCTTGCGTAAGGACACTCCCACGTGACCAGCGCAGCCATTGGGCATCGAACAAAGATGTTCTTATTACGAATTTCATGCTTAAACCACTCAATAATCGGGGACCCCTCTAAGTACATAACTTTAATATCCCATAACTTTTTTTAATGAATTAAATGCAATGAATGGCATTTGAGATAGGTTGAAATTTTATCAAGTATTTTTCACATAGATATGATAGATACATGTACACATGAAACGGACAATTCAAAACTGGTGGTAGTAATTGCTTTCAGATGCTCGGGTAATGATGTTAAAAAGTTTGGTACCATGTATGCGGGGTTCGTATATAGACATACGTCATTCATTCCATAGTTTTAGGTACCATTTACATTAAGAAATGTCGAAAATTATTTTATGGTGTCATCAGAATGTTGTTGTTTACAGTAAATTCAACACCTCCAGCGTGTAAGGCCTTTTTTTCCTTACCAAATATGTCCCGTCATTGAGATACTCGCTATCCTATTCAGGAACCTAACTTCAAAGTAACGGGGCTTAAATATACTATAACCATCATTTTGATTAAGACTACTTACTGTTGGTGGACAATCTGGGTATGTTACACAAATGTGTATTCATTAAGCCATATCTTAGAAGACACAAACCTTTGAAATCAGCGTAAGTCAGTGAAAGCTGGTGCTACTGAAAATTACTTTTTGCACAAAGTTAATATATAGAATAATGCAAAAAACACAGTATAAGTAGACGTATTTAATTACTTTGTCAAGCAACAGGTATGACCACAAAAGCTTACAGAAACCAACATAAGTTAGCATGTGAGCCATGCCATGTCAGAAGGAGGCTTAATGCATCTGCAAAAAGTATCAACTCAGGTCAGCCTGCGCAGTTTGTTCAACACTGTAATGTCTGGACCAGTGACAATATTCGCATACCGAAGGTCATATATTATTACTGTTATCGAGTTTAGGTGGTGTAAATAAGTTTGCATCGATAGCATATAATTGGAATTATACAAAACCCAACCAGTGACCACTTTGTAAGATTCGTGTGTTTCAAACTTTTAATAAAGACATCAATAAATTCAATAGACACCCAAAAACATGGAATAGGTGATGTGCGACCCCTGCATGTAACAAAAAAAAGAAGTTTCGAACTTAAATGACAAATTCTAATATTACAGTTGTAGAGAACGACTTACGTGTACTGCATGTCTGCCCCTTGAAACCAGGTTTACAAGTACCATTGGGGCAAACACCTGACAATTTGTCGCAGGGAGTTTCTGCACAATAACAGTTGTACTGGCAATATTCACCATACTCTTCGTCCCCACAATCTGTGAAAGTACAAAAAATAACGTAGCATAGCCATGACATATCAAATCAAGTATTTTTATTCAAAAATATAGGCCACCGGCCCATAGTATATAAGCAATTTTACAGGACACTCCCTCACAAGATTTCACATGTTGATAATCATTCAAACCGAGACATTATCGTTCGACAATCGAGGAAGTTTTGTCTTATCAAATTGAAAACGTCTGCTGCAAATAGATCAATGGCTCGGTTGAGTTGGATTTGTTCTAAGTAGTATAGGGGTCACTTTGCGTGTAAACAAACGGGCGCCATATTGGATGACCTAGTTACTATAAATGGTAACTCATTTGCATATAAGGATGTTTAGACCAGCGGCCATCTTGGATGACTTAATGTTTTGGCGGGATTTTAGTGACGTAATTTTTTTTTTTTTTTGGCTGTTTTTTATGGTGACCATTTTGAATGACCTACTTTTTCAACCAAACAGCAGTGACCTAATTTTTTGGGGGCGATAGTTGTTTTTATGGGGACCAAATGGAATGATCCAGTTTTGATATAATTGGAGGTTAGTCCTAATTTAAAAGTACAATTTTTTGTGATGGCAGTATATAGTACAAATTACACGTTAGTTTTGATCTTACTGGAAAAAGTGGAAACACGAAGAAAGATATTGTTTGACGAAAATTAGTTTTGAGTTTAATAAATATGTCAACATAAAAAATGCACAAGATAACGGAAAAAAATGTTACAATGAAAATAATGGTACTTTTCTGTAGATGTGTTCCCTTCAATGTCCTATACTCAAATGACCAAGATTATGACCATCAGTTCGCGCCCCCCCCCTTTTTTTTTTGAGATAGTCATGTTCAGACATGTACGGGGGAGTGATCAATAGTCCTTTGTTAAAGTCGCCACACTGTCTGGTTTTGTTTATTTAGGGACGGAAGTACGGACAATGGCCCATTCAACTGTCAAAGTTAATCCCCTAACAAAGGATCAGGTAGCTGAACAATAATCTTTTGTTACAGTCGCCACAATGTCTGGTTTTGTTTATTTGGTGACGGAAGTACGGACAATGGCCTATTCAACTGTCAAGTTAATCCCCTAACAAAGGACCAAGTGAGGGAATAATAATCTTTTGTTAATAACGCCATACTGTCTGGTTTTGTTTATTTTGTGACGGAAGTACGAACAAAAGATGTATCAAACTTGCTCAGACTTGTCAGGTATGACGTAGTTAAAATCAAACGGCTTTACTAATCTAGCCTCATTATCAAAACGAGGCTCATCCTTATGTATATAAGGACGTACAGGATCGGTTAGAGTCATTCTGATTTTGGAACTCGAATAATCAACATGGATATCGTAGCATCAACATTCGAAATTATGGTGAACTCTTTTACCAACGCAGATGAACTGATGAACTTTGCAGCCACTATGGGAATTAAAGATTCCCCGATTGTGAGGTTCAGGTTGTATCAGTTACGTCAACCAGAACTTGTGTACGAAGGATCCGTGCACGAAACACAGAGTAGGAGTTCTTACGATGAACATTTTGAACTAGCGCTTGAATACGTAAGAAGAGAAGAGGAGATAGAAGGAGCTGTCAAAGCCCCTTTATTTGATGAAGAAATGGAGGAAACATCAAGAGTCTGTGTAAATGACGGGGAATGGGACCCTCAGTCTCCAGCAATATCTGAGGATGAGCCACAACCAGGACCGTCAGGACTACAATATGCAATGCGTAAAAAAGGAGAGAGGACATATGTGAAAAATTCGGCGGTTGACAGGACATATTTAATTAAAGTTGATGAAAAGCATCAAGGTCAGAACTTGCGTGACATTCAAGATGGTCTCCATCACATGTTTGAGGATGTGTTACATCAGGCCAGAGGGGACTTAGCGGGAAATGACTTAGGCCGTGTAGTTATTTACCACGATGGGCTGTACGATCCTATTATCGTTCCCCTGCATACCTGGGACCAACTTAATGTAAACAAAGTGATGGAGGCCATAGAAAAAGTGTTAAATAGTTACCAAGAACTTTTAATAAATGAAAGCTTTATCATCGTCATTGGAACAATAGACTTACCTAAAGGAGGTGCAAGACGCAGAATAACCAAGATTAAGGGAAAGAAAAACTCTCTTCACTTGAAAAAGACCGTCGTGACCATAGAAAACGAAGACAACATGTGTATGGCGAGAGCGATAGGGGTCAGCTGGGCAAAATTACACCGATGCAGTCCGGAAGAGTGGAAGGAGGTGACGAAAAACAGAAACGGTAAAAGTAATCTTGATTTAATTTTGGAACACCAAAAAGTACCAAAAACATATTATGATGATTTGTGCAGAAAGAATTTAAAGCAACAGAAACAGTTAGCAACACAATTATGTCAATTAGCGGGAATACCAATGGAGAGGCCCGCCAGTCTCAACGATGTGGAGGCGTTTGAAGAGCTTCTTGGGGTTCGTGTGATGGTGGTGAGTGCACGTCTAGGCAACAAATTTATAACGGCACCAAGCAGCGATGACCGTCCATGTATCTATATTTATTTAGTGGATGACGAGCACTTTCACGCCATTACCAACATCACGGGGTTCTTCAGCGCCATATATTTTTGCGATAAATGCCTCAAACATTACAACAACAAAGAAAGGCACGAATGCGAAATAAAGTGCATCATTTGTAAACGAAACTTATGTTACGATGAGGAGCCTGTCAAATGCGTTGACTGTAACATGACTTGCAGATCAACAGAGTGTTACAACGAACACAAGAAGGTCCCTTTACATACCAAAGGAAAGAAGAAAGGACAACCCAGTGGCCCTTCACAATGCGAAAAATGGTGGAAGTGCCCCATATGCTATAAAGTGCTAAGAATGGACAAACGTAAAAAGGAGGAACATGTATGTGGCGAATACCAGTGCTCCTCCTGTCACAAATACGTAATGGACGACCACAAGTGCTTTTTAAGAGCCACACCAGCAAAAGAACATTATATTCCAAAATTTATAGTTTTTGATTTTGAATGTTCCCAAGATGAAATTACCTTTTGTGATGAAGGATATGTACCCAAATCTAAATTAAATTTTAAGGACTGTCAAGCACCTGAGGTATGTAAATCTTGCTCCAAATGTCAGAATTGTAAAACGTCATGGTGCGGTAAAGCGACCCACCGTCCAAACTTTGTCGCGGCTCATTCCGTATGTCCAAAATGCATTGACAAAGAACTGAAACCCGATTCTGTATGTAAGGGTTGCGCTACCCGTTGCGACGAATGTGGCAACACTGATCTGCACGAGAATGAGGACGAAGGTCGTTGTCCCGGTAAATGCGGATTCAGAGAAGTCATATTCGAGGGCGCGGATACCGCCAAAAAGTTTGGACAGTGGCTCTTTACGGACCAACACAAATATTTCAAGGTCGTTGCCCATAACATGAAAGGCTACGACGGCTATTTTCTTTTGGTATATTTGATCGATCAATCCATAAGACCGGACAAAATCATTTACAATGGTTCAAAAATTATGTATATGGCAGTAGAGAAAGATTTACATATGAAGGTGATTGACAGTCTCAACTTTTTACCCATGAAATTATCCGCACTCCCGAAAGCATTTGGTTTACATGAAAAAAGGGTGGTTCCCACATTATTTTAATACTAGAGAGAATCAAAATTATGTCGGACCCTACCCTGACGCTAAAGATTATGGTTACGATTTTATGAGTGAGAAAGAAAGAAGCGAGTTAGTAGAGTGGCTGAGTGAGAGAGAGAATGAAATATTTGATTTTAGAAAAGAAATGTTAGAATATTGTAGAAGTGATGTAGATATTTTTAGACAAGCTTGTATGAAATTTAGACATTTATTAATGAGTGCTACGGGGGAAGAGATTGAGGTTGTCAATAAGAAAGGGAAGGAAGAGAAAAAATGGGTTGGAGTCGTGGATCCATTCGATTCTGTCACTATAGCTTCCGTTTGCATGAATGTCTTTAGAACCAAGTTTTTGGAAGAAACATGGCGCGTAAAACTGCAAGGCAATGATAAATGGGTACCCGCAAAAGTTATCGACGAAAAATTGTATATACAAAACGGAAACGAATGGGTCCACGAATCCAAACTAAAAGGAGAGAAAGTGTGCGAGAGAGAATTTGTTAGTACCCCCATAGCAAAAATTCCTCCCAGTGGTTACAATGATCAGTACAGTAAAGCGTCAATTCAATGGTTAGAGTGGAGGGCGCAACTCGGTAACGTCCATATCCAGCATGCATTAAATGAAGGGGAGAAAACTATCCCCGGCACTCGCTACAAATTGGACGGATATTGTAGAGAAACTAACACGGTCTATGAATATCACGGATGTATATTTCATGGTTGTCCCGTGTTTTTCTCTGACAATCGTGAAGAAACGTACCATCCACTCACACACCAGTCTTTGGATGGATTGTACGCGCTAACCTTGAAAAAGAAAGCACACCTCGAAAATTTAGGTATGAAATATATTTGTATTTGGGATCACGACTTCAAAAAACAACAAAACCAAAACCCTGAACTTCGGCAATTCATTTCTCAGTTAGATATAATGGATACATTAGACCCCAGTGAGAGTTTCTTCGGAGGTCGCACCAATGCAAGCCAACTCTATTACAAAGTAAAAGAAAACGAGCAAGTGAAATATGTGGATTTTACGAGTGGGTAAACAAGTATTGTCGGTATCCCGTAGGTCACCCCACAGTCATTACCAAAGATTTTGGGGACATCAAGGATTATTTTGGTATTGCCAAGGTGGAGATTCTCCCGCCCAGGGGACTCTATCAGCCGGTCCTTCCTTACAGGTCCAATGGCAAATTAAAATTTTCTTTATGTCGGACCTGCGCGGATATCGAAAGTCAAACCCCTTGCGAATGTACAAATGAACAAAGAGAGTTGACTGGTACGTGGTGCACCCCCGAAATAGAAACAGCTGTCAGATTAGGCTATAAAATCACAAAAATTTATGAAGTATACCACTGGGAGGAAAGCACTCAGTATGACCCTAGAACCCATGAAGGAGGACTGTTTGCTCAATATATTAATACATTTTTGAAATTTAAACAAGAAGCAAGTGGTCCTCCCGACTGGATTAAATGTTACGATGATATGAATAAGTACATTGGACAATATATGGAAAAAGAAGGAGTTTTGTTGGATCGCGGAAATATTGAAAAGAATCCAGGTCTTAGAGCTTTGGCCAAACTGTGTCTCAATAGCTTTTGGGGAAAGTTTGGTCAGAGACTTAATATGCGACAAATGGAATTTTTCCACAAAAGTCAGGCCAATATGTTTTTTCAACTTTTTTCCGATCCATTGAAACAACCCATCGACTTTCATATATTGTCTAATGATATGATACAAGTCGAATGGCAGTATAAGGACGATTGTCAACCCGAAGATAACAAAACTAACATATATTTGGCAACGTTTACAACGTGCTGGGCCAGACTTAAACTTTACAGTGTACTGGAGGCATTAAACAGAAGAGTCTTGTATTACGATACGGACAGTGTGATATACGTGAGTCGCCCTGATGAGTATGATCCTCCTCTAGGTGATTACTTGGGTGAATTGACGGATGAACTTCAAAATGGAGAGTACATTGTGGAGTTTGTGTCTGGGGGGCCAAAAAATTATGCTTACAAAACGAATGAAAACAATGAAACTTGTAAAGTGAGGGGATTTACCCTAAATTATAAGAACAGTCAACTCATTAATTTTCATAGCGTGAAAGATATAGTCACAGACCCTCAAAGTAGTTCAAATATCACT